>CM035435.1:137549668-137627168 GCA_020310875.1 Ceratopteris richardii
GAGTTTGGAGGCCTTGTGAGAAGGAACCTACAGGCCTTGTGTCTTTTAGACATGCCATCATGACTTTGGGGGCAAGGACATGCCTTTGGATTGAAAGAATCACCTTGGAGATCTCATGAGTTCAATAGAAATTATGAAAGTCAAAGCATCACCCTTGTGAGATAGGCATCTCAAGCCTTGTGAACTTGAGTATTAGGCATAGTGAAAGAACTTTGTAAGACATGACCCATTGCCTTGTAGATGTTCTAAATCTCAATTTGAAATATTGTCACAGAACATATTGGTCATCATGTAAACATCCTTACGATCAAGGCATCACCACTCTTTCCTTCTATTAGCCGTTGAGAGAAAAGGAGGCTTCACCCTAATGTAGAATCAAGAACCTATGGGGTTACATAGTAACTCTGAAACATCCACATTCGATGAAACTTTGCATGATAATATTCAACATAATTCCTCATGGGCATACCTTTGAGGAAGGCATCTTGTCAGTACACTAGCCCTCATGGGTGTTTTATTTCCTGAGTGATGCTAGACATTGTGTCAATCATTCACATATCGTGATAATATCATGAGATCAAGGACTTATGTAGAAACCCAAGGCCTTGCATAACATAAGGGCACCTTGTGAGAGAGGAGCCATTGTGCTAAGGTTAAAGGGAAGCTAGCTTTTGGAAGTAGAGAAACCTCATAAGAATAGGAGGCATCATGAGATGTCTTGTAAAAACATAAGACACCACCCTTGTGATTGTGATATTCCTCATGTCCTTCAGGAATTGTGTTCTTTGGTAAGGTATGGCATGAAGGCCTCATAACCAAGGCATAGCAATGATCAATGAAGGTAAGGTCTCATGGAGAAGGATAGATTGTGGGAGAAGGGGAGTCTTCAAAAAAGGAAAAGGGAGGAGTCAGCATGTCACTTACAACCTTGTGGTCTAGAAAAGAGGAACTTCTTGAGGGACTCCTAAATTAGCATGAGTGAGAGATGACAAGCTTGCACTGAACCTTGTCATAAAGGGAAGTTGGCCTTAGAAACATAAAGCACAGATATGAGATCATTATGGGTCATGTATGAAGGCAAAAAGGAAAGATACACTTGCTAAGGGAGACTCATGTTTCTATTATGCTAATGTTGGGGGTGAATACAACAAAGGAGAGGAACAAATGTGAGAATTATATCAATGGAGTGATTTCCCATCTCTATGGTAATGCTTACCACTTCCATTAGGCCTACACTAAGTGTCTGCTTTGGTGGGAAAATAAAAATAGGAACTTTTCCAAATCCACTTCACCCACATCCACAACCATCCCATCAAAGCACAAACAAAACCTACATGTGTGGTGAGAATTCCACATGGAAGAAACTTAAAAACATGACAAGCTTTTGAGTGTATGAAGATTCGCTTTGATGGTTCATGAGATCTACACGATCACAAAGATAATTTTAAGTAGGTCAAATAGAGATAGTTCATTGGCCTAATTGTGGGAAGAAAAACATATTACAAATTTCTCAAGAACCTAAACCTTCATCCCAATCCAATAAACATAGTAAAGGCAATTCCCTTAGGCATGACTGAAAGTGAAGTCCCTATCCCTTCTTAGGCAATCACTAGGGCCTAGACACAAAAGCTAGCAAAAAAAAAGATTCAAAATTAAAAGGGCAGTTTATCTGTCTCTTTAGAAGCCTCAAAACAAGAGAAAAAATAGAAAATTAGCATAAATTCTAGCAATCCTTCTTGGATGAATGAAGATAGAAACTTGTGGATGTGTTAATAGAACAATAGAGAAGAACAAAGGTTACTTGTAGTAGACTTATGACCCATCAACCCTAGGGTACATCCAGTAGAAGACCCTACCTACATCCCACATAAATTAAATGATGAAGAGTTTGAACCCCATGACTCGATGCAAATACCAAATACCAACCACCTTAGACATTGTGGTCAATGAATAGATGGCTACCTTGCTTGAGTGCATGGATGAAGACAACTATGATTTATATCTATTCATGGTCAAGATCCTAGAAGAAATCTGTGATAAGGAACATGTAGAGATGCATATGGTAGAAGATTTTCTCATGGAACGTGATTTTAACTCAAAAGAGACCTTTCTACATAAATTTTGAGCCTTCAACGTTCATAGCAGAGCCAAACACATGGCAAGTTTACCAAGTTACAAAAAATGATAATAGACCTCAAGAGAAGGAAGAAACAAATTAGATAGATTTGAGGCCCCTAAGATTTTCGTGTATTAAAAGAATTTCTTTGAAAAAGTCTCAAAATATATGTGGATCATCTATTTGCTTACTAAGCGCAAAGGCACTTACATGTACCTGCACTAAAACAATATTTGATAATGTGGAAATATCGAGTGTGTATGAGTTGTGAAAAGTGAACTTTCGTGGTTAGGAAGGAAAAATATTAGGACACAGTGTGTATAATAATGGAATCTCAATCAAAGAAAAAATAAAAGTAATCTTAGATCTTCCAAAGCCAAAGAACCCCAAGGAAGTACAAGCTTCTATGAGTCATTGAGATTACTATAGATGGTTCATAGATAAGTATGCAATTATAGATAGATCCTTATAAGTCTTGTTATTTAACTTTGAATGAATTGAAAAATGTGACAACGTTTTTTAGCATCTTAAAAAAATATTGAGCACAATGTCAATATAAAAGTGCTGGATCAAAGAAAACCATTCCACATTCATGTGGATGCTTCCAATTATGCTATTGGGTGTGTTCCTACACAATGAATAGATGAAGAAAAGCTAGATTGTCCCATTGATTATGCTAATTTTCAATTGAATCAAGCTAAAAGAAACTACACCATGAGAGAGATGGTATATGTGGTTAATAAGTTTTTACATTACCTTTTCACTAATAAAATTAAGTTTTTCTTTGATTATCAAACTCTATTGTACTTAGTGAGCAAGTCATGCACCATGAGTAGGCTTGTACGATGGTTCTTACTACTCACAAAATCAGAACACATCATAGTGGCTACCGACTAATGGGTAGAAGCTAGAGAGTCACAGAAGGAAGACACATCTTTAACCAAATTCCTGTTTGCAAATGTTTTCACTAGATTTGGCTTACCTATAGAAATCATAAGTGATAGGGGCAAACATTCCATATGCCAACTTATAGAAGCCTTTTTAAATTACTTCCTAATAATTCATAGGAAATTCGTCCCTTAGGGCTCAATCAAAGTCCAATGCACAATCTTGATGAAGATCATATATAATCGAAGGTCTAATTAGAGCACACAACTTCGCCACGTTATTTAGGCATACAAATCCTATGAGAATCCTCTTGGTACTTCAAAAGATTATGAGTTGCAATTCATTTTTTGATTGCAACCTTATGAGTTGCAAAAGACGATGAGTGGATTGGACATGCATTATTCTAGCATATAAATCACCTTAAGAAACTCTATGAAATAGGACTTAGAGATGTGTCAAGGATGTATGCAACAAAAAATAGGCAAAAATCCTACTCTAATGCCCACGTAAAAGACAAAGGACTTAAAGATGGAAATATAACGCTAGTCTACACCCTCAAAAAACATGATGAGAAATTCCAAAAGTGAGGTTATCAACCTTTAGTAGTCACTTTAATATCATCAAGCGTGTGATTATTCTCATGACCTTAGATGGTTAAATAGTGCCAAATTACATTATTGATTGAAAAATAGAATTGTATAGGGAAACCCTCACAAAGGAGATGCTCAATTGATTGAGAAGAGTGAAGAATAGGGAAGAATATGATAAACACGAAAGATGAGGGGCATGGAGACAAGTTTTGGAACAAATTAGAACAAGAAAACTATGACAAAAGTAGGATAAGAGTGAAGATGAATTATCTATTATGAACAAAAAATTTCCCATAGCGAGATGTATTTTCAAAGGCAAACTAGTCATTGGTCAAGAACCTTACATCTAGACAATACTAAGAAAAGATGCCAATCTATTTTTAGATATTCCAATAGATACAAGACTTCTCTACATGCTATAGAGCCTCTAGAGTCCTCAAATTATATGGAGCCTTGAAACCAATAGAAGCCTACATGATAGGCATGGATGGAATAAACTTCCAATGCTGAAGTGAAATATCAACTAATATCCACCTAGAGAAATCTAGCATGAATGTAGAGTTCTTGGTGTATAAGGATGAAGAAGTACTAAAAGATGCCATCCTAAGGTAGCAATAACTCTATGAGCACCTTCCCACATTATATCTGCAGTCAAGAATGATTGAGGATACAAAACAAAGAGGTTCATACTTTCTTAGAAGAATGTGCCAAGAAAATCCCTAATAGGATAACTAAAATGAAAACTAATTATTTTGTACGGCATGCCATCATCAAGTTGTCACTCTTCTATGGTGTTATCTAATAAGACCAAATCCTTTGCTCACCATAGGAAGAGACAAACATGTATGCATGATCATATATACTCATTGAGCCCATGGTAGATCCAAAGACTCAACAAGTCACCAATCAATGGAGTTTTATTCTCAAGGAGTCATTCACATGTGTTCGGCAATCTACATCTCATCGGAGGAAGGATCATTTCATCTAAAAAGAGACCCACAACTCAAATAAATAAGCCAACATCATGTAGAAGAGGAGACCTAGAGTGCGAGACACCCTCATCAAGAAAAAATAGAGTGAAGAGCATTGGATGTTCATTCGAATGCCTATAGATTTGGATATTAGTATGTGAAAGTAGTCCAATGATAGTGGTTCACAAATGCACCCAATAATATCTCCAACAAAACTTCTTCTATATCACCAATACAACTCAAGGAGAAAAAGATCGCTAAATGTTTTCTATGATTCGAGAACTCTAGATCATAGAAAAGTTGCGAAAGATAGTACAATTTTGAAATTCAATGGAAGGTGAGTAATATTTGCATTTATCACTTTCAAAGGCAAAGCTTCTAAGGTGTGTTTAGGCAATATAAATCTTTAGGTCATGTCAAGAGGTTACCTAGGATTTTATAAGAAAGTTTACCATGCCATGGCTTATGCTCTTTGCAAAAACGAGTGTAGACATCACCAAATAGATAGTTTAATAGCTTGGGGCATGTCATGATAAATGGGGATCGAAACTTACAATGTAGGTCACCCAAGCTATGATTGTTTTGATCTCTCATGCATTACTCAAGCTATGACTATTTTGATCTCTCATGCATTACCCAAAGGAAGTACATGCAGAGTGACACCCACAAGATATGAAGTAAAAATCTTGATGATCACATATCCCCACCAAAAAAGCAAGCAAAAAAGGAAGAGAATTTGTTGATCATTCGAAATTAGTAAAATGCAAAAGTAATAGTGTCATAGGATCCTCTAAACAACATTTTTTTCATACTAGCAAAACCAACACCTGGAGATCACATAAAAGTTAGGAAAGGATCCATAGAATATCAAGTTGTTAAACTAGAGGACCTATCTAGAAAATCTTTGCTAGTCCCATTTTCATCCTCACCAAGGACACCAATCTCCCTACATGTGAAGCACCATGTGACAACCAAATGGCAATTGACGTGGTCACTCAAATAGTAGGTGAACTTGAACAAACGAATTGTCTATCTTGGACTACCACTCAAAATCAATAGGTAAAAGGACCAAAGTAAGAGAAAGGATAAGGAAAAAATAGTATAAGCATCAAGACCATCAACCCTAATACCAACATTCATACCGACGCCGCAGATTTTCGACGCACATACCAACCATTGATTTTCAACGAGTATACCGATGATTAAATGACCGTTGGTATTGCCTCCATGGTTTTTCAAGCATTTTCAATGGTCATACCAACGCAGAGACATGATCGTCGGTATGGACAATGTTGATATGCCCCTCATATGTTGTAGTGGTAATTGTATAAACATTTTATTAATTTTCCAAGAATGAGATGAGGTGTAAGAAAGCTCTTTTAGGGGAGGTGGTAGGTTGTTGGGGTTCCCTCCTGAATGCGATCAAAGGAGAGGTGCTATGGAAACCCCAAGAAGAGATGTGCGATGAACTTTGTAGGTTACCCCAAGGAGATATTTCTCCCAAATTTCATAATTATCTTTCTTCTTTTAATATAATATAAAGAATTTAAAGCTTCTTTATTTTAAATTTAAATAAGCAAAGGAAAAAATGTCTTCAAGCCATGCTTCAGTGCTCTAAGGTAACGCCAACATGATTTCGAATTAAAATTTTGAGGGTCCATAGATCTACGAGGATGATGTATTAAAAATGATGGCAATTTTCCATACAAGCGGAAAAATACCATACCACCATTCGTGTAACCGTGATCGATTGAAATGGAATGATTATGAAGATTGGAAGTCTATTTAGCCAAGTGCCGTGTTCTACACCTTCATTTGAATGAACTTTAAAAGTCAATTTGGTAGTCACACTTCTTATAAGGTGCATGTTATCCACACACACACACACACACACACACACACACATATATATATATATATATATATATATATATATATATATATATATATATATATATATATATATATATATATATATATATATATATATATATATATATATATATATATATATATATTGGAGAGAGAGAGAGAGAGAGAGCTTTGGATCGTTCATAATAGCAAGTAATGAGGGATGCAAAGTAAGCTCTTCACTTGGGGAGGTCTCCTACATGTGAACTGAACAAACTCTATGCCTAACTGAAGTTCAATCCTTCGTTATTATTACTTTCCATTATAATCATATGATAATAATAGATGTTATGCACTCGACTAGAAGAAAATTAGCATATCAGATTACTTATCCTCTGTGAAGTGTATTAATACTTTAATATTTGATTAATAAAATTCTGGAAGTGTTATTATCCATGTGTAATTGATCTCCTCTGTAGCCTGCAGAACGTAAATTCATGGCTCCTTATCACGACTTAGGAGCTGAAGGACCTGCCGGTGCTGTTAGAACCGATGACAACTACCATGCAAGGTCCAAATGTAAAGGAGTTTTCTATCTCGTACATCAGTGATAGTCCTTTCTGTCGTGCTGGTATTCAGCTCAGTTTATCTGCGGGATGCAGCTCAAGATTGGTCCCGCTCCTGATTACCTCTTACATCAAACGTTCAATAATTTTCTCTGACAAGGCCTCTGTTTCGTACAAGAACATAACTGGTGAAACAGGTAAAGAGGAACATCCTTTGCTTTTACATTCTAGTTTTTTGTTTGCATGACAGACGCGTTTCATTTTTGTCCTAATCAGAATTAAGATGTGATCCTTGTGATTTTTTGTCCCTCTGTGCTAAATTGTACAAAATCGAATAAGATTATTATGTATTTATGTATGTTGATACGTTTTGGATGCATATACATTGGCATATCGATTTCTTTGTTGACTAACCAAAAGTATACTATTTCTTGATAAGGTACCTCTTTCAATGGATCTTCGAAATCCAGAAAGGAGCTTGTGCAAAGTTGCATGCATGCCTCTACAATGGCAGAAGCAAAACATGCCCATGAATGCCTTTTACAGATGGGAATCATTCCAGATACATTTCTGGAAAATACCCTTATCAACATGTATGTGCGGTGTGGCAGCATAGTTGAAGCTGCCCAGGTCTTCAAAAGTATGGATGAAAGGAACGTCTTCTCCTGGGCCTTGATCTTGTCTGGTCATGTGAAATATGGACAGCCAGAGGAAGCGCTTACATTATTCTGGCAAATGGAGAAACATGGTGCTGTTGTAGATGATGTGGTACTTTCAACTGCTGTCAAGGCGTGCATAAGTGCATCTAGTATTGAAGAAGGAAGAAAAGTTCATGGGTTCATCACTCAGCGTGGGTTGACTCCAAATACAATTGTACTTAATGCACTAATCGATATGTATGCAAAATGTGGAAGCTTGGTAGATGCATTGTATGTTTTTGACCAGATAGAGAACAAAGATGTGATCTCATGGAATTCTATTATTGCAGGGTGTGGTCAGTTGGGGCATGATAGCACTGCACTCAGCTTATTTGAATGTATGAAAGGTACAGGAATCGATCCAGATAGTGTAACACTGACTTGTGTTCTCAAATCCTTTTGTAATTTGCAGCTCCTTGAAGAGGGCATGCAATTACATGTCCTTATTCTGAAAATGGGACGTGAGGCGAATGGTCATGTTGGAAGTACGCTTGTAGATTTCTACTGTAAGTCTGGACAAATGGACATTGCATGTCGAGTGTTTGACAGATTGTCTGACATGGATATTGTTACATGGAATGCAATTCTTGCAGGTTATGCAAGCAATGCCCAAGGGGAAAAGGCTATGAAGGCCTTTGCGGGGCTTTTAAAGGAAGATACGATTCCAAATATCATAACATTCATAAACATCTTGAATGCTTTGACTGAGCCTAGGTTTCTTGATGATGGTAGGTTCATTCATGCTCTTGCTGTTGAATTTGGGGTAGAATGTGATGTATCAGTCTCAAATTCTTTGATGGACATGTATGGACAATGTGGAAGTATTAAAGATGCAGTAATTATGTTTGATAAACCCTTGGTTCGCGACATTATCACGTGGAATACATTGCTGATGGTCCATGCTGATGCAGGATTATATGCACAAACTATTGAGCTCTTCAATTTGATGCAGAAAGAGTGCTTTAGTCCAAACGAGGCGAGCTTTGTCACAGGACTTCATGCATGCTCACTTTCTGTAGCAATTGAAGCAGGTGTTGCAATGCATGCCCTAGCTGTTTGTGTTGGAGAGGATTCAAGTATGCGTGTTACCAACACTCTCATTGATTTCCACTGTAAATGTGGCTGTTTGGAAGATGCTCACCATATATTCAGCATCTGCAATGAAAAGGATGTTGTATCCTGGAATGGACTTATGACTGGCTACCTTCAGCATGGTCATGGTCAAACAACTTTGAAATTGTTACGGGAAATGCAGTTCCATGGGTCCAATCCTAATGAGGTGTCTTTTGTTAACGGTTTGAGTGCATGTGCTGATATGGAGTCATTGAAAGATGGATTTGTAACTCATTCTGATATTGTAAAAGTTGGATTAGATTCTAATCTGTCAGTCAGCACTGCTGCTGTTGACATGTATGCAAAAAATGGGAGCATGCAAGATGCTCGGGATGTTTTTGAGAAATTGCCAGAGAGGACAATCATAGCTTGGAATTCCATCATTTCTGGATATAGTGACAATGAGGGTGAAGAGGAAGCCTTGCATCTTTTCTATGCCATGCCCCTTGAAGAGGTAATTTTGGATGAGTTTACATTCGTTGGTGCCTTGAATTCATGTGCAAACCTTTGTGCATTAAATGAGGGGAAGTCCATATATTCGCAGTATACCACGTATGGGTATGATTTAAATATTTATGTGGGAAGCGCATTAGTTGATATGTATGCCAAATGTGGGCATGTGGAGGATGCTCGCCATGTGTTTGATGCATTGACAGATGCTGATTTATTTCTTTGGACAGTGATGATAACAGGGTATGCCCAACATGGGCGCCACCAAGATGTCTTTAAGCTCTGGGAGAAGATGCAAAAAACTGGAGTCAATCCAGATAGTGCAATATTTGTCAGTGTGCTATCTGCTTGCAGCCATGCTGGCCTAATCAACCAGGGACTTCAAGTATTCAGCTCAATGATTTTAGACTATGGCATCAATCCTACAACCGATCATTTTGCTTGTTATGTTGATCTATTGGGGCGTGCGGGTTGTCTCAATGAAGCAGAGCAGTTCATCAAACGGCTTCCTCGAGAACCTGATGCTTCTATGTGGAGAGCTTTGCTTGGAGCTTGTAAGAAGCATGGGAATGTTGAACTTGCAAAACTGGCTTCTGCCCGCCTTCTTGATTTAGAACCAGAAGATCACACTGCATATGTGTTCTTGTCTGAAGCACATGCAATACCAGAGGGTGCTAATGATTGATGCTCAATCTGACAGTTGAAACTTCAATGGCATTGTCAATTTGAAACTTCAATGGTGGAAAAATTGTGCATTGAGGCCCTTGACCATGATTAAGGACATATTATGTGCATGAATTATGCATATGGAAGTTGGTGCACAGTGTTCAAAGGTTCATACTGTTGTGAAACTACGCAGGCACTCTAAAATGTCATGATAAAGAAATCGAGAAGAGCATGCATTCTGCAAGTAATTAATCCAAAGGTGATTATTTGGCCTGGTCAGCTCTGAACAAGAAGTTTCAAAACCAATGATTCATACATGCTTACGGGCCACATCATTTCTTTGCCGCCTTTCTTTCCAACCACTCTAGTGAATATATGGGTGATGGGAGGAATTTTGATACATTCAATATCTTGTTGACCTCTCATGTGACTCTCAATGACAAGAGGGATTCAATTGTGATGCATCCCCTATGTATACATACAAGTCACCAATGTTTGTATATCGATGGTAGTTTCATCTGGATTGTAAATCATAATACAATGGCTTGTTTAGAGAGGTGCCCAAACTGCAAGAAGCAACATGTGATCATTGAGCATTTTGAAGTGAGAAAAAGGACATGCATGGAATGAGAAAGTTGCATGCCACGTGAATTACAAGTACTTGATGCTTTTGAAGTTTACACAAGCATGCAATGATTAAACTAGAAAAACAATCTCAACCAGAAAAGCATGGGAAACTTTCCGAGAAAGATGAAGCTTTTGTTCAAAGTGATATGTTGTAATAAAGTAAGTCTATGATCTAAGGGTCCGGTCGGTTCAGACGGATCTGAAATCGGACACCGTTTGGTCTCTCGTATGTATGACCAAAGATCTCGAGTCTAGACGTACTAAAAGATCATTTACTCTTGTAACCAAGTGATCCACTTAGCCGAATGGTTAAGACTCAAGGATGTGAAGGAGGAGGTTTTTGGTTCAATCTGCATGGGATACATGGGGAGAGTGTTTTGCCCAAAGAGCTCTAGAACCTTCTAGAAGCATCCAATTCTCGTTAAGTGGGACACTTGGCGCACATGTAGTTACATGGCTTACACTTGGATGATTAGAATCCACCGGCCCAAGAAGGCAGACCCTTGGAGAGAGCTATATATAGAGGCATTTGGTTGGGAGGAGAGTCATCTCTCTAGCACGTGGTGGTCGTAATCTTGCATTGGTATCAGAGCTCCTAGGTTGAAGATCCATGGTGACCTTGATATGTCCATCATCATCTTCATATTATTCACATTTAGAATGATCATTTTTCGCGTGAGTTGTTTTTTCGAATGCAGACCAGTTTATCCGTCGTCGTTATATGCCTCTTCCGCATAGTTTTCATAATGCGAAAGTACATTGTGATTTTAGCATGGTGTATATTATGTGGCTAACAAGTTTCAAGCCCGCAAACTCCCGGACGTGCTCACATCTGCTAACCACGATGGCGAAACCATCTTTGCTATTATATTCGTGTAGGATATTATTTAAATCTAACTCGTGCGCTACCTATGCAAGCAAAAGGAAAATCAAATAGCATGTATGCATTCAGGGATCAAACCCGCAACGTCGATCAAAGGAAAGCTTTGCTATTCACGCGACCCAGCCACAATTCGTGATATTTTTCTGCAATAGCAAATTATTATACCAGAAGCTTATGGAGTAGGAGCAAAAGAAAAAGCATATATTCGCACGATGGCTTTCGATGTTCAAACTTGAGACATCGTCGAAAGGATGTTTGTCTTCATCACGAGCCCAGTATGCGTTCGCGTATGCATTCTATAGCATAAGGATTTGAGCGCTGCTACAGAAGGCTTAGATAAGAATCAAAAAGACAATTGATTCTTTCAAAGGGACAGAGGAGACTTGAACCTACGTCGTCTATCGACGCCGCATCTCTGCTACACATGCGACTTATGCACATTTGTAGTACTTCTATCATTTCAGTTTTAATTATATCTTGTCAATATCTTGGAGAAGATTGCAAAAGAAGATATGTCCTTGGAAGGTGGTAGCGGGTCTTGAATCCATCACCTTAGGTTCAACTACTGCAATAGACGACACGAGTTTTAAATTTAAGTTCATGTTTTAATTCGCGCTATAGAACCTTTTAGAAGACAAGCAAAAGGATAGGTGTAAGATGGAGCGAATGGTATTCGAGCTTTTGATCTATGCAATAATAGCCACTGATCTAAACCACTCCGTGAAACAAATGGCATGTTATTATGTTGGAATAATATTATATTTGTTATTGCGTTAAGGCTCTGATTAACAGAGATAAAAAGAAAGATACTTTTGCAACTGGCTCATACAAGAATCGATCCATGATTTGCTTCATCCGGACGGAAAGTCTCAACCATTACTATAACAGGATCCGGGTGATTCTATTCATTCATTGGTTTCCCTTTGTTCACGTTATTGGGATGGTTCAAGCCTTTGCCTAGGAGGAAAAGGAGGAGTTCTTTCTATTCTTCTTATAGATGTTGCATTTATGTTCTCTCAATCCAAAGAGAAGAGTGAGTTAAAGCCATACATGTGGAGGTCTCAAGGATGGGCTAAGTCAAGCATAATCCAAGGAAGGTTTTTATTTCTTCAAAGAAGAGGAAGCAATGGTCTTCAAGAAGGACTATGTAGTTTTTCTCTTGGACCAGAAGAATGAAAATGACTCTTTCAGAGGATCAATGGAAGGACATAGCTAATTGGGAGCTAAGTACTTTACAAGTTGATGTTTTCATTTTAATATTTGCTTTGCTCTATGCTTTCATATAGAATGCATTGCTATTATCATTGAAGGAAGGAATCTTCAATTTTGAAAAGCATTGTATGCAAATTAATGAAAGCAAAATAGGAGAGCATCGAAGTATGAAAACACTTATCAAACATAGGCATGCATCTACAAAAGAATGTTGGTGCATTTCTCCATTTCAAAGAATGTTTTCATGTGCAAAACACGTTTTCTTTTTGCTTGAAAAAGATAGTTAATACTCAAGTTTATGCACATGAAAGGTTGTATCTTTTTTAAAAGCTAGCAAGTAGAATATTTGTGTATGTATGATTGGGAACATGCATTTTTCAAGCTCAAGAATTAGTTTGGTGCATAAAAGGAGAATGCCAACACATGCATGCACTCACATGCATTTGCATGCAAGAATAAGCATTTGCATATGCATGATTATTTGTTAAGTAGTTAAATACTTATACTTTCGTTACCTTCTTTTTCTAACTCGACTTAGATAGTTAGGGAAAATAGCAAACTAGGTAGGAGCCTAGGTAGTTGCAAGGCTCCTGGATGCCATGCAACTCAAGTAGCTAGTTTATTTTTCCCAAACGTGATACTTAGGTATCACAAATTAGGAGTCTTGATTAGAAAAAGTAGGCCCTTCAAAAGTCAAGTAGAATAGGGCTACTTGAAAATTTCCATGATGACTCTAAGTTTAGGAGAAAATTTAGAGAATCCTAACAACAAGCCTAAATGTAGTCATTAGCTTGGACGTAAGAAATTTTATATGCAAGTAGAATGAAAAGAGTTTTCTTAGATACTTGAGCACTTTCTAATAAATGATTTTATTTGATTTTATCTCAAGACATGATCAAAATCAAATAAAGCTAAATGGAATTTACAATATTTGAACATTGAAAGCTCAAAAGATAGTTGATATATTCCATAAGTAGCATCCCTGATAAGGATGCATAGTGCCAAGAAAAACTATGAAACTTTTATAAGTTCTCATTTGATTCCATTCCAAGGAGTGATGGAAATCAAAGGTTGAACCTTACCATCAATTGAACTTTGATGTTCAATAGGAGGATGTTAGGTTCCATGATAATTGCATCTCTGGTAATGATGCAACTTGCTAAGCAAACATGGAAACTTGAAGAACTCTTTCTTTTAGAAGGATTAGAGAGTTAAGTATTGGTTTCATTTAAGCTAATTGAAGCTTCAAGAGGAAACCAAAGCAAGCAACCTTTAGGAAATGAGATAAGTTCATAAAGACTTGAATAAAACTGTGAACTTTTCCTTTAGGAATACAAAGTTCCAAGATATGGATCTCCAATCCATGAACTTTTTCTAAACAAAATATATAGCTCAAAGTTATGTGTTCAAAGTAGCATTACTATTGGATCAATTGTCAAAAGTTGCTTGAACTTTAAACATAATTTTGATTGTCAAAATATGTTTAAAGTACGCTAGACACATCTAAATCTTGACGAATAATAATGAATCTTGTATCAAACTGAACAGGAATCAATATCACATAAATAAAAGTTCAAGTCAAACTTTCATAGTGGAATAGGAAACCATATCCTAAAGATAATATATGCTCTCTAATTTGATGCTTGAGAAATGAACACGAATGAATCACTAAAGCTTCAGGATATTGTTTAAAAGTCTCAGAATTTCTTTCAAATATTCTTCCAGTATTGCAAAAGATTCCAAGATGAATCATTTGCTCCGGTTATTTGATTCCTTCTCTCAAGAAATAATATTGTATCTCTATGTGCTTTGTTCTTGCATGAAATACAGGATTTGCTGCAAGATACAATGAACTCATATTATCCCCATGTATGATAGGTATACCTTGATCAATTTCCAAGCTTTTGAACAAGGTCTGCATCCATATCACTTCTATTGCTGCTTCCACAAGTCCTTTGTACTCAGCTTCAGTTGATGATAAGGCCACTGTATGTTGCTTCTTTGAACACCAGCTCACAAGTTTATCTCCTATGTATATCATATACCCATGTGTTGACCTTCTATCATCTTGACTTCCTTCCCAATCTGAGTCACTATATGCTCCCAGCCTTGTATCTGATGTAAATGGATAATATAATCCTTCCTTCAATCTTTTGATGTATCTAAGAACTCTTTGACCTGCAATCCAATGTGGATCCTTAATGCATGAACTGAGAAAGAACTCCCATTGCATAGCTAAGATTAGGTCTTGTTAATGTAGCATAAATCAAGCTTCCCACTAAAGACTGATACTTCCTTATATCTTTGAACTCTACACCATCATATTTGCTGAGTTTATGATTGACCTCTAGTGGTGTCGATGCCTCTCTACGACTCTCCATGTTAAACTTCTTTAGAAGATTCAAAAGATACCTTTCTTGTGATACATATATGCCATGTTCTGCATAAGTGATTTCCATTCCAAGAAAATATGATAATTTTCCTAGATCACTTATCTTAAATTCCTTCTCAAGTAATCTCTTTACCTCCTTGATTCCTTCATTTGAAGTACCTGTGATTATAATGTCATCTACATAAATACAAATGTAGATCATACCTTCATCTGTTCTCTTAATAAGTAAACTTGCATCTGCCTTTGAACTTTGATATCCAAGATCATTAAGATACTTCACAAGTCTATAATTCCAAGCTCTTGGAGCTTGGTTCAATCCATAAAGTGCTCTTCTCAATTTGCAAACATGATTTGGAAACTTGTAATCTGCAAACCCTTGAGGTTGCTCCATGTAGACCTCATCTGATATATATCCATTTGAAAATGCATTCTTTATATCCAATTGACTCAATGTCCATCCTTTTGATGTTGCAAAAGCAATGATTGTCCTTATGGTTGACATCTTTGCTACAGGACTGAATGTCTCATCATAATCTATGCCATGAGTTTGAGCATAGCCTTTAACCACCAATCTAGCTTTGTATGTGGCTATTCTTCGATCTGCATGCTTCTTTATTTTGTAAACCCATTTATTTCCAATCACTTTCTTACCATTAGGTTTTGTAATAAGTTCCCAAGTTTTGTTTTCTTCAAGTGCATTAAACTCTTCCTCCATTGCTTTTTCCCATTGTCTTTTACCTTTTGCTTCATCATAGCTTTGAGGTTCTTCATCTTCTTTAATCATGTAAGCATAGTTCTTCTGAGTCAAATAAGAAGTATCATAAGAATACCTTGTAGGTTGTTTCCTCATTCTGGTTGATCTTCTTGGTTCACACTCTTCATGTGTATCTGGATATACTTCTTCATCAAATATGGGTACATCTTCATTTCTTCTGTATGATCCAATTCTAGATGTGCTTGCTTGCATATGATCTTCCATGTTTGAATCCTTTCTTCTGAAATGATAACCTGTGTGCCTTTCCCATCTGACAAGCTTCACACTTGGAGATCATATGTTGACTTTTTACATTTGGTAACCCTATTACAGATTGATTCTCCACCATGTTTTAATTCCTTTTTCATTGAAGTGTCCTAACCTCTTATGCTAGAGGTCTAACTCTATAAGTACTTCATCACCATGTGTGATCAGGGCTTGACCAACATTCCCTTGCACTTTGAGAGTAAAAAGTATACCTTCCTTTTTACCACCGACAATTTGATTGTATCCATCCTCTGGATCTTCAATAAATACCCCTTCATTTGTAAATCTGACTTGAAAACCTTTCTCCACTATTCGTCCCACATTAATTAGATTCTTTGGTATTGTTGGAACATACAAAACACTTGTTAGCAAATCAGCTCCACTCCTGCACTTCACTTTTCCAACTGAATGCACATTATGTTTTGTATTGTCACCTGTTTGTACTGTATGACTTGAAATACTTTCTTCCAATTCTGATAACAACTCTATATTACCTGACAAATGATTTGAACAACCAGAGTCAATATAGAATACCTTGAGATCCTCCTTCTCTGATGTACTTATTGAATTCATCATCAATATTGTATGGTTGTCATTTTGTGTATCATTTGCATAATTGTAATAGGTAGTGTTGTAAGACTGATTCTGATTCCAATTTCTTCCACCACCTCTACCAAAACTTCCTCTTGAATTCTGTCTTCCTCTTTGAAATTGATTCTGAAACCTTTCACCTCTTCCTCTGCCATTATTACTTTGATTTTGATTTGATCCTTGTTGATTATGCCAACAATCATAGGCTAGATGATTGCTCAATCCACAAATCGAGCATGTCTTCTTGTTATTGTTCTGATTACCTCTGCCTCTTCCATTTCCTTGACCTTTACCTCTGCCAATACCTCTTCCTCTTGCATAATTTGCTTGAGTAGTCAGCTCTTCTTCATCCTTTGCTTTACCTTTCTCACTTTTCTTCTTAATTCTTTCCATACATAGCAAAACTATATCCTTTATCTCCATCTGACTTCAGGTCTTGCTCAAATGTGAGCATCAATCCAAGCCATTGATTTAATTCTGGCACATAATGATTTAATGAAAGTTCAGTTGAGAGTACAAAAGGTTTCCACCTCTCATCTCCTCTCAATCTTGCAAGAAATTGTGCTATCAACCTATGATCTTCAATATCCTCATCAATAGATCCAAGACTATCTGCTAAGTCCTTCATCTTAGTGATATAATCACTAATACTCTGATTTTGCTTTTTCTTAAATGTGGTGAACTCTGTCATAAGCTGGCCTTCCTAGCTTTAGTAGTGTTTTGGAAGTGATCTTCCAAAGCATTCCATATGTCTTCAGCTGTTTCTAATCCTCTGATGTGTGGTAACAAATGATCTGTGATAGTGTTGTATATATAAGCCCTTGCACTTGCATCTCTCTTCTGCCATAGCTTCAAAGCTTCTAGTTCTTCTTTCCTTGGTTGACTCTCATCTTCAAATTTAGTCTTTTCTTCTTCTCCTGTCACATATATCATTAGATCCTTACTCATAAGTAAGTCTTCCACTCTCATTACCCAAGCAGGATAATTATCTCTATCCAATTTATCAATAGATAAATGATCTGCCATAGTCTTCTTGCTTCTGCTTCAACCTATGAGTATAAGGTTAAAGTATGGTACCTTTTGTAGATCTTTACCCTTGAGAATAACTTCGAAGCACTCCTCTGATGTCTTTTGTTGTTGAACACCTCAGCTTTCACCTCTTTAATGAAGAACTCTTCAATTCCTCTTGTATCTGCTCCTCCTTTCACTCTTGAGGACCTTTCTGCTCTGATACCACTTGTTGATGTATGAAACACCACAAGAACTAAGCTAAAGTGATATTAGAACACCTCTATAACCATCATTAGCTTAATAACACTCTCAATTTGAAAACTTTATCACCAAACTTAGTGAAATCAAAAATTTCACTTTCCAGAAATCTGCACCTTTTCTTCTAACTTCAAATCTGATCTGTATTAGCTTGATTCGTACAAATTCTTTTGATCTTTTGCTAATAGAAGTTCTTGCTAATGTTAAGCAACACATACCAAGCAAGACTTTCAAGTAATAACTTCAAAATTTTCTGAATTCACTTCAACATTTGCACTATGTCTGAAATCTGAAAAATGACTTCATCGATTTGACATACCTTCACTGTTAGACTCATTTCTCTGAGTATGCGTCCCGTTTCGCAAAGATTTTTTGACCAATTGTAGTTGAAATACTAGCTTTAAAATGAGCTATCACTCATGAAAAACTTTACACTGTACTGTGATATTTGACCTTAAGAAGATCAGGGAAAAGTGCACCAGAAAACTCATAACTGTCAACTAACTTATATACTGATATGAAATCACTTAGAATTCAATACACAAGAGGAATTAGATCAAATCCTTCTACACAAACATATGTTATCTATCAGAGAAGATGTGTACAAAATGGCTTGGCTTCATTCTGCTCATAGCCATGGAAAACTCTCCTATACTTAGAAGACTTTCCTCAACATCTCTCTCAGAAAAAACCCGACTTTTCTCTATTCACTCAAGGATTACAAAATTGAGTTCACTATTTTGTTTTTCAACTCAAATTAACTTATATACATATATTCTACATACTCCTAGACTCAAACTCGTAAGTTTTGAAGTTCTATGCCAAGACTAAACTTTAATTTTGCACTATATTACAAGAGTGAATTTATCCCTTCACTTAGGCTTAGTTTTCTGAGTGCTTTGCCTTCACTTCTCTTTGTCTTTCTTCTTTCTTCATATATCTTCATATATTCATGTTTAATTAGTGAGTGAAGCCCCAACAGATAGAAGTAAACTATTGAACAAAAATCCAAGATAGATTTTTGGGACAACCAAACTTCAAGTTCTCCAAATCAAATTCAAGTAAATCCAGAGTTCTCAAAGTATTACGAGGGCTAAGAAGCCCGCCTTTGTTACTAAGTCCATGCACCAGTTATGCCCAAAAATGGACTAGTAATTTGAATCCACCCAATTCACATGTTTGTGCCCAGATCACATCTAGTAGATAGTGTGAATTGACCAGGTATGTTTTTAGATCCACCCTTATTATTTATTCACTACTTTGTACTTTGACTAGTTTATCAAAGTGCAAAGCGAGATAGTGTTTTGAATCATTTGGGTAGGAATGCCACCACAGAGATGAGACTTGTTCTTCCAGTTCTAGAACATGACCATGTTCTTCTAGTTTTAGAACATGAGACTCGGGGGTTGCCTATAGTAGAGATATAGCTCTATTTTTGAGGACAAAAATATTTTTCCAAGGGGGAAAGAATGTAATAAAGTAAATCTATGATCTAAGGGTCTTATCGATTCAGACGGATCTGAAATCGGACACCATTTGGTCTCTCATATGTATGACCAAAGATCTCAAGTCAAGACTTACTAGAAGGTTATTTACTCTTATAACCAAGTAATCCACTTACCCTAGTGGTTAAGACTCAAGGATGTGAAGGAGGAGGTCTTTGGTTCAATCCCCATGGGGTACATGGGGAGAGTGTTTTGCCAAAGAGCTCTAGAGCCTTCTAGAAGCATCCACTTGAGTTAACTCTGGTTAACTGGGATACTTGGCACACATATAGTTACATGGCTGACACTTGGATGATTAATCCACCTGCCCAAGAAGGTAGACCATTGGAGAGAGCTATATATAGAGGCATTTGGTTGACATCTCCCTAGCACGTGGTGGTCGTAATCTTGCATATGTATTCTGCCTATATATGTGTATCATATATGTATAGTAATTGTTCACAAGTTTTGAACACTCAGATAAAATGCAAGTCTTATTCGCATGTTCAGCCTCTATCTCTTGGGGTTGTAAAAAGAGGTATAGTGGTTTTTGTATCTGGGTCCCACCCTATTGACGGTCATCAGAATTCCATCTCACCATCTAGCTTGTGATCATAGTTATTTTACTCTTGTTTAAGATGGTTATCACATTCACAACTTATGAGGTTTTAAATACCAACTACTATGTTACACAATCTGGTGTTTTGTTGAATGAATGTGCAGATTCATTTGTAGTAAGCAAGTGAAGGAGCAGATAAAGTTCAAGATACTGCAAACAAGAAGATATTTTCATTGTTCATTTTTTTGGTTCCCAACAAGTTCACAGAAACATAGATTATATTTGACCACATAAGAAATTCACTGTATGATTCTTTATACTACAATGTTTCCTTACAAAGTGGTGTTATTTTGTGATGAAATAGGTGGTGCATACAATAATTTGTAACTTCTGTTGAAACCAAATGGGAGAACTCTGTTTGAGATCATTGTTGTCCATTGTTTATTGACAGCTGAAGTCTAATTCTTCATTTGGCTCGTAATCAAAGTCTTATGTTGTAATGGATCCTTTGCAGCTCTTCATAGGAGAAGCTAGAGTTCCGGAGAGTAGAAGATGACATACAAGTTTGTGTTGAATGAAACCAAGATTAGATATATAAAACACATTGGAGCTTTAACTTAGAAGTAGAGGATTGCTATGGCATATCTAGGATTTGTGAAATTCGCTATCTGAGGATAGGACTTTTTTTTCCGTTTAAAGTAGAAGTTCGGCCGAGGCCTAGTCTCCCTTGCTTAAATTAATAAAAAATTAAATAGTGAAGGGGCATAGTGCCCTTGGTATCCTCCATATTCCACAAAGCAGGGCAGGACGGCTTGAAGGCGTTTCAATTGTAATGGCCAAAGTCCGACTGGAAAACTATGTTTTAGTGCAAGCTACAAAGAGGGTTAATGAACTTTTCGTCGCTTTCATGGGCAGCCCATATGCTTTTGATCTTGTTACTTTCCAATACAAAAATATTAGGGTGTCTGAAGGGGGGGAGGGGACTTTTTATAATTACATATTCTTCTGCCTAATAGGGCAAGGGATTTCTCAATCGACCATTCTTTCAGATTTTTATGCATCAGGGTATTTTAGTCAGTGGCCATGGTTGAAAGCAATGATGTGTTCTGTATGTTGCTGTTGAGGATAAGTTGGATGGTGCCAATTATGCATTATGGGCTTATATGATGCGTGTATTAGTTGCAAAAAGATTGTGGAATATTGTGCAAGGTGTTGAAAAATGTCCTATTACACCTGCAAACACAGTTGCTGAAGGTGATGCAAATAGTGTTGAAGATGATAATATTTTTCATGTTCCTATTCGTGTTGCGGTTCATGCTCCACCTACTATAGAGCAAATTCATTGAGATGGCATAGATGCTTAAGCACATGCATTTGATAGCCTTGTCTATCAAACGTGCTATTATTCCTCACATTTGGTCTTGCAAAATAGCTAAGGATGCTTGGGATACACTTACCACTTTATACCAAGTAAGGAATGAGGCTTGTGTTGCTTGCCTCCGATAACAGTTGGAGAGTGAGCACATGAATGAAGGAGATTCCATGGATAATTTTCTGACAAAGATCAAAGATTTGAAGGTACAATTGATTTCTGTTGATGAAGTCCTGCATGACAGTTCACTTGTGCAGACTGTTCTGAATGGTCTTCCCAATTCATATTAGAGTTTTGCTTCTACTTTTCGTTTGATGATGAAAAGAAATCAAATGCCTTAACATTTGAGGAGTTAGTCTTTGTTCTGTTGAAGGAAGGTCAGTCTAGGCAGAACAAGTCCATTATGTGTGTTGCAGATCAAGCTTTCTTGGCTAGTCAGAAGGGCAAAGATAAATGGAGCTCTTCTACTAGTAAGTAGAAATATGCTAATTTTGCACAATCAAAGAAGGATGACAGAAATGAGAAGAAAACAGAAAAGCGAAAATTCTTTTACAAATACTGTAAAGGAAATGATCATGTCATAAAGAGTTCTCCAAAATTGGGTGCTAAAGATGCAAGGAAGAAAGAGGCCGGAATGGTTGTTGCAGAGGCCTCTACACCCAAAATAAAGTCTGCTAATCTTGTGCATGGGCATTTACCACTATTTGCAGTTATGACCCATCTTCTCATGAACAATATATGTATGTAGTAGACTTAGATGTTTGGTACTTTGATAGTGGGGCAACCAAACATATTACCTCGCAACACAGTTTCTTCACTTCACTTGAGCCTTCCCCTACACGGAATATTGTCACATGCTCCAACAACTCATCTTATCTTGTTATGGGAGTTGGTAAGATCATTTTGACTACTGCTAATGGTAGTTCTTTTACATTGTCAGATGCTTTATTTGTGCCAGGGATCAAGAAGAATATGTTATCGGTTTCAACTTTAGCCAAGATTGGCTTGGTTGTGAAATTTATTGATGACAGATGTATAGTTCATGATCTGTCAAATGGCTATGTCATTATTGCTTCTAGCATTTTATGTCATAGGCTGTATAAGATCCTAGACTATTAATGATTCAGCATGTGAAGTACATGATTCTCAAGCTTTATTAGATGCAAAGCTTTCACATGCACTCTTTGTTCATGTGAATTTTGCTAGTTTGCTATGCCTGCAGAAATCTAAAATGGTGTCATCTCTGTCCAAACTTGAGAAAACTGTTAAACATGTATGTAAGGCTATATTTTGGGTAAAATGCATTGTTTCTCATTCCCAAAAGATGGGTCAGTTCGAGCTACTCAAAAATTGAAGCTTGTTCACAATGATGTATGTGGTCCCATGCAAACACCCTCTTTTGCAAACTATCTTTACTTCATGACTTTCATTGATGATTTTTCCAAGCATGCATGGGTATATCCTTTGACAGCAAAGTTCGAAGTGTTTATGTGCTTCAAACAGTTTTTGGTTTTGGCCGAAAATCTGTCAGCATGTAAAATGGGCGCCCTCCATTCTCATCAAGGGGAGGAATATATGTCTTCTGATTTTAATGCATTTCTGGCTGAACGTGGGATAAAAAATCAGTGTACAATGCCGTATATACCTCAATAGAATGGAGTTGCTAAACGGAAGAGGAGATCACTCATGGAGATGGTGAGGAGTATGGTCAAGAGTCAAGCTTTACCACATAGTTTCTGGCTTGAGGCTGTTATGTGTGAAGCATATGTACTTAACAGGTGTCCCACTAAAGCATTGCAGTCTATCACTCCATATGAGGCTTGGCATGGCCACAAGCCATCTGTTGCTCACCTGCATGTTTTTTGTTGTCTAGCATATGCATTAGTGCTTGAACAACAACCCAGGAAATCGAATGAGAAAGCAATGGAATGTATTTTTGTTGGGTATAGTTCTAAGAGCAAAGGCTATCATCTGTGTCATCCACAGACTAGGCACATTTTGGTTAGCCATGATGTTTTTTTTGTAGAAGATGCTATTCAACCATTACTTTCATGTACTAAGGAGACATCTGTTAGCTCCAAAGACATGTATGATACTTTGCTTCCTCTTTTTACAGGTGGACAGTCTAGTGCTAGTCCTAATGAGGCAACTTCTCAGCGTTTACAAGTTTCATGTGATGATGCTGATCATTCTATTTTTTATGCAGATTTACATAATGCACTTATTGATGAGAGAGCTAATATTGAGGAGGCAAAAACTATGCCAAAATGGTTGGTGCAAACTTTGCATGACAGCAAATTAGATGCACCTCTATCATATCATACTCATTCTAGCTCTCATAGTGCTTCTTTTGCATCAGATTGCTATGCTATGGCTGCCTCTAGTCTTTGTGATGAGAATGAGCCTGTTTTGTTTGATGCAGCACAAAATTCAGAAAATTGGATGGCTACTATGCAATTTGAACATGATGCTATAATGAAGAATGGCTCTTGTCATTTGGCTCTTGTCAAGAAGACCATTGGCACTAAGTGGGTATACAAGCTAAAGCGTAAGCTTGATGGAACACTTGACAGGTATAACGCTAGGCTTGTTGCAAAGGGTTATGCTCAAGAAAGAGGCATTGACATTGATGACACCTTTGCTCCTACATGCCGAATGACTACTATTTGTAGCATTTGTGCATTCGCAACTCATCATGGTTGGAATGTACATCCATTGGACATTAAAACTACATTTTTTAATGATGACTTGCATGAAGAAGTATATGTTTTTCAGCCCTGTGGCTTTGCACAAAAAGGGCATGAAAACCAAGTGTGCACGTTGAAAAAGGCATTATATGGTTTAAAACAAGCACTACATGCTTGGTATGAAAAGATACATGCCTATATGATTGCACATGGTTTTGAGAACACTCCAACTAAAAGCACCTTATATGTTAAGAGTGCAAATGATGTGCTTCTGATTATTGTTGTGTATGTTGATTACATGTTGCTCATTGGTCCTCATGAGAAGCATATTGCTTTTAAGGATGATCTGCATGACTCATTTGAGATGTCAGTTTGGGGCATTTGCATCATTATTGGGCATTCAGTTCATGCAAGTTGATGGCACAATAGGTTTGTGTCAAACAAAATATATTGATACATTATTGCAGCATTTTGGCCTTGAAGACCGCAAAACTATTGCCATTCCTATGGAGATAGGTTTATGATTGAGTCTTCATGATGTTGGAGATGCATTTGATGTTGTTCTCTATTAGAAGGTTGTTGGATGCTTGGTTTACTTATGCATTACTCAACTAGATATTCAATTTGTTGTCTCACAGATGAGCAAATTTATGCATTGCCCAGGTGTCAAGCATTGCCAGCCGGTTAAGCACATCTTTTGCTAGTTGAGTGCTATCTGACTACTTGGATTGTTTTATCCCAAGGGGGGATCATTATTGCCATATTTACATGCTTATTCTGACTCTGACTGGGTTGGTTGCTATGATACTCGTGTTTCCACCAGTGGTTTTTGCTTCATGCTTGGTAGCTCATGCATACCTTAGTTGAGCAAGAAGTAGCCTACTGTGGCCACTTCTACTTGTGAGGTTGAGTATAGGGAAGCTTTCATAGTGATTATTGAGTGTGTGTGGCTAAGACTCCTTATGGTTTATTTGGATGTTGTTCAGTCTTTTGTCATCACCATCTTCACTGACAGTCAAAGTGCATTGGAAGTTGCGAGGAGCCCTATGTTCCATGCTTACAGTAAGCACATTGAGGTGCATTATCATTATGTTAGGGAGAGGTTCTCTACTAGAGAGATTATTTTGGCGTATGTGCCCACACAGGAGAACATTGCAGACCTTTTCACAAAGGCTTTGCCTAGGGAGAAGTTTGAAGCTTTCCACAAAGCTTTGTGCTTACTTCCTTTTGTGGATTGATTCCACATAGTTTGGCACTTCCTTATACTTGGGCTAGGTCCTTGTTCACCGCATCACTCTCGGGGGGGGGGGGGGGGGAGGGGGGGGGGGGAGGGGGGGGGGGGGGGGGGGAGGGGGGGGGGGGGGGGGGATTTGTTGAAATATTTAGGTGGTGATGTGTGTGAACACACTAGGACCGTCGGGGCACTTTTTTTCCTCTTTAGGGGTTCCCCCCCCCCCTTGTATATACACCTATTACCCTAATGGGCTACTTATCTTTGTACATTCTAATGGTAATACATTCAGTATTGTGTGTTGTGCTCCAAGCTTCTTCTTCTTCTTCCTTGTGTTGATCACGTGCTTCCACAGACCTCAAACTCCAACAAAAACCCTTTGTTCCATAGCTTCTTTACCATTTGGATGTTCTCCGATTCGATCTCTTTAATTCCTTAAATAGGAAACCAAATTGAATCGTTTTGTCTAATCCCGAAAACCTATTTCCAATTGTCATTGACCTTGATATATGAATTCATTATGTTTCAACTCTTCCACAAGGAGAAAACTAAATTTGACCCTCTAGGAGTCACTCGGATAGGAGAGAAAATTAGAATGAGAAGATCCAAGTCCTTTCCATCTAGGAAGCCCCATAAGCATAAGAGAAGATTTGATTATGAGAATCAATTTTGCCAAGGAAGCTTCTAAGTTGCACCACTCTTTGACCATCCACTTGGCAACCATCATATCTCATATCCCCCCAATGTCCAGAATACCCAAGCCACAGAGCCTTTCTGGTTTGCACAAATGGCCCATTTGATCTTGGGCATACCTCTCCTGTTGGGATGTCAGGAGGAAATTTCTATAGGTACTTTCCAATTGCGTGAAATCTTTTTCTTTTGGTCTCCAACATGCCAAGAAATAAATAATTGATGAAAGAAGTTGTTGATCACCATTGCAGGTCCCACCAGGTCGAGTTGCATGCCCTTCCAATAAGCAAGTTCATTGTCAAGTTTGGCGAGAACCTAGTTCCACCTTTGACCCATGGAAACATCAAAGCTCATCAGATTCCTAGTAGATAGAAGATTTGTCCACTTGGGAGCTCTTGACAACCTTAGTTAACCAAAATTTGCAAAGAGGGCCTAGATAGAGTCTTGAAAGCAATTTTTTGAGTTGTTTATTCTAGATCTGAAAGCAGTGAAGAAAGTGTTAAGATAATGCCAGAAGGTGGCTATACTATTTGTATCATTATGCACAAAGCATTTGTGTCATCGATGAAGAGTCTCATTATCATCAGGGTCTAGCTATAGAGAAGTACAAACCCATGGATATGCCCAATATGGGCTTGATGGTTGACCAGGCAGCTAAGGCCAATGGTGGTAATAGCAAAGAGAAGTGGAGCTAGGGGAAACCCTATCTAATAGAGCACTTTAATAAGATTGCCTAAGAGATTTGGTGGTTCATATTTATATGAAATGAGGGGTTTCCCATAAGATTTTGTGATCATCTTGATGAAATAAGGTCCTCCACAATCCAAATCTTTCATGGATTGGACAATGAAGCCCCACTCAAGTTGATCGTAATTTTTGTCAAAATCGATCTTGATGAATATGACATTTTGAGAAGACACCTTAGCAAATTCAAGGCCTTCCCACACATTGACAATGTCCTCCATGATGGATCTACCCTTTATGAATCCTTTTTTATCCTCATTGATCCATGAACAAAGATGGAAGGCAATCCAATTAGCTAGGATCTTCGTGAAGTTCTTATATCCAGTTTGAAACATAGTGATAGGCTTCCAATTTTCTATCTTTATTGTGAATCAGCTTCATCAAACCTTCATTGAGAAAGTTAGGCAAAGAACAAAATTGCAGGGTTTCTTGCCATACTCAGCGTAATGATAGGGCATTATTTTGTAAGGCTCCACCTCAAAGATATTTATGGTCTGCTCATAGTCCCCATAATGACTAAAGAAGGTATATACTCAACTAACATAATTTTTTTATACATTCACTATTGTGTGTTGTACTCCAAGCTTCTTCTTCTTCCTTGTGTTGTTTGCATGCTTTTGTAGACCTCAAACTCCAACAATTGGTACCAAAGAAGGTTGCTGATTCATCTAGGGCAGCGTCGGCACCCCTCCAGTCAAAGTCTCAAAATGGCACGAAAATCAATGAGCATACTCAAGGTGATTAGGATTTCAAAATGGCTTTGAGATGTGGTGTCAAAATTTTGATATGTGCTCATTTTGCCCTATGAATGCACTGATGTGGCATCTATACAGGAAATTTTGTCCCTTTATGCCAAAAATATATGCAGGTTTGGTTCGCCAGTACAAGCACTTCAAGGTCTGCTACAAGCTTAGCAAAGCTTAATAGGGTAATTATGTTCAACTTTTTGAGATACAATCATTTTTTTGCATCAGGGTATTTTAGTGAGTGGCCATGGCTCAAAGCAATGATGTATTTTGTATGTTGGATCTTGAGGACAAGTTGGATGGTACCAATTACCCATTGTGGATATATATGATGTGTCATGTATTGGTCACGAATGGACTATGGAATATTGTGCACGGTATTAAGAAACTCCCTACTACACCTATGAATATAGTTATTGAAGTTGTCGCAGATGACATTGAAGATGATGATCTTCAGGTTTCTATTCATGCAGCAGTTCCCATTGCACCTACTGTAGAACAACTTCCTTGCGATCGTAGAGATGTTCAAGCACATCCATTGATATCTTTGTCTATCAAACGTGCCACTATTCCTCATATTTGATCTTGTAAATCAACAAAGGATGCTTGGGATACACTTAACACTTTGTACCAGGCAAGAAATAAGGCTCACATTGCTTACCTTTGAAAACATTTGGAGAGTGAGCATATGAATGAAGGGGATTCTAAAAGATCAAAGACTTGAATGACCAATTGATTTCTGTAGATGAAGTCTTGCCAGATAGTTCACTTGTGGAGACCATTCTTGATGGTCTTCTAGATTCATATTAGATTTTTGCTTATACCCTTTGATTGATGATGAAAAGCAATCCAAGTGCCTTAACATTTGAGGAGTTAGTCTCTGTTTTGTTGCAAGAAGATCAATCCAGGCATAACAGGTCCATTATGCATATTGTAGATCAAGCTTTCTTAGCTAATCCGAAGGGCAAAGGTAAATGGAGCTCATATACTAGTAAGAAAAAAAATCTGGTAATGCTCTAGAGTCAAAGAAGGAAGATAAAGATGAGAAGAAAACAGAGAAGCAAAACAATTTTGCAGATATTGTAAAGGTAATGATCATGTCATAAAGAGCTTTCCAAAATTGGTTGCAAAAGAAGAAAAGAAAAAAGAGGCTAGAATGGTTGTTGCAGAAGCATTTACACCTAAAATAGAGTCTACAAATCTTGTGCAGGATGAAGAGTGGCCGTTTACTACTATTTGCAGTTATGATCCATCTTCTCATGAATAGTCTATGTCTGCAGTAGATGTAGATGTTTGGTACTTTGATATTGGAGCAACCAAACATATTTCCATTTTGTCTACTATTCATGGTAATTATTTCACATTGTCACATGCTCTATTTCTACCAGGGATAAAAAAATCTATTGTCAGGTTTAGCATTAGCCAAGATTGGGTTGGTTGTCAAATTTATTGATGACGAGTGTACCATTCATGATCTCTCAAATGGTGATGTCATTATTGTTTCTCGCATTTTATGTCCTGGGTTGTGTAAGCTCATAGACTATGCAAAATTTGTGAATGATTCAACATGTGAAGTTCAAGATTCTCAAGTTGTCTCAAATACAAAGCTTTGGCATGCACGCTTTGGTCATCTAAATTTTGCTAGTTTGCTACGCCGGATGAAATCTGAAATGTATCCTCTCCACCCAAACTTGAGGCACCTAGTAAACATGTCCATTAAGGCTCTATTTTGGTCAAAATGTAGCTCCTTCCCAAAAGATGGTTCAATATGAGCTACTTTAAAATTGTAGCTTGTTTAGAGTGATGCGGTGGTCCTATACAGACACCTTCTTTTGCAAACTACCTTTACTTCATGAATTTTATTGATAATTTTTCTAGACATGCATGGATGTATCCATTGAAAGAAAAGTTGAAAGTGTTTCTGTTCTTCAAACAATTTTTGTTTTTGGTTGAAAATCTGGCATCATGTAAAATGGGCACCCTCTATTCTCCTTAAGGGGCGGGAATACATGTCTTCTGATTTTAATGCATTTCTCACTAAACGTGGGATAAAACGTTAGTGTAAAGTGTCGTATACACCTCAATAGAATGGAGTCGCTAAAAGAATAGTTCTCTCATGCATATGGCCATGTGTATGGTCAAAAGTGAGGCTTTACCACATAGCTTCTAGCTTGAGGTTGTTATTTGTGCAGCATATGTATTTAAAATGTGTCCCACCAAAGCACTGAAATCTATCACTCTATATAAGGCTTGGCATGGTCGCGAGCCATGTGTTGCTCATCTGTGTGGTTCTCTAGCATATGTATTAGTGCATGAACAACAACATAGAAAATTGGATGATAAAGTAGTAAAATGTATTTTTGTTGGGTATAGTTCTGAAAGCAAAGGCTATCATTTGTACCATCCACAAACTAAATGCATTTTGGTTAGTTATGATGTTGTTTTGGTGGAAGATGAAGTTCAGCCATTACTTTCATGTAATAAGGAGACATTAGTTAGATCCAAAGATGTGTATGACACTTTCCTACCTCTTTTTAAAGGTGGATAGTCAAGTGCTTGTCCAAATGAGGCAATTTCTCAGCATTTACAAGTTTCACATGATGATGCAAATCATTCCATTTCTGATGCATATTTACATGATGCAGTTTTTTAGGATAGGGCTTCCTCTTTTTATCGGTGGAAAGTCAAGTGCTTGTCCAAATGAGGCAATTCTCAGCCTTTACAAGTTTCACATGATGATGTAGATCATTCCATTTTTGATGCAGATTTACATGATGCACTTGTTGATGATAGGGCATGATGATAGGGATGATACAGAGGAGGCAAAAACTATGCCTAAATGGTTGGTGCAAACTTTGCAAGATAGAAAATTAGATGCACCTTTGTCATATTGTACTTGTTCAGGATCTCATAGTGCTTCTTTTGCATCAGATTGCTATGTTATGGCTGCCTCTAGTCTTTTTTATGAGAATGAGCCTGTTTCTTTTGATGAAGCACAAAACTCAAAAAATTGAATGGTTGCTATGCAATCAGAATGTGATGCTATTATGAAGGATTGTACTTGGTTTTCATATGATTTGCCTCCAAGAAAAAGGTCATTGGCATTAAATGGGTATACAACCTCAAGTGTAAGCCTGATGGAACAGTTGACAAGTATAATGCTAGGCTTGTTGCAAGATGTTATGCTCAAGAGAGAGGCATTGATTTTGATGAGACCTTTGCATCCACTTATCGAATGACCACTGTTCATAGCATTTGTGCACTTGAAGCTCATCATGGTTGGAATGTACATCAGTTGGACATTAAAACTACATTTGTGAATGGTGACTTATATGGAGAAGTGTATGTATTTCAGCCTCATGGTTTTGTGCAGAAAGGTCATGAGAACAAAATGTGCAGGTTAAAAAAGACATTATATGGTTTGAAGCAAGCATCACCTGCTTGGTATGGAAAGATCCGTGCCTACTTGATTGCACATGGTTTTGAGAATATTCCAATTGAGAGCACCTTATATGTTAAGTGCGTAAATGATGTGCTTCTGATCATTGTTGTCAATCTTGATGACATCCCGCTCACTGGTCCTAATGAGAAGCATATTGCTTAAAGCTGATTTTCATGCCTCTTTTGAGATGTCTAATTTTGGGCATTTGGATCATTATTTGGGCATTCAGTTTATGCAAGTTGATGGTATAATAGCTTTATGTCAAAAAAAAATATCAACACATTATTGCAGCATTTTGGCCTTGAAGATTGTAAACCTATTGCCGTTCTCATGGAAATAGGTTTACGTTGAGTCTTCATGATGTTGGAGATGCATTCAATGTTGTTCTATTAGCACGATGTTGGATGCTTGATTTACTTATCCATTATCCAACCTGATATTCAGTTTGTTGTCTCTTAGATGAGCAGGTTTATGCATCATCAGGTGTCAAGCATTGGCAGGCAGTTAAGTGCATATTTTTCTACTTGAGTGGCACGTAGCTACTTGGATTGTTTTATCCCAAGGGGGGATCACTACAACTAAATTTACATGATTTTTTACCTCTCACTCATTTGTTTTCTATGACACTCATATGTCCACTAGTGGTTTTTGCTTCATGATTGGTAGCTCATGCATATCTTGGTTGATCAAGAAGAAGCCTATTGTGGCCACGTCTAGTTGTGAGGCTGAGTATAGGGAAGCTTTCACAATGACTGTTGAGTGTGTGTGGCTTAGACACCTTTTGGTTGATTTGGGTGTTGGTCAGTCTTCTTCCACCACCATCTTCACTGATAGTCAGAATGCATTGGCAGTTGTGAGGAGCCCTATGTTCCATGCTAACACAAAGCACATTGAGGTCCATTATCATTGTGTGAGGTAGAGGTTCTTTGATGGGGAGATCAGTTTGGCATATGTGCCCACACAGGAGAACATTGTAGATCTTTTCACAAAGGCTTTGCCTTGGGAGACCTTTGAAGGTTCCCGTAAAGCTTTGGGCTTACGTCCTTTTGTGGATTGATCTCTTTCCACATAGCTTGGAACTTCCTTATACATGATTGTCAGCTTCTTGTTCATCGCATCACTCCTAGGTAGGATTTGTGATATATTTAAGTAATGATGTGTGTGAACACACTAGGACCCTTGGGGTACTTTTTTCCCTCTTTATGAGGTTTTTTCCCCTGGCTTGTATATATGCCTATAACCCTAACGGGTCACTTATCTTTGTACATTCAGTTGGTAATACATTCAATATTGTGTGTTGTGCTCCAAGCTTCTTCTTCTTCTTCCTTTTGTTGTTTGTGTGCTTCCATAGAGCTCAAACTCCAACATAAACATGTTGCTTTATGAGGAGAAAAAGACAATCATGTTACTATTAGTGTCCATGTGAAAGGTCAAATGGTCGTCGAAAACTTTGGTATATGTTCTTTATTAAAAAATATAGTGTCTTGGTCAGCTACAAACTCGATGTTCAATTGCATTTGTAAAACCTAGGAAATATGTACTCATGCTCTCTATGTATCGGGTAGTTTTTGCATATTCTACAAGTCCCATGCAGAGTAATATGTGCAACATCTAGAGCTCAATTTTAGAATGCAAGGGTATCGTTTTGAATCCCACATGAAGGGGAAACCACTATGGTGCGTCGACATCACACCACTTCATTGGTATCATAGTTGTTCAAAGCAAAATGTTTTTGTTGTTGTGCAAATGAAGCGAGCATCCACTTGTGGCTTTCAACTAAGCGTAGACTTTGGCATACCTTTTCATCTAGGTCACCATTGGCTATGTATGAGGGAGGACCTTAATGATGAAGGAAGAAGGAGGTTCTTGGTACTTTCTCAGAGGTCACCCCTCCTAGTATCATTCTCCTCGGAGCTCGCTTAATTCACAATATATTTCCACTAAGGAACACTCTTCTGGCGTTTGAGGAGGGGGAAAGACTAAGCTTCACATTACCTTGAATAGCTTTTGTGTCCTCAAAGTTTCATTGTTCGCTAGCATGTTTTGAAGAATTTTTGGGGTGATTCTTGGAACCATTTTGGAGCACTTTCACCCATACTTTTCTTTACATAGGTTCAAGAACATAAAAAAGAGTGCTCTTTGTAATTCCCCAATAACAAATATTTAGCTTTGGGACTATGATTTTAGGCACATTGGTGAATTTACAAGTTTCTTAAAGGATTTTAGTTGTGGTTGGAGAAGCCACCGCAAGTTGATGCAAGTTTTTGAGCCTAAAGAACAAAGTTGATAGACACTTGAAAGTGTTGTTGGCTAGTGTTTGGGCTTTAAATTCAGCCTTTCAGTGCCATTTTACCACATATATTGAGCACATACACACTATGTATGCTTCTGTGGATACCACTTATGTCATATATGTGGTCATTGACATTACAATTAGGTTTTTGCATAAAGCCTTTGGTGTTGATTAAGAGGGTTGCGGTGAGGTTTCCTTAACTAGGAGACACCCAAATGTCGGCATCTCTTTGGTGATGCAGGTAGAAGACTTATCAAGCTTCGTCATAGGAGATGCATGCTAGTTGTTCATAGGTGCTCGATAAGCCTAGTTGGCTTCTTTCAATTTAGTGGTTATATGTGGTGGAGTCACTGATTCACTATGCAATTTCACACTTCAGTACTTGCAGTTTTATGAGTTTTTGACATTGATGATATGCTCATTTTGTGAAGGAGACTCCTCCAGAATTTTTGTAGATTTTAGTTTTTCAACTATATGGTGGTTGATTTTAGTACTTGACACACATTGATGTGAGCACATACATTCTCACATAATCCTTTGGTTCCTCATGGCTATTCATTGATCCATTTTTTTGGGAAGACTTTGCCAAACGTTCCCCAAAATTTGACACTTGGTCATCCTTTTCTCAGCCTTAGTGGTGTTTGGACTATTCTAGCTCCATTATCATTCTAATTATTTCTCTATCATCATGGCATTAGATATCTCAGGTACATCTAGTGGATCAGGGTCTAGTGTCAGTGTTCCAAAGAGGATCTATAACTTGCAAGACAAAGACCTTTTTGAGATTCAAAAGTTTTATGGCACAAACGTTTCTCTAAGGAAGAATCAAATTAAAGATATGTTAATTCAAAGGATGCAATGAAAGCTAATAAATGGAATCTCAAAGAAACGTGTTGATATGGATGATGATTACTGGGATGAGTTGGATGAAATGGCCAAGCATATTATTTAATTGCACGTGGAAAATATTTTTTACTTTACAATATTGGACTGTGAAAATGCGAAGGAGCTTTAGAAGAAGTTATGCAATACATATGGAAAAAAAAATGGCATCAAATAAAGTGTATTTGATGAGAAAGTTATATGACCTTTCCATGAAGGACACATATAGTGTTGTTGCTCATCTAAATGAGCTTGGTGCTATATTATCTTAGTTACACGCTTAGAAAATGGAGATGTATATTGAAATCAAAGAAGTCGTTTTGTTATGCTGCACCTTTCCATCCTCATAAGATACATTTTTCATAGTGGAGCACTCTTGAGTGAGGAGATCTGTAGAAATTCTATGGTTGGCACTCAGAGTGGAGATGCATATAATGTTCTTGATTCTTATCAAGGAAAAATCAACAATACGGAAACAATAAGAACAATGAAAAGAATGGTCAATGGAACAAGAGTAGAAGTAAATCAACGAAGAGGGATATCAAGTGCCATTATTTTCATAAGAAAGGACATATGAAGAAAGACTTCTATGCGTTAAAGAATGCTAAAGGTAGAGGACAATATGTTGATGGGCATGTTAAAAAGGTACCTGCACCGTCTTCTTCAACTGTGAAGATAGAAGAAAGTAATCCTATTTTTTATGATGTTGATGTGTTGAAACTTGACAATATTGTGCCCATTGAGGATCTTATGGTTGAATCTCTTTCCCACACGTGAATGAATAGAACTATTTAGGATAGAGTAGTTTCTATGCTACATCATGCAAACCTTTCACAAGGCTTTGGGCAAAAGCAGTATTGATTGCAATTCATGTGATTAACCTTTCACCTGGTAATGCCAAAGATTTGAAAGTGGCATGAGGGTTATGGACAAGGAAGCCACCATATTATGATCATATTTGATTTTTTGAGTGTGAAACATATATTCATATACCCAACAATCTTAGACAAAAGCTGGACCATAAGTCAAAGAAATGCATTTTTCTTAGACATGGTCGAGAAGGGCAATTTGGATATACATTATGAGATCCTAAATCATGGCCAATTATTAGAAATAGTGATCTCATTTTTAATGAGCTTAAGATGCACAAACAACCCATTAAGGATGTTGAAGTGAGAAGACTGGTGTCTGAGGATACTATTGCTCCAATAAGCATGCATAAAAATGCTACACATATGGATGTTCAGGAGAATGTCCAATCAGATCAGTATGCAAATATTCTTGCTCAGAAACCATTGAGATGCTCTGCACGTGTCTTGCATCCACATGATAGATATGTTCCAAATTTGGATTTTGTTATGATAATAGATGTTGATGAGCCTTCTTGCTACAAAGAAGCTATGCAAACAGAGGGTAATGTCAAGTGGGAGTGTGCCATGAAGATTTAATTGGATTCTATTCACAAGAATGGTACTCAAGATTTAGTACCTTTGCCAAACAGCAATAAACCTTTACCATGTAAATGGATATGTAAGTTGAAATTCATATCAGATAGTGCTTCTCCAAAGCATAAAGCATGACTTGTTGCAAAGGGTTTTAAGCAACAACATGTTTTTTAGTTTGAGTAAATATTCTCTCTAGTAGTCAAGATGAATAAAATGTGCATGTTGCTTGGATTCATGCAATGAATGACTCAGATCTAATCCAAATCGATGTGAAAACTGCTTTCTTGCATGGAGATATCATAGATGAGATCTATATGGAACAACCAGAGGGTTACGTAGTTCTTGGCAAAGGAAGTATATTTTCTAAGCTAAGGAAGAGCTTATATGGACTTAAATAGTCCCCTAGACAATGGTACCAAAAGTTTGATGCTTTTATGAAGTCTCAAGGCTATTCTTGAAGCAATAAGAATCATCATCTCTATACAAAGGGATGCTCAAATGCTAGCTTGGTATGTTTGATACTTTATGTCGATAATATGTTGATTGCTAGGAAGTCCTTTGATGACTTGTCATTGCTCAAAGAGAAGAGTGAGACATTTGATATGAAGGATTTGGGGGATTCCAAACATATCATTGCCATGCGCATTACTAGTGATAGGATTAAAAGATGCTTATACTTGTCTCAAAGTGACTGCATATCTAAAGTGCTTAAGAGATTCAAGATGCAAGGTGGAAAGGCATTGAGTACACCTTTACCTATGTATGTAAAATTGAGCAAGTATATTTTCCCCAAAATAGATGAGGAAAAGGAATTCATGACTGAAATTCCTTATCAATTCTTTTTTCATAGTCTCATGTATTATATGGTAGCTATGAGACCAAACATTGTACTTATAGTGGGATTTGTGAGCATATATATGTAGAATCCTAGCAAGAAGCATTGGAAAGTGGTCAAGATGATTTTGAGATATGTAAGAGGCACTAAGGACAAGTGCCTATGCTTGGGTAGAGGAAAGGAATCCATTATTGGTTACATAGATTCTGGTTATGCTGGTTGTGTAGACAATCGGAAGTCTACATCAAGGTACATTTTTCACTTTGATGGAGCTTCTATCTCTTGGAGATCTTGTCCTCAAGAATGTACAGATCTTTCCACTACAACAATAGAGTATCTTGCAGCAAGTGAGGCATGTAAGGAAGCATTGTGGCTTCCTTTTCTTGCTTGTGATATGGGTCTACCTCATCATATACCTTGTTTGGAGGTGGGAGGTATAGTTTTTACACTTACACTCAGGTATCCTTTACCATTCTTTATTTTTCTCCCCTAGTCACTTTGGCCATATTGGCCTTTAGTGGGAGATTTTTACCATTAGTGTCCATGTGAAAGGCCAAATGGTTGTTGGACACTTTTGTATATGCTCCTTAATAAAACATAAACCGGCCTAGTCAACTATAGACTCGATGTTCAACTGCATTTGTAAAACCTAGGAAATTTGTGTTTGTGCTCTCTATGTACTATGTGGTTTCTACATATTCTATAAGTAATGTGTGAAGTACTAGGTGTGGTGTCCAAAGATTAGTTTTGTATTGTGAGGGTATCATCTTGAATCTCAAATGAAGGGGAGTCCACTATGGTGCATCGATATCACACCACTTCAAATCTTGAGATGGACCAAAGATATTGGTTCATTACCATTAAAGCACTAGAAGAGTTTCTAAATTAATGGCCATTGATTTAGAAACTCTTTGTTTAGAGACACCAATTTTCACAATGCATGAATCAATGCAAATATCGTTCACTGCAATCTCTTCTTATTCTGGGAAACTTATGAGCATATAAACTATTTCTTTATTAGCTTTCTTGTGTTATTGATGTTCTCATGGAAATGATTGGTGTGTAGTAATTTTGATATGGTTCTTGATCTATATAGTAAATACATAAATAAATACATAAAAACATAGATATGTTGTTTGCTCTCTCTCTCTCTCTCTGTCTCTCTCTCTCTCTCTCTCTCTCTCTCTCTCTCTCTCTCTCTCTCTATATATATATATATATATATATATATATATATATATATATATATATATATATATATATATATATATATATATATATATATATATATATATGTGTGTGTGTGTGTGTGTGTGTGTGTGTGTGTGTGTGTGTGTGTATACATATACATATGTGTGTGTGTGTAAGTGGGACTTCCAAGTACTACAACTATGCTTACATACAAATTTGTGTACATGAGGAAAACGTGAAGTAAAGATATTGTAAAAAGAAATTATGCACTTTTTCTCATGAAAGATAGGATGGTTGTGCAAACATATGACATTATATATGATTCCATAAATGAAGAATTTTTTGTTTCCTTGGATTTGATGATGCATAGTGAGAATAAAAGGATAAGAACTGGGGATCTATTCCACCTATGAATGTCCCAAAAAAGATGTTTATTTGAGGCCCCTTTGGAGCTTATCCAAACATTTTCTTTTTCACAAAAAATTAAATTACACTAAAGGAGGGCATAAATTATATTAAAAGGGACCATTATAATAAAGGGAAGAACTCATCCAAACATTTATAACTATAGTTTGCTAATGATGTGTGTGAAAATACTTATGACTCCCAAGACACTTTTTCCCTCTTTAGGAGGCTTTTTTCCCCCAACTTGTATATGTTTATAACCCTAAAGGGCTACTTATCTTTATACATTCCACAATCAATTTACACCATGTTGTGGTCCTAAGCTTGTTCTTCTTATTTATGTTATTTGTGTGTATTATTCATCCCCAAACTCCCATAGTAAGAGTAGTTCATTGCTTCCTAAGGCATGTCATCATCATAACCCCACTTACTTTTTTGCATTTCTACAAATTTAACGGGAATACTCAAGGTGGTGTATACTTTGAAACAACTCTAATAGTCATGTGCATCTTAAAAATCAATCGGAGCTCATTTTCATCTTTGAATTCACTATCACAAAGACAATGTAGATAATTTTTTCCCTTTGTGCCAATTTTTGTTTAAATTTTTATTAACTACTATAAGTGCCTTGAAGTCTACTACAGGTATAGTGAAGCTCCATTGGGTACTTTTTGAGTGCATCAAGACACAATCACCAACCATGGTTGAAAAGAATGATTTATTTCACATGTTGATTGTTCAGGTTAAGTTGGATGGTTTCAACTACCCATTATGGCCATACATGTTGCACCATTTATTGGTTGCAAAGGGACTATAAAACACTGTGGAGGTTGTTAAAAAATGTCTTGTCATAGCTACAATTCAAAATGTAGCCAACATAGGTAGTGTTAAGGATTTTGGATGTTCAAGTTCTAGTGAAGTTCCTATTTTGAGTTATCTTGCAACTTCAATTTTGAATATGTTAGGTGCACCACCGAGAGCCCAACCATTGTAGAGCAACTTTGATGTGATGATAGAGATGCATATGCACATGCCTTGATTGCTTTATTTTGCAAGAATCCCATTATCTCTCATATTCACTCATGCAAAACAATGAGGGATGCTTGGAATACTCTTGACACACTATATAAAGAAAGAAATGAGGCTCATGTTGGTGATCTTTAAAAATAATTGGAGAATGAACATATGAATGAAGGTGATTCTATGGAAAATTTTCTCACTAAGATCAAAGATTCGGAGCACTTAATTGTTGCATATGAATATTTTCTAGAGAACTTAATTGTCTAGACTATTTTGTGTGGGATTCCTAATTCTTATTAGATTTTGATTCTAATTACTAGTTGACAACGAAAGGAAACCCAAATGCCTTCACATTCTTGTTGCTACAAGAACACCAATCTAGGGAGAATACATATGTTTTGTATGTTTCAAATAATCCTTTCTTACTAGTCAAAGGGTAATGGTGAAGAAGGTTCTACTTCGAGTAGTAAAAAAATCTATAAGTGCTTCACAATCAAAGAAGAAAGACAAACATGAGAAGAAATCATTTGTTAATATTGTAAGAAAAATGATCTATCATAAGGAAATATTGCAACCTTTATAGCTAAAGATACAAAGAAGAAATAGGTAGTAATGGCTAGTGTAGTGACTTTTTATTCAAACTTTAATGAGGAATATGTATTTACTACATAATGTCACTATGATCCATCAAATCATTAACATTGTATGTGTTCCATGGACTCAAATGCTTGGTACTTTGATGGTGGTGCAACCAAACTTATTACCTCTCAACATTGTTTCTTTACCTCACTCGAGCCTACTCCAATGTTAATACTACCACGTGCAAACAAATCCTCGTATCTTATCATGAAAGTTGGAATAGTTATTCTTACTTCTAATAACTTGGTAGTATTGTTGCAACCAATTGATTTAAGATCCCCATTGACATGCAAAAGTATTTACTTGGTGAGTTAGCTTAGTTGGAATATGTGCCTCGATCGAACTCGATCCACCCAAATTGTGATCACCTCCATAGTGCATTAGCAGTTGCAAGGAACCCTATGTTCCATGCTCACACTAAGAACATTGAGGTGCATTATCATTATTTCAGGGAGAGCTTCTCTACTAGAGAGATCAATTTGGCATACATTATAGACTTTTCACAAAGGCTCTACCTCGGGAGAAGTTTGAAGATTTCCACAAAGCTTTGGGCTTACTTCCTTTTGTGGATTTATCTCTTTCCACATAGCTTGGCACTTCCTTATACATGAGTGCCAGGTTCTTGTTCACCGCATCACTCATAGGGGGATTTGTTGATATATTTTGGTAGTGATGTGTGTGAACACAATGGACCGTCGGGGCACTTTTTTCCCTCTTTAGGAGGTTGTTTCCCCTAGCTTGTATATATTATGCCTATAACCCTAACGGGTCACTTATCTTTGCACATTCACTTGGTAATACACTCACTATTGTGTGTTGTGCTCCAAGCTTCTTTTTCTTCCTTGTGCTATTCACGTGCTTCCCTAGACCTCAAACTCCAACAGTGTGTCATCTTTCATAAGGAATGCATTTGTATCATTAGTTTCATCTTTCTATATTCGTAACCCTCTGATAAGAGAATCATGATTTCTGCAACTTTACACAGTCATGAGAAAATAGCTCCTATCCTGAATTCACAAGCATTTTGACTACGATTAGAGCAATGAAAATCATGTCAAGATGAAGTCTCTCTGCAAAATGGCTTGCATTGTCTTTTATACCAATTTTTTGTCCAAGTTCACACTTAAAATTTTGTCCTTCCTCATTCTATCCTAAAAATATACATTTTAGAGGGCTCTAAAAATTTTATAAAAAATACATGAGATTGATATCATCATGAGGAAGACTCTTCCTCAAATTCACAAAAAATTGGAATATTTTATAATATCCAAAATACATTTTTTCCTTTTTTCTTCATAAAAACTCCATTGGAATTTGCTATTTTAAGTTGTTATGACATTCATTACAACACCGTTCTTCCATGAAACTATATTTTTTAAGGCCCCCATTATGGAGAGAAGCCATATGAGAGTGTTTAACATTGTTAGGTTCCTAATTTTGAGGTCAGATGATGTCTAAATCAGACCATAGATGGGTAGTTAGGAAGGATATTTAAGCCATTCAATTTGGGACAGATCCTACGTGAATATGGACCCAAATCAAGGGCTAGAGGCAAAAGCAAATTTCACTTGGGGAAGGGTTTATTTGATGTGGGCCACCAGATGTAGGCTTGATCCTAAGTGTGTATAAAGCAAGATCAAGGGTTACAAACACATGGTTGATGATCCTACTTTTCTTCCATTGGATTTAAGCTATAAATAAATGGTGGAAAAAATATATTTGTCATGGATCAAGCTACCATGACCCTAGAACATGGTAAGGCCAATCTAGGTTTGGAGGACCTTATATGGATGGTCCCCTCCGCATCTAAGATCATAGTTTGAGGTGTTTGGAACCACTAGGGTGTCCATCTTAGTACCCATTGTGTTGAACTATATCCCTCCACCTAGCATCTATCTAGAGCACCATCTTTGCTCCATATAGGGAGTATATGTGCAGATAGAACCATCTATATCTTGTGTAGTGTTTGAGTTCTATTGTATTAATGTTTTGAGATTGAGTTCAATTTAGTTGAGTTCACCTTCTACTCATATTGAGTCAACTTTCCATTACATCCATATCTTGTGCTTTTCCCATGAATATTAATATATATCTTTCTCTCTAATTTGATCCTTTATATTTGTTGTGGTATTGGGGTTGCACCATTGGTTTGCCATTTTTTTTACATGGGTGTACATAGAACAATTAAATAATGATTCTTGTGGAAAGATACTATGAACTTTGAGAAGTTGAATAGTTAGGAGGAAGGAGGTCAATATGAAAAGGTTCTCCGTAGTGAGAGCTTGCAACAAGGAAAACCTCTTGTGGAGAAAGAATATGAACTATTAGAAAATTCATGCAATTATAGCAATACACAGACTTATGAACAAAGAAATAGAGAAAGGATATGTGTTTTTACATAAATACAACATGTAAGATTCCTTGCATCCTTTATAAGTCATCTTTGAGTATTTTTTGATTGCACAAACATCATAACACACATCTGAACAGACTAATGGGAAGAAACAAGGGAATTTCATATTTTAGCTTGTGTGTAGACATTCAAATTTACTCACATTTTCTTCCAAATATATGTTTTCTCATTTAGTTTTGGTGATGAAATTATCTATTCAGATATTTTTGGCATGCAAGTTATGCCCGTTAATAGAGGAAACGTGTTTGCAAAACCATGAATGGCCCTTGTACATATTAAGAGAAGAGATTTAGATGTGAGTAGTGGAGAAGAAATTAGGAGGTATTGAGCAAAAAAGGAGAGAAAATATAGAGAGACATTAAAGGATAAGTCAAATACCATAGCAACCACCATAAGAGCATGGTCAAAAAAAAAATCATTATCTTCATATGCTAACCAGGAACATGAAGCGTGAAAAGAATAAGCTAATACTTTATTATTTTCTTCATCCATGAAAGGACTATATAGGCTACACATGCAAAATCAAAAGGAAAAGAAAAGGGTACTCAAAAAATGAAAGAGTGTGAGAGATTCAAAATGAGTGGACCAAGAAATGGATAAACTCACATGGATAAGAAATGAGCTTGCCAAGAGCATGGATTAGGCTCCTTAAGCTTCTAACAAGTTACAAAGTGGTGGAGAGGCCATCCTTATATAGATTTGGAGAGGGCTCTCCAAAGTACATCATATGTGGGATAATTCCCCTTGAAGGAGAATGAATACACTAGTAGAAGCAAACAACAAGGTACCCAAATACAATGAGATACAATATAAAATGGAAATGAAATGAAAATGGAGTGCCTCTTGGATACAAAATGGAGATGCATTCATGTGGATACAAATGGAAATGAAGTAGGAGAAATCATGTCGTCAACACCCCCTTTGTAGATCCATTTTGGAGTGGTTGAATGTTGGAAAGGTCCACCAAGCACTAAAGCAAAACTAGAGGTACAGTCTTCATGAACATGTCCGTTGTGTTCTCTTGAGAGGTACAATGCTCCAAGGTATTCTCGTGTGATACACGATTCTTATGGATGAAGTGGTAGTGGATCTCGATGTACTTTGTTCGAGAGTGGAACACCAGATTCTTGGTTGTGGCCAGGGCTAACTAGATGTGTATATGTATGCATGTCAGAGTAACCTGCAAAATACCAATGTTAGATAATAAACGTCGAAGCCAGATGGCTTCACACTACAAAGTTGGATGCTTGATACTTGGCCTCGATGGATGATAGAGCAAGTGTACGTTGCTTCTTACTTGCCCAAGAGATAGGTCCTCAGCCAAGCAAGAATATGTCTCCAGAAGTAGATCGGCAAGAATCACGATCACTAGCCCATTTTGAATCTAAATATCCAGTGAGCTTGATGCCCCTTCTTACCAAAGACCATGATGTCAAGTGAGAGAAAGGTATCAAAGTAGTCTCTGAGTCTAGTCTAGTGTTGGCTAAGCAAAGTAAAGACCCAACAAGTTGTTAATAAGCATGCACATCCACAAGTGATGAAGAGTCCTCTAGTGTGATCTTGATGTTCGGATCAAGTCATGTAGATACTGAGCAACACTTGTCCATGTTATACCTAGAAAGAAGATCAAAGCAGTACTTCTTTTGTGAGAGAAATATACCTTCTTTTGTTTGCCACACTTCCATTCCTAAGAAGTAGTGAAGTAGGCCAAGATCTATCATGGAGTACTCCAGATGAAGCTATATGCTGACGAATTGGATCTATTCATCATATGAACCTATCAAGATCACGTCATCTACATAGAGGATGATGATTGCAACTAAGGACTCTTTCTAGTATATATATATAAGTTAGCATTAGTAGTGCTTCTTTGAAATCCTTTAGCTTCGAAGAACTTGTTGATCTTTTGTACAAGGCTCTAGAGCTTGCTTAAGTCCACAAAGTGCTTTGTGAAGCTTGTATACTTGATCTTCATTTTCTTTGATCTTGAAACCTTTAGGTTTTTTCTATGTATACTTCTTCTTGAAGATCGCCATTTAGGAAAGCACTTTTGAAGTTGAGTTGGTAGATGGGCCATTCGAAGTATGCACTTAGTGCAAGAATGACTCTTATAATTCTAAACCTTGCGGTAGGTGCAAAGGTTTCTTCATAATCATTGTCATGCTTTTGCTTATAACTCTTAGCTACAAGTCTTGCTTTATACATGTCCAAAGTACCATCTAATTTGTACTTATTTTTTATAGCTTTCTAACTCCAATAACTTGATGATTTGAAGGCTTTGGAACAAGTTTCCAAGTGTTGTTCTTTTCAATTGCATCCATTTCTATTTTCATAGCTTCTTCCCATTCAGATTGACCTTGAGCTTCTTTGAAGTTGGAAGGCTCTGGAATTTGCTGAATTTGGTGCATCACAAGCCATTCCATCACATGGCTTCTTGATCCGAGTGATGGATACATTGGCCTTCTTTGCTTTTGCAAACTTCTCTACTTCCAAAGCATTTTCTAAATTTTTAGTCCACATTAACTTCTTCACCTAATATTGACTCCTTGGTATCCTTGATGCCTCACTTGCCTTGGATATATGTTGAATAGGAGGTATAGAGTCCACACAATTGGTCACTATAGCATATAGTCCATTTCAATTCCTTATTCTCCAATCTTGTGAAACTTTGTATCTAGGAGAATCACCATACTTGAATAAAATTTGTCAAAGGTAGGTTTTGCATCTAGGTTACTTACCATCACAATCTCCAAAAGATCATAAAAATCAAGGATAGCTATAATCTTGAACTTCCAAAAAAAATAATTCATACCATCTAAATTGCCTCTCAATGAATTTCGGTGGATGAACCCATAGTGTTTACATTACCAAATCCATTGCATCTTCTCCTTTTCCCCTTCCACTTGTAGATGTTGACATCTTCATAGTGTTGAAGCCTTTTTGTCTCATGATCTTGAAGCCTTGAAGACTTTGCTTCCCACAATTTTGAAGTCCTCACCTCTTGTGAGATCTAGCATTGAAGGATTGTCATCCCATGTTATAGGGTTGAAGACATTGCCTCCCAAGAAATTCAACCTTGAAACCTCTGCCTCTCATAAATTTTGCAGTTGAAGTATTTGCCTCTCACAATCTTGAATCTTGAACTCTTCCTTCCACAAACTCTAGAGTTGATTCCTTGGCCTTCATGATCTATGCAAATCTTCTATACTTTCCTAAGATTTGATAACATGTAAGAAAAGAATGAAAAACTAGTGATGCAATTTCAATACCATGTAGAAGTTACCACAACACATATATAGGATCAATCTTAGAGATAAAGAGAGATATTTCTAGTCATGACAAAAATGCAAGAGATATGGTTGTAATGGAAAGTGGATTCAAGACGAGTAGAAGATGAACTCAAGTCAATTGGACTCAAACTCGAAACTCTAATACAATAGAATTCAAACACTACATCGGATATAGATGGTTCTATCCACCCATGTACTCCCTATATGGAGCTTAGATAGTTATTAATATAGATGCTAGGTGAAGGGTTATACCAGCATAATGGTACTAGATGGAAACCCTAATGGTGCCAAACACCACAAACTATGATCTTAGATGGGAAGGGTATTGTTCCATATAAGGTACTCCAAGCCTAGGTCATCCTTCCCATGTTCTAGGCATATGGTAGCTTGATCCATGCCTAGAATAATTTCCACCATTGATTTATGGTCTAAATCCAATGGTAGAAAAGTAGGATCAACAACCATTTGTTTGTAGCCCTTGGTGTCCCTTAATCCACACTAAGAATCAAGCCTAGATCCAATGGACCACATCAAATAAAACCTTCTCTAAGTAGGAAAGTTACTTTTGTCTCTAACCCTTGATTTGGGTTGTTCCTCATGTATGATGCATCGCAAATGTAGTGGGTTAAGATAACCTTCCTAACTAGACATCTTTGTTCTGTTTCAGGCCTCATCTAACCTACCAATGTCCAAGACTCTCACATGGATTCTCCTCATATGGGGTCCTTACAAAATATAGTGTCATGGAATAAAGGTGGTGCTACATGAGGATGAGGCATTGAGAACATCTAATGCACCACACCATGGGTCCTTCCATGCCTCTATCAGTTTAGCCAATCACTTCAAGAATTACTATGATGGAAGCTTGGATGAGCCTTTGTTTACCAATACCACCCCTTCTTGACTAAGCATGCACAAATCAACTTGGACTAAATGTGCACAACTCAACTTGGAAGAGCATGAACTTCTTCTCACTACATGAATGTTAACACCTGAGCACCCGATCAATGACCATGCTCTAGTATGATTAATAAATTCCATATTCTTGCTATATGTAGGATCTCACCAGTCAATGGTCATTAATTTCCTCTATAGCATTTTGAAAAACCTATCCCATTTGTACTCACTAATGATAAGAGCTTTCTAAGTGGAGACTTATCCATATCTTAGACACTACTTTATTGTTTACATCCCCATGCTTTCACTCCTTACTCATCCCTCCTCCGGATAAAACAATCAAAGCTACCAAGTATGGGATAAGCATTGAAAGATATGCTTAATTAACTTCCAATGATTGACACTTGAGCTATGCATATATATCCTCATTTAAGAGAATAATTTGAATATCAAGAGTGGTGCATACATAAATAAGGCATCTAATTGTTTGTCGATAGAGATCATCGTCAAATCCATATCCAACATCATGAAGACTCAGTTGTAAACTATCCCTATGGATGGTGGTGATGGGTTCACAATCCTCAAGGCCAGAACATTGCAATAAAGTATCATTGTGTTTTTTTTTAAGCAATACCTCCATTAACTTGTGCAAAATCCCAAATAATATTGAATTTTGTGTTTCATAAAAGGAGCCTAAGGGGCTCATTCTCAACGAAACAACCAAAGACAACCATTGCATGGAAATCAAATACGAGAAGCACCATGAAGCATGAGCACGTATGATAAGACAAAAATACATGTGCCTCACTATCTCTCAAATTCAACATCAATAATTTTGGCAAGGATTTTTCCTCATCAATAACTACTCTCTTACAATGAGTGCATTGTGAATATCTCCATGAGAAATGGAATTATATGTATCTTTATTCAAAACCTGCATAGGCTAAGAAGTTGCTTCACTCGGAGATATATATTGCTTCCCACCAATGAAAAGAGCCAATAATGTATCATACACATCTTTTGAGCTTATTAATGTCTACTTGATAATGAAAGTAAAGGATAAACTACATCCTCCAATAAAAAATGCATCTTAGCTAACCAAAATATGTTGTGGACAATACAAGCAATGTCCTTTTCTCTTAGAATTGTTCCCAACAAAAATTCGTTTCACAACCTTATCATTCAATTTTGTGTGTTACTTTGGAACTAATACATATCAAACAACCAAAAACATGAAGATGAGAAATAGGTGGCTTGCAACCATGTCACTAAGGAATGATAGAATATAATGCCTTAGTAGGAAACTTGTCAAGTACATATGCAACACACATTATGGCCTCAAGCCAGAAACTATGAGGTGATACCTAACTTTAGACTATACATCTTTCCATTTCCATGAAATACTTATTGTTCCCTCAACAACACCATTTTAATGTGGTGTATATGACACTTTTCATTGGTGTTTTATCCCATGATCAACCAAAAATGTATTGAATTCAAAAGACATATACCTCATCCCTCAATAAGAACATCGAGTACCCACTTTACATGTTGATAGATTTTCAACCATAAGCAAGAACCTTTTGAATCACGGAGACATTTTTGCTTGATTTTTTGGTTCAACTATGATGCGGTGTTGATTTACACAGATCTGAAGAAGTCCATTTCTTAGGTTCAGGTTAACTGCATGTTTATAGATCCAGTCTTGACCCAAGACAAGAGGTTTCGTAAGATCCTCATCCTGACACACTAGCATTTTGATTGTCATTGGAACATCTTGAAGGTAGATGGGAAGCTCCACTTTTCCCATGCAAGGGGTTTACACACCTCCCAATCCTATGAGATATGCTTCTATAGGATTGATACTTAATTGTAATTCTTGATAGTAAGAAATTCGAATTGCACTAGTGAATGCACTTGAGTCAATCAAGGGTCTTACAGCCATTGCATTCGTTCCTTGTCTTACCTCTAGGGTCACAAAAGGATGTTGGTTGATTATTTGAGGATAAATTACTCCTGAGCCTTGGCACATGGCCATCTGATATCTTGGAGCATCTTGAATATCTGAGCTAGGTTGTTCTCGACCCTATCTCCTCAATTTTATTTGTCATATGTGTTTTAGGGCTTCTGCCTAAGCTTCTTCTCGAATTTGTTTTTTCTCTTAATGACATTTCATTGAAGTGTTGAGTTGAGCCAATTCTACCATCTTTGCACAAAGCTTTGTTCTTTCAATTTCTAGGTCAGCTCTAGGGTAACATTTTTCATGTTCTATGACATTTGTCCCTTCCTGGATTCTAGCCTAATAGGCTTTAAGCATCATGTCCAAGTTCTTGGGAGTGGGATTTGCTAAGACTGATCCTACTCTAGGTGGTGGTGAATTCATGGGAAGGTTTGGGATGGATGGGGATGGTGGATTTTGAAAGTGCATTTGAGATATGATTTCGATCTTGGCTTTCATTTATCTTAAACTTTCCTCAAGTGTTCTCATCTTCTTCATCTCACGACTATCTTTCCAATCTCTTATCCTTTTCTTAGCTATAGTCTCAGTCTCACTAGCCTTTGAACTCTTTTCTTGACCTAAGCCTTGGCTTTGTTGTAATGCCTAAGCTATAGTGACTACTTGCATTGGGGCAGGGGAAGTCATATTTCCATTAGAATCTACTAATAACCCAATGACCTTAATAGGAGTGAACTTTGGCACATTGTTTGGGTTCTTAGGACTGTCTTGTAAAAGGTGCTCCTTCCCATAATCCAAACAAAAACCTTGAATTGTCACTGATTGGGGTTGCATAGGTGTAGGTATAGTGCAATCATGAATGAAGTGATCTCCCGGGCATCTATAGCATGGTCCTCTACGTGTTGGGGGTCTTATCTATCTAGGTTGGGGCATAGAGTTAGGATTTGCATACATAACATTAGTGTATTATGGCTCCCAACTAAGTTCACTACAGTTTTTGTAAGGGTACATCTTGTTATGCTCTAGTGACTCCATATAGTAAGCTGGAGGACTATCGATATGAGTCGAGTCAAAAATGTGATTATTCGGGTTACTTTTTGAAATCAATGGCAATGTTGGCACTAAGGCTCTATTCAAATTTTCTTCAGCAGCTGCATGCTTCACTAGGATCACATTGGCTAGAGGTGGAGGTTGTTAATCTAACACATTGAGGTCTTTGTTGAGCTTGATAGGGTGGTTGGTAGGGTCGTTGAGGCCTAAAGTATTGTTGTGGTGGATGCTGATTTGGATATCTTCCTTGTTGTTGATATGGCTGAGGGTAGTGATTCCTAACCACTTGCTTATTATATGGGCAATCTTGTGTAGAATGGTTAGTGTATCTCCTTTCTATTGTGCAGTACTTGTTGTTAGGGTTCACTTGGGGTTGAGTGATGATTGGGAACACATTAGCCATATGGTCTTCTCCACAATTGTAGCATCATTTCATTGAGAAAAATCTAGGCGCATGCTTGTTAGAGATACCTAACTTATGAACGACCTTCTCTGCCAGTTCCTCAATAGATGTAGATGGTTTGGAGGTGAGGCTAGTAGAGCTATCTAAATCTTTATAAATTTTTGAAAGCTCAAATTCATAATCAAGATTATCCTCAATGTCTATGCACATGCATACACATTGTTCTATGGATATAAGTTCCTTCAAGTACACATAATATCTCAATTTGGTACTTTACAATCCATCTAGGAATAAAGCCACTTGTTTGGCTTGTGTGGGTAATTCTGGAATAGGGCATCTCTCTAAGTACTTTCTAAACTATCCTGCAATTTGAACTATTTTCTGAGGTGTTTGTTTGAAGCTATGTAATAGAGATGAGGTGTTGTGCCTGAGGCCACTCTTAGAAAATTTAGTGATGAAGGCTTCCAATAGTTGGTCAATGTTTCTGAACTGCCTTTGGTGAATTGGTTGAAACCAAGTCAAGGTAGTGTTCTCGAGAGTTATGCCAAAAGCATTGTATTGAGTGAACAAGTCTTCAACTTGTTCAGCTCTCAAAACTTGCCTAAACTCTACTACATGGTCAAACGGGTCTCTTGTGCCATTGAAGCAGTTCTTCATGGACTTAGCCATCTGTGTAGGCCTCAAGATCCTAGTACATTATCTAGGTCTTGGCAGGGGAAACTCATCCATGCCTCTTTGAAGTCTTGGGCCTTTATGCCTCTGATTATCCATTCTACTTGTTTCTGCTCTGGTTCTTTCTCTTCCAAGTGCAAAACTTACTTCAAGTTTGTCTCTAATTTTTTCCTTCGAAGTTCCATGATCTTGGGATGTTCCAACTCCTTGGTGCCCAAAAGAGACATTTGATCTTGGTTGGGGAAAGACAAATTCACCCTTCCAAGTGTAAGCATGCTTGCCATGCTTCGATACAACCAAACACTCTCTTAGAGGTGTTGTCTAAGTAGAACACCTTTCCTAGTGTATCAAGATCTTTCAATTCATATATGATGATTGTCCCAACTTCATTAGGCTGGTCGGGTTTATATCTCTAGAATGTCTCCTCTATTTCTATGTTCAAGAATAACTCTATGCTCTTATTATCTTGGGGGATCCACTCTGGAATAATCACTCTCGTCAAGATTGATTTGCCTCTAGGGGACCTAGGCTCTCCTCCTAGGGTTCCTTGTTCTGGGTCTTCAAGCTCAGGATCTGGAATCATGATTCCAAGTTCATCAATTCTATCAAGTAAGCCTGTGACCACATACATGGTTCTCTCTTTATCAATGTATGAGCCTTTTTCAAACTTGACCACTTGGTGTTCAAGTCCAATTGGGTGATATGGATTCCTAAGTCGAGAAACATACCTTCTCATACCATCCTTATAGATGCGAGCACATAATCGGTTGGTCCTAATATAATCCAATTGAGTCTTATATGGCCCTTCTAGCTTTTCTCGGTATGCAACACCATAACTACCTGCTGGTCTCTCCATGCTATACAACATTTCTGAGTCACTAGTGTTTGAACTCAACATGTAGGGATAATCACTAAGTTGTTGAGCCCATGACCTAGCCATATGGTTAACACTAGCCTCATAAGATCTAGAGTTTTGTCTATCATGGGCTAGATGTCTACTTGATCTAAGGTTCATAAGCTTTATCCATTAACCTTGATTTGTTGAGTACAATTGTGTTGTGATGTTCTTTTGTATCAATCACTTGTTCTTTTTATTTTACTTGGATTTTCACTTCTTGTCCACTAATTTGTTATTGTAACAAATGCTTGAGTTTTTATCGCACTTTGAAGTTTTTGTCAAGCAATTTATATTCTTTTGCTTTAGGGTTTGTGACAAAAATATTCTAACTATGGTTGCGCTTGAGTAATTAGGGTTTCTTGTACTTATGTTATGCTTATTGTCATCCTAATTATTTAATACCAGTAGTCATGCTTAGCCTAGGCTAAGAATTGACTAAGGGAGTTAAGAATGCTTCCAACCTCAAGTGGCTTCTCCCTTGATCACACTTGAATGCTCAGGACATGCATTCCCAAGCTTGCAATACACTAGCACCTTGCTTTGGACACCCTTGAATGGCTCTTAATGGACTTGTAAAAGTCTGAGTTTAACTTTAATTTCTTTGATATACAATTTTGATTCAATATTTTTCAAAGACCCTTTTCCCCCCTTGTATTGCTAAAAAAAATCCTCTAGAGTTCCCTTGGTTTCCAAATCCCACCTGAAGGTCAACTTCAAATCAAAGGTCATGTGGGATTTGAAACGAGCTTCCCAACAAAATCTAGAGCTAAAAAAATGGATTTTGGATTAGAAAGTTATGTCAATTTAGGCTCTTTGGGATCAAACAGACAAATAGAATCTCTTTGGTTATTTATGTATTTGTTTGTAGCATTCACAATTGTGTGGGTAAAGGAGCTTGAAAAAATGCCAAAATTAGCCCCAATTTTCAAAAATTACAACCTTAATTTTTAGCCAAATTCTTTATCGCGATAGATAGTGTCTATCGCGATAGACGGTCTTTATCATGGATGTATGTTTGTCACGATAGATGGGTGTCTGCCACGATAGACCTACCTATCGTGATAGACGGGTGTATGTTGTGATAGACACTATCTATCATCTGTCATGGCCTCTTGTCTATCATAATAAATAGGTGTCTATCATGATAGATGGGTGTCTGCCATGATAAATGGGTGTTTGTCACAATAAACAGGTGTTTGTCACGATAAGTGGGTGTCTTTCGCAATAGATGAGATCTATAATGGGGTCCTATGTATCTCCATAGATGGTATCTATTGCGATAGATGGTATCTATCATGATAGATGGGTGTCTATCGTCTATCAGTGATAGACGATAGATGATAGATGATAGACACCCATCTATTGTGTGTGAGGAGATGGTTGGATACACTCCAAAGATGAGGTGGCGCTACACAAATCCTGCTCTACACCTACCAATGTAGATTCAGAGTACCTTAGTAGACACTTTTAGCATCCAAAATATGCATTTGGACTCATAATGTACCTTGGAGCATCACCTTCAAATAGTTATGTCAAAACAGATAATTTTCAAGGTTGATGAATTCCAAAAACTTGTTATTTATGGACTTGGTTCTTCTCAAAGATTTACTCAGTGCTCACTCATTGATTACAATTGACCTGAGAGTTTTTAGATATAGCTAAGTGGATTCCTAAGCTTGCTATAGGAATTTATTTCACTAATTTAGGATGAGCACACGAAGAGAAATCATATTAAGAAGTTGGGGGTGTAGTCCCAACTTTTTAGGAAGATGATACTGAGCAGACATAGGTGTCTTGTAGAGAAGTTATCTCACAATCTACTAAATCAAATGATGTAAAAATTGATATCTGAATAGTAGAGAGTCTACCCTACACATACTAAGTTGAATCACATCAATTGGATGAGTACACGTAGAGAAATCTTCAAAACAAATTCACTAAAATAGATTTTGAGCAATAGATAACAGTACACATGAAGTAACTTATACTAACTGAACCAAATGTGTATAATTATGAATGTGTGATAAAAAGGAGACGATGTATGCTACTCATACATTGGTGGGCTTTGTAGCCACAAGATTGAATCTCAATGAGTCCTTCTTTCTTCTGTTCTATCCACGACTAAAAAGTCATGAGCTTTTATAGATGTGAGATAAATTTGAATTTTGAATCTACCACCTAAAAGTGATCCTACCTTTTAGGATTTTGATTAATTTGATTCCAAATATTAGGTGGGTGTGACTTGCATCTCATAATGTCACGAGATTCCTTCAATCCTCTACTTTTACATTTATCTCAAGTGTTAAAATTCATAGCTTCTACAAGAGGTGTTCATATGTGACTTATGAGTAGTCACTCAAGACTTTATGAAGCAAACCTTGATATTTGGTCAAGCATCAAGGCTTGCCAAATGTACCAATAGCTCCCCCTCAAGCCTAAGATGTTTGAGTCTTCATTCCATAGGTATTTCCTATAATTCAATCATTGATTAGAACTTGTTGAGCTTGCTTCCATCAAGTGATTTAGTCATCATGTCTGCACATTGCATATGTGTAGATACATAAGACAATTGTATCTCCTTGCTGACAATCTTTTCCCTAACAAAGTGGTAATGGAATTCTATATGCTTAGTCCTAGCAAGAAAAATAGGATTATTAGCTAAATGTAGTGAGCTCATATTGTCTCCAAATATAAATGTAGGGCCAAAGTCCAACCCTAAATCTGTGTATAGGGTCTTGATCCACATTGCTTCTTGTGTTGCATTTGCCAATCCTCTGTATTCAGCTTCAGTTGAGGAAAGAGTTATAGTAGGTTGCTTCTTTGAAGACCAAGAAATGAGCTTTGTACCTACAAAAGATAGATATCCAGATGTGCTTCTCTTGTCATCTTTTGATCCTTCCCAATCTGCATCAATGAAGAGCTTCACATTCAAATCAGATGTATAAGCATAATATAGAACTTGATTAATTGTCCCCTTCATATATTTCAATATCCTTTTGGCTGCATCCATGTGAGGTTTCCTAGGAGTGTGCATGAATTGGCTAAGCACACTTACTCCATAACAAATATCTACCCTAGTTAGGGTGGCATAGTTCAAGCTTCCAACTAGGCTTTGGTAGCTTGTAATATCTTCAATTGGTTCCCCTTCATGCGCACTTAACTTGTGATTGACCTCCATGGGAGTACCTGCAGCCTTAGTGTCCTACATTTTGAATTTTGCAATCATATCCTTAATGTATTTCCTTTGGGTGAGAAACTTTCCTTGATCTTTGTAGACAACTTCCAAGCCAAGAAAATAAGTGAGCAATCCAAGGTCACTTATCTTGAATTCTTCTTTCATTTGAGCCTTGATCTTTCTGATTCCATCTGCATCATCATCTGTATATAGATCACCACCAGATACACTCCATAACAAAATGGACTGGCAGAGAGAAGGAATAGGACCATTGTGGAGGCAGCAAGGTCCATACTTAATGAGAAGAAATTATCCAACCACCTATGGGCAGAGTCTATGTCCACAACCACTTATCTCAATCAATAGGCTCCCATCTAAAACATTGGATGGGATGACACCATATGAAGATTGGAATGGAAGGAGGCCTAGCCTAGATCATTGTAGGATATTTGGATGCATAGCTTATGCACATGTTCCATCACAAATCAGAGGTAAATTGGATCCAAGGCAGAGAACTATGTGTTTATAGGATATGATCTAAATCAAAAAGGGTACAGGTTGTATAATCCAAGTACTATAGGCTTTATTGTTAGCAGAGATGTTTTCTTTGATGAAAACAACTCTCGGTCTGAATATGATTACAGAAAAGTTAAGATACCTTATGATCTAGAGGAGGACTTTACAACACTCCAGAAGGTAAATGACCAACAACATGAAGATACGATGGTCAGAAGACACCAAAGAGGAACTTCAAGGCATGGAACAACAAAGGCAAAGAGAAGATACAGGAATTGAGAGACATTTCAGAATCCTCTCAACAAACAATAAGAAGATCAACTAGGGAAAGGAAGAAACCAGAAAGGTATGGATTTGACACTTCATTGGTCACTAAGCATTCAATCTATATTGCTTAGGATGTCAACTCAGAGGAGCCATCAATCTTTGAAGAAGCCAACAAGAAATCAGAGTGGAAAGAAGCAATGGAGGAAGAGATACAAGCACTCCAAGAGAATCAGACTTGGGACCTAATTCCTAAGAAACCATCCATGAAGGTCATTGTATCTAGATGGATCTATAAGGCAAAAAGGAATTCAGATGGTTCAATAAATAGGTACAAACCAAGGCTTGTGGCTAAAGGGTTTGCTCAGAACCAAGGAGTTGATTATGAGGAGACCTTCTCTCTTGTGGCAAAGATGCCAACAATTAGAGTTCTCATAAGTATAGCTGCTTCAAGAAATTGGAACATCTATAGATGGATATAAAAAATGCATTCTTAAATGGATGGATTTCATAGGAAGTCTACATGGCACAACCTCCTAGATTTATTGATGATTTACACCCTGAGTATGTATGCAAACTTAGAAAAGCTCTCTATGGACTCAAGCAAGCTCCAACATCTTGGAACCATAGACTTGTCACTTTCTTGCAGGACAAAGGATTCAAATTGAGCAAGGCTGATTCTTCACTTTTCATTAAGAAGAATATGTATGAAGTTATATATCTATGTGTGTATGTGTGTTATATTTGATGCCTCTATCTTAGAGATATGCATCAAACTCATGGGAGGACTATTCTCCCCCTCCATCTGACCTTAGCCCTTTCAAGGTTTTTCCTGTTTGATTTTCAACAAGAGCAAGATATTTCTTGAAACAATTGAAGACTTCATCCTTATGCTTCATGAAATATAGAATGGTCCATCTTCTACAATCATCAATGAAGGATACATAATACATGGATCTTGAAATTGAAGGTTCCTTGCTAGGTCCCCAAACATCTGTGTGGGCTAGTTCCAATAGGTCACCATGGATGTAACCTTTCTTCATAAAGGCTATCTATGAGACTTCCCAAATTGACATGCACTACATTTATATATCATATGTTGCTTGGATATATTTGGTAAACCAAGCACACTTTGATCCCTGTATATTTGCTTCAAACTTCTTTCACCTATGTGAGCTAATCTTTTATGCCACACTTTAGTTCTGATAAAGTTTGTCCTCCATAGTTGAATAGTGCTATCTTCCTAGTGTCTTGCAATTCAAATGTAAAGAGTATAACTATCTTTTCACCTTTTTCAATCCTCTTGAATCCCTTGGTTATTGGTGTTGTTGTAGTTGTTGTTGTAGCCATTGAAATTGTTTGATCTTCCTCTTCCATAGCTTCCTCTATGTTGATATATTTAGGTAGTGATGTGTGTGAACACTCTAGGACCGCGGAGAGGTTTTTTTCCCCTGGCTTGTATATACGCCTATTGCCCTAACATCCTACTTATCTTTGTACATTCTAGTGGTAATACATTCAGTATTCTGTGTTGTGCTCCAAGCTTCTTCTTCTTCCTTGTGTTGTTCATGTGCTTCTGCAGACATCTAACTCCAACGATTGGTATCAGAGCAGGTCGTTGCTTCATCTAGGGCATCGTCAATGCCCCTCTGATTACAGTCTCATAGTCGCACAAAATTTGGTACGTATACTCAGGGTGTTTTAGAGATCAAAACAGCTTGATTTTGTGGTCCTGAAACCGTGATCTGAGCTCGTTTGGACCTCCGAACGCACTATCCCAGCACTTATGGAGGCTATTTTGTCCTTTTCTGCCAAAGGCATATACCAATTTCATTTCGCTAATATAAGTGTCTCAAAGTCGACTACATGTTTAGCAAAATTCATCTGGGTAGTCCTGTTCAACTTTTTGAGATACAATCAATTTTTTGCATCAAGGTATTTTAGTCACCGGCCATGGTTGAAAGTAGTGATGTATTCTGTATGTTGGCTGTTGAGGATAAGTTGGATGGTACCAACTACCCGTTATGGGCTTATATGATGCGACATGTATTGGTTGCAAAAGGATTGTGGAACATTGTGCAGGGTGTTGAAAAATGTCATATCAAACCTACAACTATTACAACTACAGGTACTGAAGCTGATGCAGAAGGTGTCAAAGATGGTGATATTCTACAAATTCCTATTCGTGCTGTGGTTTTTGCTGCACCTACTGCAAAGCAAATTCGTTGGGATGGCAGAGATGCCCAGGCACATGCATTGATCGCTTTGTCTATCAAATGTGCCATTATTCCTCACATTCGCTCTTGCAGAACAACAAAGGATGCTTGGGATACACTTACCACACTGTAACAGGCTAGGAGTGAGGCTTGTGTTGCTTACCTCTGAAAATAGTTGGAGAGTGAGCACATGAATGAAGGTGATTTTATGGACAATTTTTTGACAAAGATCAAGGATTTGAAAGAAAAGTTGATTTGTCTTGATGAGGTTATACCAGATAGCTCACTTGTGCAGACCATTCTGAATGGTCTTCCTAATTCATATAAGAGTTTTGCTTCTACTCTTCGTTTGATGATGAAAGGCAATCCAAATGCTTTGTCATTTGAGGAGCTAGTTTTTGTTTGATTGCAGGAAGATCAGTCTAGGCAAAATAGTTCTATTATGCATGTTGCAGATCAAGCTTTCTTGGCTAGTCAGAAGGGCAAAGGTAAATGGAGCTCATCTACTAGTAAGCAGAAATCTGCGAATGCGGCACATTCAAAGAAGGAAGACAAAGATGAGAAGAAATCAGAAAAGCAAAAATTGTTTTGTAAATACTGTAAAGCAAATGATCATTTCATTAAGAGCTGTCCAAAACTGGCTGCTAAAGAGGCAAAGAAGAAAGAGGCCGAAATGGTTGTTGCAAAGGCCTCTACACCAAAAACAGAGTCTGCTAATCTTGTGCAGGAAGAAGAATGGGTGTTTACTACTGTTTGCAATTTTGACCCATCTTCTCATGAGCAGTGCATGTCTACAATAGACTCAGATGTTTGGTACTTTGATAGTGGGGCAACCAAACATATTACCTCGCAGCGTAGTTTCTTCTCTTCACTCGAGCCTGCCCTACAGGGAATACTGTTACATGTGCCAATAACTCCTCTTATCCTATTATGGGAGTTGGTAAGATCATTTTAACTACTATTGATGGTAGTTCTCACTTTGTCAGATGCTTTGTTTGTGCCAGGGATCAAGAAAAATCTATTATTAGTTTTTGCATTAGCCAAGATTGTCTTGGTTGTGAAATTTGTTGATGACAGATGTACAATTCATGATCTGTCAAATGGGGATGTCATTATTGCTTCTAGCATTTTATGTCGTGGGCTGTATAAGCTCATAGACTATGAAAGATCTGTAAATGATTCGGAATGTGCACTACATGATTCTTAGGCTATGTCAGATGCAAAGCTTTGGCATGCACACTTTGATCATCTGAATTTTGCTAGCTAACTATGCCTGCAAAAATTTGAAATGGTGTCCTCTTTGCCCAAACTTGAGGCACCTAGTAAACATGTATGTGAAGGCTGTATTTTGGGCAAAATGCAACGTTCCTCATTTCCAAAAGATGGTTTAGTTCGGGCTACTCAAAAATTGCAGCTTGTACATACTGATGTCTATGATCCTATGTAGACATCTTCTTTTGGAAATTATCTTTACTTCGTGACTTTCATCGATGATTTTACCAAGCATGCATGGGTATATCCATTGAAGGCAAAGTCTAAAGTGTTCATGTGGTTCAAACAGTTTTTGGTTTTGGCTGAAAATTTGTCACCATGTAAAATGGGCACCCTTCGTTCTAATCGAGGGGGGGAATATATGTCTTCTGACTTTAATGCAATTTTGGTTGAATGTGGGATAAAACATCAATGTAGAGTGCCATATACACCTCAACAGAATGGATTTGCTGAACATAAGAACAAATCACTCATGGAGATGAATATATGTCTTCTGACTTTAATGCAATTTTGGTTGAATGTGGGATAAAACATCAATGTAGAGTGCCATATACACCTCAACAGAATGGATTTGTTGAACATAAGAACAAATCACTCATGGAGATGACAAGGTGTATGGTCAAGAGTCAAGCTTTACCACATAGTTTCTGGCTTGAGGCTGTCATGTGTGCAACATATGTACTTAACAAGTGTGCCACTAAAGCATTGCAGTTTGTCACTCCATATGATGCTTGGCATGATCGCAAGCCATCTGTTGCTCATCTATGTGTTTTTGGTTATCTGGCATATGCATTAGTGCATGAACAACATCGCAAAAAACTAGATGATAAAATAGTAAAATGTATTTTTGTTGGGTACAGTTCTGAAAACAAAGGCTATCGTCTGTATCATCCACAGAAAAAACACATTTGGTTAGCCATGATGTTGTCTTTGTGGAAGATACTATTCAGCCTTTACTTTCATGTACAAAGGAGACATCTGTTAGCTCCAAAGACATGTATGATATGTTGTTGCCTCTTTTTACAGGTGAACAGCCTAGTGTTGGTCCTAATGAGGCAACTTCTCAGCCTTTGTAGGTTTCATGTGATGATGCAGATCATTCCATTTCTTATGTAGATTTAAATGATGCACTTGTTGATGAGAGAGCTGATATTGAGCAGGCAAAAACTATGCCAAATGGCTAGTGCAGACTTTGTGTGATAGCAAATTAGATGCATCTCTATCATATCATACTCGTTCAGGCTCTCATTGTGCCTCTTTTGCATCAGATTGCTATGATATGGCTGCATCTAGTCTTTGTGATGAGAATGAGCCCGTTTCATTTGATGAAGCACAAAATTCAGAAAATTGGATGGCTACTATGCAATCTGAATATGATGCTATAATGAAGAATGGTGCTTGGTCTTTATGTGACTTGCCTCCTGGCAAGAAGGCTATTGGCACTAAGTGGGTATATAAGCTGAAGCGTAAGCCTGATAGTACAGTTGACAGGTATAAGGCTAGGCTTATTGGAAAGGGTTATGCGTAGGAAAGAGGAATTGATTTTGATGAAACCTTTGCTCCTACTTATTGTATGACTACTATTTGTAGCATTTGTGCACTTGCAACTCATCATGATTGGAATGTACATCAGTTGGACATTAAAACAACATTTCTGAATGGTGACTTGCATGAAGAAGTGTATGTTTTGCAACCTCGTGGCTTTGTGCAGAAAGGGCATGAAAACCAGGTGTGCAGGTTAAAGAAGGCATTATATGGTTTAAAGCAAGCACCACGTGCTTGGTATGAAAAGATACATGCCTATCTCATTGCACATGGTTTTGAGAACAGTCCAACTGAAAGCACCTTATATGTTAAGCGTGCTAACGATGTGCTTCTGATCATTGTGGTGTATGTTGATGACACGCTGCTCACTGGTCCTCATGACATGCATATCACTAATTTTAAGGCTGATTTGCATGCCTCATTTGAGATGTCTAATTTGGGGCATTTGCATCATTATTTGGGAATTCAGTTTATGCATGTTGATGGTGGAATGGCTTTGTGTCAAACGAAATATATTCACATTATTGCGATGTTTTGGCCTTGAGGATTGTAAGCCTATTGCCACTCCTATGGAGACAGGTTTAAGTCTTCATGATGTTGGAGATGCATTTCATGTTGTTCTCTATCAGCAGGCTGTTGGATGCTTGATTTATGTATGCATTACTCAGCCAGATATTCAGTTTTCTGTCTCATAGATGAGCAGGTTTATGCATTGCCCAAGTGTTAAGCATTGGCAGGCCGTTAAGCGCATCTTTCGCTACTTGAGTGGTACCCAGCTACTTGGATTGTTTTATCCCAAGGGGGGATCACTACTGCCAGATTTGCATGTTTCCTTTGACAGTGATTGGGCTGGTTGATATGACACCTCACCAATGGTTTTTACTTCATGATTGGTAGCTCATATATATCTTGGTTGAGTAAGAAGTAGCCTACTGTGGCCACTTCTAGTTGTGAGGCTAAGTATAGGGTAGCTTTCACAACGACTGTTGAGTGTATGTGGCTAAGACGCCTTATGGCTGATTTGGGTGTTGGTCAGTCTTTTGCCACCACCATCTTCACTAAAATTCAGAACACATTGGCAATTGCAAGGAACTCTGTGTTCCATGCTCGCACTAAGTACATTGAGGTGCATTATCATTATATCAGGGAGAGGTTCTCTGTTGGGGAGATCAGCTTGGCATATGTGCCCACACGAGAGAACATTGCAGACCTTTTGACGAAAGTTCTTCCCAGGGAGAAGTTTGAAGCTTTCCGCAAAGCTTTGGGCTTACTTCCTTTTATGGAGTGATTTCTAGCTTGGCACTCCTTATACATGAGTGCCATCTCCTTGTTCACCGCATCACTCCTAGGGGGGATTTGTTGATATATTTAGGTAGTGATGTATGTGAACCCTCTAGGATCATCAGGGCACTTTTTTCCCTCTTTAGGAGGTTTTTCCCACGGCTTGTATATACGCCTATTTCCCAAACGGGCTACTTATCTTTGTGCATTCTAGTGGTAATACATTCAGTATTGTGTGTTGTGCTCCAAGATTCTTCTTCTTCCTTGTGTTGTTTGTGTGCTTCTGCATATGTCTAACTCCAACGCTCTATTGAAGCCTCTTCCTCTCTAATTCCTAGTATTCCTGAAACAATTCTCACTTGTATGGTTAGTCAATCCACATATGACACATGGAGAGGGACTTTGGAATCTCCCCGTGCCTTTTCTACCTCCTCTGCCTCTTCCTCTTGTACCTCTACCTTTTCCTGCAAGATTAGCTTGGGAGGTACTAGCTTCATCATCTGATCTTTTGCCTTTGCCTTTGCTATCTTTACTCTTATTTTTATTAGTGTATAGGGCAAAGGATTGATTACCTTTTGAGTTGTCATTGTTCTTCACAAGCTTGACTTCATGAGTGAATAGTTGCCCCATCAAAGTATTGAAATTAGGTACTTGCATATCCATGTATAGAGCCATTGTTGTGGTGAAGGCTTCCCATTTATCATCTGCCTTGATTCCATTGATCACTTGTTTACAATATGATCCCCTTCAATGAATTCTCCAATGCTTCCAAGTTGGTCGGCTAGGTCCTTCATTTTGGTGACATAATCAGTCACACTTTGCTTGGGCATCTTTTTGAGTGTTGTGAACTCCATCCATAGTTGGTTCTTCCTTGCTCTAATGCTTGAAGAAAAGAATGCTTCAAGTGCATTCCAAGTCTCTTGTGATGTCTTGCAGCTCAATATAAGAAATTAGAAACTGAGTTGAGAATATAAGACTTGACGAAAGCATCCTTTGAGCACCATGTTGTTAACTTTTCTTGTTCTTCTTGAGTTGGTTGACCTTTGCTTCTAAGTATTGGCATCAACTCATCTCCAGATATGTAACCATAGAGATTTCTACCTTGAAGATATGCCTCCATTCTATTAGACCAAGCAGAGTAATTACCTCGATCTAATTGGTCAATTGATGATGGGAATCCATCTCCCATGTTGAGATGATGATTGCTCTGATACCACTGTGAGGAGATGGTTGGATAGGAGGTGGTGCTGCACAAATCCTGCTTTACACATGCCAATGTAGCTTCAGAGTACCTTAGTAGACTTTTTAGAATCCCAAATATGCATTCGGACTCATAATGTACCTTGGAGCATCACCTTCAAATAGTTATGTCGAAACATATCATTTTCAAGGTTGAAGAATTCCAAAAACTTGCTATTTATGGACTTGGTTCTTCTCAAAGATTTACTCAGTGCTCACTCACTGATTACAATTGACCTGAGAGTTTTTAGACATAGCTAATTGGAGTCCTAATCTTGCTATAGGAAGTTATTTTGCTAGTTTAGGATGAGCACATGAAGAGAAATCATATTAAGAAGTTGGGGGTGTAGTCCCGACTTTTTAGGAAGATGACAGTGAGCAGACATAGGTGACTTGCAAAGAACTTATCTCACAATTTACAAAATTAAATGATGTGAAAATTGATATCTGAAGAGTAGAGAGTCTATGCTACGCATACTAAGTTGAATCACATCAATTGGATGAGTACACGCAGATAAATCTTCAAAACAAATTCACTAAAATAGAGTCTTAGTAGCAGATAATAGTACACATGAAGTAACTTACAGTAAATGAATCAAATGAGTATAATTATGAATGTATGATACAAAGGAGATGATGTAGGCTTAGCCATACATGTGTGGGCTTAGTGTAGCCACAAGATTGAAGCTCAATGAGTCCTTCTTTCTTTTGTTCTATTTTCGACTAAAAAGTCATGAGCTTTTATAGATGTGAGATGAATTTGAATTTTGAATCTGCCACCTAAAAGTGATCTTACCTTTTAGGATCTTGATTGATTTGATTCCAACTATTAGGTGGGTGTGACTTCCATCTCGTAACGTCACGAGATTCCTTCAATCGTCTACTTTTATATCTATCTCAAGTGTTAAAATTCATAGCTTTTACAAGAGGTGTTCATATGTGACTTATGAGTAGTCGCTCAAGACTTTATGAAGTAAATGTTGGAGTTAGACGTCTGTGGAAGCACGCAAACAGCACAAGGAAGAAGAAGAAGCTTGGAGCACAACACACAATACTGACTGTATTACTAGAGAATGTACAAAGATAAGTAGCCCATTAGGGCAATAGGCGTATATACAAGCCGGGGGAAAAAAACCTCATAAAGAGGGAAAAAAGTGCCCCGACGGTCCTAGTGTGTTCACACACATCACTACCTAAATATATCAACAAATCCCCCCTAGGAGTGATGCGGTGAACAAGGAGCTGGCACTCATGTATAAGGAAGTGCCAAGCTATGTGGAAATCACTCCACAAAAGGAAGTAAGCCCAAAGCTTTGCAGAAAGCTTCAAACTTCTCCCTAGGCAGAGCCTTCGTGAAAAGGTCTGCAATGTTCTCCTGCGTGGGCACATATGCCAAGCTGATCTCCCCAGCAGAGAACCTCTCCCTGACATAGTGATAATGCACCTCAATGTGCTTAGTGCAAGCATGGAACACAGGGTTCCTCGCAACTGCCAATGCGCTCTGACTGTCAGTGAAGATGGTGGTGGCAGAAGACTGGCCAACACCCAAATTAGCCATAAGGCGTCTGAGCCACACACATTCAACAGTCGCTGTGAAAGCTGCCCTATACTCAACCTCACAACTGGAAGTGGCCACAGTAGGCTGCTTCTTGCTCAACCAAGATATACATGAGCTACCAAGCATGAAGCAAAAACCACTCGTGGACACACGAGTGTCATAGCAACCAGCCCAATCAGAGTCAGAAAAAGCATGCAAATCTGGCGGTAGTGATCCGCCCTTGGGATAAAACAACCCAAGTAGCCGAGTACCACTCAAGTAGCGAAAGATGCGCTTAACCGCCTTCCAATGCGTGACTCCTGGGCAATGCATAAACCTACTCATATGTGAGACAGCAAACTAAATATCTGGCCGAGTAATGCATAAGTAAATCAAGCATCCAACAGCCTGTTGATAGAGAACAACATCAAATGCATCTCCAGCATCATGAAGACTCAATCGTAAACCTGTCTCCATAGGAGTGGCAATAGGCTTACAGTCTTCAAGGCCAAAATGCTGCAATAATGTGTCAATATATTTCGTTTGACACAAAGCCATTCCACCATCAACTTGCATAAACTGAATGCCCAAATAGTGATGCAAATGCCCCAAATCAGACATCTCAAATGAGGCATGCAAATCAGCCTTGAAATCAGCAATATGCTTCTCAATAGGACCAGTGAGCAGCATGTCATCAACATAGACAACAATGACCAAAAGCACATCATGAGCACACTTAACATATAAGGTGCTTTCAATTGGACTGTTCACAAAACCATGTGCAACTAGATAGGCATGTATCTTCTCATACCAAGCACGTGGTGCTTGCTTTAAACCATATAATGCCTTCTTTAACCTGCACACCTGGTTTTCATGCCCTTTCTGCACAAAGCCTCAAGGCTGAAAAACATACACTTCTTCATGCAAGTCACCATTCAGAAATGCTGTTTTAATGTCCAACTGATGTACATTCCAACCATGATGGGTTGCAAGTGCACAAATGCTCCGAACAGTAGTCATACGGCATGTAGGTGCAAAGGTCTCATCAAAATCAATGCCTCTTTCCTGCGCATAACCCTTTGCAACAAGCCTAGCCTTATGCCTGTCAACTGTACCATTAGGTTTACACTTCAGCTTGTATACCCACTTAGTGCCAATGGCCTTCTTGCCAGGAGGCAAGTCACATAAAGACCATGTACCATTCTTCATTATAGCATTATATTCAGATTGCATGGCAGCCATCCAATTTTCTGAATTCTGTGCTTCATCAAAAGAAACAAGCTCATTCTCATCACAGAGACTAGATACAACCATAGCATAGCAATCTGATGCAAAGGAGGCACTATGAGAGCCTGAACGAGTACAATATGACAAAGGTGCATCTAATTTGTTGTCACGCAAAGTCTGCACCAGCCATTTTGGCATAGTTTTTGCCTGCTCAATATCAACTCTCTCATCAACAAGTGCATCATGTAAATCTGCATCAGAAATAGAATGATCTGCATCATCATATGAAACCTGCAAAGGTTGAGAAGTTGCCTCATTAGGACCAGCACTAGACTGTCCACCTGTAAAAAGAGGCATCAAGGTATCATACATGTCTTTGGAGCTAACAGATGTCTCCTTAGTACATGAAACCAATGGCTGAATAACATCTTCCACAAAGACAACATCACGGCTAACCAGAATGCATTTAGTCTGTGGATGATACAGATGATAGCCTTTACTTTCAAAACTGTACCCAACAAAAATACATTTTACTGCCTTATCATACAATTTTTTGCGATGTTGTTCAGGCACTAATACATATGCCAAACAACCAAAAACACGCAGATGAGCAACAGATGGCTTGCGGTCATGCCAAGCCTCATATGGAGTGATAGACTGCAGCGCTTTAGTGGGACACTTGTTAAGTACATATGCTGCACACATGACAGCCTCAAGCCAGAAACTATGTGGTAAAGCCTAACTCTTGACCATACACCTCACCATCTCCATGAGTGACCTGTTCTTCCGTTCAGCAACTCCATTCCGTTGAGGTGTATACGGCACTGTACACTGGTGTTTATCCCACGTTCAGCTAGAAATGCATTAAAATCAGAAGACATATATTCCCCCCCTCGATCAGAACGGAGGGTGCCCATTTTACATGCTGACATATTTTTAGCCAAAACCAAAAACTGTTTAAAGCACATGAACACTTCGGACTTTGCTTTGAGTGGATATACCCATGCATGCCTGGAAAAATCATCAATGAAAGTCACGAAGTAAAGGTAATTCCCAAAAGAGGGTGTCTGCATAGGACCACAGACATCACTATGTACAAGCTGCAATTTCTGCGTAGCCCGAACTGAACCATCTTTTGGAAAGGAGGAACGCTGCATTTTGCCCAAAATACAGCCTTCACATACATGTTTTCCAGGTGCCTCAAGCTTGGGCAAAGAAGACACCATATTAGATTTCTGCAGGTGTAGCAAACTAGCAAAATTCAGATGACCAAAGCGTGCATGCCAAAGCTTTGCATCTGACATAGCCTGAGAATCATGAACTTCACATGCCGAATCATTCACAAATCTTTCATAGTCTATGAGCTTATACAGCCCACGACATAAAATGCCAGAAGCAATAATAACATCGCCATTTGACAGATCATGAACTGTACATCTGTCATCAACAAATTTCACAACCAAGCCAATCTTGGCTAATGCAGAAACTGATAACAGATTCTTCTTGATCCCTAGCACAAATAAAGCATCTGACAAGGTGAAAGAACTACCATCAGCAGTAGTCAGAATGATCTTACCAACTCCCATAACAGGATAAGAGGAGTTGTTGGCGCATGTGACAGTATTCCCTGTAGGGGTAGGCTCGAGTGAAGAGAAGAAACTGCGCTGCGAGGTAATATGTTTGGTCGCCCCACTGTCAAAGTACCAAACATCTGAGTCCACTGCAGACATGCACTGCTCATGAGAAGATGGGTCAAAATTGCAAACAGTACTAAACACCCATTCTTCTTCCTGCTCAAGATTAACAGACTCTGTTTTTGGTGTAGAGGCTTCTGCAACAACCATTCCAGCCTCCTTTTTCTTTGCCTCTTTTGCAGCCAGTTTTGGACAGTTCTTTATGATATGATCATTCCCTTTACAGTACTTGCAAAACAATTTCTGCTTTTCTGATTTCTTCTGATCTCTATCCTAGTTCTTCAAATGTGCAGCATTTGCAGATTTCTGCTTACTAGTAGAAGAGCTCCATTTTCCTTTGCCCTTCTGACTAGCCAAGAAAGCTTGATCTGCAACACGCATAATGGACCTGTTCTACCTAGACTGATCTTCCTGCAACAGAACAGAGATTAACTCCTCAAATGATAAGGCATTCGGATTGCCTTTCATCATCAATCGAAGAGTAGAAGCAAAACTCTGATATGAATCAGGAAGACCATTGAGAACGGTCTGCACAAGTTAGCTATCTAGTATAACCTCATCAGCAGAAATCAACTGCTCCTTCAAATCTTTGATCTTCGTTAGGAAATTGTCCATAGAATCACCTTCATTTATGTGCTCACTCTCCAACTGTTTTCGGAGGTAAGCAACACGAGCATCATTCCTAGCTTGGTACAATGTGGTAAGTGTATCCCAAGCATCCCTAGCTGTTCTGCAAGAGCGAATATGAGGAATAATGGCACGTTTGACAGACAAAGCTATCAATGCATGTGCCTGGGCATCTCTGCCATCCCAACGAATCTACTCTGCAGTAGGTGCAACAGAAACAGCAGCACGAACAGGAATCTGCACAATATCATCTTCGACACCATCTTCATCAGCTCCAGCACCTGTATTTGTAGTACCTGTCGTTACAGGTGTAACAGGACGTCTTTCAACACCCTGCACAATGTTCCACAGTCCTTTTGCAACCAAAACATGTCGCATCATATAAGCCCATAATGGGTAGTTGGTACCATCCAACTTATCCTCAACAACCAACATATGGAATACATCACTGCTTTCAGCCATGGCCGGTGACTAAAATACCTTGATGCAGAAAATTGACTATATCTCAAAAAGTTGAACAGAACTGCCCAAACGAGTTCTGCTAGACCTGTAGCAGACTTTGAGACGCTTAAACTGGCGAACAGAAACTGGTATATACCTTTGGCACAAAAAGACAAAATAGCCTGCACAAGCACTGCGATAGTGCATTCGGAGGCCGAAACGAGCTCAGATCGTGATTTCGGCACCACAGAGCGAAGCAGTTTTGATCTCTGAAACACGCTGAGTATGCTCATCAAAATTCGTGCGATTCTGAGACTACAAACGGAGGAGTGTCGATGGCGCCCTAGATGAAGCAACGACCTGCTCTGATACCAATTGTTGGAGTTAGACGTCTGTGGAAGCACGCGAACAACACAAGGTAGAAGAAGAAGCTTGGAGCACAACACACAATACTGACTATATTACTAGAGAATGTACAAAGATAAGTAGCCCATTAGGGCAATAGGCGTATATACAAGCCGGGGGAAAAAAACCTCCTAAAGAGGGAAAAAAGTGCCCCGGCGGTCCTAGTGTGTTCACACACATCACTACCTAAATATATCAACAGTAAACCTTGATATTTGGTCAAGCATCAAGGCTTGTCAAATGTACAAACATCATGGATTCGGTATGTCACAATAGACGGTGTCTATCATGAGAGGCGGATGTCTATCACGAGAGGCGGATGTCTATCACGACAGGCGGATGTCTATCACGAGAGGCGGATGTCTATCACGACAGGCGGATGTCTATCACGACAGGCGGATGTCTATCACGACAGGCGGATGTCTATCACGACAGGCGGATGTCTATCACGACAGGCGGATGTCTATCACGACAGGCGGATGTCTATCACGACAGGCGGATGTCTATCACGACAGGCGGATGTCTATCACGACAGGCGGATGTCTATCACGACAGGCGGATGTCTATCACGACAGGCGGATGTCTATCACGACAGGCGGATGTCTATCACGACAGACGGATGTCTATCACGACAGACGGATGTCTATCACGACAGACGGATGTCTATCACGACAGACGGATGTCTATCACGACAGACGGATGTCTATCACGACAGACGGATGTCTATCACGACAGACGGATGTCTATCACGACAGACGGATGTCTATCATGAAATTGGTCTACCACAATAGATGGATATCTATCATGGAGTTAATCTATCATGATAGATGGGTGGTGTCTATCGTGGAATCAGTCTATCATGATAGATGATGTCTATCTCGATAGGTGGGTTTCTGTCGTCTATCATCTATTGCGGATTTGGTCTATCATGATAGACCAAAAAAATGCAAATTTTCACAATGTTTCTAGTGGTTTAGGATGCTCTAGTGGTGCGATTGATCGTGCAATGCATGAAAACAAGAAATAGCAACTATCTTTGTCTATCACGACACATAGAGGTCATCATCTCAGAAATTGTGCAGAGGTCTGTCATACCTCCAAAAGCTGTTGGAGATGATGATGTAGTTGATACCTACAAGAAATGCTCACAAACAATAAGAACACTAAATGCACAAAATCTCTTTCTTGCTCTGTCTCACAAATGGAATGAGGGGAATGAGGTAGGGAAGGGGATATAACCTGTTTGGGATGTAAGAGTCATGTGAACTTACCCTTATATTCATATATATACATCATTTATAGAGCATTGCCTCAACGAAGATCATTATGTGGGTTTCAAGGCTTGCACGCATGTGTGCGCATCTCTCCTCTCCTCTCTCTCCCTCCATATCCTCCTTGCTCCTCTTGTTCTGCACACCAAAACCCTTCATTGGTATCAAAGCTTACTGAAGACGTGTGCAAGAAGCTTCAATGGAAGCTTAGGTCACAAGAGGTGAAAGTGCAAATCGATACTTCTCAATAGCTGTTCAATATTTCAGCCATAACTCGAGCTATTCTTAAAGTGTTATGCATAACTAAGACAAATAGTTACAACTTCACAAAAGAGTGCAGAACCTGTTTCAGGGTTCTAGATTGCCAAAAATTTGAAAAACATAGATTGATGTAGAAGACGAATCTACAATCACTTGGATAACAGGTCAGTTTTTGGGTTGTAACTTGAGTTTTAAAGGTCGGATTCAAGAAATTCAACTTGTTGTGCATAGCTTGGAAAAGAGCCTACAAATTTTTGGAAGAACAGAGTCCAAATTCTGAGTGCTAGGTTGTCCGAAAATGTAGAATACAAAGCAATAGTACTACAGGTGAAGGTGAAATTAATAGCAGATGCTTGTTTTGTGTATATCTTGAGCTACACACCTCTAATTGAGGTGTTCTATATATCATTATGTAGTTAAGAAAGAGTTATTGAAGTTTCTTGAATAGTTCAAATTTAGAGGTTATCATCTCTGAAACAACAAAACACAAAGCACCATATTCTCACCACAAGAATCCTAATTCCGTTTGGAGGTTCACTTTGTTGTTGAACTTCTTCGAGAGAGATTTTTTGGCATGCGAGCTCTTATTTTTAGAGCTTGAAGCATTGTCCATGTATGGTCATTATGGTATCTCCTTCGTATGAGAGTAAAGCATGTTCTTTTCACATGTTTGACATGTGAGATGATATTGTGGTATACCTTTTTTTTTTTAGGTTTATGTCATCATGAGTTTGATTATGGTATTATAAGTGGATGTATAGTGGCACTGTGGTCTATATCTTGCGTATGCCACTTGGTTATGGATTTACTTTCCGATTGCACATAATTTTATGAGAGTTGATTTTGGATCTTGGTTGGTACTTGTATCATTGTTTTTCTTTGTAGGTGCATGATCCAAATTGGAGCCCCAATTGCACATCCATTTGTCACATTGATTGGCTATTGTATTAGGATATGGTCATCGATTTGATATCTTATTTGCCAATGTGATTCTTGGCATATATGGATGGTGATTCTCACATGGTTATTTTGGTTCAGAGTCCATTTTACAAAGGAGATACTGCCAAAATTTTGTTGATTTTTATACTAGAACGGTAATCTAGTAGATCCTTTATGCTTGTGTGATAACTTTGGATCATTGTTTATCTCCATTCACTTTGACTTGGTCACAGGTTATTCGTGGTAGGTTGGACCATCTTGCAAGATTCATTCTTGAGTGGGAGGTGTATCACCATTGTATTGGTAGGTGTATTTGCCATTATCTTTGATTGGATTAGTGATAGGTGGTGATATGTTAGTCATTGTTCTTTTGCTATTGGTTATCTTCTTTGATTGCTCAGTTTATAGGGGATATTCTGTCTAATTTTTTTTCAGGACTCTTTCACATCTACTTGGTCATTTTGGAGACTTGGTGAGCAAACTTATGCTCATGGTTTTACGTGCATGCTAGATGCATGGTTATGTGACATGTGGTTCACATGGTTTCTTCTCCAATGAGATATTTATGATGTGAGTTATGCATATGGATGTGCAGGTGTGATCGTATTGAGGATAGAGTATCGTCTCTAGTCTCTTGGATTGCAGCATGGTGTCTTCTCAATTTGATGGCACTAACTTTTCAAGATGGAAAGATCAGACGTGGCATACATTGGTTTGTGCAGTGTTACACATGTATATGCATAGAGATGCATAGAGGCCTTGTGACATGCCCAACCACGTATGTATGGATATGGATGCATTGGCTAGCTCCGTTATCCGATTACAACTTGTGGATTCTATACATGAGTCTGTTTGTATGAGGAGACGAGTAGTGCACTATGCAAGAGACTACATGATATGTACATGATTCCATTGACTCATGTGAGACATAAATCACATCGATGACTTGGATGTTGGCATTGTGATCATGAGGGCCATATTCCACGACATTGCTTCAGGTGGATATGACTATGATGTCAAAGATATGCATGTGATGCAGGCCAAGTAGTGATTTGAGGAGAGCCTATGGTAGTTGATTATGCTAGTGATGGTGATGTCACTTTCTCCTATGGTTCATCTCAGGATTCCTCTTGTTCATTGGATAGCACACACATGGCTTGGTTGCTTGATGCACTAGCCAATTTTCGTGTTACTCCACATCATGAGTGGTTTTGTCGATTCTCAAGTGAGAGTCGTGGATGTGTGCACTTTCCTGATGGTATGACATATGACATTGAGGGTGCAGGAGATGTATGCCTCATGCTACCTAGTGGAGCATCACTTATACTCAAACATATACGTTATGTGCCTTCATTCCCTATGAGCCTGATTTCAGTTAGCCAATTATAGGAGAGCAAATGTTATGTATTCCTTATTAAGCATCATTTTCAATTGCAGTTGGGATAGCTTATGCTTGTTAGAGGTGCTAGGATTGGGCATAGGTATCCACTGTAGGTACTCCATGTGAGAGACAATCTCATCTCAGTGCGAGTTCAGTCTTATGTGCGGTGTGAGAATCATCATGTCTCATTTTATCTACCTACATATAGGCCTATTGACATTCATGATGCACATGTATGGCAAGATTCAGATGCTCGGATGGATGCACATGTAGAGCATGTTTTGGATGCTCATGATGCTTATGTAGAGCATGACTTCATTGATCATATAGATACTCATGGAGCACACTTTGGATGATCAGTTTGATGCTTTAGAGCATGATGTAGATGCTCATGTAGAGCATTGTGATGATACTCAGTTAGAGTGTGATCATCACTTTGACCTTGGTGTTGATGTTGTGCGACTAGCTCATGTGGAGCATGATCATACACTTGGTGTGGTAGAGCAAGATTGCTCTCATGGTACACAGTGTGTGATAGAGCAGTTTAGCTCTTAAGGCGCATAACTATATACATGCTTGGTTGAGAGGATGACTGATTTAGGAGTTGATGAGTCAACGATCATGGAGTCATTCTTGGATTCGCTCATGCCAGATGTTGACACAGATATGTCGTGACATGTTGGTCTTGATGATGGTGCTTTGGATGCCTTGGATATAGGCATGGCTGACATGCTTAGGTTAGCCAGGATAGCACATGTTTTGTCAACATTCAGGAGTCTGATGTATGAGTTATGCTCGAGACCAGACATTGCGATTGCTATTGGAGCATTTGCACTTGGAGTTGTCAATCGTTTGATGATGACTCTTATCGATATGAGTCTAGAGGAGTTTGAGGTTCATGGATACACCTTGTTCGAGGAAGTTGGTGTAGGTTGGTTTGTATAGGTTGAGATCCGGACTCTTCCTGTATACTACTATATAGTCTTACATCATTTTTTATATATTTTACCACTTATGGTCACATTGACCCTTAAGTGGGAGATTGTTGGGGATGTAAGGGTCATGTGACCTTACCCCTATGTTCATATATATACATCATTTATAGAGCATTGCCTCAATGGAGATCATTATGTGGGTTTTGAGGCTCCCATGCATGTGCGCACGTCTCTCCTCTCCTCTCTCTCTCCCTCCATCTCCTCCTTGCTCCTCTTTTCCTGCATACCAAATCCCTTCATCACCAAAAAGCTGAAAATTAAGCAAAGAAGGAGATGGAGGTAGGAGATGGCAAGGATGATGATGATGGTGAAGAAAGTAAGAAAAAAATGAAAAGTAAAGAAATTACCTATGACTCCAGTGTCACAAATCTACATCTTACCATCACACGCTTGTCCTCAAAGCTCGCTCCCTACGAATTTGGTGGCATTCTAGCACAATGGTGAGTACCAACATGAGGAGATATCCACCATAATTCTCAACTGCAAAGATGTGAGGGTGGGATGACGACCATGAGCAAGTGAAGTGCACAAGTGAGTGAGTGAGAAGCATACAAGCATGCACACACATACACACACACGTGCACACAAGGCAAAAACAAAGAGTGGAACAATGGAATGCTTTCAATTACAAAAGAACTCTATTTCGAAAACTTCAATCTCTACCAAGCTAACCTCAAAAATGAGTTTTCTAGCTCTTTTTATAGTTTCTCACTAGCTTTGGCCATATCTAGACCTAGTGTCTAGCCTAATTCAAAATTAGGTTCCAGGGCTTATTTGAGGGCTCAAACAGAGTCTAAAAAATATGAAAATTGGTATTACTTCTAATGCTCCTCAAGCTCAAGGACTCCTCAGCTTGAACAAAATGGAGTTTGGAATCATCAAAAATGATATTTACAGTGTTCGTGTATTGATAAAAATCACTCTTGTTTGAAAATAGTTTATGAAAATTTAATTAGGCCTATCTTTGTGTGATCTGCATGATGGTTCTATCTCCTTGATCCTTCCAAACCCTTTCTTTGGCCTTCTTGTCCTTTGACACTTCTAATAGGCTCCTAAGGCAAAGTTTGAAACATCTATCTCTAGGAAGAAAGGCTTGGTAGGATAAGGATGAACTAGAATTGGAGCAATGATGAATGCTGATTACAAGGGCCGAAAGGCTTTTTTTGCTTCTTTGACTGAAAGGCTTTGTGAGAGGTGTCACTATCTTGGAGTAATCTCTAATGAATATCCACAAGAAGGTGGTTTCCAATCAAGGATTGTCTCGATCTTCTTAGGGTCCATAAAGATTCCTTTCTTTGAGACAATGTAACCCAAAAAATCCAGTTTTGTCTGATGGAAAGATCACTTCTACAATTTTTCATATAAACCTTTTTCTCTTAGTTTCTCTAGGATTATCTTTACATAACATTCACGATCCTCTAGATTTTTTGAGAATATCAAGATATCATCAAGGCATATTACCACAAAAGAATCTAAATACTCTCGAAACATATCATTCAAGCTGGATATTTGTGAGACCGAATGGCATACATACATACTCAAAATGCCCATACCTTGTTCGAAATGCTATCTTCCATTCGTCTCCTTCTCTGATCCTTACAAGATTGTAAGCTCCTTGAAGGTCAATCTTTGTGAAGAACTTTGTTTTCCTAGGACATTCCAAGAGCTTTGGTATGAGTGGTAGAGGATATTTGTTCTTTAAGTTACTTTATTCAACCCATGATAGTCTACACACATTCAGAGAGTCCCATCCTTCTGACTTTGAGTGTTTGATAAATCCCTTGGCTAGATTCTCATCAATTCTATAAATTCCTATGGTGATAGTCTATAGATTGGTTTGAAGGGTGGTTGTGCTCCCCCTTGAAGTTCTATGGCACAATCATAAAGTCTATGATCTTGGAGGATATTTGCATTCTTCTTCTCAAAGATATCTTGAAAGTCTTGGTACTGACTAGGTAGCTTTACTGGATCATCTTTTTTGGAATCTTGAGCTTGTATGTCATAGATCATATATGTTGGTTCCGTCCTTACTGCATGCATGAAGGCTTTGGCTCCTACATATGTTGGGTGCTTTTGGATATCCCAACGAGTGATTTTATTCTTCTCCTAATTGATGTCTGGATTATGTTTCTTTAGCTAGGACATTCCAATGATAACAAGGTTTATCAAACTTGATATAACATTAAAACATATGTGGGAGTCATGATCACTGTACTCTTAGTGGTGTTGTTTCCTTGGCAATATTCCCAAATGCTAGAGGTCGTCCATCCACTACTTCAACTACTACTGGTTTGTTCTTTCGAAGCAGTGGAATCTTGTGCTTCTTAACTAATCCTTCATCGATGAAACATGAGGAGGCTCCTGAATTGATTAGGGACAAGGGAAAGGGTCTTCTTAGGCATGATCAACTTGATGAGGGCAATACATGTTTCTATGTGTTTTGCTAGAATTGCAAGACCCTTTCTTAGATCATGGTTTGGTTGTACAATCTCCTTTACAACTGGACTTCCTTGTTTCCCTGCTCTACAAGGGTTACTACGACTCTGAAGTGTGTCCTCTTGTTGGGACAATTAATTGCAATATGGCCAGGGTTTCCACAATTGAGGCATAACTTGTTATCTCTCCTTCTCTATTTTTCTTGTGGAGTTAGAGGTTGGGGACTAGTTACATCTATCTACATAGGTTCATGCATAGGTTCTTCTCTAGGAGAGGGTTTGAAGGGTTTCCATTGGTGAAGTATTCCTTCTACTTGTTTTTCTTGTCTCCTTTCAAAGAGGCAATCATCACATTGAATGCTTGGGTGATGTATCAAAGTATTCATCTATGGCATCATGAGCACAAGGTCCTTCACATAAAACCAGCCTTGGATGCATCACGAAGGTATCTATAAGGTTGCATATGGATGTACAATTTTACTTGTTGCAAGAACCCATAGAACTTTGTGCAATCACCATCAAACTTTTTTGACATGTAAATCATGGGGTCCTTCATGAAGGATGAACTAGGATGTTGGTTTACATAAATACTTCATTGATTCGCCTAAAGACTCCCGATTCGTTCTTGTAATTCTTGGATGAGTGCACCTATATGGAGGGGATTTCCCATCTCGACTTGTGTTTGTCGATGAGTTAAGTCCTTGACTTGTTGTTAGAGACTCTGAAGTGATGCCATAATTTGGTCATAAGTGTTCTCCATGATGCCTATTCCTCGATAGAAATGAGTCTTGCCGAAATGTCATGAGAGCACTAGATTATGCTCTCTGACTATACTAGATAAGATTTTGGAATAACACTTTGATTACAAGATCACCCAAATAGAGAAATAATACAAGAATATATAAATGATACAAGACGTCCCACAACCCGAGACTAATAGGTATGGATAACTCAACTATATATGATACAGGAGATCCCACAACCCGGGACTATAGTTATGAAGCAAGATATCTTGATTACAAGAACTCTCTTCAAGGGGATGAACTAGATACAAGGAATCACTGGAAAGGATCTCATACTACGAGATTACAATAGGATAAGACAGAATGTCTAGGATACAAGACTAGAGAAGACTAGAACAAAGGACAAAACTAGAACTTGAAGAGTACTTACTTGGTGATCACGACTCCTTGGGCTCCCAAGACTGGTATTGGAAAGACTCAGTATGTATGTGGCCAACCCCCTTTTATATAGGTTTTCAAGGGCAGTTCATCAATGGCAGTTACAAATTGATGATGCCATCGATGATGTCATCAATTCAAAACATGTCATCAATTCAAAACATGCCTTAAAACAACTAGGATATCAAGTATGAAAGGCCTATTAGGTAGTAAATAGGAAGGGACCACCCTAGGGCCAGATGAGGTAAAGCATCTGACTTGAATTGCCTGAAGGCAAGCATCAAGTTTGAATTGCTCAATGGCCCAACTTGTTTGAACTGCCCAAAGGCCCGAAGACCCAGTTGGTTTTGAATAACCCAAAGACATACATATTCATCTTATCAAAAGTGCTAATGGGCATCCCATGGAACCCTATGAGTGTTGAACCCCTCCCTGCTACCTAAGAGGTG
>CM035435.1:137634668-137719668 GCA_020310875.1 Ceratopteris richardii
TGCAATGGCACTCCAAGAGGCTTAGCATCAGCCACATTAAATCTGTCCAGCACTTTTTCAATGTACTTTTCTTGGGATACCTGCAAAGTATGCTGCTGCCTATCCCTTTTTATACGCATACCAAGAATATGCTCAGCTTCCCCAAGGTCTTTCATTGAGAATGCAGAGTTCAGCTGCTGTTTTAGAGCATTCAGAGTGCTCTTTTTCTTCCCAGCCAGCAGCATATCATCTACATACAGTACAAGAATATGCGGGCTGCCATCTTCATCCTTTTTGGTGTACAAACAGTGATCTGCATGGCTTCTTTTAAACCCATGTTTGAGCATAAATGCATCAAACTTCTTATACCATTGTTTGGGGGCCTGTTTCAGCCCATATAAGCTCCTTTTCAGTTTGCATACCAGATGCTCTTTTCCAGGAATGGCATATCCTTCTGGCTGTTTCATGTACAGCTCTTCATCTAAATCACCATGCTAAAAGGTTGTTTTAACATCCATTTGGAATAATTCCAAATCCAGGGAAGCTGTGAGAGCAAACAACACACGTAAAGTGGTCATCTTCACCACTGGAGAGAACACTTCTTGGAAATCAATGCCCTCTTTTTGGGCATATCCCTTAGCAACCAGCCTTGCCTTATACTTGGGTTTGCCATCAACAGCTTTGCCTCTTTATAAGTAAGAGGCTCACCCTCATCTGATAACATAATATAATGTATAGAGGGATCATATCTAGTCACTGGCCTCCTAGGACGTATAGATCTTCTTACCCAATGATCCACATTACCGAGCAATGGATCTACATCAGGAGGTACATTAACTTCTTCATTGTTAACAGGCTGCTGTACATCATTTCCAGCCCTGTTTTCAGCATGAATAGGTGGCTGCATATGCCCTTCCGGATCATCATTTTACTGTCCAGCATCATCTGGCTCAATAACCACGGGCTCATTGTCATTTCCAGCCATATTGTGGTGCATCCCGAGGGTTCATATCAGATTTAATTGGTGGCTGTACATGCTGAAATTTGACTCTTTTATGGTCATCTTTAGAGGCACAATTATTTTTGAGCAGCCTTGCCTCATTAAATACAACATCTCGACTGCGTATTACCTTCTTGAGTTGAGGTAGCCAAATCCTGTAGCCCATTTCACCTTCATCTCCATAACCCATGAAGATTCCTTTCATGGACTTTGCATCTAACTTGCTTCTCAGCTCAGGCCTTATATGCACAAAAGCATCACAACCAAAGATGCGTAGGTGGTCACATGAAGCTGTTTTGCCAGACCAAACCTCTTCTGGAATGCCACCTTTTAAGGACATACGAGGGGATCGATTGCAAACATGAACGGCAGTTTTCAAAGCCTCTCCCCAAAATCCATGAGGGAGATTAGCTCTGGACAGCATGCATCTCACCCTCTCGAGTCTCACAAAGTCCTATTGTACCTTTCAGCCACACCGTTGGAAGAGGGGCTGTATGGGACTGTTAGCTCCCTCTTAATACCAAGATTTTCACAAAATCTATTGAATTCAGCACTTGTAAACTCACCCCCATTATCTGTACGTAAGCATTTCAGCTTTCTACCTGTTTGAGTGATCACAAATGCATGAAATTTCTTAAATGGAGCAAAGGCTTCATCTTTAGATTTTAACAAATATACCCAAAGCTTCCTAGAGTAGTCATCAACAAAAGAAACAAAGTAAAGAGCACCCCCCATAGATTTTGTGGGCATGCTACAAACATCAGAATGAACAAGATCAAGCACATTAGACTTACGAGAGACACCAGAGTAGTAGGAATTCTTTACTTGCTTACCATATTGGCATTCATTACAAAAATCAAGTTTTGAGCCTTTAGCATCAAACTTGTCCAAATTACATAGTTTATCAAGGCCTTTTTGGCTAATGTGGCCAAGCCTTTTATGCCATAATTCCATATGTGAATGGATTTCAGCCAAAGCAATAAACTTGCCCAGCAAGGCTTTACCATGCAAGTAATAAAGAGTCCCTTTCTTTGTACCTTTAACAGTCAGCCTAGAGCCTTTGATAAGCTTCCATGACCCCTTCTCAAAGAGGGTACTATATCCATGCATATCCATTTGCCCAACAGACAATAAGCTTTTCTTGATGCTTGGTACATACTTTACATCATGCAAAACAAGCTCATTGGTACCATCCACTGTGAGATGCAATGTGCCAATACCTTCAGTAAAACAAGCATGGTTATTTCCAAGATATACATGTCCATGGTTGCCTGCATGAAAGGTAGTAAAACACTCCTTAATAGGAGTTACATGAAACGATGCACCTGAATCTACAATCCATGTTTGTGACAAAGCATCATTCACAGTAAGCAAAGCATCAATCAAATCCCTCTTTGTGATTTGCATATCTTGTGCATGAATATTAATAGAAGCATCAATAACTTTTGCATGCTCTTCTGCCATAGTAGCACAAAGTATATCTTCTGCATCTGATAGCTCTTCAATGATGACACTAGAGGCCACATTGGCCTTCTCTTTGTCTTTGTCCTTTGAGGTATCATGTGCTTCATTCTTGGTGTCCTTTTTCTTCTTGTCACCTGTGTTCTTTTTTCTTTCTAGTTCAGCTTTATAGAATCTGCAATCAGGCTTCTTGTGACCTTTCCTACCACATTGATAACAAGTCACTTCAGCCTTGCCTTTGCTTTTGCTCCTGTTCCTCTGTACATTTTCACTTTTCTTTCCTGTTCTTCCTTTAGCCACATTGGCTCAACCACTGCCCTCTCCACTAGCTTTCCTCCTTATTTCCTCATTCAAAATAGAACCCCTTACACCATCAAAGGTAACATTGGGGCTATTCGAAAGTGAAACAACCAATGTTTCCCATGAATCAGGTAAGGTCATCAACAAGAAGATGGCCTTAAGCTTATCATCAAATGGAGGTAATCCAGAGTCCTGTAATCCAGAGTACCTGTAAACGAAGATAAGTGCTCAGTTGCACTTTTTGACTCATTAAGCGGCATACACACTAGCTTACGCATAAGATGCACTTGATTTACAGGCGTGGTATTTTCATAAGTGGCTTTCAACTTCTCCCATACCTCAAAAGCAGTTGTAAGGCCTTTCAAATCCACTAAGATTTCATCTGATACAGCCATCTTGATGTAAGTGATGGCCTTCTTGTTTAGGTTCATCCATGCTGCATCTGTCATATCTTCAGGCTTCACTTCCTCAAGAGCCCTTTCACAATCTTTAAGAAAGAGGATGCCCAACATTCTCTCTTTCCACAAATCGAAACCATTACCTTCAAATCTCTTGATCTCAAACAAGCTTTTGACATCAGAGGAGGTAGAGGCCATGTTTGCACACTAAGAGCTTCAAAATTTCACCAAAAAAGGTAAAATTCACCTGTTGTCTTGTGCGCAATTACCTTACGAGACTATAGCTTAGAAATTAAGCCCAAAAACTGTTCAAAACTTGCAAAAATCAATATCTGAAATTTTTTGCAGAAAATTTCAGAAAATTCCAGCAAGCTGTAATTGCATCAAAAACAAAAAATTTGTTGTTTTTCAACCACAAAAAGCATACATAGATGTAAAACCAAGGCAATGGTTGCTTGTTTTCACAAAAGCCCCAATTTCTGCAGCAATATGACCTGTAAAATCAGAGAAATGACCTGCTGTAATAAGTTTCCAGCAATGTGCACTTCCTCAATCTTTGTGCATGTCCTCCCACTTGAAAAATGAGAGAATTTCTGCCACAAAAGACCTTTAGATGAAAAAATCAGCAATGTGGATGTTGAAAATGACCTGTGGGGATACAAAAGAAAGAATAGAAGAGATTCTTCGCGATGAAACTCTCTAAAAAGCACAAAATTTGCTTCAGCTTTGCTCGGGGCTGAAGTAATCCTCCAAAAACAGCACTTTTATCGCGAGAAAAGAAGGTTTTTCGCGATGAAATTCTCCCAAACGCAAGAAAACACCTTCAGCTTAACATAGGCTGAAGTAGAAAAGCACTTCGAGCAACTTTGTCGCGATGGAAAAGCTCAAAGCTCTGATACCAGTTGAAAGAGGCCGCGGAGAGCTACGTCGTGGTTTGCTCGGTTGCTCCAAACACCAAGGGAGTGGGCTGCTGCGTGAGGAGAGAGAAAGTAGAGAGAGAAACCTGTGCAGAAATTTGGCGAAGAAGATGGAGAAGCTGAAGTTGAAGAAGTCCCAATCAAGTTATGAGAGATTTGGGACCAAGTCTTATTGATAAGTGACTTTTAGGTCATTTGGGCATGTTCACACATGGCCAATGACCAAAATTCATAAAAATAATGTAATGCCTATAACTCCCCAATTTGGGGTCCAAAAAATACAACAAAAATATGTTTCGAGAGCTTTCACATGGAAGGGTCAAAATATACAAAAGGAGAGTCCTTGGGGCCTTTATCCCCAACAGTATGTATACTTATAATATATGTATACATATATGTGTGTAACATGTCTATGTGTGTGTATGTATGTATGTATGTATGTATGTATGTATGTATGTATGTATGTATGTATGTATGTATGTGTGTATGTGTGTATGTGTGTATGTGTGTATGTGTGTATGTGTATGTGTGTATGTATGTATGTATGTATGTATGTATGTATGTATATATATGTATGTATATATATATATATATATATATATATATATATATATATATATATATATATATATATATATGCATGTATATAGCTATATGTATATATGCATATATTGAAAATGCTCCTCATGAAGAGGATGGCATAGAAGACCCCACAAACGATGTAGAGTCGATAGGAGCTTGTGAAGCACGACGAGCATGAACTTGAGCATCACTAATAGCAAGTTTGTTCATCACTAATAGCAAGTTTGTTCATCACTAATAGCAAGTTTGTTTAGTAAATCTTGCTTCTTCTCCAAAGTGATTGCGAAACAAAATCTTACTTCATGACACATGTCCATGTTGAGGAAGTAAAGGTGCACGCACCTTGTTTGCTCCATTAGTTCTTTTGTAGTCACGTAGCTTGCAATTCCATGGTCTTGCACCACCTCTTTCTCCGGAGGATACGGGAGAGTCTATCTCTTTCCACCATGTCCATTTGCTGGTAGCATGCATCCTCTTGGTGTTCGACACACTTGTTTGTGACGAAGAAGCCATAGGAGAAAAGAATACTATGACGAGAGGAGAAAAAAAGAGAAGGGTGAAGAGAGGGTTAAGAAGATAGAGATTTGCCCTTGAATATCCAAGGGATGAAGATAACTCAAGAATTCACACACACAAGATGCTTGCAATGAACACTCTAAGTGAGCTTGTGGCTTGAAGAGTTGAAATTGGGGGGGTGGGTATTTATGCTTGTGTATGGGGCTTAGGAACACTCTAGATCTCCCCAAAAAAGGCGCAAAGGCTACACTTCGAGAATTGGAAGTGAAAACTGAATTCAAAATTCGAAAAAAATCTCCCTCCAACACTCCTGCTGATTTTTGTTATTCCCACACTTCGTCATTATCCCTCGTCCTCGGGACACGTTCTCGAGACGAACTGCGCCCGAGACGTCCCTCGTCCCTACTTGGCATCCTAACATTTGGAAGGTGGGGGATTGAGTCCCGACGTTCCTAGGACCCCGAGACGCGTCCCCATGTTACTTTGCCAATAACATCACATGTCTAACAATTCCCTTCTACCTTGACAATAGGGGAATATGCGAGGTAGGTATACTGTTGATTATTAGTTATTAAGTACGTATAGTTTTCATATATCATGCCAAGTATCCACCATCACACACAAGGACCTTAGACATGAAGAGCTCTCTTCGAACACACATCACAAAGAGAATTCACACATCCCCCACTCTTTTAATTAAGTACTACTTGGAAGGATAGAGACAACTATAGGATGCCAAGTAATGGAGATAGAATGTAGACTCAAACATACTACTTCTACTATCAAGGTTGGTGAGGCCTATTGAGTTAAAGTCACATGCTCTCATCTACAACTATCAAACAAACACACACACACACACATACAAGTAGATGTAAAATGTCCACCATAAAGTTCTGAATGTAGATATATTACCCCTCGCTCACATCTTCCTCCATGACCACCAAGTTGACATGCAAGCTCCCATCTATGTTGGAGCAGCGAATCGAAAGCAATTATCCATTCGGTTCATGTGGTTTGTTTTGGTTGGAGCTAGCTAGTTAAACTTCAAGTTTTAAGTATTTTGATTATTGTGCCATTCCAATGTCCATTCACGAGTTCTAATGAGCTATCCCGAGGGACTTCGAAGTCCATCGACGGCACATCGTGACTAGTAGCCATAGGTTCCCATAGTGCCCACCTTCCAGCTTGCATCCTTATGCAGAGCACCCCCATTGCTGCCCTCAACCTTCCCGTGAGCTAGCATGTCTCTATGAGATGCCTAAGTTTATGAGCCTTGACTTACCCATTTCTTTTTGGCTCTTCAGCCAGAGTTGCAACTTTTGAAGTTGTTACTGAAACTTGAGTGGCTATTCAATATTGATCTCAAGTTCATTGCCCTTGAAGTTTGAAGTGAATGAATACATTGGACCTTTTCATCATCCATAACATCCGTTCATCATCCATATCCATAATCCCTATTCCCTAAGCCCTTTTATTGCCTTTGATTTTTGTTGAGCATCCTTTTCTCATCCATATCCATAATCTTGATTCCCTAAGCTCTTAATTGCCTTTGAATTTTGTTGAGCATCCTTTCATCATTCATATCCATAATTTCGATTCTTGATTCCCTAAGCCTTTTTACCGCCTTTGAAGTTTGTTGAGCATCCTTGCATTATCCATATTCATAATCAAATTCCCTAACCTCTTTCATTGCCTTTGAAGTTTGTTGAGCACACATCCATTATCATCATCATGCCTCGTGCCCTATTGGTATGTGGGATGCACATTGCACATACAGAAAGCCATTCATTGGCCATTGGCTTCAATGCATCTAGCTATGGTACGAGAGATTATATTTGTAAGTATTATGGTAAGAATCTCACTATTACCACAACACGACTCATTAGCCATGTGTCTAGTGTAGGGGGAAGGGGCATCTAAGCAGGTGAAGGTCCCACTTGAAATTGCCAAGGCAATTTAACTTGAGCATTTTGTAGACTTGTACTTAGATAAGAGGAATGGAGGCCCCCTTGTCCAGGTCTCTGTATTGGTGGCTTAGATGACTCAAAATGGGTAGAGCTTTCACTCTGTTCTTGCTGGGAACATGTACAGTTTCTAAATGAACTAGCACTAGGTCCAACTTCTAAATCTTCTAATATATCAATAGAAGCTGTTGCAAACTCGCCCCTACAAGAAGCCACAACCTCTTGGTTGAGATTGTGCTCATTTCATCGGGGATTTTTGAATAAGCTGAAATGACGCATGTCGAATGAGATGCGTAGTTGTGGTGCAAAATGTTTTTGCACAATACTTGCACACCCACCTCCATGTTCCCGAGCTATAAACGGTAGGATTTACCAATTCAGCGCTTGAAGTGTGAAGGGCCCAAAGGTGGGGGATATTACAAGGCATAATGGAGTAAAAAGCAAGGAGCAAGAGGGTGTGTGGACCAAAAGGGGATGTGGAGCAAGTGTGTGTGGAGCAAGGGAGCAAGGGGGAAGGGTGTGTGCACTATGGAGCTAGAGTGTGTGTGTGTGTGGAGCAAGGGAGCAAGGGGGAAGGGTGTGTGCAAGAGGGCATAAGAGGCTAGAGCAAGGGCCAAGGCTGAGCCTTCAACCTTCAAGGAACTCAAGCGGAGCATCACAACAGTTGACACTCGTGGAAGTAATGTCAGCAGCTCGCGGATGCGTACCAGATCTTTTTGTTTTTTTTAGCCGATCGGGAAAAATTCTAAAATTTGGGAACGTATTGTTTCATACGGTTCAGACTGAATGGAAGGCACCGTTTGGAAGCACCGGAAAATTCGGTTCGCGCACCGATGTTGCCATGCTCCAGTGTCGTGTCCGGGGCACTAGGTATCTCACCACTTTGATTTTTTGGGATCAGTTGACCACTGGCCTTGTGCTGGAAGGTCGTGTAAGTTTTCTTCGGAAGGCGGGCGGATAGATTCTGCCTTCTAAGTGGGTAAACCTCTTGGGGTCCCCATCCCCAACTCAGAAAATAAAAAAATCCAATATGCAAGCTCATCTGCAAATCTAGCATAATCAGCACATAAACAATTGGTTGCTGCCAAAGTAGCTTTAACTTTTTAAATCTGATGTGATTGCTGTTGCAATCTTCCAAATTTGATGTGACCCCTCCTAGAGTCGACTTTCCTTCAATTTTATACTCAGCATCTGCATCAAGATACATCATCTGCTTCATCTTGTTGAATATAAAACTGAGCTTGATCTCCATCTGCCATGAAGATTTCACTCTTCTACATGGAGCCTAATTCTCAGTGCACACTATTTTATCCTACTCTGAAACCAATTGTTGGTTTTTAGGCCCATAATCAATATAGAGACAGAGAGAAAATAGAGACAAGATGGAGAATATAAGACATGAGAGAAAGAAAGGAGCCAAGCTCCAAATATATTCCACACATTCCATGATCAAGTACATGAAATTTCAAGATAGCACAAAGAATATGCATGTAATACAAATTGCTGTCCATAAGACCACAATCTGCACAGCTTCAAGATAATCTCCTTCAAGAATAGATAAGCTTCAGAGCGGCTGCATAACTTGAAGATGATGAAGAAACACACCTCCACCTCCTTCAAGTTGAAGAAGACCACTTTCTAGATCTCCACAAAGCTCTAAGTATGCTCCCAGGTGATGATTTGTGATAGGCCATGTCTTTTTATAGTTTTTGTTAGGATATGCATTACTAGCTTTCCATAGTGTAAAAAACCAAAAATCATCACTTGGGAGTGAATTTCCGACAGATTTTCCACCGGATTTTGCAGAAACCCTAATCTTAGGGTTTTTTATTATTGTTTATATTCTTTAACTTGTTTTCTCTTATAAAACATGCTTTTCATGACAAGAATTGGTTTTCACACTTATTTTGCAAATTAGGGTTTGAACCTTGATTTGCTACCAAACATCTAAGTGTTATATACCATTGGAAAGCTCTTGAGGAATACTTTCAGAATCTGTAATTAAAAATTCTCTAGATTCTTGACCATTTAGACCTATTTTGACCAGTTTTTGACATCCATTGACCATTCAAAATTGTTTGTTTTTAACCTGCAGTTAGGGTCCCCTAGTGGAAGGTTGCCCCATAACATCAACGAACAGATTCTAATTTGGAGATTGGCACACTACTAGCTTGCACCCTGCCTCCTAGGATTGATCAAGGCCAAGAACACAGCTCGTCGGTTAAGAGAAAACATGATTTTACTAGGCAAAACACACATGCTGAATATCATTTGAAATTGGGACTGCATTCACTCTTAAATCTATACCCATTATTGGGCACTGATGATAATATTGGGGATGTCATAGTATTTGGGTGAAAATGTAATGATGGCTGGCTGCTATCTTGTGATTTATTACTGTGAGCTTGAGTTGCAGTTCCTTTTTGGGGTGAATTTGGGGGTCGCCTGGATTCATCTTGGTATATACAAGGAGACTATGATCTAATTCAAGATGCTGTTTCCAAAGGACCAGAAATAACTTGGCCTTAACTTACTACGTTTAGTTTCAAGAGACCATGCAACTCCTGGAACATTCCACTCGACTCTTTCGATATAACTCTTTTTGCTAAGCAAAAGATGATATACTGTCAGTTTTATGGGCGTTCATAGTCTCTTGATTTAGCTGCATAGAAGTTCACCTATTTATTTGCTGTTCTGAGATTCATAGTTAATAAGGTACGTATATACCTCATGATACAGTATGGTGTGGTGCAGTATGGTTCCCTCTTTCTTTTTGGGTATCCTAGGGACTTTTTTCTGTTGCATATGATGGTTGTATTTATAATGTTTGATGATTTTGCTGGTCATATATGCTTCCCATTGAAACATATGATGTCAGCTGCTTACATGCATGATGCATACACATATATGCTTAGTGTGCATTTGTTAAATGCGTATTGTGCTCATGCATATGATCACAGTCCTGCTTGTAAGTGTTCCTGTGTTGCTCACATGATATTGATGCCACATGCTGCTCATATTCATGACATTTATTCTGCTAAACCATTGTTGTTCGTACATGCACATTGTATATGATGCTCACATGCCTAGTTGGTTCCTGACTCGTCAGGAACCTTTTATTCTGACTTAACTGACCCAATTCTGACTTTGGCGTCAGAAATGGATACCTGACTTGGCTTTTTTTTTTCCAGTTTGCCTGTTTTTTGGGCTCAAAAGTGTTTGTTCTCTGCATTTTTCTCACTTTCATTTTGTGCAACCTTGCATGAGTGTTCTCTAGAGCAATATACGCATCCTTCTCTGCCTAGAACAGTATACTCATGAGCTGTGTCTGCCAGTCTGCCTACAACAGTATACTCTTGAACTGTGTCTGCTACTTTGCCTACAGCAGTATACTCATCAATAATGTTTGTTTTTGTGGCTACAGCTATATACTCATCAAGAATGGTTAGTTTTCTGTCTAAAACAGTACACTCATCAACAATGGCTGGTGAGTGCTTGAGATGCATACAATATACTGTATAATCATTAATGATTATGTATACTACATCAATCTGAGTCTCACCATAGCATGAAAATTTATCCACCAGATAGGGTTCTTATCTACTAGATAGTCTACTCGTAAAATGAATAGCACAATATTAGCTTTAGCTTGTAACCAGAGGAAGTTCCTTTAGAGGATCCACATTACTAACATACAGATCCATTGCAACAGGCTGTGATGGCTTTTCCTCGGGTTGCAAAAATACATCCTACTATACATCATGTAAGTCTTGAGGCAGTTCAGAATCATAATCATATTGGCATAAAATCATATTGGCATAAAATCACATTAACATATTTCAGCTGGCAGCAATAACTTGTAAAAATCCAACAGTTATAAAATGAAAGCAATGGAGTTCAAAATTAAATGATAGCCCATCCAAGTATGCTTATCTAGTTATAGGAAACCATTTTGGAAACTGATCCAAAATCTAGGAGATTGCAAACCAGCTCACGCATATGAGAAATGTAAGCCACAATCCATATGCAGGTATATACACGTATGTGTATGCATGTATGTGTGTGCAGGTATATTTATCTACATGTGTGCTGGCGTGCCCATGTGTACGTGTATGCATGTATATGACTGTGAACGTAGGTATATATATGTGTGTGTGGGTAGGTATGCATTTGGCTCGATGTGAGTGTGTGTCTCTCTCCCTTGCCTATATTATATATATATATATATATATATATATATATATATATATATATATATATATATATATATATATATATATATATATATATATATATATATATATATATATATATATATATATATTATATGTGTGTGTATGTTTTCATTTAAGAAAAAAAGACCACGTCGGCAAACGTCAGAAACGTTTTACCGTACCCGTCAGACGTCGGCTAAACGTCAGAAGTCAGAAGTCAGAATCCCGTCAGTAACAACTATGCTCACATGTATGATGCGGCTGCCCACAAATGCGTACTTGTATGCACGATGTGCATGCTGCTCATTTATTTGCATGTATGTTCTACTCACGTCCATGCCGATTAGATATGCACATGCCACTCACATGCAGCACATGTGTATACTAATCACATCCCTGCAACATGTTGTGCATGCTGCACGTATTGATTGTCTCCTTTGTGAAGTATTTACATGAAATTTGAAGTTCAATGTGGAAGGTTTTTCTTTTACAAATGGTACATACCTGATTATGTGTGTGAAACGTTTTTCTAATACAGTATGTTCTAAACATACTGAATTTCCACTTTTTCTTACATACCTTTCCACTTTTCTGATATCAAGAGAAATGAGAAACCTGTGTTCGTTCTTTTTTCTTTGGCTGTGCAGGCCTTGCCATGGCACTCAGTCATGCAGGAATGCTAACATCTGCTATCTCTATCACGGGACTCCTTTCCTTTATTCTTGGGATTATAGCAGAAAACAAAAAGGTAATGTGTCTTTTGAATTTCTCTGTATTATGATATTCGAGTCTGAGTGTTCGCCTTTTTCTTCGACAGCCAGCCAGTGGTTTTTCTACAAAGCAAGGAGATTTGACATACTGTGTGTATCCAGCTGATCCCTATATTCCTCTTGGGGCTCTATCAGCAGTTCTGTTGGCTGTCACTTCAGTGTTCGGCGTAGTTTCAATCTTCTTTTCTTACAATCGGAAGGCAGTACCATTAGCAGCACTCGTGAAGAGTAAACTATTAGTGGCCTTTGCCATTATCTCAGGGTAACCATTATATGCTCTGTACACGAGTTGCTTTTTTTGTAAGAGATTTCTTATTCTGAATTAGATTTCCCATCTGGAGAGCATTTATTTTAGCATCTTTTTTCTGTCTTCATAGTAGAAACAATCATCAAAATTGGCCATATGCTGGTGGCAAACTCTGGATGGATTTTCTATATTAATGCTGCTAACTTTGTCAATTTTAATCCTATTGATATTGCTAACTGTGCGACAGTGGCTTCGCAACGAGTGGCTCCCCCGTGGGCTAGTTGTTTGTAAGTGTCAGTTCTTACCGGCAAGCCACTTGCTCCTAGTCTTTGAAAATGAAGATATGGCGTTTCGTGCCCTTAGTGTCGGAACTTGGCAACTCGGCCGGGCGACCTTGTGCCTATTCAGATGGTCCCCTGATTTTACTCCCGACAAATCGAAATCGCTTCGGTACCCTCTCTGGGTTGAGCTCCCTAACCTTCCATACTTCTTGTACAACTTCGTGTGGGACATCGTTTCTCCTATCGGCAAGCCGTTGGCCTCACGCGAGGACATTGGTGGTCTCATTTATGAAGGTGCAAGACACTCGTTCAACGCTCGGTGGCACCCTCAAATCTGTGTCGAGGCTGACCTCAGTATGCCACTTCCATCGAAGATCAAACTGGACTTGGGCGAAGGGGATGTATGGGAGCAAGACATCAGTTACAAAAACCTTCCCAACGCGTGCTTTCGTTGTGGCCAACAAGGTCACAAGATCAAAGATTGCCCTTTGAGACGAAAAAGCAAGCGAAATCAAGAAGCCCCCAAAAATGCTCAAGATGGCAATGGAGCATTGAATCACTCGTCGAAAGTAGACGAATGCAAGGGTCCCCTTAATCCAGAAGCTGATGCAGACGGGTTCATCGAAGTCAGAAGAAGAAGGAAAAGAAGCCCTAGGGCAACCTCTGAGCGAAACAACATGTCAGTTACCCCCTCCAGCAACTTGTATTGCAATCTGGAAAAGGAAATCAATGAGTTTGACTACCCAGGTGGGAACCAACTTGAGGTGGACACCGACGTCAAAGGCCTAGGGATCCGTGACAGTAAAGAAACCTTGCAGGAGGGTTACACTACAAGCAAAGAAGACGGCTTTACTACTAGCAACGAAGATAACATGGATAGTGAAAGCTCCATCATCGGATCGACTATTCCGGAAACGGAGCTGAAAACGGTGCCCAGTTCTTCCCAGCAGGAGGCATCCCGCAAAGGAAAACAACCTATGGAGCTACCGTGGAAAAGCCCCCACAAGAACCTAATGCTAACTCGGGATCCGATCCGAGCGAAAAAGAAAGATGAATCCAAGAAAAGGAAGGACAAAGCTCCCTCCCGCAAAGAGGGCTCACTACGACAATGATCATCATCTCGTTAAATGCTAGAGGGCTAACCGACCCCTAAAGAGCGATCATCATTGGTCAATGGCTTCGCGACATTAGCCTAAACCCAGATTTTATATGTATTCAAGAGATTAAAATTGACGGAGAAGACCTCCAGAAACGGCTTAGACATGTCTCCTCGACCCATGTTTGGATTCCAACGGCGCATCAGCGGGGGTCCGGAGGAACGGTAATCGGTATTAATCAACTCTGGTTTGAAAAGCTTGAGAACTCCATTGAAGATGAATGCCATCGATGGATTGCTGTTTCTTTCGGTGCTCCCTTTTGTTTTACTTTTGTTTCTTTGTATGCCCCTAATGGGGAGTCAGAGAGACTTAACACTTTGGCCTCCTTGGACTCGCTCCCCCACAACGTGCTTATTTGTGGTGACTTCAACATGGTAGAGGACCCTATGGACAGATGGATGGGCAAGGGTAGGGTCATCGATAGTCGGGAGAAAGAAACGTGGGACAAAACTAAACTACACTTGGATTTGGTCGAATTCAAAGACTCGAAGGGCTTTTCTTGGTCAAATCTCCAAGCAGGCGAGGACCTGAGGAAAGCTAGACTTGATAGATGCTACATTTCACAGAGTTTTACTCATCAGTGGGGCCACCCTTCCCTCTCGCAACGCACCGACCTCACCATCTCTGATCACTACCCGATCGTCATCACTTTTCATCCCCCGCCAAGATCCGTAAGGCTCCGTGGTTCCATGCCAGTGTGCCCTCCTTCTCTCTCCCCTCCGTCCATCAAGAAATTTCTGATGTGTGGAAGGAGGCATTCGCTTCTGGCTTGTCCCCAGCCAAGTGTTGGAGAAGTGCGGTCGATAAGTCACGACAGATCATGATTAGATCCAAGAAGATGCTAGAGACTGTGCGGCGGACTCGTAGAGAAGCTCTATATCATAGACTCTGGCGGCTCGAGGAGGAAGTGAACAAAGGAAAATCTCAAGCCCAGAAAGGACTTCGAAAAATCAGAGCTTTGCTGAGATACGAGGAAGAGATACAAAGGAAAAATTTGCAAATTTTCTTCAAGGAGTGGTGGGCTGGCAAAGCCGACAAACCCACCAAAGAGATGTGCCGAATCCTCAAAAGGAAACACAACAGAGAATCGATCCCCTTATTGCTAGACGCAAATGGCAATGTATGCAATACGGAAGAAGATAATTTTGGGATCATTGAAGGGCACTTCACGAGACTCCTGGGGACCTCAAACCCCCTCTCCCTCCATAGAAGGGACTGTATGGCAGCCATATCTAGGGTTTCCCCCCACAGGATACCACCCAACCTTCACTCTCTGCTTCATGCCTCTATCTCTGAAGCCGAAATCATTGAGGTCATTGATGCCCTCCCCTCGGGTAAAAGCCCGGGACCCGACGGGCTCACTAATGAGTTCTTTAAATCCTTCAAGTTGGTGGTTGCCACCCCTCTTCGTTTGGTTTGGCAATAGGCACTCAAGTTTGGCGCGCTTCCTTCTTGTCTAAACAATGGCATCATCAAGTTAGTACACAAAAAAGGGGAAAAGAACAGAATAGAGAACTGGCGTCCCATTACAATGCTCCAAACAGGATACAAGATCATCGCCAAAGTCATTGCCAACAGAATCTCTTGCCACTTGAGAGCGTGGTTAAGCGAGGACCAAAAAGGTTTCATCAAAGGCAGGTCAATTTTGGAAACCATTATAGATATCTGGGAAGGTCTTGAATTTGCAAATGAGTCTAAACAAGAAGTTGTTTTCCTCAAGATCGACTTTGATAAAGCCTACGACAGGCTAGAATGGGACTATATTCTACAGTCGCTACAAGATCTTGGATGTAGTCAGAAATTCACCAAGATGATCGTGACCCTTCTCGGAAACGCATCGACCCAAATTAACATTAATGGAAATCTTTCAAAGGTGATCAAACTTAGAAGATCTATCAGACAAGGGTGCCCATTGGCTCCCCTTCTCTTTGCCATTGCCACGGAACGACTTAGCAGGCTGGTGGAGCATCAGGTGGAAGCTGGTAACATCAAAGGCCTTCGTCTTCCGCATGACCACAGTCAGATCACCATGAGACTTTTTGCCGATGATATGAACGCTTTTGTGCACAATGATAGTACCAGCCTTGAGACGTTCTGGAAGTGTCTTGCTACTTTTTGTGAAGCCTTTGGATCCATAATCAACCACTCTAAGACCGCCTTTAGGGCTATTGGTGGGTCACAGCCCGACCTTCTCATTGATCATGACTGTCAAATCATTCCGCAGGGCCAAATTTTTCGGCTTCTTGGGATTCCCTTGGGGTTTGGCGTCTCTATGGAACAGCGGTGGAACTGGGTGCTTGCCAAACTCGAAAACAAGCTTAACTATTGGAGAGGTATGCAAATCAATCTTGCTGGTCGTGCTATGGTTATCAACACGTTCCTCTTATCATCTACCATTTATTTCCTTTCTTGTTGGAGACCGAAAGAGCATGATCTGTCCAAACTGGATAGTATTTGTAGAAACTTCCTTTGGACGGGCGACCACAATAGGAGGGGGGTGCCTAAAATCAAATGGTCCATCTGCACTAGCCATAGAGATAGTGGGGGACTTGGTATCTTGGACATTGGGTGCATGGCTAACAAACTGTCGGCCAAATGGATGATTAAGGCTTGGTGCAACGGGGAGGCCTCGTGGGCCAAGCTGATCTTCAGAAACAAGAATGAGTTGGCGCTCATGGGTTTCCCAAATTGGAAGAATCTTGACATCTTGACCTTGCTGTTTTCCCCGATCCCCGTCTTCCCGAAAGGCTCTAATCTGGTGTGCTCCCTTTGGAAGAGTTGGAATAAAGTCAAAAGCTTCACAAGAATAAGTGAAGACTGGAAGTGGGCTGCCGGTATCAGACAAAACGACTCTATCTGGTTTCCGATCCATGGCATCCGGAGTGTGGATTCTTGGAACATTCAAAATGCCAAGAAGCTATGGAACAAAGGCTTCAAAAAATGGAAACATCTCTAGAAACAAGACACCAACCGCTGGATCAACTTTGAGGATATTGACCCTAGCTTCAACATTTCGCATGAAGAATGGAACACTTTGCAAAGCAGATGTCTCGCCTGGGACCGACACAAAGTTCGCCTTCTCATGGGACATGACATGTCGAGCTCGCTAGGTCTCAAATGGCACAATGGGAATAGCCTATCAAAAATCCCGAACATCAAAGAAACGATCGACTATCAGGTTAACCTCAGCAAAAGGTGGTGCCTGTCATGGACGCGGCTTCGGTGGGACATGAAGTTCATGGCTATCTGGCACCCCCTCATAGAAATCAAAAAGTCTGTCCTCTTATGGCAAATTCTTCATCATGGAATCTGGACCAACCTTAAGGCTAGCAAAATTTGTGGGATCCCTCCCTGGTGCAAACGCTGCCACCGGTCTATCGAAGATGTTTCACACATCTTCTTTACCTGCCCCAACTCCAACAGACTCTGGCAAGTGGTTGGAAAGAGAATTAGACTTCAAAAACGTCTCAGCTGGCAGCAAGCCCTGCTGGGGAAGCGATCAGCTGCTCCGCGTCTCTCTGGAACGCCATCAGAGGGGAGGTCCTATGGAAAATCTGGCGGGAAAGATGTGCTTTCAACTTCGGTGACTCCCCCAAGGAGTGGTCAATTGAGAAATCGCTGTTCCTCCTTGGCAAAAGGATTGTCAACTGTAAAAAATCCCCCTCCTTTAGGCATCATCAAGTACTCCTTTTGATCGATAACAAGCTTAAACCCAAGTGGGCCCCACATGAGGGTGATGAGAGGGTAATTAACCTTCTTTGTAATGTCATCTAAGCTCTGTAAAAGCTTCCCCTGCTTTGTGGGATTTGGGGGGTCCCGTGGGCACTAGTCCCCTTCTCTTGTACTTTTCTTTATTTAATTCAAGTCCGGGAGAGTACGCTATTGCCGAACTTCCTTTATATTAAAAAAAAAATCCTATTGATATTAATTACTATTGTTTTCTGGTGATGCATGCAGCATACTTTTTTTTGTCTCTGAAGGACTAATATTATGGTCAATTATTACGGAAAACTCACATCGCCAGCATCGAATTCACTTAGCATCAGACTGTCCAACTGCAAAGACTGGCCTAATGGGTGGTGCGGCTTTTTTGGCCCTCGACACTATGCTTTTCTGGCTGATCTGCCAGATGCTGACCATGAATGCGAGAGCAGATTTTCTTGACTTTGATGAAGAGGATGAAAAGAATACTCATGGTTATGGTGCAGATTATGCTGCTGTGCCCACACAACCTGCTGTCAAAGCTTGATTATCTGCAGTCTGGCAAAGTACTTTGAACATTTACTGTTAACATTTGACCTTGACCTATATATACACTTCTGTATAATGTTGTCCATAAAACCGGGCAAGACTGCAGTCCGTTCAAATTCTTGAATGACTACTCAAATGCTTGACAATATTCATTTTCCTTGATGAAGTGATTAATGACTGCTAATTTTAGTTTTATAATCGCAATACCTCACAAGAAGATACTTGAAAAGTGTGTCCCATGAATCGCGATAAAGGTATCTTGGAAAATTCCTTTGGGGTTTTGCCTCACGCACGCAACACCGCAATCTCAGGTTTTTCGCTATGGTCTTGGGTCCTTAAAATCTGTACATGAATCATACTAAATGGAGCACACTTCGTACAGGCAAGGTTTTCGGTTACATCACTTCATGAAGTTTTGATATAAACATGACTCTCCCAGCTGGCATGTTTCCTGGAATCTCCCCATCATTACCAGGGTGTCTTACATTCTTCCATATCTTCCCCCTTTTTTCAGTGTGGTAGAGACTAGGGTTTAAGTATCGATTAATACTTCAACAGTCTTCCTTAGTATTGTTGTTGTGCAGCCTTATATGGTTTTGCTTTCTATGTAGGTGTAAATAAATCTGTTTTGGGTCGATGGGTTTTTAAGTATAGACAATTCACAATTGGAAGCTTTTTCTGGCTTTCCAAGTACAGTTGTGGTTCCCATATCAGTGTTTGATTTTTATGAGTCCTGAAATTTTTGTATAGGGGAATTTATAGCAGTTTTTCCTGTTGTTTTTTTAAATTAAACACGGAATACGATTCAGTTTTCCGTTTTCAAAGGGTGCATACTTTCTCTTAATCTATGTGCTGCGCAGTGCTTGTTAAGCGTGCAGCATTGTCATGCTTTGAGCGAACTAGAGGTTTTTTCTACATGTTTTTCTTTTAGAGGTTTTGAAAAATAGTTATTTGCCACAGACTGTGCATGCATGGACATGCAAAAGCGCAGAAAATTCCATTTCGCCAGAGTTGCTGCTGAGTCTTACGTGGAGAAATTAGATGTGAGTTTGACCTGACGGCGAAACGTCTCCAGAAAGAATAGGATTCACTATAAATAGGTGAAATGGTGAGTTTGACCTGACGGCGAAACGTCTCCAGAAAGAATAGGATTCACTATAAATAGATGAAATGGTGGTTTTTGGGCCATGTTGCTGATAACATACAATTCGACCGTGATGCTTGATACAAATTAAGAAGTTTGAACTTTGTTTTTCTCTATGATATTAGACAAAAACGTCATTCCAGTTTTGAGGCAAAGGTTTTAATGCATGTTTCATCACACGTAGAGACTTGTGCATGGGATTGGAGCAATTAAATGCGACTCTTTTATGTAAAGTGTCGCTTAATTCTTTTTTTTTTTTTAAATGGAGGTTCAGCCGAGGTCTACTCCTCTAGGCTTTAACTTTGAAATTGCAACTATACAAGGAAGGGCAAAGTATCCATGGGACCCCCTTATCCCACAAGAACAAGGGTTTACATAGCTGGGTTAGACTAAGGTCACAACTACCCTGAAGCAGGATAAACCGTGGCCATCAGCCACAAGATACAAGTTTTCCATGATAACATGTCTCTTACACGTTGCCGGTGGGGGTTGAACCCTTGCCCTCGTCTCAAGAGGCGAAAGGCTCAACCACCCAACCAAGCGGCTTGGGACTGTGTCGCTTAATTCTTAGAAATTTGTGAGAAAAAGGAGTTATTGTTGAGTAGTGGGGCAGTTGCGTGCGCGTGCGTGCGCTTTTTTTTGTTGAGAGTCCAAAAGGCCAAAATTAATAAAGACTGTGCATGTGTATTGAATCGCCATCTTGTAGAATGGCTTACTATGTAAAATTCTTGTTATAAGAGGCAATTTCCTTTTTCAACAGTGTCTGAATACGTTGGCAAACGTCTCCACATTTTTGTTGCACCCAAAAATGGTGTGACAGTTGTATCAAAGAGCAATCAGTACGGTATAGATCTTTGAGAAAATGCATTCAGGAAGTTTTTATACTAGTGAGAGGTGTACACTTCTAGTTGCCTAACTTTTATATTGGGGATTCACGACTATGTGTGGTAAAAGTACCATCCTGGTGAAAATATGCGCTCAAAAGGTAATCTTGGTCTTGTCCAAGTTTACATTAAAGCTATCAACGCCTGAATCTGCCCATGGAATAATGTAATACATCTTATGGCGTGTGCACTAGAACATCGCATGAGAACATTGCATGAGAGAGAATACATAGAAATCAAAACAAAAAAGTCGCATGTAAGAGCGGCGTGTGATATCTATTATAAACAACATTGTAAGCTTTGCCTATATTCTCTCTTTAAAACTTGAAGACTAAGACTTGCGAATGATGTGTGTGCAACTCTCCTCCCATCCGTTATATCCTCTTGCATCCAAAATAGCCGTGCTCTAGAATGATCTAGTGTCGACATGTGGCCACCATGCAACATTCATCCCCATTACCATTGAATACCTTAGGATATCCCTCCAGCTAGGGACCTTGGCTATGGCTGGCCCTTGTCCCACACACACATGGAGTCGACCCTATAGACCAATGTCTAACATAGTAGAATTTGTGGTAATCCTCTCCAAGCTACTAGATACTCGTGGATGACATGGTTTCTCTGTCTCCTAGTATCCTATTTGGAGAATGATCTGTGCTATCACTTTCTTGCAAAGAAACAATACCCTCTATTAGATTATCCTTCCAAGAAATATACTTTCTAAGTATATTGACATGAAACATTGGATGGACTCTGCAATGAGGAAGCTCTAATCGGTATACGACATCACTAAGCTTCTTAACTATCTTCCAGTACACTTCCTTGTGGATAGTGAAGTAGATCTAGTTGGCACTTGAAGGAAAACTCTATGTCCTTTCTCAAAGACTCTAGGAGAACTCTTCTTGTTAGCATATTATTTTGCTCTATCAGTTGCTTGTTGTGTCTTGGTTTTTAGCTATTTCTAAATTTGCTTGGAGGTTCTCCAAGAACTTTGAAGCACTAGGATATTTCTTTGGCATTCCTAGGGTACTGGGAGTAGTGGTATTCATGCTATAGTTCATCTCAAAAGGAGACATTCCTATCACTTTATGAGGTCTACTGTTATAAGCAAACTCTACTAGTGGTAAGTAATTATCTCAATCTGTTTGCCTCTTATATACATATGCTCTCAACATGTCCTCTAGAATTTGGTTGATTCTCTCGGTCTGACCATTTGTATGTGGATGATCATCACTACTAATTTTCAATGACACTTTCAGTTTGTCGAATACAAACTTCGAGAAGTGTCTTGTGAATCTAACATCCTTGTCTGAAACTATGGATGTCGGTAACCCATGCAACATGAAGACATGATGGATAAATAGCTCGGCTACCTATGGAGCTCCTATCATCTCTTGCATGGGTATGAAATGAGCCATCTTGCTCAATCTATCCACCATAACTAGGATAGTATCCCGCTTCCTTTGGGTCAGCGGTAACCCCACTACGAAGTTCATGGATACACTGTTCGAATTGTGCTCTAGAATATGTAAAGGATGTAAAACACTTGGTGTCTTAACCCTTTTTGCCTTGTTGACCTGACACATAAAACATTGTTGAACATATGTGTGGACATCTCTGGCTAATCTAGGCCAGCAAAATGTTCTTCTAACAAGCTGAATGGTCTTGTCAACACCAAGATGCCTTGAACAAGGAACATCATGGTTACCATGCATGACTTTTCTTCTCAAATCTTGAGAATCTGGTATGTAAACCTTTCCTTTCTTTTTGACTATTCCATTCTCCATTGGGAAATTGGAATACGGACTTGACTTGTTTGCTTTAGTAGGGGAAGAATAGCTAGAATTGCCTTGTCTTTATAACAGAGTCATCATTGATGGCTCTAATGATCTGTAACAAATGTGGATCTTCCACCTGTGCTTCCTTTATATCTTGAAGCAATGAGCTTTCTAGAACTGTAAAGCTCATTTGATACACTATCCATGATAATGCATCAACTACAATATTCTCTTAGCCTCTTCTATACAAGATTTCCATGTGAAACTCCTGCATGAGCTGAGCCCAACAAGCTTGTTTGCCTCAAAGATCTAGTTGATTATGAAAGTATTAAGTACATGGTGATCTCTGTGTACCTTAAAGTTTGCACCATAAAGAAGTGTCTCTAGACTTTAAGAGCATGCACCACTACATAAAACTCCTGTTCATGCACATGCCAATTGTGTTGTGCACTACTCAACTTTTTGCTTTCAAAAGCTATTGGTCTGCCATCTTGGCTCACGACTACCCCTATGGCTATGTCGTTAGCATCTGTCTCCAACTCCAATGGTTTTTGTGGATCTACCACTTTGAGTATAGGAGCCTTTGAAACAACCTACTCCAGAGCATAAAAACTTTCTTGTTGCTCTTGCTTCCATGCAAATGGTAGTTTGCCTTGAAGCAAGTTCAGCATAGGGCGCTACTATCGACAGATAAGAGGAAATGAATTTCTTATAGAAATCGAAAACTCTTAGAAATGAGTGTAACTGCCCCTCATCTTGAGGAGTAGGCCGAGCGAGAATAACTGAAACCTTCTTGAGATCCATCTAAACCCCATCGAACGATACCACATGCCCTAAATACTCTATCTTTGGAAGGAATAATTGAGTCTTATCTAGATTTATAAATAACTGATTTTCTTTTAACTTATTTAACACTAATCTTAAATACTTTCATGCTCATGTAGAGACCTACTATACACCAAGTCATCAATAAAATCCACAACAAATTTTCCAGTGAACAATTATAAAATATCATTCATTAACATCTTAAAAGTAGGAAATGCATTAGTCAAACCAAATGGCTTCCATGAGACTTCGATATCTCATGATTGGTTTAGAATTTGGAGAAACCAATGCTTCCATTGCATTTTGAACATGCCAAAACCCTAAGATCGAATGTCTTCTTGCTTGATTATGACATCTAGAGATCATGTTTTGAATTGATGACATCATCAATTTGTAACCGCCCTTGATGAAACACTCTTGAAAACCTATATAAGGAGGGGTTGGACACATACATAATCAGTCTTGCCAATACCAATCTTGGGAGCTCAAGGAGTCATGACCGCCAAGTAAGTACTCTCCAAGTTCCACTTCGAGTTCTTGTCTTGTTCCTTGTTCCAGTCTTGTATAGTCTAGTTCTTGGACATCCTGTCTTGTCCTCTTGTAATCTCGTAGTACGAGATCTTATCGAGTTATTTCCTGTATCTAGTTCATCTCACTGAAGGAAATTCTTGTAATCTTGATATCTTGTTTCATACTTACGATCCTGGGTTGTGGGATCTCATATATAATCTCTAGTCGAGTTATTCATACCTATTAGTCTCGGGTTGTGGGACATCTTGTATCAATCACATATCCTTGTATCATTTCCCTAAGTGGGTGTTCTTGTAATAAGAATTATATTTCTGAAATCTTGTCTAGTGTAATTAGAGAGCACAATCTAGTGCTCCCTTGACATTTTGGTAAGACTATCTTCTATCCAAGCCCAAGCATCATGGAGAACACTTATCAACAGATTGTGGCATCACTTCAAAGTCTTTAACAACAAATCAAGGACCTAACTCATAGACGGACAAGTCGAGATGGAACATTCGATGCATGTAGGCATGCTCAAACCAGGAACTACAAGAATGAGTCGGGAATCTTCAAGCAAATCAAGGAAGCATTCAAGTGAACCAACATCCTAATTCATCCTTCATGAAGGAACCCAAAATTTGCATGCTAGAAAAGTTCGATGGTGATCTCACAAAGTTTCGAGGGTTCTTGCAACAAGTCAAATTGTACATCTGTATGCAGCCTGATAGATACCCTGATGATGTATCCAAGGTCTGTTTTATTGGAACCTTGCTCCATGGTCAAACACTATCATGGTTTGCCCCAATCTTGGAGAAGGATATGGCAGTACTTCATGACTCTGAGGGGTTTCTTCAAGAACTCACTGCCATATTTGGAGATGTATACACGAGTCGAGTGGCAGAAACAAAACTCTGAAAGCTATGTCAAGGTAACCGCCATGCCTCTACCTATGCATTAGAATTTAGATAGCTGATATATGACCTCACTTGGCATGAACATTATTTCATTAGGCAACTTAGATGGGGTCTAAGAGATGATGTAAAGGACCTTCTACTCACGATGCCAGAGGTTAAGACATTGAATGAATACATCAACCAAGCTATTCAATGTGATAACTGCATTTTTGAGAGGAAACAAGAAAAACAAGTAGAAGGAAGACCTCACCAATGGAAACCCTTCCAGCCTACTCCTAGAGATAAGCCTATGCCCGAACCTATGCAGATAGATGTAACTTGATTCCAACCTCTAATACCACAAGAGAAACAAAGAAGGAAGGACAACAAGTTATGCTTGTATTGTGGAAACCCTGGTCATATTGCAGTTAATTGTCCCAACAAGAGAACGAACTCTAAAGTTATAGCCACCCTTGTAGAGGAGGGAAACGAGGAAGTCTAGTTGTAAAAGAGACCATACAATCGGACCATGATATAAGAAAGGGTCTTATAATTCTAGCTACACTTGTAGAAACATGCCTTGCCTCTATCAAGTTAATCATGCCTAAGAAGACCCTTTCCCTTATAGATCTAGTAGATTTAGGAGCCTCATCTTGTTTCATCGATGAAGGATTGGTTAAGAAACATGGAATTCCAGTAATTTGGAGCAATAAATCAGTAGTAGCGGAAGTAGTAGATGGACGACCTCTAGCATCTGGGAATATAACCATGGAAACCACACCATTAAGAGTACACCTTGGTGACCATGATTCCCACATATGTTTCAATGTAATATCGAGTCCAACAAATCTAGTTATCATCGAAATGCCCTAGTTAAAGAAACATAATCCAAAAATTAATTGAGAAAAGAATAAAATCATCCATCGAGATATCTAGAAGAACTCAACATATGTCGGAGCCAAATCCTTCATACAGGCATTAAGGAAGGAACCGATATATATGATCTATGCCATACCAACTCAAGAGCCAAAGAAGGATGATTCAATGAAGCTACCCGACCAATACCAAGGTTTTGAAGATGTTTTTGAAAAGAAGAATGCAGATATCCTCCTAGAGCATAGACCTTATGATTGTGCCATATAACTTCAAGAGGGAGCATAACCACCCTTTGGACCAATCTATAGACTATCCCCAGAGGATCTTACAAAACTACATAAGAATATTGATGAGAATCTAGCCAATGGATTTATCAAACACTCGAAGTCTCCTGCAAGAGCCCCTATCCTATTTGTAAAGAAGGACGGCACTCTTCAAATGTGTGTAGACTATCAGGGTTTGAATAAAGTCACAATAAAGAATAGATAACCTCTACCACTTATACCAAAGCTCTTGGAACACCTCAAAAAAGCAAAGTTCTTTACAAAGATTGACCTTAGAGGAGCTTACAATCTTGTTAGGATAAGAGAAGGAGACAAATGGAAGACAACATTTCAAAAAAGGTATGGACACTTTGAATATGTAGTTATGTCATTTGGTCTCACAAATGCTCCATCTGTCTTCCAACATATGATGAATGATATCTTTTGTGAGTATTTAGATGATTTTGTGGTAATATATCTTGATATTCTCCAAAAATCTAGAGGATCATGAATATCACGTAGAAATAGTCTTAGAGAAATTAAGAGAAAAAGGTTTATATGTAAAATTGGAGAAGTGCTCTTTCCATAAGGCAGAAGTGGAGTTTTTAGGTTACATTGTATTAGGGAAAGGGATCTTTATGGACCCTAAGAAGATTTAGAAAATCCTTGATTAGCAACCATCCTCATGTGTTCGAGATGTACAATGTTTTCTAGGGTTTGCCAATTTCTACAGGATATTCATTAGAGATTACTCCAAGATAGTGGCACATCTTACCAAACTTATAGGAGACTCTAAACTCTCATGGACCGAAGAAGCAAAAAAAGCCTTTCAAACCTTGAAATCAGCATTCACTACTGCTCCAATTCTAGTTCATCCTGATTCTAGCAAGCCCTTTTTCCTAGAGACAAATGCATCAGACTTTGCCCTAGGGGCCATCTTTCTCAATATGGAGATGATGGACACCTACATCCCGTTGCATATCATTCAAGGAAAAATACCCTCTAGAGATTAATTATGAAATTCATGATAAAGAACTTCTTGCCATAGTGGACACATTTGATACCTGACATCACCATCTAGAAGGAGATGCTTATAAAGTTATTGTGTATACAGATCACAAGAACCTAGAGTATTTTATGACCACCCACATCCTCAATAGAAGGCAAATGATGAAGTAACTTTTTATCCAAGTTCGACTTTGTCATCACATACTGTCCAGGACGCCAACAATGTCAGTCAGATGCCTTGTCAAAAAGATCTTACCTTGCACCAAAGAAGGGTGAAGAGGCCTTTGATCAACAGGAGAGTGTATTACTCAAGCCTGAACATCTCCAATTAGCAGCTATCTCTTCAAGCCATCATGAAGATTCAGCCTTGAATCATTTGATCCGTGAGAGTCTACCATAAGATGAATTATTTTGTAACATTAAGCAAAAAACTCAAGAAGGAAAAATTCAAGAAGTAAGTGAATTTCAAGAAAAGGATGGGTTACTATTCTATAAGAACCTATTGTATGTCCTTCCAGGAAATCCTGATCCAAGTACTTCAACAACATCATGACAACCTTGCAGCAGGACATTTTGGAGTGAATAAAACAATAGAACTATTATCAAGGGATTTTTGGTGGCCTTAAATGTGGAAGGAAGTCAAAGAATATATCCGAACCTGTAACACTTGCAATAGATCTACCATGACATAAACCTCATGACCTCTTGCAACCTTTACCTATTCCAGAAAGGCCATGGGATTTATTATTATGGATTTCATCACAGACTTACTAAGGTCAGATAAGGATGATGCCATTCTTGTTATAGTGGATAGATTTACAAAGATGGCACACTTTATTCCAACTATCAAGGCAATCACAGGTGCAACCATTGCTAGACTTTTCCTCAGATACATCTTTAGGCTTCATGGATTGTTCAAGTTAAACTATCTACAGTCAATCATCCACAGACTAATGGACAAACAGAACGGATGAATCAAGTACTAGAATGATACCTCTGTTGCACCATCAACTGTCATCAAAATGGTTGGTTTGAGCTTTCACCCTTTGCAAAGTTTGCCTATAACAATAGTGTTCATGCATCTACCAAGCAGACTCCCTTCTTTGCAAACTACGGACAGCATCCAAGGATGGATATACAACTCTCAAATCATGTCAAGAACCCATCTGCCAAAGAGAAGGCCCAATATCTCATGTATATACACAAAGAACTCGAGGAACAGATCTATAGAGCTCCAGAATAATATAAGTATTACGCAGATCAGCATCATGTTTAAAATCCATCCTACCACATTGGGGATAAAGTGTGGCTACTCAGAGGTGATTTGGAGACTTTGAGGCCTTGTGCAAAGCTAGACCATCAGAGATTTGGTCCATTCACCATCTTGGCCAAGATTAATCCTCACTTTCAAGCTCCAGTTACCAAGTACCATGAGAATACACCCAGCTTTCCATGCATCTATGTTGGAACCATATCAGATTTCACCATTGAGGGAGGAGAGACCTAGTCCTTCACCACCTATCGAGATTGATGATCATGAAGAATTCGAAGTTGAGCATGTCCTAGATTCAAGAATATCCTTAGGAAGATTGGAGTACCTTTGTCATTGGAAAGGGTATGACATCAATGATCGCACTTGGCAACCTACAGAGAAACTTCATAGAGCACCAAATCAAGGTTCAAGAATTTCATAAGAAAAATCCAATGAAGCCGAGATCTCTGTCATGACCGATCCTCGTGGAAGTCATCGCTTGAGCGAGAGGTGATATCATGGACAAAGGAAACCATCCTAAATCTTAGATTCCAGGAAACTTCTATACCTCATGATTGGTTCAAGATTTAGAGAAAACAATGCTTCCATTGCATCTGGAATGTGCCAAAACCCTAAGATTGACTGTCTTATTGCTTGATTCTGACATCCGAAGATCATGTTTTGAATTGAAGACATCATCAATTCATGACCAACCTTGATGAACCACCCTTGAAAACCTATGAGGGGTTGGCCACATACATACTCACTCTTGCCAATACCAGTCTTGGGAGCTTAAGGAGTCATGATTGCCAAGTAAGTACTCTCCAAGTTCCAGTTCGAGTTCTTGTCTTGTTCCTTGTTCTAGTCTTGTCTAGTCTAGTTCTCAAATATCCTGTCTTGTCCTCCTGTAATCTCATAGTATGAGATCTTGTCAAGTTATTTCCTATATCTAGTACATCTACCTGAAGGGAATTCTTGTAATCTTGATATCCTGTTTCATACTTATGATCCCAGGTTGTGGGATCTCGTATATCATCTCTAGTCGAGTTATTCATACCTATCAGTCCCAAGTTGTGGGATGTCTTGTATCAATCACATATTCTTGTATCGTTTCCCTACGTGGGTGTTCTTGTAATCAGAAGTATATTTCTGAAATCTTGTCTACTGTAGTCAGAGAGCACAATCTAGTGCTCCCCTGATTTTATATACATCTTGTTCCTTTAATCTAATATGGTGGTATGTACTTTTCAAATCTATCTTACTATATACAATGGCTCCACCTAGAGTATCTAGGAGATCATCTATCATGGGCATGGGATATCTATGCTTGATGATAATCTTATTGAGTGCTCTGTAGTCAATGCATATCTTATAAGATCCATCTTTCTTCTTCACTAGAAGAATTGGTACTTCAAAGGGTGAATAACTAGGTCTGATAAGCCCTTTCTGCAAATACTTGTCCGTGACCTTGCAGACTTCATTCTCCTCCTGCAAGCCTATTCAAAATGGTGGTCAAGCGATCGGACTTGCTCCTAGTACTGATTTGATTCTATGCTCAATGATTATGCAAGGAGGTAAACATGAAGGTAATTCTTAAAAAAGAACTCTTGGAATTTTGCTCTTACTTTATCTGAAAGTACTTACGCATTCCAACTAAACTTTCCTTGACTGTAAGAATCCATTACAACACGATGAATACACGAAATAAAGAAAATAAAATATACTTATAATCGATCTTGAGCAACTTGATTGCAGTCACCAATTGCATCTCTTAGAGATTTGGCTCTCCACAAATCAATAATCACCTTCCCTCATGCTCAAACTGATAAACATGTGAAGCAAAATCTATGACTGGTCCTCTCCTAGCATGCCACTTTTCACTCAGGACTACATCAAAACGGGCCAATCGTGCTATCCAAAATCCAATATGTCATCGTAGGACTAGATTTGGATGGGTAGACATACTACTCGTTAGTCCCATGTCTCAAATCCCTTCCCATCAGCTAACTCCACTGTGTAGGCATACTCTGACTACACAGTGTCTAAGTGTAGCCTTCTGTCTAGTCAAGAACTAATGACATTATGCATAGATCCAGTGTCAAAGAGGACCTAGATAGGCTATCCTTCCATGACTCCTCTCATACTAATGAGTTTTGTATCTAGAAATCGGTATTCTTTTTGTGTCATTGGTGAAAGCACATCGTCTACCATAGAAGGAACCTTCTTCATGACCACCATGGCCACTATAGGAGATGAAAATCTGAGATGGGGAATCACCAAAATCCTCATCTACATCACTCCTTGCCTATGTAGGATTTATGAAGATGGTCCATGCTATTTTTTTCTTCTTAGGACAATCCTTGAAGCGGTATTGTCCTAGGCATCCATAGCATAATCCTTCCTTCATTGCCTTCTCTTTCTACTGAGAGGTAAGAATGGACTTGTTGTAAGCCCTCTCAACTAGAGTAGGCACCTTTCTCTTTCTTCCTGAAACTATCTTGATCATATGCACCTGCTTAGCCTCTTTCTGAGGTTGTGCACTAGTCTAGATAGGAGTGGCCATGGAAAAGGGTCGACTCATCTTATTCCATGAGGATCTCTGACCCTAGGAGCTTAGCCCCTATAGCCATCCTCATAAATTAAAGCCATCTCTATGACATGTGCCAAAGAGTAGCACCTCTCCTTTCTAACTAGAGGTCGAATAGTTTCTCTAAGCCTTAAGATGAACTTGTGAACTTAGAGAAACTTGTAAAAAAAAATATAACTAAGTGCACTACATGCACTTTCAAGAAAGGGTGTTAACAGGCACAATATATACAGTATGAACAAAGGGCACTAGACACCCTTGTATAAAAATATCATGCTTTTGGCATGGTATACAAATGATAAGAATGTTGAGTGTTCTTATGTCTTCTTGGCGATACATACAAAAGAAAACACCACCATCCTATTTGCATACAAAATGCAAAGTTGAACAAGCCTATGAACAAACATATGATGCATATGCCATGTGTTATGCTTGTTCTAAGTGTAAAACAATGCATAAAAAGAGTAGGAATGCATGTAAATCACAAGAAAACTTATCTTGGGCTATAAAATTTTCACGTGCAGGTATGTGCAGGTGCTGGAAATGGTTGATATTCATATACTCTTCTTGCATCTCCAAGTGGATCTCAATTGTCGTTGTGTCGAAAAGATGTTTGTAGGGGGCTACTTGATGTTGAACAGCTTACTTCAAAGCTCTATGTAGGTGTGTAGATGAGTTCAAATGGTATCTTCCAACCACTCAAAGTAACTCTTTGAGTAAGGATTCTATGGGGAGTGGAATCACTCAATTTGATTGAGATTGTTTAGTGAGTTATGACCATTTTAGAGGAAGAGGATAGTCCAAACAAGATATCGTAGAGAGGGTTTGGCTATTGCTTATGAAGAAAAAATTTGACTTTTCTATGTGGAGGTTCTTCTTAGGGACAAATGCGTGAGCAGCTGTTTTATCCCATATATCAAGCCATAGCCGTATTTTGTGCCTTCATATAGAAGGTAAGAGTCATCTTGCTCCTAGTGTTAGACATTGGTCTATATAGACCAATCCATGTGTGTGTGGGACAAGGGCCAACCATAGCCAAAGTCCATAGCTTAGAGGATGTCCTAAGGTATTCAATTATAATGGGGATGAGTGTTGCATGACGGCCACATGTCGGCACTAGATCATTCCAGAGCATTACTATTTTGGATGCAAGGGGATATAATGGATGGAAGGAGAGTGGCACACACACATGGAGTGGTCTCTATAGACCAACATCTAAAAAGCATCTAAAGAGGTAATGCAAAATTAGGATGGAATATTGACCTATATATATGCTATTACATAAGAAAGATGAAGAGATACAAGGGGGAGTCTATTTCCATAAGTCTTTAGTCAAGCATATGAAATGCACACGGGAGGCTCATCTTCTTTAGATTCTCTAAATTATCTAGACAAATCTAGAGTTTGTGAGTTCTATGCTATTGTGTAATTTGAACATATGGATAGCACTTTGGTAGTGTTTTAGAGCTTTAACTCTCAATAACTCTGTTTCTCCACCGCATCTAGGAAAATCTTAAAATATTGTATAAATGTAAAGTTTGATGTGTTGTATGTCACATAATTTGAACCTTCGGATAGTGTCTTAATAATGTCTTGGAGCTTCAAATCTCAGTACATCTTTCTCCACCTCGAGAGATTAAGATCTTGCTAAGGATAGCTACAATGTCTTTTGTTGCTCTAAAAGAAGTGTCTATGAAATTTCACACTCCTTGCGACACATCTCTATCAATGTGCTTTCATTGTGTCTTTGAAGATCAAATAGTTATTCGCCAAACTTTCTAGACTATAATATCATCAACAAGTACTCAGGATGGAAGTGTCATTAATACTTATTAGGGGGATGGATGCCTATATGATTATAATCTAAAACCGTGCTTCAAAAGGCATATCATCATTTGATAGTAATAAGAGATCTCCACAATTCTTCAATTTCTTTATGTGTGAATTTGGCTAAATGTATGTCAGAAATCCATAATATCAATTCCTTAGTGTGGGAGAGCACTCAACCAGTATAAATGCCATAAAAAAGTCAACAAAAAAAATATCATAAGGCATTGACTATTTGCCTTGGTGTATTTACTACAACTACTAACAAGTGGTCTCATTATTCTCATCATTCCATACCGCATTAAAAATCATGATATCATAGTATCTCTAATAATGAAAGACATGCAATTTCCCATGAATTCGACTATGTCCATGCTTGTCATCTTGAAATGGCTACTAGATGCCAAAAATGTAAAGTTTTGATAGACATGTGAGCTAGAAACAAGGTGGTACAAAACGTTTGGTATGGTACTATATATATTAGACATTCAATATTAAAAAAAAAAAAAAAAATATATATATATATATATATCTATCTATATATATATATATATATATATATATATATATATATATATATATATATATATATATATATATATATATATATATATATATATATATATATATATATATATATATATATATATATGACATTCAATATTAAATATTTATTTATTTATTGAATATAAGAGAGATTCAAAGATACAATATTGAAATCACATTGCACATCATACCATAGTCATTGAAATTCAATCACGATTCACCAGAGTATAGACAACCTACTAAATGCCCATTTGACATTGCTTGATATTGAAACGTGAATACAAAATGGCAAATCTCAACATGAGAACATCATACATGCTATGAATCTGAAATATGCACTTGCAAGTTTGCATTCATGTAAAAATATTTAATACCCAAAGTTTGAAAGTTTCAAAGATTTTCCTTCATCCATGAAAAAGGAAAGATGATTTCATTTTTGTACAACATAGTATGAATTTGAGCCCTTGCAAATTCTACATTATTGTTTCCCTATCTAAAAATAAAGCAAATCACCTCATTTTTGTATATACCAGAGTGGGAAAGATGGAGCACAAATCCTATTCACTCTAGTGACATTTTTTTAAAACTATTAGGTATAACTCGAGAACATTACACTTGACATGTCATATACTCAAACAAAGCAAAGATGCTCAACAACATATCCTCATGATGTGGTAAACAAATATTTTCTTGGGTGTTTCAAATGCTACGTGATAGCTCATAAACTAACAATATAACTTTTGTTTATTCATGATTAAACACAAAGATATGAAACAATGTCTCGACTAGAATTGCATAGTTCCTTCTTCAAATTGTGCTCTAATTCCTTCTTTTTGTATGTCCATTAATATCCATCTCCATAATTATTCCACATCAAATTACATGATAAATTTCTACGTTCTAGGGCCCATAGTCCTTCCCACACGAATAAGGTTATTGTATTCATTTTTTATTATGGTGGAAAAGCATATGCTAGGGCACAATTAAAGAGAAAACTGATAAGTCAATGAGATAAAGTACATGAAAATTAAAGTAGTATATAGATCTCCCATATTGCAATCTTGATATATTTGATGAGACCATATGGCTGGTAAAAAAGGAGTCAAATTTGTGGGAAGATACAAAATTTCATATAAGTTTGCTATATACAAGGTCTATTAGTTTTTAGATCCGCAAATCCCACTCTCTACTAGGCATTGATATAATCTTGAATCCTAACCATACGATAAAGACTTGAATATCAACACTCCTACCAATATCACCTTATTTGAAGGTAAAGTTTATAATCTTTGTACAAGCATATCTATGGATAACCTCCCATTGGAATTTTTACTAAGTGAAGATGATGGCCCACATCTGTTATGGGGCATGAAGCACCATGAATAATTAGTGGGACCTTAAAAGGGTGGGAAATCAAACATATCTAACACTTCCCCTTAATGTCCCTTCAACTGGAGTACCTCCTCGACCCAATGCCAACTCTTGAAGGATATAATCACAATAGATTTGTTTTAGGTGCATTGATGAAGATATTTACTTCATTCTTCTCTAATGAATATCAGATCATCTACAATATCATATCCTCAATCAAATAATTTGCATAGTGATATCGAACCTCTATATGTTTGATGCATGCATGAAATCTACTTGTGACATATTAACATAATAGGGTCTTTTTGATGCACTCAAGTATAGGATCCTTCTTAATCATACTAATTTACATGTAGCAAAGCATGTTACCTTATACTCTATTCAAATAGAATATGAATGCCACCCTCATTTGCTTCTCACTTGTTTGCAATAAAAATTCTAAACCCAAAGAGAAGTTATAACTAGAAGTTCAATTCTTCAGATCACTACCCTTTCATATAAAAGACGCTACCATAGTCAAGGGTCGCTTTCAAATATATGAGTTATTGAAATCTAGCTTTCCAATAACTCTCATAACTTGTTATTCAAAGAACTAGTAGAAAAACTAATATCTTGTATGGTGCTACATGAGTAGATGGAACCACAAAACTGCCTATGGATCTCCCAATATCTACCACTATTGGTGTATCTTACTGGATAGATTTGCATTGACCTCCATTGGTGAAGATCTTTCCTTGCACTTGGTTGTGTTGGATGCTTTCAACTTTCCTCATGCATTGTTCTTTTGAGAGATGAATAGCTTTACTAGGTCTTTCCAAACTTCAATCTCAAAACCATAATGTAGAAAGTCCAAGTCTGTCATTTCAAATCAATAGCTTGAATCCTCTCAAGTTTGGTTTTTCGTCTCTTCATTGTCACCTATGAAAATAACTTCATCAACACAAATGAAAATCAGTATAAGTTTTTTTACCATCCATCCAACTATAAGAGTTAGCATCCAAGGCACACCTTTCAAAGTTTAATATTTGCAAAAAACTTGTCTTTCTTTTTCGTACCATGCTTTAGGGGTTTTGTTCTAGCTCATACAATTTCTTTTTCACCATACAAACTTTGTTCTTTAAATGGGATAAGTTAGAATAGGCTACATATACCTTCTCCTCAAGGTCACCATTCAAGAATGTTGATTTGACATCTATCTAACGAATTGCCACTTCTTATGGGAAACAATCGTCATTATCATTAAAGTAGTGGCCATTCTTGTTGTTCAATCAAATGAAACTTGAGAATCAAACACTTGAATGTGTAAAATCCATTGTTCAACCAATTTGCGTTTTTACTATTTGAAGCTTCCATCAATCATGTAGTTTTCCATTAAGACCTAGTTGATGCCACTCCATGAGCTCACAAGTGTCATTCTTCATTATGCTATCATATTTACTTTGCATATATCCCTTCCCCATTGGATGTTTCAATGATTCTTCTACATTGACTGAGCCTTTTACTTCTATCATAATCTCAACCATTAAGAACATGTTAAGTATGGGACCAGAAGCCCTTCTTTGCATCTCTTTTAATGTTAGACCTCCTTAGTTCTTCTTGTTCCTCCCCGGTTCTTGCAGGTACAATATTATTTTTCTTGACAATTTGCTTCATTCATCATAGATTTGGGATTTTTTATGGGGAGATATCAAGATGCTAACTTCCTTTTGATGCTTCCTCATTAGGGACAGAGATAACTCTTGGAATAGATTCATAGTTTTTTCTTGATGATAAAGTGCAAGAAACTTGCTTGTCATGCTCCATCAAATGCAACTATTGCTTGCCACCTTATGTATTTCCATGATGTTTTTTGCTTTTGGTCATACAATCTTTAAGTCTTATACTCACCATAACAACCTCAGAAAAGAAAATACATCTCAAAATTTTCAATTCTATCTTGATACTTGTATCATTTGGAAAACGATCATAATGTTCACTTCCAAGTGATCGAGAATACATACCGAATCATAAACAATTTTGCCCCAAATCTAGTTAGGAAATCCCTTGCCCTTTAACAAGCACCTTTCCATATTCTACTACACTATTTTTTTAATGTGTATCATTCATCATCAATCAATGCTTTATCCATTTTCTCCTACAAAAGTATTCAAAATCCTTTGATTTGGACTCAAACACCACCATCTATTTTGTGGTTCTCCCCAATTTTCCATATTTCCTTCTCTAAAAATTATAGTTATACTTTAAATCTATCACAAGCTTGAGTCTCGCCAAAAGGGAAGTGCACCCACATATTCTTGATGTGTCATGGACAATTAATGTGGAGTAAGAAGAGCCTCCTAAGGCATGTGTAGGCAACCTCACTAGATATAGCCACAATGCTCCATTCAAGGGCTCTATTGATTGCACGTCTGTCGCCTCGAGGGCTCTCTTTTTCATTAGTTGCCGCAAGGGGTTCCACATGGCATTATCATGCAAACACTCCACCCGAGGGCTCTATGGTCCCTACTAGCATCCTCCATGCATTTTTTTTCCTTCAATGGCTTTCTCACTGTAGCTATAGCCAACCTCCTTGTGGCCCCAAGTATTCTTGAGTCTATGAAGTTTAGAAATTCGGAGTCTAAAGTTAAAAGAAAAAATTTATTTAGAAAAGTGGTATTTGAGTTTTTGTAACTAAAAAAAAAATCAAAAGAATAAAAAATCATTTTTAGTGGGTTTGCACATGAAGTGTCTAGTGCTTGAAGGTGTTTTTGTTGCAATTTTACTAGAGAATTTATTCAATAGGTATTCGAGTGTTTCTCCTTCTTTCTCCTTTCTTCCCCCTCTCTCGCCCCTTCCTCTCTCTCTCTCTCTCCCCCCTTCTTCTAGCTTTCTTGGATTCATGTGTTTAGTTCCTTTGCTTCCTTTTTTAGCTTCTTTGAGGTCCTTTGTTGTGTTTCTAATGGTTCGTGGATGGTAAAGGAGAACTTGGCAATCGGATCTCTGCATGACTCGATGGCTCATTCCCTCGTGGTTAGCAATGTGACTTCCTAGCTTTTCAAAATCAATCCCCTATGGTCTCTCTTCCAAAGTAAGAAAGCAAGAGGATTTAAAGAAGACATGCCTAATCATCCATTTTTTTGGTCCATATCTACCATTGGAATCATCTACGCAATGGCTTCATAAAGAACGGTTCTCTTCGGGACTCATTTTCAGTAAGTTCCAATTCCGGCAAAAAACCATGTCCTTCTCATGTTGAAAATGATGAGATGGCCTTTCATGCATTTCAAATTGATATGTGGCAAGTCTTTCACACAACCATGCAGTTATTTAAGTGGTTCTTAGAATCCATCCCTAACAAATCAAAGCCACCCAAGTACACACTCTAGGTGGAGCTACCCAATCTTCCTTACTTTCTCTATGGCATCATCAAGGAAATTGTAGATCAGTCCCCCTATATTTGTGTCGAGATGACCTTAATAAAGAGATCCCCTCTGAAATCATAATTGACATTGGAGAATTGGAACTTTTGGAATAGGAAGTGACCTTAGTATCTTACCTTATGCCTGCTTTCATTGTGGGATACAAGGTCACATCATTAAAGACTCCCCGTTGATATAGAATGCACAAAAGTGGAAAATAGAAGGAGCAAAAGGTAAAAAGAAATCGATGCTTTTGGCTAGACAGACCCAAACAAAGGGCATCCCCACATTAGGTAAACACTTGCTAGAAACAAACAAATTCAAAGAGACACAATTGTCAAAGCCCAATTTTGATGACTTCACTAAAGTGCACCATAGAGGTAGGAGAAGCCCTAAAGCCTCTTCTCATACCAAAACAAACATAGACATCAAGGAACAACAATTTGGAAAAGGAATTCAATATCCTAGAATATGTAGGAGCATTGAATCAAAATAAAGAATATGAAGATGACAAATCCTGAGAAGATTATGCCATTGGTAAGGAGGATTGTCAAGAGGACTATATTACTAGTGAGAAAGATAATCTGGATAGACTATTCTAGATTCATTCGCAAAGAAAGTGAGCACTCTGAAGGGCAAGCCCCAACATAATTTCCTTGGAAGAGCCCTATCAAATGGAGATTCCCCTTCCTTAGTGTAGCTTTCACAAAAGACTAAGAAAAAGAGAAAAACAAGGATGAAAGGAGAAAGACCCCGATTTGAAAAGACCTAAACATTAAAAAATGATAATAATTTTCTTCAATGTTTGGGGACTCATTATTGGCCAATGGATTTGAGAAAAGAACATTAACCCAAACTTTATATGTCTCCAAGAGGTCAAAATTGACAGAGATGATCTTCATAAAAGAGTGCATAAAATTTCCTCTCTTCATACTTGGTTTACTGCCAACTACCCAAGGGATAGTGGTGCCATTGTGATTGGCTTCAAGATTGGTTGGTCCTCATCCCTCTTGGGTACCTCGATGGAACCGCACCACATATGGATCGAAGCTTCCTTTGGAGGGTTGCATCCCTTCTCCATCGCTTTGCTTTATGCTCCTAATCTTGATTATGAGAGAATCAATACTTAATATTCTTTGAACTCCTTTCCCTCCGGTATCATTGTTTGCGAGTATTTTAACATGATGGAAGTTCTCACTAATAGGTGGGATTAGAGAGGCTCTATGATTGAAGGGGTGAAGAAAAGTTTCTAGGACCACATGAAGCTCCATCATGACTTGGTGGAGGTCAAGGACCCTTAGGACTCTTCTTGGTCAAACCTCCAATCAAGCGATTAATTGCATAATGCTAAAATTGACAGGGGGTATGTTTCTTAAAGCATCTTTGATGACTTGGGGCTCCCTTCCTCACCCAAAGTATCCAAATTTTGGTGTTTGATCACTACCAAATTTTGTTAATGTTTAAACCTTTTGTGAAGGATAGAAAATCTCTATGGTTCCATGTTGATCCAATGACTTTTTCCCTCCCTTTGTTTCAACTATACTAGGTAAGAAAAATTCTATTATTTTCTCAACTCTAAGAAGTTTCCTAGATTCAGTCACATGGTCAAAAACATCAATAGCGACATCATAGCATTCCTTCACGCACTTTTCCTTTTGAGATGACCAACAATGATCCGCTAGGTCTTGATATCATTAAATGGGATGTTGTCTAAGTACTATGCACTCCAGTGGTACATTTCTTGGTCTCAACTTTATCAGTAATAATCCATAATAGAAACTTGACATACAATTTTCATCTGTGTTTGTAATGGGAATTCTTGCAAGGTCTCTTGATGGCATATTGCCCTGCTTGTTGTGATCATCTCCTTAGCTTTTGAGTTAATCATTTATGGATAGCCTTCTACTTCCTTGTCCTAGCCTCACAAAAGGCTTAGCACCTACTCCTATAGGATTGGATTGTCTTAGCTTGGCCTTCTAAGATTTTTTTAGTATCCAATATAAATTTTTAGATTATCCACATAGTTAGGTGGCATTTTACCAACTTGGGTACTTTTATATTTCGTAGCTTGAAACTAGCTTAATAGGTGGGCTTCTAGCATTTGTTGTCCAGTACATCTGCTTGGAATCCCTATCCATGCATAGGGACTTTCGTAATTCCATTGAAGGTAGAAACATCAATTGGACAACATCTATCAATGTAAAATTGAGTCTAGATATGGGTGTAACTTTCTAGAATTGTTCATCTTGTCTCTGATACTCACTATTAAACACTTTCTTACCCAAAACATTTGCATGCTTGACCTCTTTTATTAGAAGTTACATGGTTCCTTGTTTGTCTTTCAAATGTAGCTAAATCAATACTTAGAAACGTGTCATATTTTGCTACTAGGGAGTTAGGGTTTCTGAATCTACCGACCTTCCTATTTAAGCCATCTAAATAGATAGCTATGCCTAGAATGATATACCTCTCCGATTGCAAAATTGTCCTGTATTCATTTCTAGATATTCCTAGTTAGTTTTGCATATATGTTGAGGTAGCCATTTGTTCCCACTTTGGCTCCAAGCTTCTATTAGAGGATTCTAATTTGACCTATGGGTTTCTTAAGCTAGTACTACCAAGGAATATAATATGACTTCGTACTAATCTTCGTTGGCCAACAGTTCTTCTTGACCTCAAGTGCATGGAGCATCTTTGCACTTATGGGCCTGGACTTATCTAGATTTGTACTTCTCTGGGATTTTGATATACTATGATGGATCTTGAAGGCACATCAAACCTTTGATTGGTGTGACCAAGGATCTTGTCACAAAAAAGTGGATAGATATTCTTGCTCTATCTTCTTCAATGTGTGATTTAGCAGATCTCGACTTCCATGCTCTTCTTGTAAGTATTTAAATCATAATAACTAGAGAAAATTTGGAAAATCTTCCCTAAATAACCCTAAATTGTGGGATAGGTTGCACTAAATAACCCTAAGTCACTATGGTTTCTACATTTAATTTAGCATCAAAATTGTACTTGGGTTAGAAATTCACACATTGTCTCCCACCTAATCATGACTTATGTATCAAGTCACACTATGCATGATATAACCCAAACATTTGAGTTCTAAAAGTCACCAAGCCACAAGTTGCAATGGCTGGACAAAAAAATGGTAGGGTCTCTCGTGAAGGTGACATCTTGGAGAAGGAGCAAGGTGGATAGATCCATAAGAGGTAGTGGCTTGTCAGGTTGTCTAGTATTAAAGTGATATGTGGGCAAAAGATCACTCAGCAATAACACATACCTCAAGCGGAATAGAGGTCTGAAGTTGTAGTCAATTTTTGTAATTCATAGCGTACAACAAATCACACAAGGCTCTAAGAATCACAAACAGTTCTCTTGAGAATCAAACAAAACCCTAAATCACAATGAACTCTAGAAAAGTCACACCTTTGAAAGATTGACCACATGCAGGTTTCAATAAGTTGCACATGGCCGATAAATTGCACTAAGGGTATATGTCACACTTGGTCATATGGATCAACAAATTGCGCATAGGTGCTCTAAGTTTAACTTTAATCTGAGCATAAATCGCACTCATGTGTTCCACCAAGTCACACCTCAAAACTAACCAAATCACACTTAATGCGATCAAGACTCATTGCACATGTCCCAGGCTGTTAAGGCAGCTGGTTGGGCCTCTCGCCTCTTGAGGCGGTGGCGAGGGTTCAATCCCTGTCGGCCACATGTAAGGGACATGTATAACCTGGAATGATGAAGCATATGGTTGATGTGCCATCGTTTGACTAGCCCTGCGGTAGTTGTGACCGCCCGTTCAACCCAGTCTTGTAAACCCCTATTCTTGTGGGATAAGGGGGGTCCCATGGGTACTATGCCCTTCTTTGTACAGTTGCAATTTCAAAGTTAAAGTCCAAGGGAGTAGGCCTCGGCTGAACCTCCATTAAAAAAAAAAAAAGGACTCATTGCACATAAAGTCACTTGCAATCATAAGATTTTAAGTTCTTGGCCTTGGGGCATCCCGTCAAAGAGAATAACCAAGTGGTTCTGATGTGGCGAATCATCCAAAGGGGAATTTGGACTAATGTTAAAGCTAACAAAATATGTGGGGCCCCTCGTGGTGTAAGCATTGCCCCAATGGTACAGAAGACTTGGGTCACCTCTTCTTGTTGTCATGCTCAAGAAGTGTTTTGGTTTGTTTGGCCTTGAAATAACACATCTTTATGCCCTTCATCAGGTGTGAGCATTTCCTTTGCCTTTCTTAGATCTATATTGAATTTTAATAATCTACCTCATGAATCTGCATCTTTATTAGCATGTGGTTGACCTTTTCAAGTGCTTTTTATGCTACTTAAGTCGTACATTGATATATTGCAAGTCTTTCTTTCTCTCGTTCACACTAGGGTAGCAACATTCATGTTTTGTAATGCTTGGTCTCATCTATATCCTAACTTGGTATGCTTTAAGCAACATCTACAAATCCTTAGGCATTGGATAACCTAAAACAAATGCAACCTCTTAACTATGTGATTCCCTATTCTATGTATTCATGTCTATTAAGCTATTGTGATAGTCACTGTTCCTTGTTTCTATCGTTTTCTCTATGGGGTGACTAGTTTCGCTTCTAGATGCAATTCTGCTCAAGCATGGACTAATTTTTATATTTTTTTATGTATTGCACAAATGTGGATGGGTTTGTGAGAAGTTCACACAATAGCACTGCAAAGGATAAAGAGAGATATCAAAATTTGTAAGAACACATGATCTAAAAAAGGAATGAACATAAGGAAATAGGATGCTAAAATAGAGTATTGAGGTATATTACCACGTACAATTACACATTTATAGAAATATGTTAGCACTACTCAAAGTACCGAGGACTATATAGGAATAACTCCTTTTGATTGCATTGGTCTTCATGGGCATTGTCCACACGTTCTTAATCATAATTTGGTATGTTCATTCCTCTATTGATAAATACCTAGGCAGGCAAGAAACTCGGGGATTAACTCGTAAAAGTTATCTTTCCGCACTCCTTTTTCTATAGTACTACCTGTTCCATCCAAAATTTATGCACCATCCTTTTTAAAATGGACTTGAGACCATGATCTCTTATGAAAGAAACTAATAATAAATTTCTTTTTAATGCAGGAGCATACAAAATATTAGAGAGTTTTCCATGGATATCTGGTCAAGTCTTACACACATACACTAGGTTTTTGACCAAGTCCATATAGTCCTTGACTACCACGATTGGCAAAGTGTCTTTTAGATATAACATTAATCTCCATGGGTGTAATTGTAGGTATGGACTCAAAACTCCCAAGAACCTTCAAAATTTCAAAGCACACTTCTACTAGGAAATGAAAATGCATACTCTGATCCCCAAGCAATAATGCGTGAGATCCAAGTTTTTCATTTCCAACTCGGAATCTAAGACGTTTTGGGCACTAAGACTTTTTGGGTACTCTCAATCTCCATAATCTTGGCCTTTAGTGGTATGTTATTGTTTCTCTCTAGATTCTTTACGTTGCTTTACTCTACCCATGAGCTCGTTCATTTGATAGAGTGGACTTAAGATTCTTCTCATCGTATAATAGTACGGATATATATGAGAAAAAAGTATGGATATATATGAGAAAAAGTATGGATATATATGAGAAAAAAGTATTTGTTCCATGTTCCATTCTGTTCACATAGGGCGGTGGCACATAGTTCTGCCTTCTTGTGTGAACACATGGGAGGTAGAACTAATTATTTTCTCAGTGTTCCACCTGGAATAATGCATTTTTCGGTGTTTGTTCCGCCGTCTTTGTGTGAACCCAACCTAAGTGGACTACTTCCCCCTTGATGATAAAGCAGAGGCCTCCTCCTCTGCTATATGTGATCATTGAATGAACATCACACCACACCTTGCTAGTATTTTTCGTGCCTCTAGATCACATAGTATATATGATTTCAGTTTTGCATTATATCCAAGGAAATTACACCTCTGCCTTTTTGGCCAATGCTTGTTCCAACTCCACATTAGTACATGCACAAAGCAGTCACATCCGAACATCTCAAAATGAGAGACTGAAGGTGTCTTAAGAGAGAGGGATTCTTGTGGTGTCATACTTGGAAGCATTTTCATGTAACTCATGTTAAGAATGTAGAATGCCATATTCATAACCTCCACCCAGAACACATTCCGATACTGAATGGCATTGTTTTGTTATGGAGTATGTGGTGTGCTGAGTTGGCTCTAATGTCCTTCACCTTACCAAAGTCTTCAAACCGATTTGAAGTGAACTCACCAGCCCAATTTTTCTTAAGCTTTTCCACCTTCGTCTCCATTTTCTTCTCAACTAGTTGTAAACATTCTTTGTATTTACCAAAAACTTGAGCCTCGTTATAGAGAAAATACACACACTTTTCTGTTAAACTCATCAATGATTAGCACGAAATATAAATATCCCCCCAAGGCTCTAAAGAAGAGTTCACTCAAATTTTGTTCACTTGTGGGAGTGAATTTCTTTGCTACTTTCCCATCATACAAGCTTCGATGGTTTCACTTTGGTAATGACCAGAAAATAAGTGACTATTTTGATATTCTGCATATGCTTGGGTATAGGGTACCCAGTATGCCTTTGGTGCCACAACTCGCTTGTGTTGACCTCCATGATGGCCATCAAAGTGCTAAGTTCATATATATTTTTCCTTTGGACTCCTTTGTCCATGAATTTTCTAGAGCTATTGTGGATCATGGCCTCAATCTTGGAGAACATCACACTATGTCCCAAGTTAGCAATGGTACTAATAATAGATTTCTCTTGCTCTCTGAAACAAATAACACATTGAAGAGATGAATGTGTTACTAACAATAGATTTCTCTTACTCTGGTGAACTCCATTAGTGATGATATCCTCGATTCTCATCATTTCACATGACCACACTAATGGAGTTGACCATAGGTCATAACAAACTATACAACTCCTTCTGCCTTGCCATGTTCTTTGTAGTTCTACTATCTATGACCTATGAGTCATATGTAGAAGAGGATTCAGTTGAGGAACACACTTCCCTATCTCCATCAAAGGATTGACTGCTTCCATCTAAGTAGCCACAAACAATTCTAACGCAACTTTTTCTGGGTTCAATGTCTCTTTGGTCTTTTCATCCTTCTTCTTCTTTTAGAAATTGGTCACAATAATGGAAATTATTGTGGGAGTTGTAAGACTCTCTCTAGAGATTATTCTTGCCCTCCTTTTTTGTACCTTTTAGTCTTTCCACTAGGAAAGGACGTGGCACTACTATTGTTGTTTCATTGTCGAGATGTCAGGTACAAATCCTCCTCCAGAGTAAGGCATAAAACTCTTCCAAATTTATGGGATAAACACTTACCAAAGTATTGAAAGCATTAACCAATCTATTAAAGTACATTGATTCTTACTTCACAATAGTATGTGTAAGTGTATGTGCATATGATTGAGAATTTAGAATCTATTGTGATTTTCAGACTCAACATGTTTTGACTCTTACTTCACAATAGTATGTGTAAGTGTATGTGCATATGATTGAAATCTATTGTGATTGTCAGACTCAATATTGATTCTTACTTCACAATAGTATGTGTAAGTATGTGTGCATTTGATTGAGAACTTAAAATCTATTGTGATTGTCTGACTCAACATTGTTGAGTGGAAATCTAATGTGATTGTGTATGCGCATGTGTATGTATGTGTATGATTGTGATAGGAAAACCAATGAATTTCTTGGAAAAGTTTTTATCTTCTTTTTGCTACCTCAAGGTTTGAGAAGGTGTTAATAAGTGAACTAGAACTTTCTAGGTCTCTAGATGACTTCGTCTTGTAGACTTATTAACACCTTCTTAGAACCTTGAATTGTAAAGGGATCCAACAAAGTTTCATCCAATAGTATGTGTATGTCCATATGAGTGTATAATTGTGAATGAATACCTATTGTGATTGATTGATTCTTACTTCACAATAGTATGTGCATATGATTGAGAACTTAAAATCTATTGTGATTGTCTGACTCAACATTGATTCTTACTTCACGATAGTATGTGTAAGTGTATGTGCATATGATTGAGAATTTAAAATCTATTGTGATTGTCAGACTCAACATTGATTCTTAATTCATAGTAGTATCTCTAAGTGTATGTGCATATGATTGAGAATTTAAAATTGATTGTGATTGTCTGACTCGACATTGATTCTTACTTCACAATAGTATGTGTGTGTATGATTGAGAATTAAACTATTGTGATTGTTTGACTCACCAATGATTTTTACTTCACAATAGTATGTGTAATTGTATGTGTGTGTATGATTGAGAATTAAAGTCTACTATAATTGTTTGACTCAACATTGATTCTTATTTCACAATAGTATGTGCACTTGTATGTGTGTGTATACAATATAACTGAGAATTAAATTCTATTGTAAATGTTTGATTCAACATTGATTCTTACTTCACAATAGTATGTGTAACTATATGTGTGTGTGTATAATTGAGAATTAAAATCGATTGTGATTGTTTGATGCAATATTGATTCTTATTTTACAATGGTATGTGTAATTGTATGTGTCTGTATGATTGAGAATTAAAATCTATTGTGATATTTTGACTCTACATTGATTCTTACTTCACAATAGTATTTGTGCATGTATGATTGAGAACTTTAATACATAAATTAATAGATTTAAAAAACTTTAAGAGAGATTTAGAGTAGATTGTATATATTTTAACATATATATTTAGTGGAATGTATATCTTATTTGATATTGATTTATGTTGTATTTTTGTAGATATAAAGTCTTCATAAAGCAAGCATGGTGGAAAAGGGAAAAGAATCTTCATATGTGATTATTCATCAAGAGGGTAAAATAGTCTCCACAATACAATACAAATGTTGTGAACATTGTTATGTAGGAAATGCAACTCGGATAAAAGAGCATCTTTTTAGTACAGGTAATAATGTGGCAAGATGCTCTAATCTAGACGGTGATATATGGGTATACTTTGCAAGTTCTGCAAACAAATGTAAATCTCAAGGTATCACATGAAAAAGATTTAAACGCATGAGTAGTACACAACACTTTCAAAGTAGTCCAGGTGTAGAGCAAGAATGAGTAGATGCATCAACGACAATAGAGGATCCTCATGATATTTCTACTCAAGTATCTCAAACTATTTTAAAAAATAATCAAGATACATGTACTCCATTTTCTCTAGCTACATAAAAAAAGATGGACCCAGTGAATGTAGTAAAAACGGTGGATCTAATAATGTGTCACCATGCTTTGTCCATACTAAATCACATAATACAATACCTATAGCTTTTGGAAAACAAGATTGTCTCAAGATCCATCTTAAAATTTTTAGCATGCGGGATTCCTTTCAATGTTATTTGTAATCCTATTTTCAAAGATTCTTTGATGTCAACTGCATGGAAAGGATTCACCATGCCAAATTACAATAAAATGCAACTAGAGTATGTAGATAAAGTGAAAAAAAGTATTGAAGCTATTTTAAAGTGAACAATACTTGATTATGTACCCATGTATGGATGTACAATAGCATTGGATGGACGAAGAAGTTGTCAAAAGAAGCCATTGATTAATGTCATGGTTATATGTCCAAAGGGAAGCATGTTTTTGGAAGCTATTAATGCTTCTCTTAAAGAGAAAATTTTAGCTTTTCTTGTAAAGATATATGAACATGCTATATCGTGCATGGGTGGCCTGAAGAATGTGACTGCGATAGTGATTGATAACACATCATTTTTGAAGTGCTTGAACTGCAATTCAAAACAAGTATGAAGGCATTACTTGGGTTCCATGCACAACTCATTCACTAAATCTATTATTAAAAGACATAGGTAGATTATCTTTCATTAAACAAAGTTTATTAGATGCAAATAATGTGGTCTAATTTATCAGAGAGCATCAATTTTCATATTCACTCTTTTGTTCAAAATCTCCCAATAAAACACTTCATATCTTTTGTGCTACACGATTTGCAACTACCTATAGTGTGCTCAGTGGATTATTGGAAGTCAAGCTAGCTCTTGTAGAAATGATTGCTAATCAAAGATGGGAGGCATGGGTACATAGAGTTGCAGCTTCGAAGTGTATGTCTCTAATACAGTCACAAAATTTTTTGCATAATCTTGAAAAAATTATCGGTATCACTAAACCTTTTTTGGAGCTGTTATGAATTGTTGATACTGATAAGTTTGTGATGGGAAAAGTTTATTAGATTATGTCAAAAGCTATTCAAAAAGTGAAAGACTTTAATCAATTTTGATTATGAGAAAAAACACAGATTGTATTGTTAGCAGAGAAAAGATGGACAAATGCATACTCCTTTACATGGAACAATGTTCATCTTGGATCGAGCATTTCAACTCAATGGTCAAGGGTCAAACGAAGAAGTCATAGCAAACACATGTTAGGTATAAATGGTTGAGATGCATTCCATCAGAGAGTAGCTTATATAAATCAAGAAGGATGTTTTGGAGATTTATGGCACATTGAAGTGATTCAAAAGCATCCATCTCCTATATGGTGGAAAGAGTATGGAGGTGAAGTAGTGGAGTTGTAACATATGGCTATGAGAGTGCTTTTAGTAATATCTTCAAGTGGTAGTTGTGAACTTAATTGGAGGGCATATGATTTTCTTCATTCAAAATGAAGAAATCGCTTAAGTGTATCATGTGCCAATGATTTGGTATACATTTTTTGTAATATGCATTTGTTACATGCTCCAACCAAGATAGCTTCTACACCAACACAACAAACTTTTGGAGAATTTCAAACTCATGAAAGTTCAACAAATGATTCATGGAGTAATCATGATTTAGACGTAGATCACAATGATGATTCAGACATGGAAGAAATAGATGACATGGTACCTGTCATAGATGATGATATTCAAAATGAAGAAAATGTACTTTGAATATTTTAATTAGATTCAATTGCAAAATTGAACGCTTTATAATATAGTGATGTCTTTGATTACAAAAAGAAGCTTGTCTATTCAGTGTTTTGTTGATTGAATAATTCATCGATAAGCATTGCGATAGTGCATTCAGAGGCCAAAATGAGCTCAGATCATGATTTTGGCACCTAATTACCCTGACTATGCTCACCAATTTTCGTGTGATTCTGAGACTGTGACTTGAGGGGTGATGAAGACGCCCTAGATGAAGTGGCGGCCTGCTTTGATACCAATTGTTGCAGTTTAAGGTCTATGAAAGCACGCGAACAACACAAGGAAGAAGAATAAGAAGCTAGGAGCACAACACACAATACTGTATGTATTACCACTAGAATGTACAACGATAAGTAACCCGTTTGGGCAATAGGCATATATACAAGCCGGGGGAAAAAAACTCCTAAAGAGGGAAAAAAGTGCCCCAACGGTCCTAGTGTGTTCACCCACATCAGTACCTAAATATATCAATAGAAAGCAGCCCTACATTCTGCTACCTAAAGAACATAACCTTATCCATGATTTATCATCATAGGGAGTAGAAATATACAATGAAGGATTAACAATTCCTAAATTACAAAGAACAATTGATGATCAACAAAAGAGGATTGATGATTAAGAAAATCAAGTGAAAAATTTACAAATATCTCTCGATGCATATGAGAATAGATATGGAAGAATCTCAGAGGCATCATCATCTTTTGATCAGGCTATTTTGTCTTTTTGTGCCAAAGATATACATAGGTTTCGATACGCCAGTATAAGCATCTCAAAGTCTACTATAGGTTTAGTAGAACTTGACAGGATAGTTCTGTTCAAATTTTTAAGATACAGTCAATTTTTTGCATTAGGGTATTTTAGTCAATGGCCATGGCCGAAAGTAATGATGTATTTCATATGTTGGTTATTGAGGATAAGTTGGATGGTACGAATTACCCATTATGGGATTATATGATGCATCATGTATTGGTCACAAAAGGAGTGTGGAATATTGTGCATGGTGTTGAAAAGCATCCTATTTCACCTACAAATACAGGTATTGAAGCTGATGTAGATGGCATCGAAGATGGTGATATTTTGTAGATTCTTGTTTGTGTTGTGGTTTCTATTGCACCTACTATGGAGAAAATTTGTTGGGATGGTAGAGATGCTCATGCACATGCATTAGTATCCTTGTTTTTCAAATGTGCCATTATTTCTCACATTCACTCTTTCCGGATAGATAAGGATGCTTGGGATACACTTACCACTTTATACTAGGCTAGGAATGAGGCGTGTTGTTTACCTCTGAAAACAATTGGAGAGTGAGCACATGAATGAAGGTGATTCCTTGGATAGTTTTCTAACAAAGATCAAAGACTTGAAGGAACACTTGATTTCTACTGATGAAGTTATACCAGATAGCTCACTTGTGTAGACCATTCTGAATGGTCTTCCTGATTCATATCAGAGTTTTGCTTCTACTCTTCATTTGATGATGAATGGCAATCCAAATGACTTGACACTTGAAGATTTAGTCTCTGTTCTGTTGCAAGAAGATCAATCTAGGCAGAATAGGTCCATTATGTGTGTTGCAGATCAAGCTTTCTTGCCTAGTCAGAAGGGCAAAGGTAAAGGGATCTCATCTACTAGTAAGTAGAAATCTGCAAATGTTGCACATTCGAAGAAGGAAGACAAAGATGAGAAGAAAATAGAAAAGCAGAAATTCTTTTGTAAGTAGTGTAAAGGAAACAATCATTTCATAAAGAAGTGTCCAAAGTTGGCTGCAAAAGAGGCAAAGCAAAAAGAGGCTGGAATGGTTGTTGTAGAGACCTCTACACCAAAAACAAAGTCTACTAATTTTGTGTAGAATGAAGAATGGGCATTTACTACTATTTGCAACTTTGACCCATCTTCTCATGAGCAGTGTATGTCTACAGTAGACTCAGATGTTTGGTACTTTGATAGTGGGGCAACCAAACATATTACCTTGCAACATAGTTTCTTCACTTCTCTTGAGCCTTCCCCCACAGGGAATACTGTCACATGTGCCAACAACTCCTCTTATCATGTTATGGGAGTTGATAATGACTATTGTTGATGGTAGTTCTTTCACATTGTCAGATGCTTTATTTTTGCTAGGGATCAAGAAAAATTTGTTATTAGTTTTTGCATTAGCCAAGATTGGCTTGGTTGTGAAATTTGTTGATGAAAAATGTACAGTTCATGATGTGTGAAATGGTATTTGATTATTGCTTCTAGCATTTTATGTCGTGGGTTGTATAAGCTCACAGACTATGAAAAATCTACGAATGATTCAACATGTGCAGTACATGATTCTCAGGCTATGTCAGATGAAACACTCTGGCATGCATGCTTTGGTTGTCTGAATTTTGTTAGTTTGCTACACCTGCAGAAATCTGAAATGGTGTCCTCTTTGCCAAAACTTGAGGCACCCAGTAAACAGGTATATGAAGGTTGTATTTTGGGCAAAATGCAGCATTCCTCCTTCCCAAAAGATGGTTCAATTCGAGCTACCCAAAAATTGTAGCTTGTTCATAGTGATGTCAGTGGTCCTATGCAGACACCTTGTTTTGGGAACTATCTTTACTTCACGACTTTCATCGATGATTTTTCCAGGCATGCATGGGTCCCATTGAAAGCACAGTCTGAAGTGTTTATGTGCTTCAAATAGTTTCTCGTTTTTGCCAAAAATCTATCAGCATGTAAAATGGGCACCCTCCGTTTTGATCGACAGGGGCAATATATGTCTTCTGACTTCAATGCATTTTTGGTTGAACATGGGATAAAACATCAGTGTAAAATGTTGTATACACCTCAACAAAATCTAGTTGCTAAAGGGAAGAATAGGTCACTCATGGATATGGCGAGGTGCATGGTCACGAGTCAGGCTTTACCACATAGTTTCTGGCTTGAGGTTGTCATGTGTGCAGCATATGTACTTAACAAGTGTCCCACTAAAGCATTGTAGTCTATCACTCCATATGAGGCTTGGCATGGTCGCAAGCCATCTGTTGCTCACCTACATGTTTTTGGTTGTCTTGCATATGCATTAGTGCTTTTACAACATCATAGGAAATTGGATGATAAAGTAGTGAAATGAATTTTTGTTGGGTACAGTTCTAAAAGCAAAGGCTATTGTCTATATCATCCATAGACTAAACACATTTTGGTTAGTTGTGATGTTGTTTCTGTTGAAGATGATATTCAGCCATTACTTTCATGTACTAAGGAGACATCTGTTAGCTCCAAAGACATGTATGATATTTTGCTGCCTCTTTTTACAGGTGGATAGTCTAGTATTGGTCCTAATGAGGTGACTTCTCAGCCTTTACAGGTTTCATATGATGATGCAGATCATACCATTTCTAATGTAGATTTACATGATGCACTTGTTGATGAGAGAGCTGATATTGAGGAGGCAAAAAATATGCCAAAATGGCTAGTGCAGACTTTACGTGATAGTAAATCAGATGCACCTCTATCATATCGTACCCATTCTAGCTTTCATAGTGCTTCTTTTGCATCAGATTGTTATGCTATGGCTACCTCTAGTCTCTGTGATGAGAATGAACCTGTTTTGTTTGATGAAGCACAAAATTTTGAAAATTGGATGGTTGCTATGTAGTGTGAATATGATGCTATAATGAAGAATGGTACCTGGTCTTTATGTGACTTGCCTCTCACAACAAGGCCATTGGCACTAAGTGGGTATACAAGCTGAAGCATAATCCTAATGGAATAGTTGATAGGTATAAGGCTAGGCTTGTTGCAAAGGGTTATGCTTAGGAAAGAGGAATTGATTTTAATGAGACATTTGCTCTTGCTTGCAGAATGACTATTGCTCATAACATATGTGCACTTGCAGCTCATCATGGTTGGAATGTACATTAGTTAGACATTAAAACTACATTTTTGAATGGTGACTTGCATGAAGAAGTGCATGTTTTTTAGCCCCGTGCCTTTATGCACAAAGGCCATGAAAATGAGGTTTGCAAGTTAAAGAATTCACTATAGGGTTTAAAGCAAGCACCACGTGCTTGGTATGAAAAGATACATGCCTATCTGATTGCACATGGTTTTGAGAACAATCCATTTGAAAGCACATTATATCTTAAACATGCAAATGATGTGCTTCTAATTATTGTTGTGTATGTTGATGACATACCACTCATTGGTCCTCATAAAAAGCATATTGCTGATTTTAAGGCTAATCTGCATGCCTCATTTGAGATGTTTGATTTGGGGCATTTGCATCATTATTTGAGCATTCAGTTCATGAAAGTTGATGGCAGAATAGCTTTGTGTCAAACGAAATCTATTGAAATATTATTGCAACATTTTGGCCTTGAAGACTGTAAACCTATTGCCACTCATATGGAGATAGGATTACGATTGAGTCTTCATGATGCTAGAGATGCATTTGATGTTGTTCTCTATCAGCAAGCTGTTGGATGCTTGATTTACTTATGCATTACTTGGCCGGATATTCAATTTGTTGTCTCAGAGATGAGGAGGTTTATGCATTGCCTAGGTGTCAAGCATTGGTAGGCATTTAAACGCATCTTTCATTACTTGATTGGTACTCGGCTATTTGGATTGTTTTATCCCAAGGGGGAATCACTACCACCAGATTTACATGCTTTTTCTGATTCTGACTAGGCTGGTTGCTATGACATTCATGTGTCCACTAGTGACTTTTGCTTCATGCTTGGTAGCTCATGTATATCTTGGTTGAGCAAGAAGTAGCCTACTGTGGCCACTTCCAATTGTGAGGCTGAGTATAGGGCAGCTTTCACAATGACTGTTGAGTGTGTGTGGCTTAGATGCCTTATGACTGATTTGGGTGTTGGTGGGTCTTCTGCCACCACCATCTTCACTGACAGTCAGAGCGCATTGGCAGTTGCGAGGAACCCTGTGTTCCATGCTGACACTAAGCACATTGAGGTGCAGTATCATTATGCTAGGAGAGGTTCTTTGCTAGAGAGATCAGCTTGGCATTTGTGCCCACGTAGGAGAACATTGCAGACCTTTTCACAAAGGATCTACCTAGGGATATGTTTGAAGCTTATGAGTGCTAGCTCCTTATTCACCACATCACTCCCAGGGGGGATTTGTTGATATATTTAGGTAGTGATGTGTGTGAAAACACTCGGACCACTGGGACACTTTTTTTGCTCTTTAGGAGGTTTTTCCCCTTGGCTTGTATATATGCCTATAGCCCTAATGGGTTACTTATCTTTGTACATTCTAGTGGTAATACATAGAGTATTGTGTGTCGTGCTCCCAACTTCTTCTTCTTCCTTGTGATGTTTGCGTGCTTCCATAGACCTTGAACTCCAACACTTTTGAGGAAGAGGGCCTTCGTTTCCTTGATTACAAAATTCTACACGATTTTGAGGATGACCCAAACCTTTACTTGCATTCTTCGGGCGATCATCCCAATCTACACGTCAATGAAGAATACCTTGTAGAAAAACTTTTTGAATGAAATATAACGCTATTTGATTATTATTTGGTAATGATCTCTCAACGTGCACGAAGCATTGAAGTAGACTTTCTGCTAATCCTTTATGTTGGAAGTCAGAAAGCTTTAAGGGTGCTATTTCTTTTGCACTTCCTATAATCTGAAAGAGAACATCATGAACAAAATGATTTGGACATGGCTTTTTTACTTCTTTCATTGATAATGGTTCTCCTTCTAGTCCCTCTGGCTCTAAATCTTGGTGGAATAAAAATGTTAATCTTGATTGTGGAAAATTGAGCATTCTGCTCAGACAAAATCCTTTGAGATTCAACATGATCAAGGTCATTATTCACATTTGGCATTCTTGCCATGTTTTACTTTCAAATTTGCAAAACAAACACAAATTTTACCTCAAAAGAATTCACATAACTCAAATGAATCCACATCATTTAATCCATATAATTCAAATGATATCACTTCATTTCATCCACATAGTTCAAATGGTACTGCTTCATTTAATCCACATAATTCAAATGATACCACTTCATTTAATCAACTTAACTCAAATGATACCACTTCATTTAATGCACATAGTTCAAATGAATCCACTTCATTTAATCCACATAATTTAAATGAATCCACATCCTTTAATTCACATGATACAAATGACTCCACTTCATTTAATCCACTTAACTCAAATGATACCACTTTATCTAATCCACTTAACTCAGATGATACCACTTCATTATCCACTTAACTCAAATGATACCACTTCATTTAATCCACATAATTCAAATGAATCTATATCATTTAATCCACATAGTCCAAATGATACCACATCATTTAATCCACATAATTCAAACGAATCCACATCATTTAATCTACATATTACAAATGATTCCACTTCATTTAATCCACATAATTCAAATGATAACACTTCATTTAATCCACATTATTCAAATGATACCACTTCATTTAATCCACTTAAATCAAATCATACCACTTTTAATCCACATAGTTCAAATGAATCCAGAACATTTACTCCACTTGATGCAAATGAATCTATATCATTTAATCCACATAGTTCAAATGAATAGAGATCATTTTCAATATGGTCTTAATCCATCCACCATGGATATCTTTAAACGTGACCAAGTTAGATTCAAGAATACTCTAAGTAGTTCATGTGCATCTACTCTATTTGATCTCTCTCAGAAGCTAGTTCTAAAGCATATTTGAACTTGTAAACTCCATTTCTATCAATAGGATAACTATTTAAATCTATATATTTCAAGAGTTGCAATAGGAGTATCAAAATCGTAAATGTCTCTTGACTTTTATTAAAAGGTGGAGGGTTAGTGAATATATATTCAAGTGCAATCCACTAGTACTTTTGACTCCACTCATTTCTAATCGATATTCCAAATCAGCTAGCTTCAAAAAACTTTTTTTTTGGTAAATATGTTGCTCTACCAAAATCACATAATCCGATATAAGCATGCTGAGCTTCAAAATACAACAAAATGTTGCCTAGATGGAGCGTTGTGGGAAATATTACAAGTGTGTAAAAATGATATTGTTTGCAGCAATTTGTTGATCAACTTCCAAATGTTTGTCTTCATAGTTGTTATGTCTCATTCTGTGACTTTAATACCTCTGCTTTCTGGTACATTTAAGTACTCTTTTTTCATTTTCTCCAGCCACATGTCTAATGTGCCACCATTCCACATTTTGAAAATGATACACAAGCTTTTGTTATGATTCCTAACTAGTCCAAGTGGACTGATAATTCCATTGTGTGTAATAGATAAAATTGTGGCATCATTCATGGCTTTGTTCTCTCGTTTGTATGTCAGCACCATGTAGTTTGAATAACTTTGTAGAAAATATTTTGTTGATGAATCTTGGGTGGGTTATTCTAACTTTATGGATCATTCCATATTGCCCTTCCCCCATGAGAGCTACATCATCAAAATGAATAGATGAATATGGGAGCAAACAAAGATTATTCGATGTTTGATCCCATATTCACATGTGTATCTCTTGTATTTGGGTCTACCGATGGTCTCTCTCCCTATTTAGTCGTGTCTGGTCTCACTCGCTTTCCACTCTTCATTGTCTGATAATGTAAATCAACAAATTTTATTTTATCGATAAATCCAAGCATTGCGGTGGTATCCAATGTCGATGACTCTACTACTTTAATGATCTGTCCAAAGATACAAGTGAGATCTTTGGACATTTGCTCACCTAATACCTATGCTCCACCTGACACACTACCAAATTTATCTTCAATGTTGATAGATGTTGTTCTAGGTAATTGTTCAATGAAATCTTTGTAATTAGATATGTCCATTGCTAGAGTGATTTGATCTTCTCTCATTCCATACATGTAAGAGCACACAAAATCTTCCAAAAACTTTTACTCGTGCTTATTTATTTTACTTGCCATCTATGCAAATTTAAAAAATAGACTATCAGACTATCAAAATTGATATTAAAACTTTAAATGCTAATCTAATTCATAAAAGCAATAATGAAAAATAAGTCTCATAAATAAAATGATAGATACTCAAATACATTTTAAGTACATATGTAAATAGATACATCAGTAAGCATATGGATAGATAAATCAATAGTATGTGTAGATAAATGATAGAAATATGGATAGGTAGTTAGATAAGTAGATTTATAATTAAATAGAAAGTGCAATTATAATTTTGAAGTGAATCTATGTAAATATTGAGAATTTAAGAGTCAAAGAATCAGACATTCATAATAATTCATATACACTCACTATACTATGTATGAGTCTTGTCACATGAGTGTATATAACTATTGTGATAGTAAGAGTCAAAGAATCAGACAATCACGATAGTTTCTATACACCTTGTGACCTACACTTATTATGCTCATAAGTGACTATTGTGAGAGCAAGAGTCAAAGAATCAGACAATCACAATAGTCCATATACACTTCCTATACTATTGAGAGAGTAGGAATCAAGGTGGTAATTCAAACAATCTCAATAGATCTATTGCTCAGTCCTATACTACTGTGAGAGTAATAATCGATGTAGCAAGTCAAACAATCATAGTAGTGGTTTATTACTTGTTTTCTTTTTGTTGTTTATTCGGATAACCACGAATAAAACAAACATATTCGGTATAATTCAATTATTTGGTTGAATAAATGCAACCTAGAGCATGCATGCCAAAGCTTTGCATCTAAGATAACCGGAGAATCTTGAACTTCACATGTTGAATCATTAATAGATTTTGCATACTCTATAGCTTATATAGCCCATGGCATAAAATTCTAGAAGTAATAATAACATTGCCATTTGATAGATCATGAGTTGTACATCTATCATCAACAAATTTTACAAGCAAGCCGACCTTGGCTAATGCTGAAATTAAGAACAAATCTTTCTTGATCCCTGGCACAAATAAAGCATCTAACAATGTGAAAGAACTACCATATGTAGTAGTCAGGATGATCTTACCAACTCCCATGATAAGATAAGAGGAGCTGTTGGCACAAGTGATAGTATTCCCTGTAGGGGCAAGCTCAAGTGAACTGAAGAAACTATGCTACGAGGTAATATGTTTGGTTGCCCCACCATCAAAGTACCAAACATCTGATTCTACTACAGACATACATTGTTCATGAGAAGATAAGTCATTGCTGCAAACAATAGTAAATGCCCATTCTTCATTTTGCACAAGATTAGCAGACTATGTTTTAGGTGTAGAGGCCTCTGCAACAACCATTCTAGCCTCTTTCTTCTTTGCCTCTTTTGGAGCCAGTTTTGGACAACTCTTTATGACATGGTCATTTCCTTTACAATATTTGTACAAATCTTTTTGCTTTTCTGTTTTCTTCTCATTTTGTCCTCTCTTTTTAACTGTGCAGAATCAGTAGATTTCTGCATACTAGTAGACAAGCTCTATTTACCTTTGCCCTTTTGACTAGCTAAGAAAGCTTAATATGCAACTTGCATAATGGACCTGTTCTTCCTAGACTGATCTTCCTACTATAAAACAGATATTAAATCCTCAAATGTTAAGGCATTTGGATTGCCTTTCATCATCAATCGAAGAATAGAAGCAAAACTCTGATATGAATTAGGAAGACCATTAAGAATGGTCTGCACAAGTGAACTATCTGGCAAGACTTTATCTGCACAAATCAACTACTCTTTCAAATATTTGCTCTTTGTCACAAAATTTTCCATAGAATCTCCTTCATTTATATGCGTACTTTCCAACTGTTTTCAGAGGTAAGCAACACGAGCCTCATTTCTTGCCTAGTATAAAGTGGTAAGTGTATGCCAAGCATCCTTTGGTGTTTTGCAAGAGCAAATATGAGGGATAATGGTACGTTTGATAGACAAATCTATCAATGCATGTGGCTAAGCATCTCTCTCATCCCATTGAGGTTGCTCTACAGTAGGTGCAACAAGAACCGCACACAAACATGAATTTGAATATTTTCATCTTCAATGCCATGTGCATCAACTTCAATAACTATATGTGCAACTGTAGAAGGTTGTTTTGAAACACCTCCACAATATTCCACAGTCGTTTTGCCATAGTCCTTTTTCCAAAAATACATGATGCATCATATATGCCCATAATGGGTACTTGGTGCCATCCAACTTGCCCTCAATAACCAACATACGGAATACATCATTGCTTTCAAACATGACCATTGACTAGTAGAAAAATGATTGTATCTCAAAAAGTTGAACAAAACTACCATGTTGAGCTCTCCTAAACCTGAAGTAGACTTCAATGTGCTTATACTATTGAATTAAAACTTGTATACATGTTTGGCACAAAAGGATGAAATTGCCTGCACGTTTGATGTGATCATGCATTTGGAGGTCAAAACAAGCTCAGATCAAAATTTTGACACCGCAAATGTGAAGCTCTTTTGAATTCCTAATCGCCTTGAGTATGCTCACCAATTTTTGTGTGATTATGAGAGTGTGACCAGCTAGGTGATGATGCCCTAGATGAAGCAGTGGCCTGCTCTGATACCAATTGTTGGAGTTTGAGGTCTACGGAAGCACATGAACAACACAAGAAGGAAGAAGAAGCTTGGAGAACAACACATAATATTGTATGTACTACCAAGTGAATGTACAAAGATAAGTCACCCATTAGGATTATAGGCATATATACAAGCCGAGGGGGAAAAAAACCTCCTAAAGAGGGAAAAAGTGTCCCGATGGTCCTAAGTGTGTTCACACACATCACTACCAAAATATATCAACAAACACTACTTTACTAAAAATCTATATCCTCAAAGATGTTTGAGTTTCACTTTCTAACACATCATGTAGGGTGTTTACATGTACCAACAACTTTAAGAAAACAAAAGTTCCTTGTACTCAATTTTTCCATCATTACTTGAGCTTGTTCATTATAAAATTAGTAGAAATAATCAATAGTTAGAGCAAAGGAATCATCTTGGAATTCTTTGCATCACTTGAATGAACCGCAAAAGGAATCATAAACTTTTGGACAACTACCTCAAATTGTACTGCTTGAGTTGTGCTCCATTCTTACTATTAGTCCTGAAGAGTTGAAGAAAATAAATATCACCTATAGTGTTCCTTGGTACTAAATGCTCATCCGATAGTTATTTTCTTTATATCAATCCTTGAGAATAAGTTTGAACAAAAAGCTATTGTCGTTGGTTAGTCCATCTTGGATACTTATCTAATTAAAACATGTCAAATTAAAGCATCTTCTTGCAACCAAATTTGAATGGATCTTTTGAAGTATGTTTAAGGTACAAGAATTATGCTTCACCATGAATTAACAAATGTATAATGGTCTTTTAAGAACACAAATCCCTAATCTTATCATTTAAGAATCTTCTAGATTCTTTATTTCAAATAGCTTGTTCAAGAGCTATACTGGTCATATCTTATGCAAATTTATGCAAAGAAATAATTTGAGTCTCAATTATATCTTATATTCATCTATGTTTGGGATAAGGCTTATGCATCTTTGTAGAATTGCAAAGAAGATTGGGTTTATGGCCAATCCCTTAAATAGCAAACTCAAATTACTGGATGCTTCCTTTAGCAAGATAAAAGCCATTGCTTTATAACTCATTTTAGTTGCTTGTAGCTCAAAACAAGTGAGGGTGGAGCGTCTTTGTTCTATAAAAAAAATCTAGTGCTTTAGATTGTGGCATACTTTAATGTTGAATCTCTTCAATAGGTTAAGCTTAAGTCTAGTAATTGTCAAAATTATGTTATCACATCAAGCACTAGCTTGATATCACAAGGGTTTGTTTTCATTTCTTGAACACCTTTCAAGAGTCTTCAATGCCTTCCAAGATTGTTCTAAAGTAGCCTTGACAAAGTTCAAAGTAATGAAAACATTAGGTAGTTTTGGAGTATTAGACGACTTATAAGCTTAGCCTAGTGGTTAAGTCTTCAATGATGGGAAGGAGGAGGTCTTGGATTCAACCCGCTATGAAGAGCATGGGGAAAGAGTTTTTCCCAAAGAGATCTAGAGCTCTAAAAGCATCCACTCAAGTTAACATGAGTTACTTGAGTTCAAAAAGACTTAAATCAAAAGGTGAGTACACCTACCACTAGTGGACTCTAGTAGAAGGTGTAAAAGCAGCGGTTGAGATTGCACATGTAAAAGTAGCTATAGTACTTCATAGATCACAATTAGTCCCCAAATCTATATAATGGCAAGTTGGGTGGAGATTCATCACATTATCTCTCATGTGTGTGGAGGCTAGGTTCTTAGAGTTCTCATGACATTTGTGGTAGGGGTTCACCTCTCAAAAGAATAGAGAGGTTTGAATGTGTAAAGGTTAGTCTATGATTCAAAGGACTCCACGAAAAGTGGGGTCTAGAATTGAATCTCGACAAGTCTCCAAATCTATTTGATAGTTAGTTTGGTGTTCATTTGTAAGTCATTCTTGAGATTTTTACACAAGAAATATGAGTCTTGACATTGGTATTAGAGCAACAACAATCTTGGATGTTTCTTAATAGAATCAATGTTGAATTCTCTAATATGTGATTGTAGGCTTTCTCATAGTAGAAGAATTTAGAAGGGGTGACCCCTAAGAGGGTGGGAACCCCCTCCATGAGGTCCCCTATTAGTCTTGAAGGAGGAAACACCCCCCCAGTTCGTAGACGGCCAAGATGGGACCTCCCTTGAGCTCTCATGTAGTGTGAACACATCGATATCACGTGGCTTAGCTGAAGGAAGTTTTGCCTCTCTCCTTCCCTTGTGTTGGAGGAAAAATGGAAGCCAATCTCATCGTGTAGTTAGATTTCAAAAGATCCTCATAGAATGTGGCATATTCCTACACTTCCACGATGCTCCTTTGATAGTTTCTGCATTCTCTTCTCTCTATACACCTCATTTGACAGCCGAAAATTGTTTTTTCTCCATATTTTCTCTATCAAAGAGCATTTACTTGTTAGTCTAATCAATATTTCTTTCTTTCCACACATATTTCCTTTGACTCCTCCTTCCATAGATTCCATAAACTTTTTTCTCTATGTCATAACTATTGTCAACCTTCCAACGTTCTATAAGCCTCTTCAAGTTCTTTTTGGATCTATTACAAATAGTGAAGGTCATTCTTCTTCAAGCAATATCATCTGTATTGTTGAAGATTTTGAACATTTGTGGAGCAGCTTTCGTCATCTTTTTCTCATCAAATTGAGGAGGTAAAAATATGAAAGAGTTGTTATTTAGGATTTTTCATATGATTCTAGGATTGAGCGCCCGAGTTAAAGAAATAGAAAAATGGTTGATCCAAGAAATGTGCAAAATGAAGTTCTTGAACTATGCACTTCAATTGATCAAGTACAAAACAAAATTGGGCTTATACTTGGGATACTTAAGGGAAAGGGTAAAACCAAAAGAAGAATTCTTCAATTGAAAGAAGTGATCAACTTTGTTTTGATCCGTATTGTGGAGATATGACCACAACCAACTATCCCTAAATTACGCCCTACTATGCTAGTTGGTACAATGGCTCTTCTCAGCCTCTATGCCACTTTTAGATGATCCGTTTGGAGGTGTGCCTCGACCAATTACTAGCATCACCCCCAAAGTAAATCCGACTCTTCCTAAGATCATTCTTTGGGAAACGACAAAGATAGGTGAAGACAAAGATAGGAATAAGGATTCAATTCTTACTTTTTTGCAAAAGTGAAGAGTTGTGCATCGTTTTCGTAACACTCTCAAACAATACAAGTGGTGGATGAGTTTGCAAAAGGAAAACTTAACTCACTTACTTGGTCCCAGATTGACTATGTTTTCAAGAGGGAGTTCCTTCCCAAAAATGATGAAGAACATAACTCGAAAGAGTGGGATCGAGTGCAGCAAAGAGATCATCCATTGTTCACTTATATTTCTCACTATTGGAAGATCATTCTTAATCTTAAAACATTACATGATTTCCAATAGGTGAGAGGTTTTATACATGGATTAGACCATCCATTAGAACACGAAGTTGAGTGCAATGCAGTGAAAATCCTAAAGGATGCAATGCTCAATTCTATGACAAGAACTCATCCATTGGTAGATTATTAAGTGTTAATAAAGTTGAGAATTTTTGCACAGACAAATGTAAAAACAAACATGTTAGAAAATAAAACCCTTCAAAGAAATCATCTGTTTCTAAAAGTAAGTTTCCTCAAGATGACTTTGAGAAAGAGCAAAATAAACATCTATGCTTCAAATGTCTTTTACCAGGGCATAGGAGCAAAGATTGTCCCACTAGGGGGTGCAAAAAGCACCTGCGGAGACAAAGGGAATGGTTTAGATACACCTAAAATAAAGTTTGGATCTCAGCAATCCCAATTTTATAAGCAAGTGGATATGTTGCATATTCACAACACACATCAATGTAATTTCACAGATTATACGGGCTCCTCTATAGTTTGAACCTCTTGAACTTGTCAAGTTACTTGCTTAATTAATGGGCAACATGCATGAATCATGATAGATGATTATGCCAACCATAACTTTCTCAATTATGCACTTGTTAAGAAGCTCAAATTGCCATAGTACCCCTCTCCACTCAAGTATGTGGCATCAATGATTCAAGGGCAAGACAAAAAAGTCTAGGACATAATGGTTTCTCCTCTCCACTCAAGTATGTGGCATCAATGATTCAAGGGCAAGACAAAAAAGTCTAGGACATAATGGTTTCTGGCTTGGAAACAAGATTCAAGTTTACAAGGATAACCTTGATTTCCAAATCATGAACATGGAACACACAAACACAATGTTAGGTAGGGAGTGGTTGTGGAGCTTGGGATCATCTCTACATTGTAGCTATCATCTAAACACCTTGGAATTTTTAAATAATGGTATAGTGCTTCTCATAAAGGGTGACCATGGAGCTCCAAGCATTCCTTTATTTTCTAGCATTGAGTTATAGGAACTTGTAAAGAAAAATGAAGTTTAAGCATTTAGGTGAACCATCCCTTATGTGTACATTTTGGAGAATTCAAGATCAAAGTGAAGAAGTTGCATAGGCCTATGTGTGGAACCCCTTTTTTTATTTTCTATAAAGTCACTACAAGAAAAAATAGGGTATCCTTGGTCTCTAGAAGGCTATTGGATACAACAAGGAAAAGCATCATGAGGATTACAATGAGTTGGGAAGTGTGTGCACCAAGGAGTGGGGAAGTGAGCTGCGACCAAGATCTTGGATACACATGTGATTGAAAGTCTAAGAAAAAAAAGGGACATCAAGATCCAAAGCCATAGACACACTTAAACAGAGTGTGCAAAGAGTGCAGGGTGTGCAGAGAGACAAAATGTGCAGAGAATGAAAGGTGTGAAAAGAAACAAAGTGTGAAGAGAGTATTCTATGCTCCCTTCTGTTTGCAAAAAAGGGTCGTTCAAAGCAAAAAGTGGCCAAGTTGTGACCATATTACTATCAAGGAGGTGTCATGGATCATTTGTAGAAGTGACTAGGACTTCAACCTTATTGGAGGCTTGAGTGCAAGGGCTACATAAGGGCAAGCCACTGGGCAATTTGAAGAAGTAGCACAGAGGTTGACTCCACAAGTAATTGGGGTACTTTGTTGTACTTGTGTGTACTTTTTGCCCTAAAAGGTTCTATGCTTTGGGAGTATTTTGTCTTATTGTTGCAAAAAAGCTATTCTAATATACTATTTTAATCAAGGCATAGAAACTTTGACTTATCACCCCTATAAGGGACTGTCTTCCATGCCAATGACTTTCTTTCGGGCACAAAGCCAATATATAAAAATCCATACAAAAACCCCTTTCTTAGCACGCAAAGGTTCAAAAATAGCTTCATTAATACTTAAAGAAAAGATTCATCAAGCCTAGCCAATGTACTTGGGTATCCCAATCCTTTTGGTTAAAAAGAGGGATTGGTTCAATGTGACTTTGTGTTTATTATCGGGCATTGAATAATGTCATGATATAGAACATGTTTCCAATGCACCAATTTGATGAACTATTTGATGAACTTCATGGTGCCACTATCTTATTGATTTGCTACAAGAGTATCATCAAATTAAAATAAAGGTCAATGATGTTCAAAAGACCTCTTTTAGAACAAAATATGGGCACTTTGAGTTCTTGTTCATGCCTTCTAGTTTGACTAATGCCTTGACAACATTCATTAATCTTATGAATATAATCTTGCAACCATAGTTGGGCAAGTTTTTAGTGCATAAAGTCATATGAGTTCCTCTCTATTGTGGTAATACTTTCCTCATCGGGTTCCTCAACTCTATATAGGGGGTACGTGTAAGTGATTGGATACCTAATCCAATCATTAATATGAACTCATTTTAGGAACTCCTTTTCCAAATTAAACTTAGATTCCATATGAATGGAAATTAAGTCCTCATCATCAAACTCTCATCTTAAACCAATACTAGCTCTCCTTCCTCAATTTCTTCTAGAATCTTCAACATGAATGATCCATTAAGGCCATAAACTTTTTCACCTCATTGTTGTGTTAAAGTTTCCTCATTGATAGAAATGTCCATTGCAACGAAGATTTGCATCGAGTTGTGAGGATCAAATTCTTCATCATTCAAAGCAATAGAATTTGGATCTTCTACAAATCTATCTTGAATCATGACTCTAGTAGGATCTCTTTATGCTAATCACTACTTTTGTGAATGATCGAACAATGACAAGCTTGTGTTTCAAATCTTCAAATGATTTATCACATTCTTCAGTCCATTCAAATTTTCTAATCAAAACATAAAGAAACCTTGCAATGATTGTGTACATGTGGATAAATCTATCATAGTATCGATTGTGGCCCATGGAAGCCTTCACATTCCTTGGCTTTGGTAGATTAACAATTGTTTTGATTTTATTTTGTCTTCATCAATGGAAACCCCATTCTTTGAGAAAATATGTCCATAAATTTTACCTTTTCATATGATGAAGTCACACTTTTCTAGATTCGCTATATTTAGCAAATAGTTTCTCCAACATAGGGATGTGCTTAAGTCTTTGTATAGAGTATGCACAGAGCTTATCCACATAAACTTCCAAAGATTTCCTAAGAAACTCTTTGAAAACATGAAAAATTGGTGTTCAAAAAGTCATGGGTGCATTTCTCAAGCCAAATGGCATAACTATAAATGCATAAATCTGCCACTCGATAGAAAATGTAGTCTTATGTTGGTCTCCAAGTTCAATTTCAACTTGATTATATCTTGAAAAACCATTTATACTTGTCTTTTCCTTCTACCCTCTCCAAGAGGTGATCAATCATACCAAGTGGATAGCTTTCCCTTATGGTTCTAGCATTAAACTTTTCCAGGTTGATGCAAATGTTAGATATGCTCAATACTCCACCCTCATGTGACCACAAATGATCCATGGTGCTCTAAGTTGTAAGGACCTAATTATGAGGAGAAGCCATTATGAGAGGCCAGACATTTGTGGAACCCTAACTTCCAAGTTATCCCCCCGGCCCGTAGGGCCGAGATGGTAGGACTTCTGGTCGTGAAGATATTGTCGGATCGTATATTTTACCGACTATTTTGTATCTCTCGACTACATTTATCTATACCAAACCACCTTGTAAAAGCTATATAAGCACGGCCCAGGTTGCGCTTCAGTACAGCATTGTGCACTAGTAAGCCCTTCATCTAGAGTCTGTCTAGATCGCCATCTAAGCTCCACATTGGGAGTGCATGGGTGGACAGCACCATCATTGTAACTGCATTACGCTTGGCAATCTGAGAATTTGAGTTCTCTATCTCTCAGTCTGCGTCTATCTTTGTCTGTGTTTTTCTCTCAACTCTGTCTACAGGTCTATTCCGTTGTGTTGTTATTTTCTTACAGCAAACCCTTAGCATCCCATCTTTCTCGGGCACTACAACAATGGGGGGCACCCATTTGATGTGCCCAATTTCATATGTGAAACCTAATTCTAAGGTTTTATCTATCTCCTCTTTATCCTTGGCCAAATATACATCATTGTAAGTGTATGGCCTCTCTTTGGAGTAATTTTTTATTGCACTATTGAACTTTTACTAGCATAGTCAATGGGAAAATCAAGCCTACCTTCATTTGCAAGCTCCACTAAAATACATCCTATTAAATACTTCGATGCATCAAGGTGCATGTGGAAGATTTTATTCAAATAAGGCACTTTTAAAATAAGAGCAATGACAAGATACCATATGTGGTGATCCTTTAAGTTACGAGTAGGTTGGGAGATCCTTTTTCACATATCTTAGCTTATTATGTTACTTTTTTTTTAATATTGTTGATTATTTCTCTAATCATAAGTTTGTTTTGGGGCTCTTCTACAAGTTTCTAGGGTGTTTTAGCTCATTTTTGTCATCAACAAACATGGAAATAAGATGTACAAACATACAATCACAATGTATATGCACTTACATTTTTGGAGCTAGGATAGGGAGAAAACATGCCCTCCTCCTCTTTGTCATTGCTTTGTTTGCATTGACTACTACTACAAGAGAAGCGAGGTGATCAGCCTTTGACATCTTCCCTTTGCTCTTACCATTGCTTTTTCTTGGCTTCTTTACTATGCTTATTTTTTCTAGAGAGATCACAAGGTTTTCAATTTGTAAAAAATTATTTTGGTACCCATATCTACAACCTTCCTTGTTGGGTTGCAATAGATTGCTTAGGCATCCAAACTTGTCACATTCATTGGTTTGGGCTTTTTTCAAATGATGGATTTGGCTTCACAGTTCTCCTTGGCTTTGCCCGATCTTGTTGTTTAGGTATCCACATTTGTGATTCCACTTTGTGCACTTGAGATAGATACTTGAGAATCTCAATTTCTCAAATCTTGGTATGTGGATAATGATGACATGGATGAGCCTTCTTCCTCAATTGTCATGCACTTGGTGGAGGATCAACAATAGTCTTCTTTTGATCTTCCTTGGGTGTAATGTACAAGATCTTTGTTGAAATTTTTGTCTCTTCTATTGAACTCTCATCTATGGGTGATTGAGATTGGTCCTTACATTCACTCTTAATGGAAGTCTCCTCACATAATGTTTTCATTGATGTTGATATATTTTGGTAGTAATGTGTGTGAACACACTTAGGACCACCAAGGCACTTTTTTCCCTCTTTAAGAGGTTTTTCCCCCCGACTTGTACATACGCTTTTAACCCTAATAGAACACTTATCTTTTGTACATTCACTTGGCAATACATTTAGAATTGTGTGTTGTGCCTCAAGCCTCTTCTTCTTTCTTGTGCTTTTTGCATGTTTTCATAGACCTCAAACTCCAAAAATTGCTATCAGAGCATGTCGTCGCTTCATCTAAGGCATCATTGACACACCTTGGGTCACAGTCTCATAATCGCACAAAATTTGATGAGCATACTCAGGGTGATTAGGAGTTCAAAACAACTTTGCTTTGTGGTGTCAAAATTTTGATCTGAGCATGTTTTGGCCTCCGAATGCACTATCACAATGCCTCTATAGGCAATTTTGTCCTTTTGTGCCAAACATATATACATGTTTTGGTTTGCCCATACAAGCACTTCAAAGTTTGCTATAGGTCGACAAGGTAGTTATGTTCAACTTTTTGAAATACAATCATTTTTCTATATTAGGGTATTTTAGTAAGTGGCCATGGCTGAAAGCAATGATGTATTTTTGTATGTGGATTGTTGAGGATAAGTTGGATGGTACCACTTACCCATTATGGGCATATATGATGCATCATGTATTGGTCACAAAAGGACTATGGAATATTTTGTAGGGTGTTGAAAAATGACCTACTACACCTGTAAATAGAGTTATTGAAGATGATTCAGATGGTGTTGGAGATGACAATCTTCAAATTCCTGTTTGTGTTGTGGTTACTGTTGCACCTACTACAAAAAAATTTATTGGGATGGCAGAAATGCTCATGAACATGTATTGTTAGCTTTATCTATCAAACGTGCCATATTCACTATTGCATGTTTGATAGATAAAGCTATCAAACATGCATTGATAGCTTTATCTATCAAACATGCCATTATCCCTCATATTCACTCTTGCAAAACAACAAAGGATGCTTGGGATACACTTACCACTTTGTACCAAGCAAGAAATGAGGGTCCTATTGCTTACCTGCAAAAATAGTTGGAGAGTGAGCATATGAATGAAGGGGATTCTATGGACAGTTTTTTGACTAAGATCAAAGATTTGAAAGAGCAGTTGATTTTTGTAGATGAAGTCTTCCCAGATAGTTTACTTGTGCACACCGTCCTTAATGGTCTTCCACATTCATATCAAATTTTTGCTTCTACTCTTTGGTTGATGATGAAAGGCAATCCAAATGCCTTAACATTTGAGGAGTTAGTCTCTGTTTTTTTGCAAGAAGACCAAAGCAAGTGGAACACATCTTTGTAGATCAAGCTTTCTTAGCTAGTCAGAAGGGCAAGGGTAAATGCTCATCTATTAGTAAGCAAAAATCTACTAATCGTCCACAATCAAAAAGGGAAGACAAAGACAAGAAGAAAAGTGAAAAGCAAAAATAGTTTTGCAAATATTCTAAAGGAAATGATCATGTCATAAAGAGTTATCCAAAACTAGTTGCAAAAGAGGCAAAGAAGAAAGACACTGGAATGGTTATTGCAAAGGCATCTACACCTAAAACAAAGTCTAATAGTCTTGTGTAGAATGAAGAATGGGTATTTACTATGGTTTGTAGCTATGAACCACCTTCTCATGAAACAGTGTATGTCTATCGTAGACTCAAATATTTGGTACTTTGATAGTGGGCCAACCAAACATATCACCTCATAGAGCATTTTCTTCAGTTCACTTGAGCTTGCCCCTACAGTGAATACTGTTACATGCACCAACAACTCCTCTTATCCTATCATGGGTGTTGTTAAGATCATTCTCACTACTATTGATAGTAGTTCTTTCACATTGTTAGATGCTTTGTTTATGTCAAGGATCAAGAAAAATCTATTGTCAGTTTCAGCATTAGCCAAGATTGGTTTAGTTGTCAAATTTTTTGATGACATGTGTACAGTTCATGATCTCTCAAATGGTAATAATATTATTTCTTTTGCCATTTTATGCATTGGATGTATAGGCTCATATACTATGCAAAATGTGTGAATGATTCATCATGTGCAATTCAAGATTCTCAAGCTATCTTAGATGCAAAGCTTTGGCATGCACGCTTTGGTCATCTAAATTTTTATAGTTTGCTACACCTACAGAAATCTGAAATGATGTCCTCTCTACCCAAACTTGAGGCACCTAGTAAATAAGTCTACAAAGGTTGTATTTTGGTCAAAATGTAGCATTCCTCCTTCCCAAAAAATGGTTCAGTATCAGCTATACAAAAATTATATCTTGTTCACAAATATGTTTGTGGTCATATGTAAACACCTTCTTTTGGGAACTACCTTTACTTCGTGACTTTTATTGATGATTTTTCCAGGCATGGATTGGTGTATCCGTTGAAAGAAAATTCCAAAGTGTTTATGTGCTTCAAACAATTTCTAGTCTTGGCTGAAAATTTTTCAGCATGTAAAATGGGCATCCTCCATTCTAATCGAGGGTTGGAGTATATGTCTTTTGATTTTAATGCATTTCTTGTTAAATGTGGGATAAAAAATCAGTGTATAGTGCCATATACACCTCAACATAATGGAGTTGCTGAAAGAAAGAACATGTCTCTAATGGAGATGGGGAGGTGTATGGTCAAAAGTCAGGCTTTACCACATAGCTTTTGGCTTGAGGTTGTTATGTGTGTAGCATATGTACTTAACAGGTATCCCAACAAAGCAATGCACTCTATCACTCCATATGAGACTTAGCATGGTTGCAATCCATCTGTTGCTCATTTGCATGTCTTTGGTTGTTTAGGGTATGCTTTAGTGCTTGAACAATAATGTAGAAAATTGGATGATAAAGCATTGAAATGCATTTTTATTCACATACTAAATGCATTTTGGTTATCCGTGATATTGTTTTTTAAAAAGATTCAATTCATCCATTACTTTCATCCACTAAGGAGACATCAGTTAGCTCCAAAGATGTGTAGGAGACTTTGCTTCCTCTTTTTATAGGTGGACTGTCAGATGATGGTCCAAATGAGGCAATTTCTTAGCCCTTACAGGTTTCACATAGTGATGTAAATCATTCCATTTCTGATGTAGATTTACATGATGCACTTATTGATGAGAGGGTTGATATAAAGGAGGCAAAAACTATGCCTAAATGGTTGGTGTAGAATTTGTGAGTTAGCAAATTAGATGCATCTTTGTCATATCATACTCGTTCATGATCTCATAGTGCTTCTTTTGCATCAAATTGATATGCTATGGCTGCCTCTAGTCTCTGTGATGAGAATGAGCCTATTTCTTTTTATGATGCACAAAATTAAAAAAATTGGATGGTTGCTATGCAATCAGAATATGATACTATTATGAAGAATGGTACCTGGTCTTTATGTGATTTGCCTCCGAGAAAAACATTGTTGCAAATTTTTATGCTGAAGAAAGAGGCATAAAATTTTGCAACTAGTGGTTTTTGCTTCATGCTTGGTAGCTCATACATATCTTGGTTGAGCAAGAAGCAACCTATTGTGGCCACTTCTATTTGTGAGCATGAGTATAGAGAAGCTTTCACAGTGACTGTTGAGTGTGTGTGGCTCAAACGCGTTTTGGTTGATTTGGTTGATTTGGTTGTTGGTCAGTCTTCTTCCACCACCATCTTCACTCACAGTTAGAGCACATTGGCAGTTATGAGGAACCTTGTGTTCCATGATCACACAAAGCACATTGAGGTGCATTATCATTATGTCAAGGAGAGGTTCTTGCTAGAGAGATCGGTTTGGCATATGTGCCCACATAGAATAACATTGCAGATCTTTTCACAAAGGCTCTACCTCGGGAGAAGTTTGAAGCTTTTCGCAAAGCTTTGGGCTTACTTCCTTTTGTGGATTGATCTCCTTTTTAACATTGTTGATTATTTCTTTATCACGTGTAGATAAGTTTATTTTCAATCTCTTCTACAATCTTAAGGGCTTTTTAGCTCATTTTTGTCATCATAAGACATGGACATGAGACGTACAATCATACAATCACAATGCATATTCACTTACACTTTTAGAGCTATGACAGGGAGGAAACATGCCTTTCTCCTCTTTGTCACTCCTTTATTTGAGTTTATTGTTGTTGCAAGAGAAGTGAGATGATTAGCCTTTTACATCTTCCCTTTGCTCTTACCATTTCTTTTTCTTAGCTTCTTTATTATGCTATTTTTTAGGAGAGATCACAAGTTTTTTTTTGTAAATTGTTTTTTTTAGTACCCATATCTACAACCTTCCTTGTTGGATTGCAATAGATCGCTTGGGCACCTAAACTTGCCACTTTCATTGGTTTGGCTCAAATGATGGCTTTGGCTTCTTGGTTCTCCTTGGCTTTTCTCAACCTTGTTGTTTAGCTACCTGCATTTTTTATTCCACTTTGTGCACTTGAGATGGATACTTGAGAGTCTAGATTTTTCAACTCTTTGTATGTGGAGAATGATGACATAGATGAGCCTTCTTCCCCAATTGACATGCACTTGGTGGAGGATCAAAAATAGCATTCTTTGGATCTTCCTTGGGTGTAATGTCCAAGATCTCTATTGAGGGTTTTGGATCTTTTGTTCACCTCTCCTCTCTGGATGATTGAAATTCTTCTTCACATTCACTCTTAATGGAGTATGCTCACATGATGTGGTCATTGAATTCACAGAGGAATCAAAATCATGAAATGCAATCATACAATCCCTCTTAGGTGCAAAGCAATGTGGATAAAAAAATGATAACCTTCCACATGTATGTTTATTATCCACAAATACACATCCTAAAGAGTAATTCATAGACATACAATGCCCATTCAACTAATCTTGACCTTATATGATTTGCTCTACCATGTAAGCCCAATTGCATGATGCAATTATTTGTCCCAATCGGAGCATTTTTTGTTCACTAGTTTTGTGAGTAATGTTGTAATAAAGTAATTCTGGGATCTAAGGGTCCGGTCGGTTCAAATAGATCTGAAATCGAACACCATTTTGGTCATTCATATGTATGGGAAAAGATCTAGAGATTAGACTTAAGCATAATGCTCTCCTAAACAAGTGATGCACATATCTTAGTGGTTAAGTCTCAAGGTTGTGAAAGAGGAAGTCTTGGTTTCAACCCCCATCAAGATCATGGGGATAGAGTTTTGCCCAAAGAGCCTTCTAACTCAAGTTAACATGAGTTAACTTGAGTTCAAAGAGACTTAACTCGAGTGGTGAGTACACCAACCACTAGTGGACTCTAGTGAAAGGTCCTAACCACTAGTAGACTCTATTGGAAGATATTAAAGGAATGGTGGAGATTGCACATGCACTTGTGGATTCTAGTTACATATGTGATCCTCATTGATTAGAGCAGCCATATATAAAGGCATATGGTTGAGCGGAAAAAGAGACTCATCTCTCTGTGTACATTGTCGTAATGTCTCATTGGGAAAGGGAAAGTGGAATAAATTCCACTATTAGAACTCTTTCCTTAGATGAGATTAGAGAAAGAGAGAGAGAAAGAGAGAGTTTCTTTAGTATGGATATATATGTATTTGCTATGATATCATGTCATATCATTGCTTATCATTTTGGAAAAGGGCTTTGACCCTTAGAAGGAATTTATTTCCTCCACTCTTCAATACATACACCTTCATTATTTATAGGAAATTTGCTCTCCATCTTCATAAGAATGTAGGTAATGAAGGAGGATTATGCATTGGTATGGCAGAGAGGAGAAAATAAATTCATAAATCTCTCTTTTAAGAAAAGCAAAAAGCACAAATTAGTTTAGAGATTGAGTAGAGATCTCACTTTAGCTTACATATCTCACTTTAGCTCCCATTCTTTCAAAGAGAAAAAGGAAAGGAAAATATGATTTCTTCTTAGGAGAAGAATAGACTATGTTTTCCTTTAGAGAGAAGAGGTGTTTAGAAAACATCACTTAGTTCATATTTTAGGAGGAATTCATTTACTCTACCTTTTAGTATATTCCTTCACATGGGAGTTTTCTTCTCCACTAATTTTGAAGGAAAAAACATGGATAACTTATGTGTATTTTCTCAGCTATGGATGAGTAGAGCAATTGGATTCAACAAGATCTTTTTCAAATAGAAAGGGAAAGTGGAATAAATTCCACTATTAGAACTCTTTCCTTAGATGAAATTAGAGAGAGAGAGAGAGAGTTTCACTTTCTTATGTTTAGATTGTCTACATGGGACTGGCACTCTTCTACCAAAGACAATAGGGAGACTAGTTAATCATGGTGGTTAGATTGAGTCTCATCTGTAGACTCTAGAGATAAGTAATCATGTTTATTTCTAGTGATGGTCCTCCACTACATGAGATGATCTAGTTATTGACATTAGTGAGACTCAAAGTAGAGTTATGACTCTTCTTTTTAGGGTTTCTAGGAGATAGAGATAGGTCTAACTTATTGGGCAGCTAAAATCTTAGTTGGTGTTTCATCATTAGGATGATAATCAAACATCAATTAGGAGGATGGGTACTTAGAGATTATCTGAATCTTAGGTAAAAGTGCTTTTTAGCATTTATATGGCCAACTAGAGGGAAGAGAAAATTATAGATTTTGCATTAGTGTCAATAAATTCTCTTCCAAGAGAGCATAAACCTAAGCCTTAATGGCTGACAAACCAAAGACTTTTTGGTTAGTGGAATGCAGAGATTCATTTTACTTTATTGTCCAATTCCCTTTTGGCAAAGATTTTACTTCCTCCACAAAATTCCATTCACTTCCAGGCGTTTCAAGGCATCTGCAAAACCATTATTATAAAACTATTATTATAAGAAATGAAGTCAATTTTCATAATAATGACTCATAATTATAGAAATTCGTGGTAAAAAAAGCTATAAATTGTATTTTGTAATCAATGCATGATGTATCATGCATCTATGAATTGAAGTCTTAAATCATGTATGATGTATACATAAATCATAAATGATAATACATGAATGATCATGCTCTGCAACTTTTATGGTCCATGCCCATAGATTATACAATGTACTCTAAATATCTCCATGAGTCTAGACTCCATATATTCTTCTTCAAAGTTTATAGCATAATACATTTTCACCATGGAATCATATCTCTGTTGTGATATTGTATCATGTATAGTATATAGTGTGATGTACATTCATAGTATTCTTTTATGGGAGCTAGGATGATGGATATGCATAGATCACAAGGATGGTTTAGGTAAAAACTATCACTTGTGAGTACACTCCAGGTTAAGAAGACCTAGAGTGCAATGAGGGTAAGTCTATCATCTGGGGCCTAGATGGGGTTGAAGTCATTTTTTATGGGACTTTGTTCTACATTTGAGAGGATTATATGATCTATTATCTCCATTTTGGTATAATCAAGTTTATAAGCTTGGCACCTTACATTTGTTTCTCGTATTATTACTCCATAGAGGATATATCATATGGACTTCGGTCATTTTGATGATGTTATATGTTATGGGAGTAATAGTTTGAAAACTAGGTATACATGGGAGATAGTAGGCACCACTAACACGGTTTCCCACCTTTAAGATGATCCTAAGGGGAAGGACACAGGGAAACAACACACAGAGATGATCATTGTATAATTTGTACATGAAGCTTGAGGATTCCTAGAGTATTTATATAGCTTTATTTTTTAGGACCAAAATCTTTCCCAAGGGGGGAAGAATGTAATAAAGTAAGTGTAGGATCTAAGGGTCCAGTCAGTTTAGATAGATCTGAAATCAAACACCATTTGGTCACTCATATGTATGGCCAAAGATCTGTAGATTAGACTTAAGCATAAGTTCATGTGCATGTGATATCTTAAACAAGTGATCCATGTAGCCTACTGGTTGGGTCTCAAGGTTGTGAAAGAGGAGGTATTGGGTTCAACCCCGATGGGAGCATGGGGAGAGAGTTTTGTCCAAAGATCCTTCTAACTCAAGTTAACATAAGTTAACTTGAGTTGAGCGAGACTTAACACAAGTGGTGAGTACACCAAGAACTAGTGGACTCTAGTGGAAGGTACTAAAGCAATGGTCGAGATCACTCCAACCACTAGTAGACTCTAATGGAAGATATTAGAGGAATGCTGGATATTGCACATGCACTTGTGGATTCTAGTTACATATGTGGTCCTCATTGATTAGAGCAGCTATATATAGAGGCATATGTTTCGGAGGAAAAAGAGCCTTGTCTCTCTGTGTACATTGTCGTAATGTTTCAAAAGTACATAGAATTTTGTTAACACTTTCAGCTTGACCATTAGCTTGAGAATGATATGGAGCTAATTTCTTATGCAATATTAGAAAATCTTGTAATAGGTATTTAATAACTTCATTTATAAATGATTTTCCCTATCACTTACTTTCAGTGGGTAAGCAATACCTAGTGAACTCTTTGAATAAAAATTTAGGAGTGGTTTGAGCATCACAACATCTTGTAGCTCTCATTTTTAGCCACTATGTCAAATATTTTATTTTCACTATAATGTACTCTGCATGAGAGCCTTTTGCTGGAGGGCCAATAGGTTTAAAGAAATCAATTCCCCAGTTAGTAAATTCTCTCGTACTCATCTAGGTCTGAGTGGCATTTGATCTTTCTAGAAAGGATATTTGGTTCTTTGACATATGTCACATCTTTCCACATAACTTCTTGCATCCATGTGCAACATAGGACACCATAAGCCAACAAAAAGGATATGATTGATGGTTTATTCAAGAGAGAAATTTCCTCCTGAAACTCTTGAGTGAGCCATGTCTAGAATAGGAAAATATTTGCCTTCATGTATGCAAAATCACAATTAATTATCTTTCCCTCTCTTATAGAATTGGTTTCCTATGAGAGAATAGTTTTTACATTCTTTCTCAAGTGCTTTTCTTCTAATAGAAGTATTATCTTCTAGAAGTATTGCTTCTCAAAGATAATCAACAATAGTTTTACTCCATTCTAGTGCTATCATCACCTGATATAGAGTTGAATGCTTCATATTTGATCTTTCCTTGCAAAATCGATGATTTGATCAATAGTCTTGAACATCTTTAGCCATATGTGGCCAATAGAATCCTAATTGAAGTATTTCGATGGCGATGCACCACAGTGCGCTCTCCTTCTCGAGAGCTCCATGACGATATGCTCGGAGTAAAAATCCGAGCTCCTGAGGCCGCACACAGTACTCCGCACAGAGGCTGTAGAATATGTAGAACACAGTACACAGGGAGCACGAAGACATACTTCTTAGGTCTTACAAATGCGATCGAACTTACAGTCTGTGACTGACCAGGCCACTATATGTTTTATTAAAGAACATATAGAAAGAAGTGTTCGGTGGCCATTTGGCCTTTCACATGGACACTAACGGTAACAATCTCCCACTAAAGGCCAATATGGCTAGAGTAACTATGGGAGAAAAAATAAAGAATGATAAAGAATACCTGAGTGTAAGTATACAAACTATACCTCCCACCTGATGGGCATGTTACACAGTATACAAGTGACTGTGTAAGATCAAGAATCAAGTAACCCCCATCAAGTGACAACAGTGTCGAAAGCTATCATGTGGTAGAGCTTTAGTCAAAGCATCTGCAGCATTATCTCGAGTGTGAACCTTCTCAAGAACAATGCTCTCAGTGGCTAAGCAATCTCTAATGAAGTGATACCTCACCTCAATGTGCTTGGTCTTTGCATGATAGACCGGATTCTTAGCCAAAGCAATGGCACTCTGACTATCACTGAGCAAGTGAGGTACATACTGAGGTAAACCCATATCACAAGCAAGACAAGAAAGCCACAATGCTTCCTTACATGCCTCACTTGCTGCAACATACTCTGCTTCTGTGGTGGAAACAGCTGTACATTCTTGAAGACGAGATCTCCAAGAGATAGCACCTCCAACAAAATGAAAAATGTACCCTGATGTAGACTTACGATTGTCTACACAACCAGCATAGTCAGAATCTGTGTAACCACTAATGGATGCTTTCCCTCTACCTAAGCATAGACACTTGTCCTTAATGCCACTCAGATATCTCAAAATCATTTTGACCGCTTCCCAATGTTTCTTGCCAAGATTAGACATATATCTGCTCACAACTCCCACTGCAAATGCAATGTCTGGTCTCGTAGCTACCATAGCATACATGAGACTACCAACAGCAGACTGATAGGGAATTTTGGTCATGAATTCCTTTTCCTCATCTGATTTGGGGCAGTCATCCTTGCTCAATTTCACATATGTGGGTAAAGGTGTACTCAATGCCTTTCCACCCTGCATATTGAATCGGTGAAGTACTTTGGATATGTACTCAGTTTGAGACAAGTATATGCATCTTTGACTCTTATCATGAGTAATGTGCATGCCAAGAATATGTTTGGCATCCCCCAAATCCTTCATATCAAATGCCTGACTCAACTTCTTTTTGAGAATTGACAAATCATAAGAGGACTTCCCAACAATCAACATATCATCGACGTAAAGTATCAAGCATATCCAGCTGCCATCAGAACATCTCTTTGTGTAGAGACAATGATCCTCATTGCTCCGAGAATAGCCTTGGGACTTCATAAAAGCATCAAACTTTTGGTACCATTGTCTAGGAGACTGTTTAAGTCCATACAAGCTCTTCTTGAGCTTACAAACTAGACTTTCCTTGCCAGGAACCACATAACCCTCTAGTTGTTCCATATAGATCTCATATGTAAGATCTCCATGCAAGAAATCTGTTTTCACATCCATTTGTACTAGCTCTAAGTCCTCCATTGCAACGAATCCAAGCAACATGCGCAAAGTAGTCATCTTGACCACTGGAGAGAAGATTTCCTCAAAATCAACACCATGTTGTTGCTTAAAACCCTTTGCAACAAGTCGTGCTTTATATTTTGGAGAAGCACTATCTGATGTGAATTTTAGCTTATATACCCATTTACATGGTAAAGCTTTCCTGCCCTTTGGCAAAGGTACTAAGTCCCAAGTACCATTCTTGTGAATAGAATCCAACTCACTCTTCATGGCACGCCCCCACTTGACATGATCCTCTGTCTGCATAGCCTCTTTGTAGCAAGAAGGCTCGCCGGCATCTGTTAGCATAACAAAATCTAAACCTGGAACATATCTATCAGGTGGATATGAGACATGTGCAGAACGTCTCAATGGTTGCTGAACAAGAACATGTGCAGACTGATCTGAATGGACATTCTCTTGAACATCCCTATGTGCAGCATCTTTATGCATGCTAACCGGAGGACTAGTATCCTCAAACACCACTCTTCTCACTTCAACCTCCTTAATGGGCTGTTTATGCATCTTAGACTCATTAAAAATGACATCACTACTTTGGATCACTGACCGTGTTTCAGGATCCCATAAGCGATATCCAAATTGTCCCTCGCGACCATATCCAAGAAAAATGCATTTCTTTGACTTATGGTCCAACTTTTGTCTAAGATTCTTGGGTATATGAACATATGCTTCACACCCAAAAACTCGAAGATGATCATTATATGGTGGTTTCCCTGTCCATAACTCTTGTGCCACTTTCAGAACCTTTGGTGGTACTAGGTGAAAGGTTAATCACATGAACTGCAATCAATACTGCTTCTGCCCAAAAACCTTGTGAGAGGTTTGCATGGTGCAACATAGAGACTACTCTATCTTGAATAGTTCTATTCATCCTCTCAGCTACACCATTCTGTACTGGGGTATAAGGAGCTGTAAACTCTCTACGAATCCTGACAGAAAAGGCTGAATTCATGTGAGGTATACTCACCCCCATTATCTGAACGTAAAGCCTTAAGCTTACTTCCTTTTTCAGTTTCAACTGAAGCAAGCCATTTTCTGAAAGTAGGGAATACATCATCCTTTGATTTGATATGATATACCCAGACTTTTCTAGTAGCATCATCTATGAAAGTGACAAAGTAAAGAGAACCACCTAAGGACCTAGTGGGCATAGGACCACACACGTCTGTATGAACGAGATCTAAAGGCTGAATTGAAGAGTCAATGTGCATTCTATGCACATTTCTGGTTTGCTTTCCATATTGACAATGCTCACAAAATGAAAAATCAGAGAAAGATAACATAGGTAAGTAGCCAGATCGAGAAAGATTTTCCATTCCACTACGAGATATATGGCCCAAACGACCATGCCAAATACAAGCTATAGGTTGTTTAGTAACAGCTAACAAGTGTTCTTTCTGTGATACAAATAAAGTGAGCCAACTTTGCTTCCTTTTGCAATAACCATATTGCCCTTTGATATACAAACGGACTGAGCATAGAAGACCACCTTGTAACCAAGGTCATCAAGTTGACCAACTGACATCAAACTCCGTGATAACTGAGGTACATGGTGTACATTATGCATAGTAAATTTTGAAGCATCAATGAACTGCACAACCACATCTCCAATCCCCACAACATCACACTGGTAAGAGTCACCAAGTCTCATCATACCAAGAGACTTTGCTGCATAATTAGAGAACCATTCTCTATGTGGTGTCACATGGAAAGAAGCACCAGAATCTAGCAGCCAGGTGTGGGAAAGAGAATCAGCCATAAGTGCCTCAGATGGCACAGTAATATCAAATGTCAACACATTAGCATCATCAGAAATAGCATTAATTTCTTCAATCTTCACAGTCGAAGTAGATGGTGCAGGTAACTGTTTAACATGCCCATCAACATTCTGTCCTTTACCTTTAGCATTCTTTAATGCATAATAGTCTTTCTTCATGTTTCCTTTCTTATGACAATAATGGCATTCGATATCCCTCTTCCTTGATTTATTTCTACTCTTATTCCGTTGACCATTCTTTTCCTTGTTCTTGCTCCTGCCATGTTGTTGATTCTTTCCTTGGTAAGAATCACGAACATTATATGCATCTCCACTCTGAGTGCCAACCATAGATTTTCTACAAATCTCCTCACTCAAGAGTGCTCCACATATGTCATCATAGACGAGTTTACCACCAGGTGCACTGTTGCTAATAGCTGTGCAAAACGTATCCCATGATGATGGCAGGGTGCATAACAGCAATACTGCTTTCATTTCATTATCCATATCCATTTTCTGAGCCTGTAACTGGGAGAATATAGCATCAAACTCATTTAGATGAGCAGCAACACTATCTGTGTCCTTCATACGAAGATCATATAATTTTCTCATCAGATACACTTTATTTGATGCCGTCTCTTTTTCATATGTATTGCATAACTTCTTCTAAAGCTCGTCTGCACTTTCACAGTCTAATACTGTAAAGTAAACATTATCTGCCAGGTGCAAACGAATGGTAGACCTGGCCATTTCATCTAACTCATCCCAATCATCTTCATCCATGTCAGCAGGCTTCTTTGAAATCCCATTTACTGGCTTCCATTGCCTCCTTTGAATCAGCACATCTTTAATCTGATTCTTCCATAGATCAAAGTTTGTGCCATCAAATTTTCGGATCTCAAAATGGTCTTTGCCCTGCAAGTTATAGCTCCTCCTCGGAACTCTAGCACTAGACCCTGATCCACCGGTTATGCCTGAGACCTCTGATGCCATAATCGTAGAGAACTGAATAGAATGATAATGGAGCTAGAAGCATCCAAACACCAACAAATAAGTGTATCAAGGAGTAAATCGACCACTGTATAGTTGACTAAACCATAAATCTGGAAAAATTTTGCCAGAGTATCCTCTGCAAAATTATCATATGACCAGTGTCAAAGTATCATAAAACTGCAAGTATTAACATGTCTACCTGCATAGTGAATCACTAACTCCACTGCATATAATCAATTACCCAATAGAAGCCAACTAGGCTTATCGAGCACCTATGAACAACTACCATACATCTCCTATGGCGAGGCTGGGTAAGTCTTCCACCTGCATCACCGAAGAGACCCCGACATCTGGGTGTCTCCCAGTTAAGAAAACCTCACCACGACCCTCTTTATCAAATGTAAAAGGCTTTATGCAAAGAACGTAACCGCTATATCAATGACCACATGGACGTACATAAGCGGTATCCACAGAAGCATACATGGTGTGTATGTGCTCAATATATGCAATAAAATGACACTAAAAGGCTGAATACACAGCCCAAAAACTAGCCAGTAACACCTGAAAGTGTCTGTCAACTATGATGTTTTAGGCTTTAAAAACCGGCATAAATTTGCAGCGACTGCTCCCACCAAAACTGAAAACCCCTCGAGAAACCTGTAGTTTTATGAGTGTGGCTGAAAATATAGCCCCAAAGGTTGATATTTATTGTCTGAGAAGTACAAGGAACACTCTTCTTGATGTTCTTGGACTTGTGTGAAGAGAAGTATGTGTGAAAGTACTCCGAAATGGCTCCAAAAACACCCCAAAATTGCTTCAGAAATAGGCTTTGAAAGCAAAAAATGAAGCTTTGAGGGACCAAAACTTGTTCAAGGCAATGTCAACCTTAGTCTTTCCCCTTCTTCAAACACCACAAGAGTGTAGCTTAGTGGCAAGAGATTGCCACGATTAAGCGAGCTCTGGGGGGAACAGTACTGGGATGGGTGACCTCTCGGGAAGTATCGGGAACCTCTATATTCCTTGATCCTTGAGGTCCTCCCTCGCGTGCAGCCAACGGCGCCAACGGTGACTTTGGTGACTTGGATGACAAGAAGGCCGAGGGGGGGGGAGTTCTCGCTTCGCTCGCACAAAAGGAACAAAGCTTTTGCCTCAAACTGCTCTGATAGCAATGAAGTATTTTGATGGCGATGCACCACAGTGCGCTCTCCTTCTCGAGAGCTCCACGATGATATGCTCGGAGTAGAAATCCGAGCTCTTGAGGCCGCACACAGTACTCCGCACAGAGGTTGTAGAATACCCAGAAAACACAGTACACAGGGAGCATGAAGATAGACTTCTTAGGTCTTACAAATGCAGTCGAACTTACAGTCTGTGACTGACCAGTCCACTATATGTTTTATTAAAGAACATATACAAAGAAGTGTCCGGTGGCCATTTGGCCTTTCACATGGACACTAACGGTAACACTAATTGCTTCAAGTTTCACAAAATTTTAGTTTAGAGGAAATTCCAACCCAAAATAGCGTGAGCTTGAGTAATAAGATTCCACTTCTAATCGTCTTCCAAAAAACAAGACAAGTTCACTCTTTCATATTTTTTGTACATACCTCTAGAAATGGCACTACTTCTAACTTGAACAAGTAGGTGTTAGGTACTTCATATGATTTCCCATTTGGTGGTTCTTCACCATTTCTCAACCTAGAAAGGTGATTTGCATTTAGATGAGTGGAACATAGTGCAAGTTTTTCCCATAAGTATTTGGTGGCTATTGCTATGCCGGCTTCACTATCTAAAATTGCATTTCTAGTGCGCCCATTGAATGAAATAGGTAGTTCTTGATATATTTTGGTAGTGATGTGTGTGAACACACAGGAATGCCGTGGCACTTTTTTCCCTCTTTAGGAGGTGTTTTCCCCTTGGCTTGTATATACACCTATAACCCTGACCAATCACTTATGTTTTGTACATTCACTTGGTAATACGTTAAACATTGTGTTGTTCTCAAAGCTCCTTCTTCTTTTGTGTGCTATTTGTGTGTTTTTAGGACCTCGAAATAGTTGGTATCAGAGCATCTTGTTGCTGCTCTAGGCTATCATCAACCCTCCTTTGATCATAGTCTTAGAACTACATGAAAATTGGTGAGCATGCTCTAGGCAATTAATATTTCAAAATTGTTTTGCCTTGTGGCATAAAAATTTTGATTTGAGCTTGGTTTAGCCTCCAAACATAGTATCATAGTGATTGTGCAAACATTTTTTTCCTTTGGTTCCAAACATATATACAAGTTTTGCTTTGCTAACAAAAGCACCTCAAAGTCTACTACAGGTCTAGTAGAGCTCGATAGGCTATTTTTGCTCAACTTTTTGAGAAATGGGTCATTTTCTACACCAAGGTATGTATTCATTGGTCATGGTATAAAGAAATGATGTATTTTGTATGCTGCTATTGAGGATAATTCGGGTGTTATTAATTAACCATTGTGGTTTAACATGATGCATCATGCATTGGTAGCATAAGAATTGTTGAATATTATGCAGAGTGTTGAAAAACATCCTACTACACTTGCAAATACAATTTGAAGGTGATGTAGATGGTGTTGAAGATGATGACCTTCAATTTCTTGGTCATGTTGTAATTTCGATTGTATCTATTGGAAAGAAACTTCATTGGGATGGCACGGATGCACAAGCACATGCATTGATACATTTTTCGATCAAACATGTCATTATCCCTCACATTCACTCATGCAAAATAGCTAAAGATGCTTGGGATATTCTTGCAACATTGTGCCACATAAGAAATGAGCTTTGTGTTGCTTAGCTCTAAAACCAATTGGAGAGTGAGCATATGAATGAAGAAGATTAAATTTTTTGACAAAGTTCAAAGATTTGAAAGAGTAGTTGATTTTTGCTGATGAAATTTTTCCAAATACTTAACTTATGCATACTATTCTTAAAGCTCTTCCAGATTCATATCATAGTTTTGCTTCTATTATTTGGTTGATGATGAATGCCAATCCAAATGCTTCAACCTTTCAGAAGATAGTCTTGATTTTACTACACAATGATAAATCTAAATAGAGTAGTTCAATTATGTGTGTTACAAATCAAGATTTGTTAGTAATGAGAAGGGGAGAGCTAAATGGATCTCATCTACTAGTAAGCACACATCTGGTAGTGCTACACAATCAAAGAAGGAAGACAATAATGACAAGAAAATTGAAAAGCAAAAACAATTTTGCAAGTACTATAAGACAAATAATCATGTCATAAAGAGTTTTCCTACATTGTCTATAATGCAAGCAAAGAAGAAAGAGGCTAGAATGGTTGTTGTAGAGGTCTCTACACTTAAAACAAGATCTAGTAACCTTCTTCAACATGAAGATTGGGCATTGATTATTATTTGTAGTTATCACCTGGTGGTGCAAACTTTAAGGGAGAGCAAATTAGATGCACATTTGTCATATCATACTTGTTCAGGCTCTCATAGTGCTTCCTTTACATCAAATTGTTATGCAATGTTGTCTTTAGTCTTTTTCATGAGAATGAGCCTATTTCCTTTAATGAAACATTTTTTCAAAAAAATGGATGGTTGTTATGCAATCAAAATATAATGCTATTATGAACAATGGTACTTGTTCTTATGTGACATGCTATACAAATTGAAATGTGAGCCTGATGGAACAATTGCTACATATAAAGCTAGGATTGTTTCCAAAGGTTATGCTCAAGAGAGAGGCATTGATTTTGATGTGATTCTCTAGACCTCAAAATCCAATAGTAGGCAAGTGTTTCCCTCATCTTCTTCACTGTATTCCCCTAACTTGTCAATGAGCACTTGCTTCACACTCTAACTATTTGGTTTAGGCTTAGATTCTAAATGTTAGTTTGAGTGGATATTGGGTCCATATGTTTGGCCATTTTTTCCCATAATTGTGTCTTTGCATTTAGTATTTTCTCTATGGTTAGAGTTCATTTTATCTCATTATTTTTCAATACTTCCATACTTGGTGTACTCTTTGTTATTTGTGACATAGGAAACCTAATGGAAGTTTTCTTCTTCGCTATAGACTCTCTTTTGTATTCTCCCATATATTGTGGCAACTCCATGAGATCTTCATCTGCTTCCTCATCTAGTGAGGAATCAATTATTGAAACACTGTCATTCAAGAGATAGTCCAAGAATTAAGATTCATCCAAATCTTGA
>CM035435.1:137724668-137774668 GCA_020310875.1 Ceratopteris richardii
ATAACCTGGTGTGGTGAAAGTTCGATAAGTTTCGGTGGGAGTTTGGTACCATTTAGTGGGAATTTGAAGTTTTTCGGTGACAGTGCAGTACTACCTGGTGGACCCTTATTACATTCACCACTGTTTGGGGCAAGCCTCTCTAGTTACGATACCAAAGCTGAGGACAGGTTATTTGATTTGGAGATAAGTAAGAGATTCAATGCCATTTTCGAGCCGGAAGGTGAGGAGTCTGATAATACAGATTCTGAAGCACAAGAGACACCTCCTCAGCCTATAGCTAACAACAATACTACCATGAGTGGTTCATAGTCACAGCAGCAGACACCCCCACAGTCGCAACCGCAATTCCAGCAGCAGCAACAACATCAACCCCAGCCAATCATTCCACTTCGACCAATTCCGACTGGGGTTACATATACCAAATTCGGTGGATTTTCGGGGGATGATCCCGATGCACGTGTCCGTACATTCAAGATAAGTTATGCAGTGCTGAATCATACACCCGATCCGACGTATAAGGCCATCGTATTTCAGGCCACATTAGTTAATGAAGCAGCCAGGTGGTTGATTGAGTATGATATTAATCATTTCGCTAACTATGATGATGTGAGAGATGCGTTTTTACAGAGGTTCCGATTGAAGAAAAATCCTACGGGAATCTTCGACTATTTGTAGAACAATCGGCAGAAGCCACATCAAACTGTTCAGGAATACGCAACATTGTTTCGAACTCACTTAAGGCAACTGCCCCCAGCACATGCTAATCTACCAGATGATGTTATAACCCAATGGTTCATTAATGGGCCGAATCCACAGTTGAGACAAATCCTGATCATTCGTTGTGTGGGCAGAATGATGTTGGATGTAGTAATTGCGATGGCCCTACAACTGGAGCACAAAGTTGGAGGATTTACAAAGGACTTGGAATGGCTGAAAGCCAATAAGAACGTAGCAGATGATCCGGCCAAACATGTGTATTGTACCAAGTGCAAAAATCTAGGGCACACCAGTTCTACATGTGCCCTTAACCAGATGTATTGTGCCATTTGTAACACAACAGGACACTCAACGGAAACCTATGCGTATAATGCCAAGCTGCAGGGTAGAGCAGTTGTAAATGCCATCATACAAGAACCAGGTCAGCCAGTAACCCATTATGTGCCGCCACAGATGCGAACCAATTAGTCACAAGGATATAGGAATTACCGGGGTCAGCAGAACACCAATTTCAATTCAAATCGATGGTAGGCTGGTACATCAGCGGAAGGTACCTCTCTTCCACCCCCTCAATGTCATTTTTGTGGCGAGGTTGGCCACATCCATAGATTTTGCAAGGAAGCAGCAGAGTATGACAAAAGGAAGAAGGAGCGACAAAATCCAATAACCAACATGGTTTATATTTCACCAGTCGAGTCACAAGCAGCTGTCATGCAGACAAGATCGGGTAAGAAGTTGCAACCAGGAGCTGAAGTGTTCGAGCCTAGTATCCATGAGCAGCAGCGAATGTTTGCAAAGGCTAGTCAATGGACAGCTAAGGAGCCGACTGTGTTTCCTGATCCAATTCCGATAACACAGGTCCCTCTGCCACAAGCAAGACCGAATGAACAAATTTTTGCCCCAACAACATTAGAATCATCATCAGAATCGGTGAGAATTACGACCCAAACAGATCAGGTATGGGATATCCTATCTAAGGCTTCAATCACACTCCCTTTGGGACAATTGCTCGCCTTAGTGCCGGGAGTAAGGTAGCAATTTCAACAGTAGGTTAGCCCCGGGTCTTCATGTACTCTAGCGATTGCAACCATACAACCAGAAATTGATTCTACGATGGATCACTCAGTTCCATTGATCACCGTATGGCATAAAAACTAGAAGATTATCCAAGTGTTAATTGATGGCGGGTCGGGTGTGAATATTGCAACAGCTGCACTCTGTAGGAAATTGGGTTGGACCCAAATTGAACCCGTACAATTTTTTGTACGAATAGTAGACCAATCTCGAGTCCATCCGGTGGGACTAGTACGTAATATTCTGATTACCTTGCAGGGCACTACATTTAAAATGACTTTTGTAGTCCTCGAATTACCAAAATCCAGCCTCGACTACAACTTACTTTTCGGACGACCATGGCTGAAGCAAGCCAAAGTTGTACAAGACTGGTCAGCGCAAGAGTTAACTTTCAAAGACAATCACCGGAAATATGTAGTTAAATTGGATGCTATGCAACCCTGTGATCTTCATGCACGACCATACGTAGCGGAGCCAGTCCATATGTTGGATGGATTATCTGATGATGAGGAAGAGGCGTTCCTAAAGACCAATAAGGATCTGATCTCATTAGGTATTGTCGATCTCAGTCGGTAGCCGACAAGTGGAGTCTGGCAGCTTGTACGGTCATACCAGTGACCGAAGATGCGGAAGCAGATGATAGCGTAGCTATGGATGAAGCAACCTTACATCAACTATTGCAGCCAGCTGATGATTTGGTAAAACCTCGACAATTTTATGTACCGGAAGATCAATTAGTAACATATAATTTGGGTAACACGGCCAACCCGCGAGTAGTTAAGATTAAGGCAGGATTAGCAGAGACATTCCAAGATGATTTGATACAACTCCTGCGTGAATTCTCCGATGTTTTTGCTTGGGATTATAGAGACATGAAAGGTCTTGATCCGCGGATTTATCAACATTGGGTAGTGCTTAAACCGGATGCGAGGCCAATCAAACAATCTAGTTACAGAATGAACCCTAATTATGCTGCACAAGTGAAGGTTGAACTTGATCGCTTATTGAAGGTGGGATTCATTGTGCCAATTGAGCATGCTGAGTGGATATCTCCAATCGTGATCGTCTCGAAGAAAAATAAACAGTTGCGTATCTGTGTTGATTACCGGAAACTGAATGCCACCACTGTACCGGATCCGTTCCCTCTCCCCTTTCTTGATACAATGCTCGATCGAGTAGCAGGGCACGAAATGTATTCTTTCCTGGATGGGTACAGTGGATATAATCAAGTGAGGATGGCGGAACAGGACATACCGAAGATAGCTTTTATCACGAACTGGGGTGTCTATGCTTGCACCGTAATGTGGTTCGGTTTAAGGAATGCCCCGAGTACCTTCCAATGATGCATGCAGGAAGTCTTTTCACCCTACTTAACTACCTTTATGCAAGTATATTTGGACGATTTTTCCTTATTTGGCAAGACTTCGGTGCACCTGTATCATTTACGGTGCTGCTTTGAAAAATGCCGAGAGTACCGATTATGCTTGAATCTGACCAAATCTATTTTTGTGGTCTCTTATGGTAAACTGCTCGGCCATATTATCTCTAAACAAGGAATGCAGGTCGATCCGGATAAAGTAGCAGCCGTGTTGGAGGCACCAGTCCCAACGACACCAAAAGAAGTTATGCCCTTTCTTGGTCAAATCCGGTGGCATGGCAGGCACTTACAGTGGTTAGCTCACTTAGCAACACCACTTAACAGGCTTATGACCAGCGCTCCACGACAGTATGATTGGACACAGTTAGTGCCAAAATGCATTTGATCTTTTAAAGGTTTTATTGACGCAGGCCCCAATTTTGCAACCACCTGATTGGGAATGTCCGTTCCATGTCTTTGTGGATGCATCGGACATCGCTATTGGTAGCGTACTAATGCAGCAAACTGACAAATGGTTTCGGCCTGTATATTATGCAAGTCGCCGATTAGCTCTTGCCGAAAGAAACTACTCAATGACCGAAAGAGAGTGTCTCGGGTTGGTGTATTCTGTTAAGAAGTTCCGACATTATTTATTGGTCCGAAAATTCACCTTCCATGTGGATCATGCCGCACTTGTGTATTTGGTCCGGCAGCAATATTTAGGTGGAAGACTGGCAAGATGGGTATTACTGCTACAGGAGTTCGAGTATGACATTATTCATCGACCCGGCACAACACATGCTTTGGTGGATTTTCTATCTCGATTGGATTCTGGTGAGTCTCTGGTAGGGGTTAATGACATTACACCAACAATTTACGTTATCGAGACAACTACTGAAGACTTTGTTGCACCTCCTGTTGCTCCTTCATATTATGATACATTACTATGTTTCCTCACTGACGGCTGCCTTCCTCCTCATACTCCCACTCCTCTGCAGTGAAAAATTACAGTCTACAGTCGACGATTCCGGTTGATTGTGGGACAACTGTATTATGTCGACCATACTGGCGTTTTACTCCGATGTGTTCCTCCACATGAATCGGCTTCAGTGATTACTATGGCTCACTCGGCACCCACCGAAGGACACTTCGCTGCTAATCTTACTCACCGGAAAATTTTGCAAAGTGGGCTATGGTGGCCTACAATGTACAGAGATGTGGTTAAATTTGTGTAGTAATGTGATGTCTGTCAACGGACTGGACAGCCCTTGCAGCGACACTTCTTTCCCCTTCAACCTGTCTTACCTTTGGAACCCTTTCAGAAGTGGGGTCTAGATTTTATTGGCCCAATAACACCACCAGTGACCCTCACCACCAATCAATACATACTAACTTGTACAGATTATGCCACCAGGTGGGCGGAAGCTTGGGCTTTACGTTCTGCCACAGCTATTTCGGTGGCAAAATGTTTGATGAAGGATGTCTTCCCGCGTTACAGATTACCTCTGGAAATAGTGATGGTCCAAGGAACACATTTTGCCAACAACTTAATGCAAGTGTTGACTCAAACTTTTCAGATTATGCATAAATTTAGCTCACCGTACTATCCACATGCTAATGGTCTAGCGGAAAGTACCAATAAGACTCTGTTGAATATGCTTCGCAAATTGATTTTGGAATGTCCGGAACGTTGGGATCAACTACTACTTGTAGTATTATGGGCATACCGGGCCACGTACAAAGTAGCCACCGGAACAACTCCGTTCAAACTTGCTTACGGTATCGAAGCTATTGCAGCCATGGAAGTAGTGATATCGAGTCTGCGTGTTGCCTTAGCTCAGAAATTGCTGCCGGAAGAATCTTTGCCCTTTCGCTTGGATACGCTTAGATCATTGGATGAACAACACTGGGAAAGTTTCATGACCCTTCAAGAAGTTCAGCTTCGTCAAGCCCGTACTCATGATCGTTTCCTCAAGACCCCTGTTTTTTTGGTGGGCCAACTTGTGTTATTCTATAATGCCAAAGCAAACAGATCGGCCGGAAAATTTAATTTACGGTGGTTTGGTCCCTATCAAATTATTGAACAGGTGGGACCCACTACTTTTCGGTTGGCCACCTTAACTTGAGCTCCCCTTCCAAAAATGATTAATGGATCTAAGCTTTGCCCATATCAACAACTGGCCGATAATCGATGACGTGTACCTCGTCTTGTTCACGTGTCACTTGTTTTATTTTTATCCCCGTATTTTGGTTGACCACATACCATAATCTCCTCATTTTGATATCTAAATATGATTAATTGCCGCCCTGTGTTACTGTTTCTGCTCCTACATGCATGTCGTAATTATGAAGGATATCTTTTCAATACCGCACGATGATTAGGGTTTTCGACTGCCTAATGTTGCCCGTGTTTCTACTTAATCTTGTTTCTTTTACTGATAATCGCTATTGTGTTTGTGTGATTGTGCGTTCTTTGTCTTCTGTGTTTTTGTGTTTACTTGTGCACGCCATGGAAGCACTAGTGAATGTCGCTACTTTTTGTGCAGGTCTCGCTCCAGACGTGAGTGAGTATTTGTGCCCGTGGTCTGTTGGCCTTCGCTGAATTGCCTTGGCATTTAGTGGAGTGTCAACCATTCCATGCGCAACTTATTTCTGCCATCGCCGCCATACCTGCTACCGAGCAGTGTTGGCCCATTGCGTGTTTACCATCTCGTGTCGTTATTACTTTAGCTACATTTGCTAAAGCTTTTCGACTTCCTCGCGAAGGATTGGAGAATGGTCCCCTTCTTTCCCTGGCCATCATGCACGAATTGTTTCCCCGGCACTCATCTAATGAGTATGCCATTTTGTGTAGACCTGAACCAAAGCGTACTGCTCTGCAATTTTTGGTAGCCACCCTGAATCTATAGAAACGTACCTATGGTATTGCCCCCCCATTCTATTCGATGATAGATACCGCTTCCCGTGAGTCTGTCAATTTTGCTTCCTTTTATTTTCAGCGCATTCACCATGAATGTGTATCGGTTATCAAACAAGTTACTAAGGGTGATCTTCCTCGTTCCCATTTACCCCACATCCTTACTTTCCTCTTTCCGGTGCTCCAAGCTACGCAACCACCTCCAACCGCCCCCTTCTTGTTACATGAAGAATCTACTCACATGCTTGAGGATGAGGACGATGATGATGTAGACCTGTTTCAAGTTTTTCGTCGAAAACGTAGACGTATAAGCCCTTCTGGAAGCCAAGTGCAGGGATCAACTGTTGGCCATGAAGATGAAGTCTTCCACGACACTGCTACATCTATCCATATCGATTCCTCCGTTTCCTCTTCTCCAGTCAAGCAGCAGGCACAAGGTGCCCATATGGAAGACTCCGAAGAAGTTTCCTCTCGAATCGATTCTCATCAGCCGAATCAAGAAGCTGTGAAGGCGATTGTAGCCGAAGTCCTCACCGAAGTGATTGCCAATGTTGAGGACGTGCTCGACAAAGCGGAGGCGAATAATCCGCATCCAACCGGAATAGTGCTGGTGCAAAACACTCTTATCCCCCTTCCCCCTCCAATGAACCCCATTGAGCCTGTTGTTTCCGATGCACCCACTACTCCATCATCTTCTCCCGATTATTCTCCACCACCCTCCCCTCACCTATTATCAGCCTCTTCATCCCAGCCACTTCGTGCTCTTCCGTCTTCGCCAGTTCTTTTTAGCAAGTTAGAATCTATGGTTCGTCTTCTGATTCAATTCTCACAGCAATTACCCCATCAAATGAAGATGGAAACCCAAAATATTCGGCAAGAATTGCAAGCTAAAGTGGATTTATTAGAAGCAAATATTGCTCCTTTACAGGAAGAAGCTCATGCCATCAAAGCAGAGAATCATGATCTGCAAGTTCAGTTGTAGCAGTACCAAGCACAATTAGCAGAACACGAATTACTAATTGCTCAACGAGATGCAGCATTGGCTGAGTTAAAAGCCAAGGATTCTCTTTTATCCACTCGCGATGAAGAGATCAAGCAGTTAAATCAGTTGGTACAGGATAAGGAAGATGCTTGTGTGGCGATTGGAAATTTGTTGGAAGAAACTTGTGCATAGCTGGATGAGGTCGTGCAGAAAGGGCAAGAAATGGAAGACTTAGTCATTCAGAACACTGAGGAATTGAAGGTAGTATCTGCCACACTATTGCAGAAGAGTCGAGATTTGGACATACAGACGGCCTGAACAATTCATATAAAGAAGGAGATGGCAGATATTATGAAAGAAAGGGATGCATATTACCAAACAATTCAATATCAAGCTCAGGAGGAGCTGGAACGCAGAGAAAAGCAGCTAGGAACTCAAGCAGAGAGATTGTCTAGAATTGATGGTCAAATTGTTGATATGAGACTGAGCAGAGATGTTGCATTAGCCAATGAATTTTATTTACAAGAGGCATTTTTGCAAATGCAGACTGATGCACTGATGAGTCAAGTAATTGCGGCAAGTTCAGTCAGAACTAATGCACAACTGGTAGAGCCAGACACTTTGAAGGTTAAACTCTCTTCCTCACATAATGATAGCACACCTCAATATGCTTTCATGTGAGCATAGAACACAAGGTTCCTCACAATTTTCAATGCACTTTGACTGTCAAAAAAAAAGGATGGTGGTAGAAGACCAACAGATCAACCAAAAGGAGTCTAAGTCACAGAAACTCAAAAGTAGCTATGAGAGCTACCCTATACTCAACCTCATAGCTAGAAATGGCCAAGTAGCTTTTTGCTCAACCAAGATATGAAAGAGCTACCAAGCATGAAGAAAAAACCACTATTGGACACATGAGTGTCATACCAATGAGCCCAATTTGAGTCACAAAAAGCATGTAAATATGGCAATAAGGATCCCCCCTTGGGATAAAACAACCCAAGTAGCCAGGTTCCACTGAAAGAGTGAAAAATGTGCTTGATGGCCTACCAATCCTTGACACCTCAGCTATGCATAAACCTACTCATCTAAGAGACAAAAAAGTTGAATATCAAGGTAGCTTATGCATGAGTAAGTCAAGCACCCAATAGCCCATTGATAGAGAAAAACATCAAATGTATCTTTAGCATCATAAAGATTCATTCGTAAAATTATCTCCATGGGAGTGAAAATAGGTTTGCAATATTCAAGGCCAAAACATTGCAATAATGTGATGTATTTTGTTTGACACAATGTGATTTACCCCATCACTTGCATAAATTGAATGCTTGAATAATGATGCAAATGCCCCAAAATTGACATCTCAAAAGAGGCTTGCGATCTTAAATTTAGTAATATGCTTTATGTTAGGGGTGATTACACATACATCATTTGCACACTTAACGTGTAAGGTGCTCTCTATTGGAATGTTCTCAAATCCATGTGCTAGCAAGTAAGAATGTATGTTTTCATACCATGCACATGGTGCTTGCTTCAATCCATACAAAGTCTTATTCAAATTGCATACTTTGTCTTCATGCCCTTTCGGCATAAAACCATGGGGTTGAAGTGCATACACTTCTTCATGTAAATCACCATTGAAAAATGCATTTTTAATGTGCAAATGATGTACATTCTAACCATGAAGAGCTATAAGTGCACACATGCTACAAATGGTAGTCATTCAACATGTGGCAGCAAACGTCTCATCAAAATCAATGCAATTCTCTTGAGCATAACCTTTGGTAACAAGCCTAGCCTTATGCATATCAAATATTGCATCAAGATTATGTTTTAGCTTGTATATCCATATAGTGTCAGGGGAGCACTAGATTGTGCTCTTTGAGTACACTAGACAAGATTTCGGAAATACACTTATGATTACAAGAACACCCACAAAGGGAAAACGATACAAGAATATGTGATTGATACAAGATGTCCCAGTATGAAACAAGATATCTGGATTACAAGAACTCCCTTATGGGAGATGAACTAGATACAAGAAGGAACTCGACAAGATCTCATACCAGGAGATTACAAGAGGACAAGGCAGGATGTCCAGGAACTAAACTAGACAAGACTCGAACAAGGAACAAGACAAGAACTGGAACTGGAACTTGGGGAGTACTTACTTGGCTATCACGACTCCTTGAGCTCCCAAGACTGGTATTGACAAGATTGAGAATGAATGTGGCCAACCCCTCCTTATATAGGATTTGCAAGGGCGGTTACGAGATGATGATGCCATTGATGATGTCGTCAATTGGAAACAAGACCTTCGAGTGTCAGAATTCAACAAATAGATAGTCGATCTTAGGGTTTTGGCACGTTTTGGATGCAATAGTATGATTAGTTTCTCCAAAATCTTAACCAAACATGATATATAGGAAGTTCATATGGAATCTAAGGTTTAAGATGGTTTTCTTTGTGTCCATGATATCACCTCCCCCTCAAGCGACGAGTTCCATGAGGAGCGGCCATGTTCTCTAGCTTGGGTTTCATTGGAACTGGAACTTGGAGAGTACTTACTTGGCGATCATGACTCCTTGAGCTCCCAAGACTGGTATTGGCAAGATTGAGAATGAATGTGGCCAACCCCTCCTTATATAGGATTTTTGAGGGCGGTTACGAGATGATGATGTCATTGATAATTTCATCAACTGGAAATAAGACCTCTGGGTGTCAGAATTCAGCAAATAGATAATCGATCTTAGGGTTTTGGCATGTTTCGGATGCAATGGTAGCATTAGTTTCTTCAAAACCTTAACCAAACATGAGATATAAGAAATTCATATGGAATCTAAGGTTTAAGATTGTTTTCTTTGTGTCCATGACATATAGTGCTAGTGAACCTTTTTTTAGGAGGAAAATCACATAAAGACCAAGTACCATTTTTCATAATAGCATCATATTTTGATTGCATAAAAGCCATCCGATTTTTCGAATTTTGTGCTTCATCAAAGCAACAGGAACATTTTCATCACAAAGATTAGAGGCAACCATTGCATAACAACTTGAGGCAAAAGAAGTATTATGAGAGACTAAATGAGTATGATATGACAAATTTGTATCTAGCTTGCTATCTTTAAAAGTGTGCACCAACCATTTAGGCATAGTTTTTGTCTCTTCAATGTCAGCTCTCATCAATAAGTGCATCATGTAAAATCTTCATCACAAATAGAATTGTCTACATCATCATTTGAAACTTGTAAAAGTTGAGAGAGTGTCTCACTAGGAACAACATTTGACTGCCATCTATAAAAAGAGGCAACAAAGAGTCATACACATCCTTTGAGCTAACTGATGTCTCATTGGAGAGAGAGACTTTCACAAACACAACATCATGACTAAACAAAATGTGTTTATTCTATGGATGATATAGAAAATAGCCTTTGCTTTCAAAAATATATCCAATGAGAAACATTTCACAGTCTTATAATCCAATTTTCTATGTTATTGTCTAGGCATTAATTATTGGGCGTGTGAGAGAATGACATAACTCAAAAAGAAGTACACAGAAGAGCCAAGAAGGAGATCAACATAGGAAGAAATGTGATGGTTGAAAGAGCTCTCGATAGATAGATGTGAAAACTAATCAATAGTAAGAGAACGAGTGAAGTGAGAGCTATAAGTGAATCCCTAAGTACTATGTACCACCACATGTGAGTACATTATGTATATGTGGTTACATGGGGGGAAAAATATGTACTTAGGTTTAAAGTAAAAAGTGCCCATATATAGGGAGATGATTCACATCAAATCTACTCAAAGGACACATAAGTGCAACAAAGCCCCTTAGAGTGAATAATGTGAACACATATACAGAGTGATAGATTAGCCCCTACAAGGTAAATATTTTGTAGGCACATATACCAAATTAGTATCTCTAGCATAAAGGTGCTCTTTGATGCAATGATAATAAACTTCAGTGTGCTTTGTGCATGCATGAAACACTAGATTTCTTGCAAGAATAAATACACTTTGACTATCAATGAGAATATGCATAGGTGCATCGATCCCTATGCATAGATCGATCGATAGGCATCTCAACCATATACACTTCACTATAGTTGTGAATATTGCCCTATACTCAACTTCACAACTCAAAGTGGGCATAGTAGTTTGCTTCTTACTCAAGCAAGATATGCATGATCCTATTGATATATTTATGTAGTAATGTGCGTAAACACACTAGGATCATTGGGGCACTTTTTTTCCCTCTTTAAGAGGTTTTTTTCACTAGCTTGTATATATGCCTATAGCCCTAATGGGTTACTTATCTTTGTACATTCTAGTGGTAATACATTTAGTATTGTGTGTTGTGCTCCAAGCTTCTTCTTCTTCCTTGTGTTGTTCACGTCTAAATACCTCAAACTCCAACAATTGGTATCAAAGAAGGTCGTTGATTCATCTAGGGCATCATCAACACCCCTCTGATCATATTCTCATAACTGCATGAAATATGGTGCCAAAATTGCGATTAGAGCTTGTTTTGGCCTCTGAATTCACTATCGTAGTGCTTGTGTGGGCGATTTCATCTTTTTGTGCCAAAAATATATACAACTTTCAGTTCGCCAATATAAGCTTCTCAAAGTCTGGTATAAGTTTAGCAGAACTCAACAAGGTAGTTTTGTTCCTTTTTGAGATACAGTCATTTTTCTGCATCATTGTATTTTAGTTAGTGGCCATGGGTGAAAATAGTGATGTATTCAGTATGTTGGTTGTTGAGGATAAGTTGGACGGTACCAATTACCCATTATGGGCTTATATGATGCATCCTGTATTGGTTGCAAAAGGATTAAGGAATATTATGTAGGGTGTTGAAAAACGTCCTATTACACCTGCAAACATAGTTGCTAAAGGTGATACAGACAACATTGATGATGATGATATTCTTCATGTTCCTATTCATGTTGCAGCTCTTGCTGCACCTACTATAGAGCAAATTAGTTGGAATGAGAGAGATGCTCAAGCACATGGAATTGATAGCATTGTCTGTCAAATGTGCCATTATTGCTCAGTTCACTCTTGTAGAACAACTAAGGATGCTTGGGATATGCTTACCATTTTATACCAGGCAAGGAATGAGGCTCGTATTGCTTACCTCCAAAAATAGTTGGAGAAGGAGCACATGAATGAAGGAGATTCCATGGACAATTTTCAAACAAAGATCAAAGATTTGAAGGAACAGTTGATTTCTATTGATGAAGTCTTGCCTGACGGTTCACTTATGTAGACTGTTCTAATGGTCTTCCCAATTCATATCACAGTTTTGCTTCTACTCTTCGTTTGATGATGAAAGGCAATCCAAATGGCTTAACATTTGAGGAGTTAGTCTCTATTTTATTGCAGGAAGATGAGTCTAGGCAAAACATGTCCATTATGCATGTTGTAGATCAAGCTTTCATGGCTAGTTAGAAGGGCAAAAGTAAATGGAGCTCTTCTAATAGTAATAAAAAATCTGCTAATTCTGCACAATCAAAGAAGGATGACACAGATAAGAAGAAAACAAAAAAGCAAAAATTATTTTGCAGATACTGTAAAGGAAATGATCATGTCATAAAGAGTTGTCCAAAACTAGTTGCTAAAGAGGCAAGAAAGAAAGAGGTTGGAATGGTTGTTGCAGAGGCCTCTACACCCAAAACAAAGTCTGTTAATCCTGTGCAGAATAAAGAATGGGCATTTACCACTGTTTGCAATTATGACCCATATTCTCATGAGTAGTGTATGTCTGTAGTAGACTTAGATGTTTAGTACTTTGATAGTGGGACAACCAAACATATTACCTCGCAACACAGTTTCTTCACTTCACTCAAGCCTGCCCCTATAGGGAATACTGTCACATGTGCCAACAACTCCTCTTATCCTATCATGGGAGTTCGTAAGATCATTCTGACTACTGTTGATAGTAGCTTTTTTACATTATAGGATGCTTTATTTGTGCCCTGGATCAAGAAGAATCTGTTATAAGTTTTAGCTTTAACCAAGATTGGCTTGGTTGTGAAATTTGTTGATGGCATATGTATAGTTCATGATCTATCGAATGGTGATGTCATTATTGTTTCTGGCATTTTATATCATGGGTTGTATTATCTCATAGACTATGAAAAATATGTGAATGATTCAGCATGTACATGATTCTCAAGCTTTGTCAGACGTAAAGCTTTGGCATGCACACTTTGGTCATTTGAATTTTCCTAGTTTGCTACGCGTGTAGAAATCTCAAACGATGTCCTCTATGCCCAAACTTGAGGCACCTGTTAAACATGCCTTTGAAGGCTATATTTTGGGCAAAATGAAGCATTCCTCATTCCCAAAAGATGGTTTAATTCAAGCTACTTAGACATTGTAGCTTGTTCACAGTGATGTCTATGGTCCTATGCAGAATCCCTCTTTTGGACACTATCTTTACTTCATGACTTTCATTGATGATTTTTCCAGGCATGCATGGGTATATCCATTGAAAGAAAAGGCCGAAGTGTTTATGTGCTTCAAACAGTTTTTGGTTTTGGCTGAAAATCTGTCAGCATGTAAAATGGGCACCCTTCGTTCTCATCGAGGGGGGGAATATACATCTTCTAACTTCAATGCATTTTTGGCTGAACATAAGATAAAACATCAGTGTACAGTGCCATATACACCTCAAAAAAATGGAGTTGCTAAGCAAAAACAGCTCACTCATGGAGATGGCGAGGTGTATGGTCAACAGTCCTCTACCACATAGTTTCTGACTTATGGTTGTTATGTGTGCAACATATGTACTTAACATGTGTCACACTAAAGCATTGCAGTCTATCACTCCATATGAGGCTTGACATGGTCGTAAGCCATCTATTCCTCACCTGCATGTTTTTGGTTTTCTAGCATATCAATTAGTGCCTGAATAGCAATGCAGAAGATTGGATGATAAAATAGTGAAATGTATTTTTGTTGGGTACAGTTCTAAAAGTAAAGGCTATCATCTGTATCATCCACAGACTAAACACATTTTTTGTTAGCCGTGATATTGTTTTTGTGGAAGACGCTATTCGACCATTACTTTCATGTACTAAGGAGACATTAGTTAGCTCTAAAGACATGTATGACACTTTGTTGCCTCTTTTTACAAGTGGACAATCTAGTGCTGGTCCTAATGAGGAAACTTCTCAGCCTTTATAGGTTTCATGTGCTGAAAGCAAAAGCAGGTCACTCATGGATATGACGAGGTGTATGGTCAAGAGTCCTCTACCACATAGTTTCTGGCTTATGGTTGTTATGTGTGCAACATATGTACTTAACATGTGTCCCACTAAAGCATTGCAGTCTAATGTATGTTTGTTGGGTACAGTTCTAAAAGCAAAGGCTATCATCTGTATCATCCACAGACTAAACACATTTTTTGTTAGCCGTGATATTGTTTTTGTGGAAGATGCTATTCGACCATTACTTTCATGTACTAAGGAGACATTAGTTAGCTCCAAAGACATGTATAACACTTTGCTGCCTCTTTTTATAGGTGGAAAATCTAGTGTTGGTCCTAATGAGGCAACTTCTCAGCCTTTATAGGTTTCATGTGATGATACAAATCATTCCAATGCTGATGCAGATTTACATGATGCACTTGTTGATGAGAGACTTGATATTGAGTGTTGGAGTTAGACGTATACGAAAGCACGAGAACAACATAAGGAAGAAGAAGAAGCTTGGAGCACAACACACAATACTAAATGTATTACTAGAGAATGTACAAAGATAAGTAGCCCATTAGGGCAATAGGCATATATACAAGCCGGGGGAGAAAAACCTCTGAAAGAGGGAAAAAAGTGCCCAATCAATCCTAGAGTGTTCACACACATCACTACCTAAATATATCAACAAATCCCCCTTGGGAGTGATGCGGTGAGGTCTGCAATGTTCTCCTGCGTGGGCACATATGCCAAGCTAATCTCCCCAGCAGAGAACCTCTCCCTGACATAATGATAATGCACCTCAATGTGCTTAGTCTAAGCATGGAACACAGGGTTCCTCGCAACTCCCAATACACTCTGACTGTCAGTGAAGATGGTGGTGGCAGAAGACTGACCAACACCCAAATGAGCCATAAGACGTCTAAGCCACACACACTCAACAGTCACTGTGAAAGCTCCCCTATACTCAGCCTCACAAGTGGAAGTGGCCACAGTAGGCTGCTTCTTGCTCGACCAAGATATACATGAGCTACCAAGCATGAAGCAAAAGCCACTAGTGGACACACGAGTGTCATAGCGATAGTAGCAAAAGATGCGCTTCACCGCTTGCCAATGCTTGACACTTGGGCAATGCATAAACCTGCTCATATGTGAGACAGCAAACATAATATATGGCCGAGTAATGCATAAGTAAATCAGGCATCCGACGACCTGCTTATAGAGGACAGCATCAAATGCATCTCCAGCATCATAAAGACTGAATCGTAAACGTGTCTCCCTAGGAGTGGCAATAGGCTTACACTCTTCAAGGCCAAAACACCGCAATAATGTGTCAATATATTCCATTTGACACAAAGCCATTCCACCATAACTTGCATAAATTGAATGCCCAAATAGTGATGCAAATGCCCCAAATCAGACATCTCAAATGAGGCATGAAAATCAACCTTAAAATCAGCAATATGCTTCTCAATAGGACCAGTGAGCGGCATGTCGTCAACATAGACAACAATGATCAGAAGCACATCATTAGCACGTTTAACATATAAGGTGCTTTTAGTTGGACTGTTCTCAAAACCATGTGCAATCAGATAGGCATGTATCGTCTCATACCAAGCACATGGTGCTTGCTTTAAACCATATAATGCCTTCTTTAACCTGCACACTTGGTTTTCATGCCCCTTCTGCACAAAGCCACGGGGCTGAAAAACATATACTTCTTCATGCAAGTCACCATTCACAAATGCATTTTAAATATCCAACTGATGTACATTCCAACCATGATGGGCTGCAAGTGCACAAATGCTCCAAACAGTAGTCATACGGCATGTAGGTGCAAAAGTCTCATCAAAATGAATGCCTCTTTCCTGTGCATAACCCTTTGCAACAAGCCTAGCCTTATACCTGTCAACTGTTCCATCAGGCTTACGCTTCAGCTTGTAAACCCACTTAGTGCCAATGGCCTTCTTGCAAGGAGGCAAGTCACATAAAGACCAAGTACTATTCTTCATTATAGCATCATATTCAGAGTGCATAGCAACCATCCAATTTTCTGAATTTTGTGATTTGTCAAATGAAAGAGGTTCATTCTCATCACAGAGACTAGATAACCATAGCATAGCAATCTGATGCAAAAGAGGCACTATGAGAGCCTGATCGAGTACAATATGACAAAGAAGCATCTAATTTGCTGTCGCACAAAGTCTCCACCAGCCATTTTGGCCTAGTTTTTGCCTCCTCAATGTTAGCTCTCTCATCAACAAGTGCATCATGTAAATCTGCATCAAAAATGGGATGATCTGCATCATCACATGAAACTTGCAAAGGCTGAGAAGTTTCCTCATTAGGACCAGCACTAGACTATCCACCTAGAAAAAGAGGAAGCAAAGTATCATACATGTCTTTGGAGTTAATAGATGTCTCCTTAGTACATGAAAGCAATGGTTGAATAGCATCTTCCCCAAAAACAAGATCACAGCTAACCAGAATGCGTTTAGTATGTGGATGATACAGACGATAGCCTTTACTTTCAGAACTCTACCCAACAAAAATATATTTTACTGCTTTATCATCCAATTTTCTACGATGTTGTTCAAGCACTAATGCATATGCCAAACAACCAAAAACACACAGATGAGCAACAAATGGCTTGCGATCATGCCAAGCCTCATATGGAGTGATAAACTTCAGCACTTTAGTGGGACACCTATTAAGTACATATGTTGCACACATGACAGCCTCAAGCCAGAAATTGTGGTAAAGCCTGACTCTTGACCATACACCTTGCCATCTCCATGAGTGACCTATTCTTTCGTTCAGCAACTCCATTCTGTTGAGGTGTATATGGCACTGTACACTGGTGTTTATCCCACGTTCATGTTGGGAGTGATGGTTGGATGCACTCAGAAGATCAAGTTGGTGCTGCTAGACCTGCTTCACACCTGCCCTCCTTTGACTCCAGATATGCTTAGTAGACTCCTTGAGCTTCCAAATGATACCAAGAAACCATATATGTGCTTTGCAAATGTTATGAGTAATGATCAAATCAAGACAGACTACTTGTGACTTCAAAATCCTAAAAAACTTGCTATTTTGGTATTGACACCTGCTCAGTGTTATGCTCAGTGTGACCAGTGTAGTTACAATTAGCAAAATTCCTTCTAGAGATATTCTATTAGCTTAGTAAGCTTCCATTTGCAAGTGGAATGAAAGGAAATGATAAACTACACTCAGAGAAATCACTTTAGCAAAATAAGGTGTACCCCCGATTTTTTAGGAGACTTACAGTCACAGACCAGTGAGCACCCCGACTGAGATTTCTCTGTGACGGTTGATCCAATGGTCTTGAAACTTTGTAGGTGTATAGTAGACTTTGAGCTGAATCCAATGCACTTTGAATCATCCAATTTGGTTCAGTAGATCTTGAGATATGCCTTGTTGAAGTTGACAGAGTTGAAGAGTACACTCAGAGAATAACAGAGATGATCAATATGAGTATATGTATTAAATCTATTGATTGTACATTCCCATTGGCATGATATGTAATGCCCAATGGTACTCAGAGGTGTAGGCTATGGTATAGCACACACACACACTCAAAAAATTACTCAGAAATGCCTCGGGAAGAGTGAAGGATACCCGCGACTTTTTCCTTGTATCTTTTATATAGATTGAGTGAGATTTTGAATTTTAAATCCAAGTTAAACTCCTAGAATCTTGTACCTAAAAGTAATTGAGATATTCTCTCAATCATTCATCTACTTTTCCACGACTTTCTCAAGTAGGTGTGATTACAAGAATGGTTAAAGTCATATAGACTTTTACATGAGATAAATGGTAAGAACAATAAGACTAGGTTCCTATGGTTCTTGGTTCATGTAACTATATCCTTTAAGGGATTCCAAGCTTAAGCCTTCAAGGTCAAAGCTTTATGTGAAATCTTCAAGATTGATATCCAAGCCAAGTGTTAAGGCTTGAATTACACCAACAGCTCCCCCTCAAGCCAAACACTTTGGCTCAAGTCTTCATCTCTAGTCTTCAATTACTTCCTGCAATCCAATCATGGATTTAAATCTACATAGCTTGCTTCCATCCAGAGCTTTAGTAAGCAAATCTGCACATTGTATATTAGTAGACACATATGACAATTGAATATCTTTGCTTAGTAACTTCTCCCTCACATAGTGGTAATGAACCTCTATGTGTTTTGTCCTAGCATGATAGATTGGATTAGCTGCTAGGTGAAGAGAACTTGTGTTATCACCAAATATAATTGGTGGCCTTGTGTATAGGCCCAATTCTGAATATAAAAGCTTCAACCATATGGCTTCTTGAGTGGCATTTGCTAGCCCTCTATACTCTGCCTCAGTAGATGACAAAGCTACTGTGGGTTGTTTCTTGGATGACCAATAAATTGGTTTATCACCTGCAAAACATATGTAACCAGATGTGCTTCTCCTGTCATCCTTGCAACCTGCCCAATCTGCATCTGAATATACCTTAATATCAATGTCTGATGAATAAGGAAAGTGCAAACCATGATTTTGTGTTCCCTTTAGGTACTTTACTATCTTCTTTGCTGCCTCTAAATGAGGTACTCTTGGTTTGTGCATAAATTGGCTAAGTACACTAACACCATATGATATATCAATCCTGGTTAAGGTAGCATAATTAAGACTACCTACCATACTTTGGTAACCTGTAATATCTTGGAGTTCTTCCCCTTCATGAGCACTGAGTTTGTGGTTGACCTCCACAGGAGTGCTTGAGACTTTAGCTTCCTGCAAATTAACCTTCTTGACCATATCCTAAATGTACTTCTTCTGAGTAATAAAGATACCTGAATTTGTATAGACCAATTCAAGCCCTAGGAAGTACTTCAATAATCCAAGATCATTAATCTTGAATTCCTTCATCATCTGTCCTTTGATGTGTCTAATTCCCTGAACATCATTTCCTGTAATAATGATGTCATCAACATAGACACATAAGTATATTACCTCTGAATTGTTCCTTTTGATAAACAATGAAGTATCTGCTTTACTCATTATGAATCCTTGGTCTAGAAGGTAGGTTGTCAACCTGTAATTCCATGCTCTAGGTGCCTGCTTCAATCCATACAGAGCCTTCTTCAATTTACAAACATGATTTACCTTCTTGGGATCTTCATAGCCAGGTGGTTGTGACATGTAGACTTCTTCAGATATCCATCCATTTAAGAATGCATTCTTCACATCCAATTGGTACATGTTCCAATTCTTGGATGCAGCTACACTCACCATAACTCTGATAGTTGGCATTTTGGCCACAGGAGAAAATGTCTCCTCATAATCAATGCCTTGGGTTTGTGCAAAACCCTTGGCTACCAACCTAGCTTTATACCTGTTTATTGTACCATCTGAGTTCCTCTTGAGTTTGTAGATCCATCTGGATCCTATCACCTTCATGGAGTCCTTCTTGGGTACCAAGTCCCAAGTATCACTCTCCTTGAGAGCCTCCATTTCTTCATCCATTGCTTCCTTCCATTCTGGTTTAGTGATTGCTTCTTCAAATGTACCTGGTTCTTCATTCAAGAGATCCTTTGCAAGATATACAGAGTGCTTGGTTACAAGTGAAGTATCATACCCATACCTAATAGGTTTTTTCTTTTCTCTCTGAGATCTCCTCATAGCTTGAGTTGAGGATTCTGGATTATCTTCTAGTTGCTTCATCTTCATCTTCCCTTTGGATTTCCAAGCCTTGAATTCTTCAATGTTGATGGTGTCTTCATCATCTGAGCTTGTATCCTCTTTCTGAATTGGTTCTTCCTTGATAAGCTTGGGGAAGTCTTCTTCCATGTCATAAGGTAGACTAACCTTCCTGCATTCATTTTCATACCATGAATCATTCTCATCAAAGATGACATCTCTGCTTACCTTGAAGCCTTTGTTTGAGGGGTTGTAGAATCTGTATCCCTTCTGATTCAAATCATAACCAATGAAGATACATTTTTCAGCTTTAGGGTCTAGCTTTCCCCTTACCTGTGAGGGAATATGCACATATGCAACACAACCAAAGATTTTGCAATGATCCAGAGATGGTCTCTTACCATGCCAAGCCTCATAGGGTGTCATTCCATCAAGTGTCTTTGATGGCAACCTGTTAATTAAATATGTGGCAGTAGATACACTTTCTGCCCAAAGATAATTTGGCAATTTCTTTTCATTTAGCATAGACCTAGCTGTCTCTACAATGAGTCTATTCCTTCTTTCAGCTACCCCATTTTGTTCAGGTGAGTACCTTGTAGTAATCTCCCTCTTGATGCCTCTTTCCTGCAAGAAATCTTCAAAATCATTGGAGAAGTATTCTCCACCACCATCTGACCTTAGCTTCTTCAAATATCTACCTGTTTGATTTTCAACTAATGCAAGATACTTTTTGAAACAATTAAATACTTCATCTTTATGTTTCATGAAGTATAAGACAGTCCATCTGCTTGTATTAGCTTAGTAAGCTTCCATTTGCAAGTGGAATGAAAGGAAATGATAAACTACACTCAGAGAAATCACTTTAGCAAAATAAGGTGTACCCCCGATTTTTTAGGAGACTTACAGTCACAGACCAGTGAGCACCCCGACTGAGATTTCTCTATGATGGTTGATCCAATGGTCTTGAAACTTTGTAGGTGTATAGTAGACTTTGAGCTGAATCCAATGCACTTTGAATCATCCAATTTGGTTTAGTAGATCTTGAGATATGCCTTGTTGAAGTTGACAGAGTTGAAGAGTACACTCAGAGAATAACAGAGATGATCAATATGAGTATATGTATTAAATCTATTGATTGTACATTCCCATTGGCATGATATGTAATGCCCAAGGGTACTCAGAGGTGTAGGCTATGGTATATCACACACACACTCAAAGAATTACTCAGAAATGCCTCGGGAAGAGTGAAGGATACCCGCGACTTTTTCCTTGTATCTTTTATATAGATTGAGTGAGATTTTGAATTTCAAATCCAAGTTAAACTCCTAGAATCTTGTACCTAAAAGTAATTGAGATATTCTCTCAATCATTCATCTACTTTTCCACGACTTTCTCAAGTAGGTGTGATTACAAGAATGGTTAAAGTCATATAGACTTTTACATGAGATAAATGGTAAGAACAATAAGACTAGGTTCCTATGGTTCTTGGTTCATGTAACTATATCCTTTAAGGGATTCCAAGCTTAAGCCTTCAAGGTCAAAGCTTTATGTGAAATCTTCAAGATTGATATCCAAGCCAAGTGTTAAGGCTTGAATTACACCAACAGTTAAGCTAGAAATGCATTAAAATCAGAAGATATATATTCCCCTCCTCGATCAAAACAGAGAGTGCCCATTTTACATGCTGACATATTTTTAGCCAAAACCAAAAACTGTTTGAAGCACATGAACACTTTGGACTTTGCCTTCAATGGATATACCCATGCATGCCTGGAAAAATCATCGATGAAAGTCACGAAGTAAAGATAATTTCCAAACAAAGGTGTCTGCATAGGACCACAGACATCACTATGTAGAAGTTGCAATTTCTGAGTAGCCCGAACTGAACCATCTTTTGGAAAGGAGGAACAATACATTTTGCCCAAAATATAGCTTCACAAACATGTTTTCTGGGTGCCTCAAGTTTGGTCAAAGAGGACACCATTTCACATTTCTATAGGCATAGCAAACTAGCAAAATTCAGATGACCAAAGCGTGCATGCCAAAGCTTTGCATCTGACATAGCTTGAGAATCATGTACTGCACATGCCAAATCATTTGCAGATCTTTCATAGTCTATGAGCTTATATAGCCCACGACATAAAATGCCAGAAGTAATAATCACATCGCCATTTGACAGATCATGAACTGTACATTTGTCATCAACAAATTTCACAACCAAGCCAATCTTGGCTAATGCAGAAACTGATAATAGATTTTTCTTAATCCCTGGCACAAACAAAGCATCTGACAAAGTGAAAGAACTACCATCAGAAGTAGTCAAAATGATCTTACCAACTGCCATAACAAGATAAGAGGAGTTGTTGGCACATGTGACAGTATTCCCTGTAGGGGTTGGCTCGAGTGAAGAGAAGAAACTGTGCTGCAAGGTAATATGTTTGGTCACCACACTCTCAAACTACCAAACATCTGAGTATACTGCAGACATGCAGTGCTCATGAGAAGATGCGTCAAAACTACAAACAATAGTAAACGCCCATTCTTCTTCCTGCACAAGATTAGTAGACTTTGTTTTTGGTGTAGAGGCTTCTCCAACAACCATTCCAACCTCTTTCTTCTTTGCCTCTTTTACAGCCAGTTTTGGACAGTTCTTTATGATATGATCATTTCCTTTACAATACTTGCAAAACAATTTCTACTTTTCTGATTTCTTTTCATATTTGTCTTCCCTCTTCGATTGTGCAGAATTAGCAGATTTGTGCTTACTAGTTGAAGAGCTCCATTTTCCTTCGCCCTTCTGACTAGCCAGGAAAGCTTGATCTGCAACACGTACAATGGACCTGTTTTGCCTCGACTGGTCTTCCTGCAATAGAACAGAGACTAACTCCTCAAATGACAAGGCATTTGGATTGCCTTTCATCATCAACCAAAGAGTAGAAGCAAAACTCTGATATGAATCAGGAAGACCATTCAGAATGGTCTGCACAAGTGAGCTATCTGGTATAACCTCATCAGCAGAAATGAATTGTTCATTCAAGTCTTTGATCTTTGTTAGAAAACTATCCATAGAATCATCTTCATTCATATGCTCACTTTCTAACTGTTTTCAGAGGTAAGCAACACGAGCCTCATTCCTAGCTTGGTACAATGTGGCAAGTGTATCCCAAGCATCCTTAGCTATCCTGCAAGAGCAAATGTGAGGAATACTGGCACGTTTGACAAAAAAAGCTATCAATGCATGTGCCTGGGCATCTCTACCATCCCAACAAATTTGCGTTGCAGTAGGTGCAGCAAAAATCATAGAACGAACAGGAATATGCAGAATATCATCATCTTTGACACCTTTTGCATCAGCTTCAGTACCTGCAGTTGTAATAGTTGTAGGTGTGATAGGATGTTTTTCAACACCCTGCACAATGTTCCAAAGTCCTTTTGCAACCAATACATGTCGCATCATATAAGCCCACAACGGGTAGTTGGTACCATCCAACTTATCCTCAACAGCCAACATACGAAATACATCACTGCTTTCAGCCATGGTCGATGACTAAAATACCTTGATGTAGAAAGTTGACTATATCTCAAAAAGTTGAACGGAACTGTCAGGATGAGTTCTGTTAAACCTGTAGAAGACTTCGAGACGCTTATACAAGCGAACTGAAATAGGTATATACCTTTGGCATAAAAAGATGAAATAGTCTGCACAAGCACTATAATAGTGCGTTCGGAGGCCGAAACGAGCTCGGATAGTGATTTCGGCACCACACATCAAAGCTGATTGGATCTCTAAAACACCCTGAGTATGCTCACCAAATTTTGTGTGAATCTAAGACTGCAACTGGAGAGGTGTAGACAATGCCCAAAATGAAGCGACGACCTGCTCTGATACCAATTGTTGGAGTTAGACATCTGCAGAAGCACGTGAACAACACAAGGAAGAAGAAGAAGCTTGGAGCACAACACACAATACTGAATGTATTACTAGAGAATGTACAAAGATAAGTAGCCCATTAGGGCAATAGGCATATATACAAAGGGGGGGGGACCTCTTAAAGAGGGAAAAAAGTGCCCCAACGTTCCTATAGTGTTCACACACATCACTACCTAAATATATCAACATTGAGGAGGCAAAAACAATGTCAAAATGGCTGGTGTAGACTTTGCATGATAGCATATTAGATGCATCTCTTTCATATCATACTCGTTGAGGCTCTCATAGTGCCTCTTTTGCATCATATTGCTATGCTATGGCTGCCTCTAGTGTTTGTGATGAGAATGAGCTTGTTTCGTTTGATGAAGCACAAAAATTCTAAAAATTTGATAGTTGTTATGCAATCAAAATATGATGTTATCATCAAAATGGTACCTGGACTTTATGTGACTTGCCTCTTAGCAAGAAGTGCCATTGGCGCTAAGTGGGTATACAAGATGAAGTGTAAACCTGATGGAATAGTTGATAGGTATAAGGCTAGGCTTGTTGCAAAGGGTTATGCTCAAGAAAGCCGCATTAATTTTGATGAGACCTTTGCTCCTACATACCGAATGACTACTGTTCGTAGCATTTGTGCACTTGCATCTCATCATGGCTGGAATGTACATCAATTGGACATTAAAACTGCATTTCTTAATGGTGACTTGCATGAAGAAGTGTATGTTCTTCAGCCCCGTGGCTTTGTGCAAAAAGGGTATGAAAACCAAGTGTGCAGGTTGAAAAAGGCATTATATGGTTTGAAGCAAGCACCACGTGCTTGGTATGAAAAGATACATGCCTACCTAATTGCACATGGTTTTGAGAATAGTCCAATTGAGAGCAGCTTATATGTTAAGTGTGCAAATGATGTCCTTCTTATCATTGTTGTGTATGTTGATGACGTGCTGATCATTGGTCCTCATGAGAAGCATATTGTTGATTTTAAGGCTGATTTGCATGCCTCATTTGGGGTGTCAGATTTGGTGCATTTGCATCATTATTTGGCCATTCAGTTTATGCAAGTTGATGGCGGAATAGCTTTGTATCAAACAAAACATATTGACACATTGTTGTAGCATTTTAGCCTTGAAGATTGCAAACCTATTGCCACTCCTATGGAGACAGGCTTACGATTGAGTCTTCATGATGTTGGAGATGCATTTGATGTTGTTCTCTATCAACAAGTTGTTAGATGCTTGATTTACTTATGCATTACTCGACCAAATATTCAGTTTGTTGTCTCACATATGAGCATGTTTATGCATTGTCCAAGTGTCAAGCATTGGCAGGTGATTAAGCGCATCTTTTCTTACTTGAGTAGTACCCAGCTACTTGGATTGTTTTATCCCAAGGGGGAATCACTACTGCCATATTTACATGCTTTTTTTTACTTGACTGGGTTGGTTGTTATGACACTCGTGTGTCCACCAATGGTTTTTGTTTCATGCTTGGTAGCTCATGCATATCTTGGTTGAGCAAGAAGAAGCCTACGGTGGCCACTTCTAGTTGTGAGGTTGAGTATAGTATATATTTCACAACGATTGTTAAGCGTGTGTGGCTCAAACACCTTATGGATTATTTGGGTGTTGGTCAGCCTTCTGCCACCACCATCTTCACTGAGAGTCAGAGCGCATTGGTAGTTGCAAGGAACCTTGTGTTCCATGCTTGCACTAAACACATTGAGGTGCACTATCATTATGTCAGGGAGAGGTTATCTTCTGGAGAGATCATTTTGGCATATGTTCCCACACAGGAGAACATTGCAGACCTTTTCACAAAGGCTTTACCTAGGGAGAAGTTGAAGCTTGCCGCAAAGCTTTGGGCTTACTTCCTTTTGTGGATTGATTCCACATAGCTTGGCACTTCCTTATACATGAGTGCCAACTCCTTGTTCATCGCATCATTCCCAGGGGGGATTCGTTGATATATTTAGGTAGTGATGTGTATGAACACTAGGATCGCCCGGGCACTTTTTTGCCTCTTTAGGAGAGGTGCACTATCATTATGTCAGGGAGAGGTTCTCTACTGGAGAGATCATTTTGGCATATGTTCCCACACAGGAGAACATTGCAGACCTTTTCACAAAGGCTCTACCTAGGGAGAAGTTGAAGCTTGCCGCAAAGCTTTGGGCTTACTTCCTTTTGTGGATTGATTCCACATAGCTTGGCACTTCCTTATACATGAGTGCCAACTCCTTGTTCATCGCATCATTCCCAGGGGGGATTCGCTGATATATTTAGGTAGTGATGTGTATGAACACTAGGATCGCCCGGGCACTTTTTTGCCTCTTTAGGAGGTTTTTTCACCCCAGCTTGTATATACGCCTATAGCCCTAACGTGTTACTTATCTTTGTACATTATAGTGGTAATACATTCAGCATTGTGTGTTGTGCTCCAAGATTCTTCTTCTTCCTTGTGTTGTTCGTGTGCTTCCACATACCTCAAATTCCAACAGATCCTCCAAGGAAAAATCAATTACCACTAGTGGGCGAACATGTATTATAACGACCACTACAATCACTATCTATAAAATCATGCAAGCATGGATGAGAAACTCTACTATAAAAGAGACACAAACTCAAAGTGCCTTTGAGATATCTAAACACACATTTTACTACTCGCCAATGCTTAATGCTAGGGCTATGCATAGATCGATTCAACTAGGAACCTACATATTGTATGTCTAACCTTCTGTTACATGCATTTATCAAACATCCCAAAGCTTGTTGATAAAGAGAAGTATCATATGCATCATCTGCACCCTCAATCAAGAACGTGAATCCTATTTCCACTTGTGTTGAATAGGCTGGCAATCCTCAAAACCAAAGCATTGAAGTAGTTTCTCAATATAATTTTCTTAACGCACAAAAATACCCCCATCAATGAATACAAACTAAGTGCCAAGATAATAATCCAAAAGACCAAGATATGTGACATCAAAAATATGTTGCAAATCAGCCATAAACATGCCAATTTTCTCATCATAGGAGCCAGCCAAGAGAATCTAATCAAGATAAAGAACAAATACTATAAGTTCAGCCCACCTTTGCATACATAAAGTGTGCTTTCAATTGGATTATATATAAAACCAAGAGGGTAAAGTGCTTATGTATCTTTTCATACCATGCATGTGGAGTTTGCTTAGGTCCATACAAAGCCTTATGCAAGTCACAAACCATATGCTCCTGAGCTTTGATGACAAATTTAGGAGGTTGCTTCACATAAAACTCTTCTTGTTGTTTTAATACCCAATTGATGGACTTTCCAACCATGATGGGTCGTCAATGCAATCAGAGTACAAATGATAATAATGCACAAAGTAGGTCCAAAAATCTCCTCACAATAAGTGCCATATTTTTGTGCATAAACTTTTGCAACTAATATGGCTTTGTAGTGATCAATACTACCATCTGACTTTTTTCTAATCCTGTAAACCCACTTAGTACCAATGGCATTCTTAACTTTTGAAAATTCACATAAATCCAAGTACATTTTTTTTTATAGAATCCAATTTCGATTGCATTGTTCTCATCCGATTCAAATCATCACATGCATCTTCAAAAGTGTATGGCTCTTTATTACATGAAGTTGCAATAAGAAATATGTCTAGAAACTCACGTGATGCATGGTGAGATCTTGATCTTGTTCTACCAAGCAAAGAAGCACTGAATTTGCTCTATAGCAAAGTCTTTTGTAGCCACTTTGGAATAGAATGTGCATCCTTGATAGGCATGTTCCTCATGTAATACATCATCAAAATGTACAACATTTGTGGGATGAATATCATGCTCATTTTCATCCAGATGTGGCTATAAATTTTTGCAAATTTTTACCCATGTTTGTTTGTAAATTTTTTCCATGTTTCGCTAGAAGTTTTCAATCATCTTTGGTTGGACATTTTCAACCATGCTTGACTAAAAATTCTTAGCTCTTTTTGTTTGAGATAGATGTCTGCGGAAGCACGCGAACAGCACAAGGAAGAAGAAGAAGCTTGGAGCACAAACACACAATAGTTAATGTATTACTAGAGAATGTACAAAGATAAGTAGCACATTAGGGCAATAGGCGTATATACAAGCCGGGGGAAAAAAACCTCCTAAAGAGGGAAAAAAGTGCCGTGGCGGTCCTAGTGTGTTCACACACATCACTACCTAAATATATCAATAAATCCCCCCTGGGAATGATGCGGTGAACAAGGAGCTGGCACTCATGTATAAGGAAGTGCCAAGCTATGTGGAAATCACTCCACAAAAGGAAGTAAGCCCAAAGCTTTGCAGAAAGCTTCAAACTTCTCCCTAGGCAGAGCCTTCATGAAAAGTTCTGCAATGTTCTCCTGCGTGGGCACATATGACAAGCTGATCTCCCCAGCAGAGAACCTCTCCCTGACATAGTGATAATGCACCTCAATGTGCTTAGTGCGAGCATGGAACACAAGGTTCCTCGCAACTGCCAATGCGCTCTGATTGTCAGTGAAGATGGTGGTGGCAGAAGACTGGCCAACACCCAAATCAGCCATAAGGCGTCTGAGCCACACACACTCAACAGTCGCTGTGAAAGCTTCCCTATACTCAGCCTCACAACTGGAAGTGGCCACAATAGGTTGCTTCTTGCTCAACCAAGATATACATGAGCTACAAATCATGAAGCAAAAACCACTGGTGGACACACGAGTGTCATAGCAACCAGCCCAATCCGAGTCAGAAAAAGCATGCAAATCTGGCGGTAGTGATCTCCCCTTGGGATAAAACAACCCAAGTAGCCGAGTACCACTCAAGTAGCGAAAGATGCGCTTAACCGCCTTCCAATGCGTGACTCTTGGGCAATGCATAAACCTACTCATCTGTGAGACAGCAAACTGAATATCTGGCCGAGTAATGCATAAGTAAATCAAGCATCCAACAGCCTGCTGATAGAGAACAGCATCAAATGCATTTCCAACATCATGAAGACTCAATCATAAACCTGTCTCCATAGGAGTGGCAATAGGCTTACAGTCTTCAAGGCCAAAATGCTACAATAATGTGTCAATATATTTCGTTTGACACAAAGCCATTCCACCATCAACTTGCATAAATTGAATGCCCAAATAGTGATGCAAATGCCCCAAATCAGACATCTCAAGTGAGGCATGCAAATCAGCCTTAAAATCAGCAATATGCTTCTCAATAGGACCAGTGAGCAGCATGTCGTCAACATAGACAACAATGATCAGAAGCACATCATTAGCACGCTTAACATATAAGGTGCTTTCAGTTGGACTGTTCTCAAAACCATGTGCAATCAGATAGGCATGTATCTTCTCATACCAAGCACGTGGTGCTTGCTTTAAACCATATAACGCCTTCTTTAACCTGCACACCTGGTTTTCATGCCCTTTCTGCACAAAGCCACGGGGCTGAAAAACATACACTTCTTCATGCAAGTCACCATTCAGAAATGTTGTTTTAATGTCCAACTGATGTACATTCCAACCATGATGGGCTGCAAGTGCACAAATGCTCCGAACAGTAGTCATACGGCATGTAGGTGCAATGCCTCTTTCCTGCGCATAACCCTTTGCAACAAGCCTAGCCTTATACCTGTCAACTGTACCATCAGGTTTACGCTTCAGTTTGTATACCCACTTAGTGCCAATGGCCTTCTTGCCAGGAGGCAAGTCACATAAAGACCATGTACCATTCTTCATTATAGCATCATATTCAGATTGCATAGTAGCCATCCAATTTTCTGAATTCTGTGCTTCATCAAAAGAAATAGGCTCATTCTCATCACAGAGGCTAGACGCAGCCATAGCATAGCAATCTGATGCAAAAGAGGCACTATGAGAGCCTGAACGAGTACGATATGACAAAGGTGCATCTAATTTGCTGTCACGCAAAGTCTGCACCAGCCATTTTGGCATAGTTTTTGCCTTCTCAATATCAGCTCTCTCATCAACAAGTGCATCATGTAAATCTGCATCAAAAATGGAATGATCTGCATCATCATATGAAACCTGCAAAGGCTGAGAAGTTGCCTCATTAGGACCAACACTAGACTGTCCACCTGTAAAAAGAGCCATCAAAGTATCATACATGTCTTTAGAGCTAACAGATGTCTCCTTAGTACATGAAAGCAATGGCTGAATAGCATCTTCCACAAAGACAACATCACGGCTAACCAGAATGCGTTTAGTCTGTGGATGATACAGACGATAGCTTTTACTTTCAGAACTGTACCCAACAAAAATACATTTTACTGCCTTATCATCCAATTTTCTGCGATGTTGTTCAGGCACTAGTGCATATGCCAAACAACCAAAAACCTGCAGATGAGCAACAGATGGCTTTCGATCATGCCAAGCCTCATACGGAGTGATAGACTGTAGCGCTTTAGTGGGACACCTGTTAAGTACATATGTTGCACACATGACAGCCTCAAGCCAGAAACTATGTGGTAAAGCTTGACTCTTGACCATACACCTCGCCATCTCCATGAGTGACCTGTTCTTCCGTTCAGCAACTCCATTCTGTTGAGGTGTATACGGCACTGTACATTGGTGTTTTATCCCACGTTCAGCCAGAAATGCATTAAAATCAGAAGACATATATTCCCCCCCTTGATCAGAACGGAGGGTGCCCATTTTACATGCTGACAGATTTTCAGCCAAAACCAAAAACTGTTTGAAGCACAAAAACACTTCTGACTTTGCCTTCAATGGATATACCCATGCATGCCTGGAAAAATCATCAATGAAAGTCACGAAGTAAAGATAGTTTCCAAAAGAAGGTGTCTGCATAGGACCACAGACATCACTATGTACAAGCTGCAATTTCTGCGAAGCCCGAACTAAACCATCTTTTGGAAAGGAGGAACGCTGCATTTTGCCCAAAATACAACCTTCACTTACATGTTTTCCAGGTGCCTCAAGCTTGGGCAAAGAAGACACCATATCAGATTTTTGCAGGCGTAGCAAACTAGCAAAATTCAGATGACCAAAGCGTGCATGCCAAAGCTTTGCATCTGAGATAGCCTGAGAATCATGAACTGCACATGCCGAATCATTCACAGATCTTTCATAGTCTATGAGCTTATATAGCCCACGACATAAAATGCCAGAAGCAATAATAACATCGCCATTTGACAGATCATGAACTGTACATCTGTCATCAACAAATTTCACAACCAAGCCAATCTTGGCTAATGCAGAAACTGATAACAAATTCTTCTTTATCCCTGGCACAAATAAAGCATCTGACAAGGTGAAATAACTACCATCAGCAGTAGTCAGAATGATCTTACCAACTCCCATAACAGGATAAGAGGAGTTGTTGGCGCATGTGACAGTATTCCCTGTAGGGGTAGGCTCGAGTGAAGAGAAGAAACTGCGCTGCGAGGTAATATGTTTGGTCGCCCCACTGTCAAAGTACCAAACATCTGAGTCCACTGCAGACATGCACTGCTCATGAGAAGATGGGTCAAAACTGCAAACAGTAGTAAACGCCCATTCTTCTTCCTACACAAGATTTGAAGACTCTGTTTTTGGTGTAGAGGCCTCTACAACAACCATTCCAGCCTCTTTCTTCTTTGCCTCTTTTGCAGCCAGTTTTGGACAGTTCTTTATGATATGATCATTCCCTTTACAGTACTTGCAAAACAGTTTCTGCTTTTCTGATTTCTTCTCATCTTTATCCTGGTTCTTCGAATGTGCAGCATTTGTAGATTTCTGCTTACTAGTAGAAGAGCTCCATTTTCCTTTGCCCTTGTGACTAGCCAGGAAAGCTTGATCTGCAACACGCATAATGGACCTGTTCTACCTGGACTGATCTTCCTGCAACAGAACAGAGACTAACTCCTCAAATGACAAGGTATTCGGATTGCCTTTCATCATCAACCGAAGAGTAGAAGCAAAACTCTGATATGAATCAGGAAGGCCATTCAGAACGATCTGCACAAGTGAGCTATCTGGTATAACCTCATCAGTAGAAATCAACTGTTCCTTCAAATCTTTGATCTTTGTTAGGAAACTGTCCATAGAATCACCTTCATTCATGTGCTCACTCTCCAACTGTTTTCGGAGGTAAGCAACACGAGCCTCATTCCTAGCTTGGTACAATGTGGTTAGTGTATCCCAAGCATCCCTAGCTGTTCTGCAAGAGCGAATATGAGGAATAATGGCACGTTTGACAGACAAGGCTATCAATGCATGTGCTTGGGCATCTCTGCCATCCCAACGAATTTGCTCTGCAGTAGGTGCAACAGAAACAGCAGCACGAACATGAATCTGCGGAATATCATCTTCGACACCATCTTCATCAGCTCCAGCACCTGTATTTGCAGTACCTGTAGTTGTAGGTGTAACAGGACGTCTTTCAACACTCTGCACAATGTTCCATAATCCTTTTGCAACCAATACATGTCGCATCACATAAGCCCATAATGGGTAGTTGGTACCATCCAACTTATCCTCAACAACCAACATACGGAATACATCACTGCTTTCAGCCATGGCCGGTGACTAAAATACCTTGATGTAGAAAATTGAGTGTATCTCAAAAAGTTGAACAGAACTGCCCAGACGAGTTCTGATAGACCTATAGCAGACTTTGAGATGCTTAAATTGGCGAACAGAAACTGGTATATACCTTTGGCACAAAAAGACGAAATAGCTTGCACAAGCGCTGTGATAGTGCATTCGAAGGCCAAAACGAGCTCAGATCGCGATTTCGGCACCACAGAGCAAAGGCGTTTTGATCTCGGAAACACGCTGAGTATGCTCACCAAAATTCGTGCAATTCTAAGCCTTCAAACGGAGGAGTTTCAACGGCGCCCTAGATGAAGCGTCGACCTGCTCTGATACCAATTGTTGGAGATAGATGTCTGCGGAAGCATGCGAACAACACAAGGAAGAAGAAGAAGCTTGGAGCACAAACACACAATAGTTAATGTATTACTAGAGAATGTACAAAGATAAGTAGCCCATTAGGGCAATAGGCGTATATACAAGCCGGGGGAAAAAACCTCCTAAAGAGGGAAAAAAGTGCCCCGACGGTCCTAGTGTGTTCACACACATCACTACCTAAATATATCAACACTTTTAGCCTCATTTTGATGGTTTACATGGTCATAGTCAAGTGCACCAATTTGAAAACAAAGACATGAGTGTATCAAACACATCTTATGAACTAATTGTTGGCTAAATTTTATATTCAAGTAAAGGGTAAGGTGAATTTTCAATAAATATCACATCTCAACTTATTATAATTTTGTCTGTCAATGGATGGTACAAGTATGAGTTCACATGCATGCTTTTAATGGACTCAATTTTCTACAAACCAATAGCCATATCTTTCCTTTGCACATAAAGCAAACTATTGAAGTTCAAATGACCAAAATGAGCATGTCATGACTCTACTTCAGCCATAGAAGAACTATGAATATGCAAGGCATTTGAGGGAACTCTCTTATATGTATCAAAGCAATACAAACCATTACGTAAGCCCCTCGCATCACAATAACATCACCATTGCTAAAATCATGAACCATACATTTATTATCAACAAAGTGAACCTAAAGTCCCACATTTTCAATGGTGGGAACTGAAATCAAGTTTTTCTTGATACTAGGTAGATATAATGCATTATTGAGAGTAACAAAACCTCCATTTGCAGCCATAAGAAGAATTTATCCAACTCCAATAAAAATATAGGAAGCATTGTTTGCACATACATGTACTCCCTTAGATACATCATTCAAATATATTAAAAAACTTTTGCATTAAGTGATATGCTTTGAAGCACCACTATCAAAAACCTAATCTGAATCAGTCTCATTCAGAATCATAAATGTAGAATGTGATGAAGAATCATAAAGACATATAACAATACATGCCCAAACATATTGAGCAACATTAGCTTCATCATTCTTTGGATTGGGTGCATGCTCAACAATAGAAATGTTGGGTTCTTTCTTCTTTTCATTATGCTTGGCAAGCTTTCTACATTCATCAATGGTATTTCCAGCTTTTCAACAATACTTGGCTCTCTTCTTCTTTTGCATATCAATAGAGGAAGAATGGAAGATGAAGATTTATTATTTCTAATGAATTCAAAGTTGAACCATACTTGCTTTTATACTTTTGTGTAATAGCAAGTGCTTACATTCCCTCAAGCAAACCCCTTCTATTTGATCTTGATTGCTCTAGTTGCAAAAGCAGAGAAACACCCTCATCAAAAGTCTGCATATTTGGATTTCTGTTTGCAATCGAACGAATTGTAGTAGTAATAACATATACATTGACTCAATTTCAGCCATACAAACATCTTCAAGGTGCTTTCTCAAGTAAGAAACATGTGCCTCATTATGCATTGCGTACAAAAAAGCAAGAGTATCCCAAGCTTGTCTTGAAGTAGAGAATGAGTGGAGCTATGGAGCAATATTTTGCATCAAAGGAAGATCAATAAATGCATGGGCTTGAGCATCATTTCCATCCCATCTAAGTTTCTCTTGCATATATGGAGGAGACATAGTCACTTTACTTGAAGTAAAACTTGAATCTTTGATAATATGTTGTGTAATAGAAGAATCAATGGGTCACTTGTCAACATCTGCCATTGTGTTGCATAGCTGCTTTGCAATAAGAAAATGCTTCATCATGTAAGACCACATTGAATAGTTGGTCCCATCAAGATTATCTTCAACTTGAAGCATGCCAAACAAGTTATTGTCACTTGATATTGCACCAAAAACTCAAAAGTAGCAAGATATGTATCTCAAGAAAAATTGAAATTTAGATCACAATCTAGAACTCCGATGGTAATTCTGACTACATGGATGGCTTTGAAGGTGAATTAAAACCCCAGATCACTAGTGCAAATGTTCTCCAAGTGTTGAATTGTACTTCTATTCTCTGGAACCAATTTTCATTGTGAAAAGTGTGCATGAATGTGGATGTGAAAGGCTCTCGTTAAGTATCTATGTTGCACAAATAATAATGTCAACACCAAAAGTTGTGGCAAAGCCTAAATTTTAATCATACACATTGCCTTTTCATGAGAGACCTATTCTTTCTCTTACTAACTCCATTTTTTTGACGTGTATATGAAACTTTAGATTGATTTTTTATCCCACACTCAAACCAAAATGCATTATACTTAGAAGACATATACTCCCCCTTGATCAAAACGGAGGTGTGGAAGGAGAGTGTAGTAAGAAAAGAAGAAGAAGAAGCAAACAAAGAAAGAAAGGAGTGGCTCACTAGGCATAAAGATACAACCACCCACTGCCTCGAGCCTTGCATGGATATGCATCAAGCAAAAAGATATATACAAGGAAAGAGAGAAAATTCGAGACTTAATAAGAAGTTCAACAATAAAGCAAGTCCGAATGGTTCAAAATTGAAAGTAAAAAGGGGAGATTTCTAAAGATCAAATAGTGGTGAAGAAAGCACTTTCTTGAAAGAAGTTACAAGATTTCTTTAGGGAAAATTCTATCTCATCTTCAACTACTAGTGGCATGTTAGGCAAACCCGAATGAAGTCTATCAGACATGAAAGAGACTCAGAGGGGGAGAGTGTTGCAGAGACTTAGAAGGTCAAAAAGGAGAAACAAAAGAAAGAGTGAAGGAAATAATAGAAGCACAATGAAAGGATCAAGGGTACATATTTTTTTTTCCAAAAAATGCCCATTACTTTTCAAAGCAAATCCAATGGATATGTGTAAGCCTTGTAAATGCACTAGAGGAGTCCTTTAGTTACATGATTCCTTGAACATGTAGCATACCCTTGTAAAATGAAATTTTCTTTAGAGATTTCCTTAAGTGCTATGAAAGGACGAACATGAGGACACATGTATATAAGGCACTTTCTAACTCATTTGCAAACTTAGACTTTTTCCATTTTGAATATAGACTAACTTGAGCACGTAAACTTGTAACTTCTTCTTCTTGCCTTGTTTTCTCCATCTTTGTGAGGTTTTATGCATGTTTATGGCATGTTATGAGTATTTGGATGTGTTTTCTACCGTTTCACCACCTTTTTTCATTGTTCTCAAGTGTGTATGATGTGTAGGGAGTTGTTAGGTAACGATAGGTGATTCCTGACACTTTGTTTTCTAGCCATAACTTTGGACAAAAACTTGGAATGCTTCCAAATGACCTCCAATATATGCATATCATCAAGAGGTTTGAAAAGAAACGACCCTTAACCATATTCAGACTTTGGAGCTAGGAAAACTCTGATTCTGTGTCTGCTATTACAATAGGTATTGTGGAGCATACCCGAGTGTAAAGGGTGTCCATGTAAGGTGATACCTTCCTTTTATGCATTTACATGACCTTTATATGCATTAATCATCTTATAGCACACATGCTTCTATGCATTTGGCCAAGTCACACTCTCAACTCGACAATTTTAACATTTGAATCAAGCCACCACTTGAGTCCACTCATAGGATGTGTGAGAACTATCTAGACTCACTTGTCATGAGTTAGCACACACGTACAAGAGTTCACCCATTTTACATGTTGAAAGATTTCCAACCATAGCCATGAAATATTTAAAACACATAAACAATCTGAATTTTTCTTTAAATAGATAAATATATGGATGCCCAAAAAAGTTATCAATGAAAGTCATGAAGTATAGGTAATTCCCAAATCAAGGTGTCTCCATAGGAACATAGCCATCATAGTGAACAAGTTTCAATTTATGTGCAGATTTATTGAAACATTGTGGGGAAGGAAGAATGCTACATTTTAACCAAAATATAGCCCTCATAGGCATGCTTAGAAGGAGACTCAATTTTGAACAAAGAGTACATCAATTTAGATTTTTGTAGGAAGCAAAATTGCAAAAATTTGAATGACTAAGGTGTGCATGACAAAGTTTTGCATATGAAATAGCTCGAGAACCATGAACTTCACAGGTTAAATCATTCACAAAGTTTACATAATCTATGAGCTTATACAACCCATGACATAAAATGCCATGAGCAATGATATTATCATTTTTTGATGGATCATGAATTATGCACATGTCATCAATAAAAACAACCGATCCAATTTTGGTTAGGGTTGGAACTAATAGCATATTTTTTTAATCTCTAGCACATATAAAGCATATACCATCATTAGTAGTAAGAATGACCTTTACAACTCCAATGATAGATAAGAGGAGTTATTTGGACATGTGATAGTATTCCTTGTAAGGATAGACTCGAGTGAAAAGAAGAAACTACATTGTGAGGCAATATGTTTGGTTGCACCACTATCAAAATTAAAGACATCATAGTCCACTGCATACATACACCACTCATGAGAAGAGGTTCCATACCTTCAATGAGTATTAAACACCCATTCTTCAGTTTGAACAAGGTTATTAGACTCAATTTCAGTTGTAGAGACCTTTGCAACAATCATTATAGCCTCTTTCTTCTTTGCCATTTTGCAACCAATTTAAGACAACCCTTAATGACATTATCATTTTCCTTACAATACTTACAAAAACTATTTTTGCTTTTTTGTTTTCTTTTCATCTTTATCTTTCTTCTTTGATTGTGTAATATTAGAAGGTTTCTACTTACTAGTAGACAAGCTTCATTTACCTTTGCTCTTTTGATAACTAGGAAATCTTGATCTCCGACATGCATAATTGACCTATTTTGTCTAGGTTGATCTTACTATAGCAAAGAAAAGACCAACTCTTCAAGATCTAAGACATTTGAAATGCGTTTCATCATCAATTGAAGAGTAGGAGAAAATCATTTATAAGAAGATGGAAGATCATTTAGAATAGTCTACACAAGTGAACATCTGGCATGATTTCATCAATAGAAATTCTTCAATCATTGATCTTTTTTCAAAAAAGTGTCCATTGAATCCCCTTCATTCACATGCTTAATCTCCAACTATTTTCGAAGGTGAGCAACACAAGCCTCATTTCTTGCCTAATATAGTGTGGTAAGAGTACCCCAAACGTCTTTTGTTGTCTTGCATGAGTGAATGTGAGGAATAATGGCATGTTTGATAGACAAAAGCTATCAATGCATGTGCATATGCATCTTTGCCATTCCAATGAATGTTCCCTATAATAGGTGCAAGAGGAATCACAAGAGGACCAAGAAATTGAAGATCATCATCTTCAACACCACCTACATTACTTGCTATCAATATATTTGGAGGTGTAGAAGGACTTATTTCAATGCTTTGCATACTATTTTACAAGCCTTTTGCTATCAATACATGATGCATCATGTATACTCAAAATGGATAGTTAGAATCATCTAACTTATCCACAATAGACAATATACAAAATACATCATTTCTTTCAACCATGGCTAGTGACTATATACCCTAATGCGGAAAATTGATAGTTTTTCTAGAAAGTTGAAGAGGAATGCCCAATTGAGTTCCACCATAACTATAGTAGACTTTGAGCTTCTTGTATCGGTGAACCAAGAACTATATATATGTTTGGCACAAAAGGATGAAATTACTTGCAAAGTCACTAGGATAGTGCATTTGGAGTCAAAGCATTTTGAACTATTAATAACATTGAGTATGCTCATCAATTCTTCTGCAATTATGAGATTGTGATGAGATGGGTGTCTATAAGTCATCGGCCATGGCTGAAAGCAGTGATGTATTCCGTATGTTGGCTGTTGAGGATAAGTTGGATGGTACCAACTACCCATTATGGGCTTATATGATGCGACATGTATTGGTTGCAAAAGGATTGTGGAACATTGTGCAGGGTGTTGAAAGACGTCCTGTTACACCTCTGACTACAGGTACTGCAAATACAGGTGTTGGAGCTGATGAAGATGGTGTCGAAGATGATATTCCGCAGATTCCTGTTCGTGCTGCTGTTTCTACTGCACCTACTACAGAGCAGATTCGCTGGGATGGTAGAGATGCCCAAGCACATGCATTGATAGCTTTGTCTGTCAAACGTGCCATTATTCCTCACATTCGCTCTTACAGAACAACTAAGGATGCTTGGGATACACTTACCACATTGTACCAAGCTAGGAATGAGGCTCGTGTTGCTTACCTCCAAAAAGAGTTGGAGAGTGAGCACATGAATGAAGGTGATTCTATGGACAGTTTCCTAACGAAGATCAAAGACTTGAAGGAACATTTGATTTCTACTGATGAGGTTATACCAGATAGCTCACTTGTGCAGACCGTTGTGAATGGTCTTCCTGATTCATATCAGAGTTTTGCTTCTACTCTTCTGTTGATGATGAAAGGAAATCCAAATGCCTTATCATTTGAGGAGTTAGTCTTTGTTCTATTGCAGGAAGACCAGTCCAGGCAAAACAAGTCCATTATGCAAATTGCAGATCAAGCTTTCCTGGCTAGTTAGAAGGGCAAAGGAAAATGGAGCTCTTCAACTAGTAAGCAGAAATCTGCTAATTCTGCATTTTCGAAGAAGGAAGATAAAGATGAGAAGAAATAAAAAAAGCAGAAATTGTTTTGTAAGTACTGTAAAGGGAATGATCATATCATAAAGAACTGTCCAAAACTGTCTGCAAAAGAGGCAAAGAAAAAGGAGGCTAGAATGGTTGTTGCAAAAGCCTCTACACCAAAAACAGAGTTTGCTAATCTTGTGAAGGAAGAAGAATGGGTGTTTACTACTGTTTGCAGTTTTGACCCATCTTCTCATGAGCAGTGCATGTCCGTAGTAGACTCAGATGTTTGGTACTTTGATAGTGGGGCGACCAAACATATTACCTCGCAGCACATTTTCTTCTCTTCACTCGAGCCTACCCCTACAGGGAATACTGTCACATGCGCCAACAACTCCTCTTAGCGTGTTATGGGAGTTGGTAAGATCATTCTGACTACTGCTGATGGTAGTTCTTTCACCTTGTCAGATGCTCTATTTGTGCTAGGGATCAAGAAGAATCTGTTATCAGTTTCTGCATTAGCCAAGATTGGCTTGGTTGTGAAATTTGTTGATGACAGATGTACAGTTCCTGATCTGTCAAATGGCGATGTTATTATTGCTTCTGGCATTTTATGTCGTGGGTTGTATAAGCTCATAGACTATGAAAGATCTGTGAATGATTTGGCATGTGCAATACATGATTCTCAAGCTATGTCAGATGCAAAGCTTTGGCATGCATGCTTTGATCATCTGAATTTTGCTAGTTTTCTACGCCTGCAGAAATCTGATATGGTATCTTCTTTGCCCAAGCTTGAGGCACTTGGAAAACATGTATGTGAAGGCTGTATTTTTGGCAAAATGCAGCGTTCCTCCTTTCCAAAAGATGGTTCAGTTCGGGCTACGTAGAAGTTGTAGTTTGTACATAGTGATGTCTGTGGTCCTATGCAGACACCCTCTTTTGGAAATTACCTTTACTTCGTGACTTTCATTGATGATTTTTCTAGGCATGCATGGGTATATCCACTCAAAGCAAAGTCCGAAGTGTTCATGTGCTTTATACAGTTTTTGGTTTTGGTTGAAAATCTGTCAGCATGTAAAATGGGCACCCTCCGTTCTGATCGAGGGGGGGAATATATGTCTTCTGATTTTAATGCATTTCTGGTTGAACATGGGATAAAACACCAGTGTACAGTGCCGTATACACCTCAACAGAATGGAGTTGTTGAACGAAAGAAGAGGTGACTCATGGAGTTGGCGAGGTGCATGGTCAAGAGTCAGGCTTTACCACATAGTTTCTGGCTTGAGGCTGTCATGTGTGCAGCATATGTACTGAACAGGTGTCCCACTAAAGCGCTGCAGTCTATCACTCCATATGAGGCTTGGCATGACCGCAAGCCATCTGTTGCTCATCTGCGTGTTTTTGGTTGTTTGGCGTATGCACTAGTGCCTGAACAACATCGCAGAAAATTGGATGATAAGGCAGTAAAATGTATTTTTGTTGGGTACAATTTTGAAAGTAAAGGCTATCGTCTGTATCATCCATAGACTAAACGCATTCTGGTTAGCCGTGATGTTGTCTTTGTGGAAGATGCTATTAAGCCATTGCTTTCATGTACGAAGGAGACATCTGTTAGCTCCAAAGACATGTATGATACTTTGATGCCTCTTTTTACAGGTGGACAATCTAGTGCTTGTCCTAATGAGGCAACTTCTTAGCCTTTGCAAGCTTCATATGATGATGCAGATCATTCCATTTATGATGCAGAGTTACATGATGCACTTGTTGATGAGAGAGCTGATATTGAGCAGACAAAAACTACGCCAAAATGGCTGGTGCAGACTCTGCGCGACAGCAAATTAGATGCACCTTTGTCATATCGTACTCGTTCAGGCTCTCATAGTGCCTCCTTTGCATCAGATTGCTATGCTATGGCTGCGTCTAGTCTCTGTGATGAGAATGAGCCTGTTTCTTTTGATGAAGCACATAATTCAGAAAATTGGATGGCTGCTATGCAATCTGAATATGATGATATAATGAAGAATGGTACATGGTCTTTATGTGACTTGCCTCCTGGCACTAAGTGGGTATACAAGCTGAAGCATAAACCTGATGATACAGTTGACAAGTATAAGGCTAGGCTTGTTGCAAAGGGTTATGCGCAGGAAAGAGGCATTGATTTTGATGAGACCTTTGCACCTACATGCCGTATGACTACTGTTCAGAGCATTTGTGCACTTGCAGCCCATCATGGTTGGAATGTACATTAGTTGGACATTAAAACAGCATTTCTGAATGGTGATTTACATGAAGAAGTGTATGTTTTTCAGCCCCGTGGCTTTGTGCAGAAAGGGCATGAAAACCAGGTGTGCAGGTTAAAGAAGGCATTATATGGTTTAAAGCAAGCACCACATGCTTGGTATGAGAAGATACATGCCTATCTTGTTGCACATGGTTTTGAGAACAGTCCAATTGAAAGCACCTTATATGTTAAGCGTGCTAATGATGTGCTTCTGATCATTGTTGTCTATGTTGACGACATGCTTCTCACTGGTCCTATTGAGAAGCACATTGCTGATTTTAAGGCTGGTTTGCATGCCTCATTTGAGATGTCTGATTTGGGGCATTTGCATCACTATTTGGGCATTCAGTTTATGCAAGTTGATGGTGGAATGGCTTTGTGTCAAATGAAATATATTGACACATTATTGCAGCGTTTTGGCCTTGAAGATTGTAAGCCTATTGCCACTCCTATGGAGACAGGTTTATGATTGAGTCTTCATGATGGTGGAGATGCATTTGATGCTGTTCTCTATCAACAGGTTGTTGGATGCTTGATTTACTTGTGCATTACTCAGCCAGATATTCAGTTTGCTGTCTCACAGATGAGCAGGTTTATGCATTGCCCAGGGGTCAAGCATTGGCAGGCAGTTAAGCGCATCTTTCGCTACTTGAGTGGTACTCGGCTACTTGGGTTGTTTTATCCCAAGGGGGGATCACTATCGCCAGATTTGCATGCTTTTTCTGACTCTGATTGGGTTGGTTGCTATGACACTCGTGTGTCCACTAGTGGCTTTTGCTTCATGCTCGGTAGCTCATGTATATCTTGGTTGAGCAAGAAGTAGCCTACTGTGGCCACTTCCAGTTGTGAGGCTGAGTATAGGGCAACTTTCACAGCGATACTTGAGTGTGTGTGGCTCAGATGCCTTATGGCTGATTTGGGTGTTGGTCAGTCTTCTGCCACCACCATCTTCACTGACAGTCAGAGCGCATTGGCAGTTGCGAGGAACCCTGTGTTCCATGCTCGCACTAAGCACATTGAGGTGCATTATCACTATGTCAGGGAGAGGTTCTCTGCTGGGGAGATCAGCTTGGCATATGTGTCACGCAGGAGAACATTGCAGACCTTTTCACGAAGGCTTTGCCTAGGGAGAAGTTTGAAGCTTTCCGCAAAGCTTTGGGCTTACTTCCTTTTGTGGAGTGATTTCCGCATAGCTTGGCACTTCCTTATACATGAGTGCCAGCTCCTTGTTCACCGCATCACTCCGAGGGGGGATTTGTTGATATATTTAGGTAGTGATGTGTGTCAACACACTAGGACCGCCGGAGCACTTTTTTCCCTCTTTAGGAGGTTTTTTTCCCCCAGCTTGTATATATGCCTAATGCCCTAATGGGCTACTTATCTTTGTACACTCTCTAGTAATACATTTAGTATTGTTTGTTGTGCTCCAAGCTTCTTCTTCTTCCTTGAGCTGTTCGCGTGCTTCCGCAGACGTCTAACTCCAACATCTTATAGGCTTAGTGTTTCTCATCACGAGGATGTAGAGAAGCAACTTCAGGAATGTCTAGATAAAGGTTTTATTAGACCTAGTAACTCACCTTGGGGCCAATGCTCCTAGTTAAGAAGAAATATGGCTCTATGAGACTTTGCATATATTATAGGGCATTGAACAAGGTAACTATCAAAAATAGGTTTCCAATGCCTAGGTTGGAAGACCTATTTGATTAGTTACATCAAGCTAGGTACTTTAGCAAGATTGATCTTAGTTCAGGATATCATCAAATTAGGATTAGGGTAGAAGATATCCCTAAAACTACCTTTAGGACTAGATATGGGCACTATGAGTTCTTGGTGATGCCTTTTGGTCTCATCAATGCTCTTGGCACTTTTGTGAAGCTCATGAATAGTGTACTATGACCATATCTAGGGTAGTTTGTAGTAGACTTTCTAGATGATATTATGATCTATACTAGATTAGAACAAGAACACTTGGAACACTCGAGGAAAGTATTCCATGTGTCGAGGGGAAAATCACTCTTTGCCAAGGAGTCGAAGTGTGAATTTTTCAAACTAGAGGTTAGATATCTTGGGCATATAGTCTCCCAATACGGAATCGATATGGATCCTAAGAAAGTAGGGGCTATTATGGAATGGCCGTATCCCACGAACTTGGAAAAGCTACATATTTTCTTAGGTTTATCAGGTTTCTATCAAAGATTCATTAAGAATTATGCCAAAATTGTTGTCCAGATTACGGAACAACTTAAAGGGAAATGGAAAATCTTTCAATGGGGAGATGAACAGAAGCAAAGTATGGATAAGTTGAAGGTAGCAATTGCTACAACTCCACTTTTGCATATAATAGATCCGAATAAACCCTTTGTGGTTGAGACTGACACGAATGATTTCGCTATAGGAGCACTTTTAGTTCAGATGGCTTTTTAGAGCAAAAATCTAGAGCTTTCTTAGAAGAATTGCTCCTTCTATGAGAAGGATTTGTATGCAATAATCCATGCTTTGAAGAAGTGGCATCATTATTTATACGGTGCCAAAGTTATGATAGTGTTTGATCAAGAGAGCATCAAGTGTGTCTCTAATCAAAGAGACCTTAAAGGTCATAAGAACTAATGGTTAGAGATCCTTTAGGAATTTGATTATGAGCTTAGGTATAGGAAGGGAAAGGTTAATGTAGTGGTTGATTCGCTTAACAACATGCCTATGCTCAATAGACTAAGTTTACTCAAAACACCAGTGAGATACTTGAGCCCATTAGAGGAAAATGTAGGCTTGATCCTGTATACTCCTATATTTGGGAAGCCATAGAGAAAAGGGATCGTGATACACAAGTTTCCAATGAGGATGGAATATTGATGGGTACTCAAGAAGGATTCAAGTGGAAGAATTACAATATCCATATTGGATGTCTATTATATAAAGGTGAGGTGTGTGTCCCTAAAGTATTTGAGATGAGATGGCACATTTTGTATGAGTGTCATGACACACCTAATGCAGGACACCTAGGAGTTAATAAGACTTATGATTTGTTAAGAGGCAGTTTTATTGGCCTGGACTTCATAAGGACTTCCTAGAGTACGTGCTTAAGTGCACTAAATATTAGGTCAATAAAGCTAAAAGGTTGAGGATTGGAGGACTTCTCCACCCATTGGATATTCCCAATGGGAGGTGGGAGACTAGCGTCATGGATTTCATAGTAGGATTACCTAAGATTCAGAGAGGGCATGACTGAGTTTGGGTAATTCTAGATAGGTTAACCAAAATGGCTAGGTTTATTCCATCACATAGTACAGTGAAGACACCTAAGTTGGCTAGGTTATTTATAGAGAATCTATACTGGTTATGTGGTTTTTGTTTAGATGTAGTTTCTGATCAGGATATGAAGTTCACTAGCCACTTTTAGAGAGAAGTCTTCAAAAGGTTGGATAAGAAACTTGGCATGAGTATGAAAGAGCATCCACAATTGGAGGTTAACCAAATCCTAGAAGAGATGCTAGATCATATGTGAATGAAAGGCAAACTAATTGGGAAGAGTGTGTACCTATAGTAGAGTTTGCATATAATAGTACGAAGTAGTCTTCCACTGGACATAGTCCATTTATGCTTATGTGCGGGTTTCAACCGAGAGCTCCTTATGCAGTAGGATTGCAGCATGAGAAAGTCCAAATTGCAAAAGACTTCTTGGAGGAGATGAATGATGTGCTTAGGCTTGCTAAGGAAAACATTAAGAGAGCTCAAGATATAGCAAGAGCCTATGATGGCCCTCAAAGGAGAGATATCAACTTTGAGGTGGGAGAGCAAGTCTACCTTATATTTCCCTCTAGGTTTGAAACCATGAAAATGGGACCTTGTCCAAAACTATCTCCCACGTATTGTGGACCTTTCCCAATACTTAAGAGAACAAGAAAGATGGCTTACCAGCTCCAACTTCTAGAGAATAGCTAGATCCATCTAATATTTCATGTTAGCTAGCTTAAGAAAAGGATGGGTGAATTTGACAACCTCATTCCAAATAGTGAGGTAGTAGAGCCTATTTCTGTTTAATCTATTCCACATGAGCCTGAGAGCATACTATGCAATCAAGAGAAATGGACGAGGTGTCACCTTTATAAAGGGTTTCTAGTGAAGTGGAAAGATAGTTAAGAAGACAGTGCTACATGCGAGGGGGTTAGCACCTTTCAGAGAAGGTTTCTCAATTTTAGATTATCTTCCCAAGAGTCTTCTTAAGAGGAAGGATATGGGGAAACAACACAGGCATATGACCATGTACATCGGATACATGGGGTTTAGTGGGAGCATTTGGTCTATATTCTTTTATCTTTCATTGAGCCTAAGGACAAAAATGGACTTAAGGAGAAGAAAATGTTATGTGAGAGTTTGAGAAAGGGAGGTGTGAACCCTCCCTTAGCTAGGAATGCCATATGGGCTCTCACATGAGTGCCAAGTGGCACTCATGTGGGAAGCCACCAAAACTCTCCTTATTGAAGTTGAAGGTGGTAGATCACATGCATGGCTGGGAGGTGAATGATAATGAGGAATCTCCATGCAAATGCACTCCACAATTGCAGCCATCATAGCTTCTTCATCTTGCTTTGAGTTTTGTGCGCACCTACACAAAAGTAAGGGGGATCATTGAAGTTCAACAGCCTCAATAGATAGCAATTTGATTGGTTCCACCTAATTCATATGTTTGAGCTATGGAGGCCTAGATTGCACATAGCGTAAACAAGGAAATAGAGAGGGATGTTCTATTCCACACTTGTCATTCTTTCCATACTTCACATTTGATTTAGTTTTTCATGTGCAAAACAAAATGGAGCTTTGAATGATTGAGACTGGGATCATATCACACATGGATTATTTTCTCTCAAGATTCAATCAGGATAGGATCCACCCTTTTGAGTAAAGAGGTGAATTAGAGAGATGAAGACCATGATAAATAAGATTGATCCTAGGGCACGAGGGAATACCCCAAGGTACATATCTGCACTCATTTTTGAGGACGAAAATGCTTTTAAGGTGTCATGGACAAAGGAAACCACCCTGAACCTCAGATTCCATGTGACTTCTATATCTCATGATTGGTTCAGAATTTGGAGACACCAGTGCTTCCATTGCATCTTGAACGTGTAATACCCTAAGCTCAACTATCTTCTTGCTTGATTCTAACATCCACAGATCAACTGTCTTCTTGCTTGATTCTAACTGCCTTTAATGAACTGCCCTTGAAAACCTATATAAGGAGGGGTTGGCCACATACATACTTAGTCTTGCCAATACCAGTCTTGGAAGCTCAAGGAGTTGTGACCACCAAGTAATTACTCTCCAAGTTCCAGTTCTTTCCTTGTCCTTGTTCAAGTCTTGTCTAGTCTTGTATCTTGGACATCTCTCCTTGTCCTCTTGTAATCTCATAGTACAAGATCTTCTCTAGTTATTTCTTGTATCTAGTTCATATCCTTGAAGGGAATTCTTGTAATCGAGGTATCTTGTTTCATACCTACGGTCCTAGGTTCTGGGATCTTCTGTATCGTCTCTAATCGAGTTATCCATACCTATCGGTCCCAAGTTTTGGGACATCTTGTATTAGTTACATACCCTTGTATTATTTTCCCTACATGGGTGTTCTTGTTATAATAACTATATTGATGAAATCTTGTCTAGTGTAGTCAGAGAGAACAATCTAGTGCTCCCCTAACACTTTGGCAAGACTACCTTCATCCAGACCAAGCACCATGGAGATTATTCGTGAGAACTCTTTTCTGCACTTAAAGTTATTCAACAACAAGTCCAAGAGATATGAGAAAACCTAGAAAGGATTCAACAACAGAATATTCAAGATGTAATCACAAAATTTCAAAGGCAAATTCAGGAGCTACAAATCATTGTAAATCAATCTTCTTCAAGTACCCCCATGACAGCTAACATGAGGAAAAGTCCAAAAGTGAGCATGCTTGAGAAGTTTGATGGGACAAGATCAAAGTTTCAAGGATTTCCGCAACAAGTGAAGCTCTTCATAAGCATGCAACATGACTGGTATCTAGATGGTGCTTCTCAAGTGGGACTCAAAGGAACTTTGTTATGTGGTCCTTCCCTTTCATGGTTTGCACCTATCTTAGAGAAGAATATAGATATTTTGTACGATTTCAAGGCCTTTGTTCGAAAGTTCACATTTTCTTTTGGGGATACCAATTGTTCAGGTGTTGCTGAGACAAAGCTAAGGAAGCTACATCAAGGAAATAAACCTGCTTCTATCTATGCATCAAAATTCAGACAAATCATATGTGATCTCACATGGAATGAGGATTATTTTATTAACCAATTCTGATGGGGTCTACATGATGATGTCAAGGACCTCAGGTTAACCATGCCCAAGGTAAATACTTTGAATGAATTCATGAATCAAACAATTGAGTGTGATAATAGGTTGTTCGAGAGAAAGCAAGAGAAGAAGACTTCTACTCAAGATCGAGAATACAAATTTACCTCAGTCCCTCAACAATATATGTTGGAAGAATGTCAACCAGAGCCCATGCAACTGGATAACATCAAGGTCATGTGGATTACACTAAGGGAATTCGAAAGACAATGGATTATGATTTTATTGTGGAGATCATGATCATATGATATTCAAATGTCCTAAGAAGAAGAAACAAGCTGGAATTAGGACTTCCACAATTACCATCCCATATCAAAGGAATCATCATCAGAGTGAAAAGATGAATACATCTCATCATGAGAATCAAGCAGTTGATTCTACACCTAGATATACTATGAACCCTTTTCAGTTTCATCATGGATGTCCATCGTCATCGTGTTCCATTACCACATATCAAGAACTCTACAAAGGCCAAGAGCTATGAAGATTCAAGTCTTAGAAAGTTTCAAAGTCACATAACCGCTCCTCGTGGAACTCATCACTTGAGGGGGAGGTGATGTCATGGACAAAGGAAACCATCATGAACCTCAGATTCCATGTGACTTCTATATATCATGATTGGTTCAGAATATGGAGAAACCAATGCTTCCATTGCATTCGAAACATGAAAAACCCTAAAATCAAATGTCTTCTTGCTTGATTCTAACATCCATAGATCATGTTTCAAATTGATGGCATCATTGATGATATCATCAATGACATCATCAATTCATAACTGCCTTTGATGAACCGCCCTTGAAAACCTATAAAGGAGGGGTTTGCCACATACATACTTAGTCTTGCCAATACCAGTCTTAGGAGCTCAAGGAATTGTGAGGACAAAGTAAGTACTCTCCACATTCCAGTTCCAGTTCTTGCCTTGTCCTTGTTCAAGTTTTGTATAGTCTTGTATCTTGGACATCTCTCCTCATCCTCTTGTAATCTCGTAGTATGAGATCTTGTCTAGTTATTTCTTGTATCTAGTTCATATCCATGAAGGAAATTCTTGTAATCGAGATATCTTGTTTCATACCTATGGTCCTGGGTTGTGGGATCTTCTGTATCATCTCTAGTCGAGTTATCCATACCTATCGGTCGTGGGTTGTGGGACACCTTGTATCAATTACATACCCTTGTATTATTTTCCCTACGTGGGCATTCTTGTAATCAGAACTATATTTTCAGGATATTATCTAGTGTAGTTAGAGAGCACAATCTAGTGCTCCCCTGACATAAGGAGGGAATGTTGTATAATCACATGGGTCTAAAGGGTAGAACCCTTGGGTTTTTAGGTGTCAAACCCTTGGGATTTATTATTTATTTACCCCTATTTGAAGGGTCTTTAACCTTAGGGATGATTCTCTAAGGTTGAGTACCTTAGGCTTGATTGGAAGCTTCTTTTAGAAGGTATATGATTTTGTGTGCTTTCCTAAGCTTGGAAACCATAAAATCACCTTAGGGACTTGGAAATATATATTGGAGGGGTTGAGTGGATGGATAGGTGCAATTCTCTCCATAGTGTGGGCTTGTTAGTTAGGTTCTTAGCTCATTTGATTGTGGAGGTTATGGACCTTTCACAACAAAGGACCTCACTAAAAATTGGAGGACCAAATGTGTGGTTAACTTTAAGAGTACTACGAAAATTACTCTATCAAAATATCTTTATCCTTGCAAAGCAAAAATGAGGAATCACAAAAGCTATCTGCCTTTTTTTTTGTCATTCGATGTTCTTTGTATTGTAACTTCAAAAGATGAAAATAAGTGGACTTCTCATCAAAGGAATGGCATATACATGAACCTTCTTTATAAAAGTCTTTAACTTTCGATACAATATTTTTGTATGTTCCTCTTTAATTAATTTAAATAATTTCTTTTTGTTTTTCTTTTCAAGGAAGTTTGGTTTAAGCATACTCTTTCATATATGCTTAAATTAATTGAAAGTACAGATGAAAGTAGGCTTAGTACCCCGAAGAAGATATAGGGTTTAGATTGCTTGAAGGTGATTAATTTAGGAT
>CM035435.1:137779668-137787168 GCA_020310875.1 Ceratopteris richardii
ATATATATATATATATATATATATATATATATATATATATATATATATATATATATATATATATATATATATATATATATATATATATAATTATCTTTCGATGGATAAAAATTCTCGAATTTTATTTTGTTATGAACGTACTAAACGAATTAAACAAATAATTCGCGAATTAATTCTCACGAATTAAATCAGTCGTTCGTACTATGTGTACATTGTATGTTGTAGGGTGTATCAACAGACTGTGCACAAGTAAGTCTAGGCTCGAGATGCATCGCGAATCACGTGTGCATCGTCTGTTGCTGAAGATGCAAAGAGTGAAATACAACCTGAAAAAAAATTGACAGTTATGCCCCTTTTAGAGTTGCTTGCAATAAACCCATCCGGAATGTGTAATTCACGAGATGTACGCAAACCATGAGTAGCGCGTCTGGGTAGGTGTTCTTGAAGTGACACAATCCATCACTGCATTCAACAGCTTGAAGGTTTTAAAGAACCAAGTAAATAACATTTTGTATACAAGCTTATCAAAGCACGTTATGGTTTGAAGCAAGCACCAAGCGCATGGTATGAAAAGATATATTTATACCTTTATCTATTGATTTTGAAAACTCTGAAGATCCTACTCTCTATGTTAAAGAAGAGATGAATGTCTTGATTATTATCATCATTTATGTTGATGACATGATCATGACGTGTCCCAAGGATTCTGGTCTTCAGTTCTTTAAGTCACAACTTAAGCATACATGATATAAGGACCTTATGAAGAGGTTGTGGAGAGCTACATGGTGGTGTGCTCGGTTGCTCCAAACACTAAGGGAGTGGGTTGTTGTGTGGGGAGAGAGAAAGTAGAGAGAGAAACTTGCACAAAAATTTGAAGGAGAAGCTGAAGCTGAAGAAATCCCATTCAAGTTATGAGAGTGTTTGGATCATGTCTTATTGATAAGTGACTTTTAGGTCATTTGGGCATGTTCACACATGGTCGATGATCAGAAGTCATAAAAATAATGTAAATATGTGTAAATCCCCATTTCGGGTTCCAAAAAAAAAACAAAAATATGTCTAGAAAGCTCTCGAAGAGAACTATCATCTGGAATTGTCAAAATATTCAAAAGGAGTCATTGGGGCCTTTATTCCAGATAAACTCCCACTTAAACGACCAAGGAGGGGCCTTTAAGCTAATTAACTCCCACCATCTATATACATAACTGATGTTGTGCCTTGGGTAGACACTTAGTGAGAGCATCTGTAGGATTCTGTGAAGTATTGACCTTGATCAAAGTGATCTGGCCGTCCTCTAACACCTCTTTGATGAAGTGGTATCTCACATCACAATGCTTTGTGCAAGCATGGAACATGGCATTCTTTGCCAAACGTACGGCACTCTGGCTATCACATCCAAGAATAGGTGCCTTTTCAGGCATCTCAAACTCACTGCACAAGCGGGCTAACCAAATGGCTTCTTTGGAAGCCTATGTGGCTGAAATATATTTAGCCTCTGTAGTAGATAGTCCAACTATCCTTTGAGATCTAGAGCACCATGAAATAGTACCGCCTGAATCACATAATCCTTCCAACTCCAATGGACCCTTTCTATAAGATAGGCATTTACCTTTGGTTCCTTTCAAATATCTCAAGATAGATTTGACTGCCTCCCAATGAGCTTTGCTGGGATTAGCCATAAACCTACCTGCCAACAAGTCCCACTGCGTGAGCAATGTCTGGCGGAGCGGCAACCATGGCATACATAAGGGAACCACAAGCAGATGCATATAGAACTCTCTTCATGTAGTTGGCTGTATCATCATCTTTGGGACAATTGGAAAGCTTAACACATGGCTACATTGGCACTCCAAGAGGCTTAGCATCCTCCACATTAAATCTGTCCACACTTTTTCAATGTACTTTTCTTGGGATAAATGCAAAGTATGCTGCTGCCTATCCCTTTTTAAATGCATACCCAAGTATATGCTTTTCTTGGGATAAATGAAAGTATGCTGCTGTCTATCCCTTTTCACTCGCATACCAAGTATATGCTCAGCTTCCCGAAGGTCTTTCATTGAGAATGGTTAGTTCAGCTGCTGTTTTAGAGCATTAGAGTGCTCTTTTCTTCCCAGCCATCAGTATAGCATGTTTTCATATGTGGATTCTTCATCCGAGTTACTACCTGTTGATAGGTATGTATCGTATATACCCTATCAGCTATACATTTTCTGTAATTTTTTGTATGTTCTGTTTGCATTTTGTGCTAGGTTTCATTATGAGTTTGCCCATCATTTCCGCAAGTGATAGAAACTCACGTCATAGAGCTTCTTGTGAGTTCATGTTCATGGTGTGTGCGTGTTGTGGGGGGTGTGTATGAGCATGCATTCATTCTTAGTTTCATACCTGCTATTGGGCAATGGGCAGTGATGACGTTAGTGGGGATGTCATAGTATTGAGTTGATACTATGTGCAATGGAGCTGATCTGCAATATAGTCTTGTGGTTGACTACCATGAGTGTGCATTTCCCTCGTGTACATTAGAATTACACTAATCTGAATTGTATTGATGTTATCATATCTGTTTCATATAGTAGCCATATTTACATACTATACAAGTAAGGACGTCTGAACAAGTACAAAAGTTAGCCCCAAGTATATATGACCAAGATTTTCTGCAGAAAGTTAACTAATAAAAGATACAAATATAAATAGTGTATGGCATTCTTAAAGACAAACACAAAATAGTTGAAATTACATCTTCAGATGAACCACAAAATTGATTTTTCAGCATTCTATTTTTACATAGTTGTTCGATACATGAGGATTCAGAATTTGGGAATTGATTATTTTACATAGAAGTTATGGTGGAAATTGGAATATAGCCAATAACAACTATGTAAAAATAGAATGCTGAAATATGGTAAAAGTGTGGAACATTGAGCATCATTATCCTTTTTAGGGTCCTCATCAATGGGCTCTTCAACTATGCATTTGTTTTAATTTTTCTTATGTTTAGCTTGCTTCTTATGCTAAGCCTCATTATGGATAAGTTTGCCATCACTATCGAAAAGCAGTTCCCAGAGCTTTTGATGAGTTCATGGTGGTGATGTGAGTCTGTGGGATGTGTGCCAGCTTGTTCTCATTCCTAGTTCTATACCTACTATTGAGAGCTGATGACATCAGTTGGAATGCCATAGTTTGTGGTCGTTACCGTGCATAATGGAACCGGTGGTTATATGGCCTGGTGGTTGGCAAACATGAGCTTATAGCTACACTTCCTTTTTGGGTGAACTCGGGGTGAGTTTACCAGAATTCATCTCGGCATATAATGTTTGTCATGCTAGCAGTATGTAGATTTTATGTATGGGGTTTTCCTTAAGAGTCTTGACCAGTTTATGTGTTGGTATACCATTTCAACTGTTAGGCTTCATTATGCTGAGTTTTCCCATTACTTCCAGTTGTGGTAGAAGCTCCATTTGTAGAGCTTTTGACAAGTTTATGCTGGTGTGTGCATATGTATCTGCATTGTGAACATGTATTCATTCTCAAGTCTTTACCAACTGTGGGGCACTGATAACTGTGAGTTGGGATGCGATAGTGTTCACATTAAGCATGATGTAGTTGATGTCTTTATGTTTTTTATGGCTGATTACCTTGAGCTTATGGCTGCAGTTTTTTTTGGGGCAAATTTGGGGTTTGCTTTGGTTCATCTCAGCGATATTTGTTTGTTGTATTAGCAGAAATGCCGGTTTCATGCAGAGTTTTGTTTGATTTAAGGCCAGTTGATAAGGGTGTATACTCTGTCAAATATGCATTTGTTTTGATTTCCCATCTTTAGCTTGCTTCTTATGCTAGACTTCATTATGCTAGACTTCGTTATGGCTGAGTTTTCCTTTCATTTCTGGTTGCAATATAAACGCTATTTGCAGAGCTTGGGATGGCGATGAGTTGATGCATCGTGCGGGTGTGTATGTGTGAACAAGTACTTGTTCTTAGTTCTGTACCCACTTTTGGGCACTGATGATGTTAGTTTGGATGTTATAGTATATTTGATCCCTACATGGGTAGTCTGAACTGATGGCTATGTGGTATTATGGTTGACTACCATTAGCTTGTCGTTGCACGTTCATTTTTGGGTGAATTTGGGTTTTGGCTGAATTCATCTTGGTATGTATATTCTCACAAGTCTCATCATCATGAATAGTGGCATTTGTTTCTCAACGTTGCTAGTGTTTTAGGATGCTACATTATTTTTCCATTTCTCCCTTGAAGTGTAGTGGTTGAAGGTGACATATCCTAAGCAAATCACAAGTTAGTATGCAGGTTACAGGCTCCATCTATTCTTGTTGTTTTCAGAATGAGTCTCTCAGTCAACTACTTTTTAGTTAGCTCACTTAGAAAAAGCCCATTGTCGCTCTTGAATTCATTAAATGCAAGAGTGTGAAGATGGGAACAAAAATACTCACTCTTTCATGTGCTTAACACAACAGAATCAATTCTTGTAGCTTTTCCATTGCAAGGGGTCTTTTTCATGTTCTTACTTAGGAGAAACAATCATGGAGTACAGTCTGTTCTAAACATGCACATCCTCCAAGCCTCAAGGGTATACATATCTCAACACACTTTTCTTGCAATTTATGTACAATTTATTCCTGCAGAATACATTAAGCAGATAAATGCTCTTTGTACTTTTCTTTTATCTTTGTGCATTCATGTCATCAGAAAAAGGTACTCTCAAAATAACCCCTGCTTTGTGGGGTATGAGGGGTCCCATGGGTACTATGCCCTTCGCCTGTAGGGTTGTTCTTTCAATCTAATTTATGCAAGGAAGATTAGGCTTCCGCAGAACTTTTTCTTGAAAAAAGAATCTTGCTGTATTCTAAATATGCTGTCCATCATCTTCAGAGGTAGCCAGTACATTATTGAGTCGAAGTGTAGTCATTGGAAGCTGATCACGTTCTTAAGTTTTCCTGAAGTATCTATTTAAATTTAAAATAAACACGAGGCCTTTCGTTGTTCGCGTTTGACACTGGATAAGGCTTTGCACAGTTTGTAGTTGATTATACATTATGATCACCAACATCATATGTGTGACGTGTCTATCTGAGTTAGGTGTTGCCAAATCATGGGAAGGAATGAGTCAGATGAACTTTCTGCTGCCCAAATATTGTACCCCTGTATGCAGTGTGCTGATATATTCTTCTTAAAGGTTAGTATTCTAAGTTCACGAGGAGAATTTCAGCACATCGGCAAGTTTTTGACACTTCACAAGTCAATTCCTATTTTACATTTATTGTGAGAAGGCAGACATCTGCCAATTGGGAATGGACCAAAGGAAGGTCAACATGCTTGCTCGTGAATACAGTGACGAAGTGAAAAGGAAACCCAAGCCCATCATTCTATCACATCGTATCCTCTTCAAGTGCTAAGAATCATTTGACATTATCCAGTGGAAACTCATGCACTAATTTGTTTTCTCCTTGACATAAATAGACATGCTATCTGGTTTAACAGGGCAGGGGAAGATGTCAAAGAGTGATCCGAATTCGGCCATATACATGGAAGATGAAGAGGTCAATGAAGTGCAATCCTTTTTGATTCCATAGTTTTTTTTTGTCTATCTTTTGTCTTTTTAAAATGTGTTCCTTGCATATAGGCCGAGGTCAATGTGAAGATAAAAAAGGCATTTTGTCCTCCTCAAGTTACAAAAGAGAACCCCTGCATTGAATATGTTGAGTATATTATACTTCCTTGGTTTGGAAGATTTGAGGTGTTACGCAAGGAGCAAGATGGCGGCGACAAGTATGTATTTAAATATTTTGTTGCTATTTTGTATTTATATTAAGGCGATTTCAGGGAGAATGCTTGATATTTGCTCCCTGTTTGCAGGGTGTATGAGAGCATGGATGATATAATCACTGACTATGAGTCTGGTGCTTTGCATCCATCAGACTTAAAAAGTAATCTCAGCAAAGCATTGAATAAGATCCTGCAGGTAGATTATTCTAGTGTTGCACTCATCATTTCTTTCATATATTTTGTCACTCTCCGGCAATTTCAAATTGCTTTTTCATGAATATGTAGCCTGTCCGGGATCATTTCAAAAACAATGCAGAAGCTGCTAAGCTATTAAAGAAAGTGAAGGTAGTTGTTGTTTTTTTTTTTTTTGTAATTTTGATGAATGGCAACTAGTTATAGCTTTAGATTCACACACATTTTTTTCTGTACAGGCATACAGGGTAACAAAATAGTCACAGTTGCAGTCACATATGAGCTTTTAAGATATTGTTTCTCTCCGGAAGCTGTGTTACATTTAGATCCCTTTGGCGTGTACTACATAGTGGTTCTTCTGTTTTTCTTCTCAACAGTGCACACAATACGTAGCTCTCAATATGAGCAAACACATTAAGACATTTGGAAGCACATGTGAGTCCAGTAATTGTTGCCTAACGTGCACCTCATTTGTGCTAGAATCTGACAATGTTTCAGCTTGAGCTGTGCATGCATGAGCATTTTCAAGGAGATCTTCAAGAAGCCTGAGCTCATGCTTTAGAACCTATTATGAGCCAATGTCCACCATCTGCAGCACTTGATTTTTTACATTCTAAAGATATTAATTGTAGTTTCTCAATTATTTAACTTGGTTTTATCTCCAACAATCATCAAAGAGACTGTTCAAGGGTCAAATCTACAGCCAAATGATATCTCAATTGATATGTATGAAATCCAAACAGATGCCTAAACGAAAGAAAACTAGGCCAAAAGATCTTTATTTCGTCTCTAAATTGAAGGCCAAAAGGGATGTCTTTGATAGGAACCACTTGTCTTTGTCATATTGAAATGCAGATAGGAAAGGTTGTCTTGTGATGGAAATACACCGAAGTCCATACATAGGAATAATTACACTACATTAAGGTTCAGTGTCACTTAATGGTTGGAGCTGGCCCCTAAAATTTCTGATTAGTACTAACACTTAATAATAATATTAGGTGCATGAATATAGCAATAAAGTATTATATCTAATAATTTTTCCTATTATGTGCTCAATTTAGTGAAAATAATAGTCCTGACATTATTTCAAAACACAATGAAACGAGGATGACATAGACATTAGATAGATAAGCTTAACTCTTAAGTAATATTAGAAATGACTTCTCTTTGAATGACTGTGAAATGATGCATATTGTAATTAAAAAGATTAATTCTTGTGGTGCTATTACTTGGAAAATGCCTAGAGGCGGAGAAGTGTCACAAAGCAAGGTTGATGGATAGGTATAGTGGTCTTGGTTTTTGGATTCTTTGATTTCAGAATGAGATAGTTGGATAGGGTACAAACTTGGTAACCTGAGAAAATAATTTTAGGCACTTCCATCCCTTGGATTGATTACTTGTCCTAGGCAAAATGAATTATTCACTTGTTCAAAAAGGGTATTCATTCAATAATATCTTAGACAACGTTAGGTCTTTTGTTATTTCATTACATGTATATTTATGGTTCTTCTTCTTTTCATTTGTTTA
>CM035435.1:137792168-137882168 GCA_020310875.1 Ceratopteris richardii
TAGTAAAAAATTTGCGATTGAGTTTTAAAAAGCAATAAGCTTTTCTTGACAGTTTTGATAGATCTCTTTCATGGCAAGAAAGCTCATCTAAGAAGACAAATTTTGGAGTTCTCAAGGTGAGAGTTTGTCCACTTGTGTTGCAGATTCTTGGGAAGGATTTAGTTGAAGAAAAGTTTTACAATTTTATGTAAGAAGAATGGACACTTTGAGACATTCAGGTAGCAAATCAAACATTCAGTCATGAAGGTTTAATGAGAGCAGATTCTACACGGGTATTTTGTTGGAGAGATCTTATAAGATCTTGTATGATCTTGAATATCTTGAGTATTTTTGAGTGAGATGTCTATCCTTTGTTTGTAAAATTTTTAACATTGGAAGAAGTAAGTCAAAGATTTAGATTCTATCACATTAGTGTTGCAGAGAAATAGAAGAAGATACTTGTTATGTTGCAAAAGATTATGAATCCTAGAATGCTTTCAGAAAGGTTTTTGTTATGATAGGATCAGCTAACCTTATTCTAGATTTTGGAAAGCTGAGGAATCGTAGGGAAAGCTATTGGCATGTGTACAGTGCTAATAAAAGGGTTCAGATATTTTGTTTTCAGATACAGGTATTGATCACTGAAGATCGGATTTATTGAAAGAAGGAAGACGTCACAGATTTCATAAAGTTTGATTTACTTTGAAGAATTCTGGATACTAGTGTTAAATCATCTAGGGGAATGATGAAACATGAAGACTTTTTTTCAGCCATATGTGAAAGAATGGAGAATCATACCTGTAGGTATTCCTATATCAGGTATTCCTATATTTCCTTTGTCAGTTTCTCTTTATGTTCCAGCTTTGAAAGAAGAAGGAAGAAGGAGAATTTCTGAAGAAAGTTCCTGTTAGGTTTTCCTGTTCGGGAGAAAGTTCCAGAGTTCTATTGAAGAGAAGCTTGATATTTCAGAGAGGTATGTTACTTATGAGGTGCGCACATATATGATTATACGAGACTCTGAAGGAAAGAGGTATGAAAGACTTACATATAGAACAAGGATGAAGACAAGATGACATCAAAGATATGAAATTTTGGTGAGACTCATGAGAGTTAAATGAGTTGAGTTGAGTACAGTCAGAGATGAACCAGCTAGTGTTCATAATACACTAAGTTGTGAGTTGTCAGTCACACAAGTTCCAGGATGGATTCAGTTTCTATTTTTATGTGGATCATAGTGTATGCTTACAGGTTTGAGAAGACAAGAGATAGCAGATTCAGAGTCAAGTCATGCTACATATGTTGTCAAGCAGTGATTGCTTGATGTATACTAACACTATTGGATATCTTTTTGCATATTCTCTCAGGTATTATGGTTCATATTCAGCAAATTCAGATTTTTGAAGTTTGAAGAAGTTCAAATTCAGTTTTGAAGAAGACTTTTGAAGATAAAGTTTGAAGGTCAATTATGAAGGACAAGCTTCAAGCTTTTGTCAGTTTGCAGTTGAATGAAGTTGCATATCCAGTTCAGTTTGTACCAATATGACATTGGAGGGGGGATTGTTGGAAATCAATGTTACATCAGTCCAAAATCCTTTTAGGGCAGAAACCCTAATTTTGGTACTTAGTCATTTTTGGCACAAAATTTGGGTAAAATTTTTATGAGCCTATCTTGTAGAGCTTGAAGAGAGCTTTCCAATGGTATATGACATTCAGTCATCAGAGATCAGATTTGGGAGGAAACCCTAACCCTAATTTTCTGCTGATTTAGGGTTTTTACCTCATTTGATAGCTCTCAGCTTGGATGTCATAAAAATGTTTTCAGATCATTCATCAGGTGGTCAGATAGTGGAAAAAGCAAGTCAAAACCTATCTTCTGTGATAATCTAAAATACAGCAAAAGCTAGTAAAAAATTTGCTATTGAGTTTTAAAAAGCGATGAGCTTTATTTTGATCTACGAAAAGCAGATTTTTTCGCTAGAACACTTGGTGGCCTATATAAGAAGCTTCTTGGTCACTTTTGAAGACATCCCAACCAATTCCAACGCTAGCTTGTGGTGGAGCTTGAGGAGATGGTGCTCTAGCACTCATGGGGCAGCCATGGTGCACTTTGTGAAGCTATGGAGAGCGGCCATGGAGTTCTTCTTGGAGAAGAGTGTGCTCACACTCTTGCTTATGGAGAAGACTTATCTATCAGTTGCTTGGTGGTGGGGATCAGCCATCTACATGATGTATTTGAAGATTATCTTCTACATGAAGATTTTGGAGTACTTCAAAGACATTGGATGGAGCTTAACATAAGATTGCATCTTACGTTAACTATTCAGGTACATATTTTCTTTATGCACACAGGTACTACTTGGAGCTTATGGAGGCGATGGCATCCATATCTGGAGGAGTCCTATTTGGCATACATGGAGGCAGTGGGATCCATAAAGAGAATCAGTACATGCATGCTACATGCATTCAAATGAGATGTTAGAGAAGGAGTTTCCACATGAGTATGAGGATTTCTGTCAGCAACATGTTAGCATTCAATGCTAATTCTGTGAATATGTGAATTTTTCTCACACACATCTGATTCACGGCCTTCAATAGCTTAAATTCAGATTAGGGTTTGCTTAATATCAGTTTCAAACTGATCGTTTCTCTTTCTGTCACTCATATACACTCTTCTATAACCGATAAGGTCATACATCTCATACATATTCAGATTTCTATCCCTACATATGAATATTCTTGTAAATTCTGTACATTCACTCTTCCATCTATTTCTGTTCACATAGAGTGGTTGAGATTTTGACTCCCACATTGTAATTTGACATTTGTATATATGATAGTGTGAGTAAGCAGTGGCTTACGTAACACTTTGAACATGTTGTCTAATCTCTCTCTATCTTTGCCTCATCATTGTATGATTAAGTGTGGTATGTTCACGTTTGTCAATTTTGGAAGAAGATGGAATCTGTGTTGTAGATCCTTGACCTATGGGACATGTGGAATTTAGTTATGGACCTACTTAATTTCCAATAGATCCCTCCTCTATGAATGGGTCGCAAGAAAGTTTGATATGCTCTCTCTCTCTCTCTCCCTCCCAAAAATGCATGTTGAAAATCTTTCGTTGCTCATAATTTTTTGTCTCTGTGTGTCCTCTTGCCATGCTCCACCATCCAGGGTCTACAATTGTCATGCGTAATGCATCCATGCATAAATGTAGTCTAGAAAAGATATGGTAGATGTAGCGAAATCGGGTTTCTGTCGGACAAATCAACTCTTTCTTCCTATAAGCCCGAAAAATAGCTAGTGCTTGGTGATTCTTACGTATGAAAGAAATCACCTTTTTTGCATCACTTACCACAGGAGATAGCTAAGGGAGCTTCCCTATATCCTCAATCAATAAATCTAAACAATGTGCAGAGCATTGACTTTGCACAATGCTAGGAAACTTTGCCTCTACTAGCTCTCCCATTCTCTTATAGTTTGAGGCATTATTGGTGATAACCTGCGGTACACTTTACACATCGATTTCATCAATGGCGCTTTTGAGATTCTCAAATATAAACTCCCCAGTGATGAGTGTGCCAATATGACTACAATCATTGGCCCTAAGGAAAAAAGTGCCCAAACAACTAGAGACCATTACGTTTATGATAAGGAGCCGTCAAATGTCACTCCATCCTTGAGATAGAATGGAGCAATCATATGTCTGCCACCCCAATCTAATGGGCTCTAGAAGTTTTTCGATTCTCTCTTTCTCTTCTATGAGCATAGAGGTACGCAACCACATGTAATCAACCCCATGCTAGTCATGAGAATGGCCTACTTGAGCTATTGCTTTTATCATTATCTTCCATGCATTTGTACGAACAACATTGAAAGGAACGTTGCGCTCAAGTATGCAACGCTCTATCTCTATGTCAGCTACTCTTTGGCATTGCTTCTGCAAGCCACTGGATATGTGAGAGGATTAAATAGAGGACTTTGATGCTTAAAATCTTTGAGATGATTGTTCGTCCAATGAATAAACTCTTTATTCTCATCACATTGAGAAGAGGTCCGACTTCTCAATGTGTTAACACTAACTCTTGTATCCTCAACCACTTCTAGAATATCCTCGGGAGCTTCAACGAATTCACGATGGTGAGTTGACTTAGCATCTTGAGCAAGCTTACGCACTTTGCGCATAATTTCCACAACCTCTTGTGGGACTTTTGTATGCTGAACGATGCCCAATCCTACTTGTCCAGATACATGATGGGTAAGACGTGTAGTAGTGGTACTGAAGGACTTACCACAATACTTATACATCCATCTCCTTGTACCAGAACTAGATGCGGTATTATTCACCAACACTTCGAAGTTTGCTCCCCCTCTCAATATGTGTGTGGCTATTGAGTTTTAATGGATAGGCTGAACTTTGAAGGCTTCCTCAATTTCTCTCTCTCTCTCTCTCTCAAGAATCAATTTTCAAGTGATAAGCTCTCCCTCTCGAGTCTCAATGAAGGCTCTCTCTCTCTCTCTGTGCAGTCGGATTGAGAGCTAATGCTCACAGCTGAATGCCTATGGCAACTTGCCGCTGGTGAAGGGCTGACAAGTGGGCTGAGGGCTCATGATGGAGGACTGACGGCTCAAAGGAGGGCAAACTTGCAAAGAAGTCGAGGTTCGTCGAAGGCAGCAGCTCGCTTCAAAAGTAGGTCATTAGCCAAGACTCACGTTTTTTTATGGAAGTGTAACCATGAATTTAGCTCCGAAAGGGGCCGAACATACCGATTTCTTGACCACAAAAAACAAATGGTGTGCCACACCGAATCAGCACTGATACATTTATACATCCATTCATACATGCATATGTACATGCATCCATACATACATATATGCATACATATGCGCACACATACATACATACATACATACATACATACATCCAAACGTACGTACATACATACATACATCCAAACCTACGTACGTACGTACATACATACTTTCATACATACCATAGTACAAAAAAATCGCGATTTTTTGATAAAATAAAAATCGTTTAAATCTCTCAACGATTAAAACGATTTATTCGCGATTTTTATTTTTTTCAGATTTTTTTTTTGGCTCTATTTTGAGATATTATGATGTATTTTAGCCATATGACATGCTTCTTATATAAAGTTTATGATATATATCTATATACTAGAGTGTTTTATATGTGTATATACAAAAATTTCTCGAAAAAAAAAATCATAAAAAGTGCAAAAGAATAAAAATCGCCATTTTTATTCTCAACCCTAGCGATTAAAACGTTTAATTCGTTTAAATCGCGATTTTTATTCGCGATTTAAACCTCTCATTTTGTACTATGATACATACATACATACATACATACATATATACATGCATACGTGCACATACATTCATGCATACATCCATTAATACATGCATATGTGCATACATGCATGCATGCATACATGCATGCATACATGCATATATACATGCATACATGCATACATACATACATACATACATACATATGTACGTACTTACGTACATGCATACATACATAAGTACGTATATACGTACATGCATACATACATATGTATGAATGTACATACATACATATGTATGAATGTACATTCATACATACATATGTATGAATGTACATACATACATACATATGTATGAATGTACATACATACATACATACATACATACATACATAAATACATACATATATACATACATACATGCATAAATGCACGGTATGTATGTAGCAATGTGCATGCATGCATGATCATTGATGTATGTAAGTATGTATGTATGTATGTATGAATGCATGCATTCATACGTATGCATGTACTTAGATGCATGCAAATACATACATACATACATACATACATGCATCAATGATCACACATGCATGCACATTGCTACATACATACATACATACATACATACATACATATGCACAGGTACATGTTGCTCCTAATATGGCTGTAAGTATATAATATTTTTGTTGCGGGTGCTACTATCAATATATGCACTTGCAGTACTATCCATCATATGTGCTAGGTATATAATTTTGCAGTTCCATTCTTGTGAAACAGGCTCCCTTGATTCCTCCAAATAATGGAGTGAAGATTCTGAAATTAAACTATCATGTAAGAAAACTTGTGCATCTTTATAAATCATCTCTGCAATTTAAATTGTTGAAGTTTTCGTTGTGTTTCTGATTTAATTCATACAATGAAAACATGTTTTGTGCGTAACAAAATCAGATTGGTAGAAATTTTCATTGAAAATATTTTTGAAGCTTGAGTAATGGTTGATTCTACAGCATATACACAGTAAAGTAGAATGAATATACTGGTTAATTTGTTCAGCATAGATTCTGAGCCATATAATAGATGCATTTATTTAGTTGATGTATCTGTTATTAATGTTCCTGGTCGTGATGACAATAAAGGCTATTTGCTGGAATGTTTTTGATATAGAACATAGGTTCGAAAATAAGTAATATAGAATCTTTATTGACTGGTTCATAGACCAAGGTGTATCTGCAGTGTAAAACAAAGAAATAAGCCAAACAATGATACAAAACCCCCCCCCCCCCCCCCCCCCCCCCCCCCCCCCCCCCCCCCCCCCCGGGGGGCGTCCTGCAGGTGTGTATTTACGAAAGCTCCATTATATGAGCTTTCAGAATTTGTCTACACGTCATCAGTAATGTGTATCGAGATAGAGATATTAGTGATAATCTATCTTCAAGAATCTGATAATGGATTAGGTGTGTAGATCTGAATTTTGCTTAAACTAGGAACCTTGGAACCAAAGTGTCCATGATGGACTTGCATCACTGAGATTTGAATATTAAAAATGTGATACATGGTAAGTATGTGCATGGATCAAAAGCATACATGATTGAACATGAATAGTTGTTATTTGCCGTTGGCTTCTTTGAACTGAGTTGGCTTAAACTGATCTGCCACATCGTGACATGCAGATGTTAGAAATATGTGGGTTTAGCTAGATTAATCGCTTATTCAGGACTTGAGTGCGCAAATGATTTACACAAGTTCTGATCACTTGCCAGTGTAGTTGTAACCATGAATGTAAACATAATCTGATTATTTGAACAGAAAATCGAAGTAAAACATATAGGCTGTCAATTGGTTCCTTTAACCTCGGGACATTAATATTAGTTTAAGATTCAGTGGCATATGTGGGATAGTGGAACCATGTTAGGAGCTTGTCGTGTAAACTTGTAGGGATAGTAGAACTTGTATACAACAGAGCTCTTTTCAAGTGTTCTATCTGTACAAAAGAGTAGATGCCTGTGTATAACTAAACTTAAAGAAAATGCCCCCTTTCCCTTTCCCTTTCCCTTTCCCCTTCCCCTTCCCCTTCCCCTTCCCCTTTCCCTTTCCCTTTCCTTTCCTCTTCCCCTTCTACTTTCCTTTGTAATTCTTTATTATATATCCAGTTTACTCTAATGAAGATTGATAACTGGTCATTGGTTATTAGCGAATTCTGAAAATTGTCTGATATTGCATGCAACCTGTGAAAGGTCTAGATCTGGCTGTCCTTCATGCTTTGGTTGTGAAACATTATTTCAAGTGGCAACCTAGAAGAGGTGTGTTTTTTTTGCTTATGATGCATTCTTGCTGCAAGAATGTCGCTCTTACAGCTGGATAAAGTATTAACGAAGACCCCCTAATTCCACATTGATTTTCGCTAGTCATCCTATGGAAGCTGACTGGCGCCATTCTGTATTTCTACTATGATCCACTCTTACTGCACGAGAGTCACTATTGTTTTGGATCTTATATGTGCTGTTTTTTAGTCAGTTTCAATTTGGCTTCTTGCTCACAGATTTGCTCCTACCTGTGTTTTTTGTTCACTAGGTTTTTTTTTTTTTTTTTTTTTTTTTTTAATTAGTAAATCTTGCAATGACATGTGGCATTATAAACAATACTGGAGTGATGTATACATGCATGCATGCATCTGTGTGCACATGTGCATGCATGTACAGGAATTCATGCATGCATATGTAGGAATGCATTTACATACAGTCCTACTCTCTCTCTCTCTCTCTCTCACACACACACACACACACACACACACACACACACACACACACACACACACACACACACACCCACCTTCTTTGTGTACATACCTGAACATCAAACAATCAGGTTCTAACAGTCCATAGTGACATACATATGCATATGCATACACATACATATGCACATACACAAGCACATACGTATGTATGTACATAATCACATACATATATGTACATTGTACGCATACATCAAACGTGGATGCATAGTACGTGTACACACAGCACAATAGAAACATGTGGTACATTCATTCATTCATTTATTCAATCATACATATGAACATACAGATGTATGTATATATATACACATACACACGTGTGCACACTTACATGCACATGCATTCACACGCATGCGCACACGCACATGCACACATGTGCGTGCGGATGCGCATGCACACGTGCACTCGTGTGTGCACGTGCACACACGCGTGTGCATGCACACGCACACGCACGCACGTGTGTGCGCGTGCACACACACAACACACAATTACACAGACACACGTGTGTGTGTGTGCATTCATGCATACACACAAACATGGACATACATATTTATTCCCAACATTTTTCAAATGTTCCTGAAGGGATTACATACATGTCGAGATATGCACCCACATATATATGCACATACATATGAACGTACACCTACATACATGCACACATGCATGCATACATACACACATAAATGTGAATGCATGCATACGTACATACATGCATGCAAACATGCATTGGAATGTACCTGTACATGCATGATTGTAACTATCAGATGCACGCATGCATATGAATGCATAAATACGGAGATATATGGATGGATGGATGCATGCATGTATGTATGCATGTTATGTATGTATGTATGTATGCATGTATGTGTGTGTGTGCGTGTATTTATGCATGCATGCATGCATGCAGGTAGGAGACATGTACGTATGTATGTATGTCTGTTGAGATTTGCTCCAAGAGAGCTTTTCTAATTTTGCCAAGGAGTTGGTCTTGTTTGGCATTCAATAAGTATTCATCGATGCATCTATCATTAGAAGCATGGAATCTATTGGAATAAGTTTTACCTGTTTTCACATATTTTTATCTGCAAGTATTGTTTTCTCGCTTATTATCATGAGGTTGAGATTTCTTCTTTTATTATAAATGAGCATTGGATACAGTTTTTTGAACTGTTTTACTTCACGTGTTTTTGCTTTGCCTTCACCCTTTTTGTTTTCCTTCACGTACAATATTTCTATCCATACACTTGTTGGTGGACTTGTAGGCACGCTCCTCCTCACCTCCCTTTTTTTTTTTGCTTGGCTTCGGCATTTGCTTTTGGTTATGGGCACAAATTTAATCATTATCAGGATTGAAATTTTGAAGTATCAGAATTATATCCAATTGAGTCATTTTACCATTGTTATCTACGGTGCTAGGGTGTTTTTTCTATGAATGATTTTTCTAGTTAGAATAAACGTCGTATATTTATGGTTTGGGTTTTAGGGGAATCTTCTATCAAATGGCCTTTGTTGGATGTACAACATTTCCCTTTAGGTGACATCCAACATATCCCTTTAGGTGAAAGCATGTTTCCTATGTTGCTTCTGCTGTAATTCTCCTCCAAGCACATGTTAGAGTATTTTGAAGAATTTATTGTATCATAAACATTAGGAATGCAAATTCGGGTCCATCAACAAAAGCCTGATTATTTTCATATGAGGCTTTGCAAACTTGAGGATGTTTTCTATATTCACTTCAGTGCTGAGGTACTACTGATATATCTTTTTGTTCATTGGAAAATGCTTGATTGGGGTTACCTTGATTTGCAACTGTGATGGTTATCCCATGAAATGTTGGTTGCTTTGCAATAGTGGTGGTTCTTCTAGTACGTCTTGGTTGCTTCCATATCTGTACTGCTGGCTATATCGTTTGTTATTTGAAGCACAAAACGAAAGAGAAAGGAACTGGAAGCCTGGGCAACCTTTGTCTTTGTTTGTAGAAACTCTTTGTAAATAATCTGAGCATAGAATTGCAAATAGTTAAAATTTGTTGAATTATTTGAGTCTATGCTATTTGTCTCATGCTCAGCTTAACTCTTGCAAATAGCAGAAAGCATTTAAGTATGATTGATGCGTAGATGCAAAAAGATTTTTTGAAGTCAATTCAAGTGGAAAAAGTTACTTTGAATTTTCTTTTGAAAAGCGTTCGAGTTGCTAGAATTCCATAACTTCCCTCTTCTTTTCGAGTCCTTTTGGGTGATCCTAATTAGGAAAAAAATGCCTTGATGTGGTATGTACCACTCTCCCATTTGTAGATGCTACATGCACGCACAAACAACTACAAGTTGAATAGTAAATTCATGTATGTTTTGAAAGTTTATTTTTTAAACCTCTTTCGCCATAGAGATTGTTTGATGCAGAGTCCATTATATTAGGTTGCTTGTCGAGTGGCATTTGGTTTTGAATGGACCCATTGTTGAGGGCATTTATTTGGATAAGTATCATGATCAAATGTTTGATTGATGTTGATTTTTAAAATGGATCCATTACAGATGATATTTTGAGTATGTTAGGCTTTTTAGTATTGGATGCAGAAACTGTGTTGCATGTATAACATTTGGAGAAGAAGGAAGAGCTTCTTGGATACTTATTATCATATAGAACATAGGACATGTCCATGTTTTACATCGATAATTTGAATGTGTTTGTTTGTCTATTCATGCCAAGGCTGTTGTATGAATTGTGCATCCGAAGCTAGGGATTTTTTATGCTTTAGTCATGCTTGTATGGCTATATCTACATGTCTCGTTTGATGTCGTTGTGAAGAAAATGTAACTTTTATAAGGGTTTGAGATTCTATTTGATGAATGGGATTTTTGAATATCGAATTTGCTCTTGTGGGTCTCATGATGATGATGTAGGAGATCAGTCCTTTTAAGGCAAGTCAACTGAAGGCTTTGAGGAGTATAGAATCGAGGTTGGGTGGTGCAAGAGTGATAAGAGTGCATTCAACTTTCGAAATGAAAGGAGAAATTTTGATTTCATGTGTATGTGCGCATGGAGACATTCTCCTCAATTTTCACATTGAATTAGTACGAAAGTGAGCATGAACTTGCAAAGCTTTGTAGTGCTGAAAACGGCAATGAATTCTAGTCAACATCTTAGGTTGGATCTGTCCAGTTTTGGTACAACTTATACCCTTGAAAATTTTAATTTTTGTTCTTTTTGAACAATTTGTTGTGCAGAGGTTGTGGATGAAGTTAGGACGCTAAGTAAAATAAAATTATGATTCCTATTTTTTTAATCATGGAAAGATAACTTATCTCAGCCAAAAGCATGGTTCTTGTTTTGGGAATGGATGACTCATGGTTTGATCAAGAGTTGTATTTTTTGGTTTTCATGGTTTGATCAAGAGTTGTATTTTTTGATTTTCATGGTTTGATCAAGAGTTGTATTTTTTGGTTTTCGTAGTTTGATAAAGAGTTGTATTTTTTTGGTTTTCATGGTTTGATCAAGAGTTGTATGTGTTTGGAGATTTTTGAGATAGATATGTGAATTTAATGATAAAGAATATATAATGAAAATGATTGAAGGAGGTTTGTGGGACCAATTGAGTTAAGTTGGAGGATCTAAAATCATGCATAGCGACTTCAGAATCAACATTTGGGGATTTCAGATTTTAATGATCATGTGGTCATGGGAATCACCCAGTCTAAAAGTCTTTACTTGGACATTGCGAGAGAGGAACTGTGATTACTAGGGATCATTGTGTAATTATTATAATGGCCATTGATAGTCCAGGATTATGCTATCTAAGAATGCTGCAATAGGGATCAAGTGATTAGTAATCATGGATTGTGTGGTCTTGGCATCATTAAGGAAGGATCACTTAGACCAGAGGAGCTCTAGAGAGAAAAACTTAATTTTGTAGATGAAAGTTACATGTCTAGGCAGTGTGATAGAAGGGTTGAAAGGATCTTTCTGAGTTCTTTTTCTTTAGAAATCCATGCAGCATTTTAGATAAAGAATTATCAATTCCTTTGAAATCCCACAAATCAAGTAAATTTATGCTTGCGCTACTTGAGCCTTTAATGGAGATCCTATAAATTACCTCCTAATCTTCCTTGATTGCTAATCCTTTTAAGTAATTTGACCATCATATATTTCATCGTAGAAGTTTCAATTGCTTTGGGAATTTTGGCTCACTTCAAGTTTAACCTATCATCTCAAGTTTTGATTTCCCATACCATCTTTCCTACATCCATGTGAATACATATCCTTGTGTCCCATACACCATACTTTATATTCACATTGATGTATGGATGATGTTTATCTTAAAATCTAGATATATCACTCCATCTAACAATGGAACACCTTTCAATCAACTCCTTTAGAAACTACAACTAAATTTTAATCGGAAATTGTTTCACTTAACATGGCAGACATGTCCAATTTTACTTGACTTAACTCTTGTTCATGTGAGTTAGGAGCTCTAGAGAGCCTTGGGAGAAATTCCCTCCCATGTGCACCTACAAGGATTGAAATTGAAGCCAAGACCTTCTCCATCCAAGGACCTTCTACATCCCACTCTTAAGACAACCATTAGGCTAAGCACATACCATGTCTAATACTCGGATAGATCTTTATGTTTATCTTGACTTTCATCCCTCCCTCTTGGATGGGATGAGTAAAAGTGAAGGAGCCATATATACATGAAAACAATGCCTCATACGTGCTATGTGGGATATTTGAGTGCGTTGCGAGCTATTGGGGAGAAAGAAGAAGTTGATTGGTACTCAATTAGGAAGATGTAAAGAAATTAGTTAAATGCAGTTTTTTTCTTGAACTTGGGGGGAGAAGAACCATGAGTATTAATTATGATGGAAGGAAATGGTGATGCACACATGTACTATGGGCTATGGATATTGGGTTTGGGTTATTGGAGTAGGTAAAAAAGCTTGGAGCACTCATTTTTGACCTTTCAAAGCCACCTTCCCAGGAGAAATTGCACTTTCACTTCCCACCTTGACATTTCGAATCATACCTTTGCGTTTTGGCATCCCATTCAAGAGATCTTTGTCATATTACGAAGCTATACCTAAATTTCGTTTAGCAAGAAATGAAGCTTGATTTGGAGGGGTTTTTCCCAATCAAAATCCCTCCACGTTTTAGCAGAGACTAGGCGTGCACTTTTGGGCCTAGTTTTTGGTCATTTGATATTGGAATCAACTTTCGTTACTTGTAGTAGCCTCTGGGCTTTCATGTGCAGGTGCTAAACCATTCATTTTTGAGTGGCGAGGATTGGCGAGGACCAAAAGTGTTTCAATTTTTCTCAGTTTGCATATTTTGAGCTATTGCCATACATTGTTGGATCGTTTTTGTTGGTATTTGCCGTTGAGATCCCCCTCGGGCCAATCGGATATTTCGAATTCTCGTTTGGGCTGGCGAGGATTGCAGATCAGTGCCTTGATGCTTCAAAGATTGCTTCAAATTTGTTTTGGAAGGACTAGTTTGTATTAGGGAAGTGCTCTACTACCACTTTTTCTCTTTTTCTTGCATATTAAGATTACTTCCATTGCTTTTATACACTGTAGTTAGTAAACACAGGGAGTGAAACATGGATCTTAAGGGTAAGCAACCTTTAGAGTATACTTTTGCACCTAGAGAGAAACAACTAGAGGACCTTGACCATAGGATGGAAGTGGTAGAGCTTGAGTAAGAAATCGAGGAAAAAGTAGAGGAAAAAGAGCCACAAGAAGAAGAGTCTTCTTAGTTGCAACTCTATGATGAGTTTGTTACACAAACAATTCATAGAGTTCAAGGAACAGACAAGAGGATATGGGATACTATGGTATCTAATTTGGAATTCAAGATACAGGATGACATTGACCACATGGACCTCCAAATCATGAATATGGAGAAGATAGACCTTGTATTAGGAAGAGTGGCTATGGGAGTTGGGAGACACACTTAAACGCTATTACCAAAATAATGCTCTTGAGTTTGAAAGAAATGGAAGTATTTTTTATACAGGGAGAGAGAGATGTACCTAGTGCACCTCTCATCTCATTTTTAGAGTCGTATAGTCTGTCAATTTCAGCATATACATGAGATCTTTTGTTGTAAATTCAGGCCTTTGAGTATTGTACACACACTTCGTCTGATGTATAGTTTCATGCCAGAAATGTAAATATGGACATGACAATTTACTATTCTTTCTTGCAAGACTATGTTAAAAGTCTTAAAGATATCATGTTTGAATTTAGAGATGTTTTTCCCACTGACTTACGTAGAGGGCTACCAGGTGAGACATTGACCATGCTACTGAGGTAGTTACTAACATTAATCCTATTTGAAAGCCACCCTATAGACTTAGTGTTTCTCAGCATGAAGAGGTTGAGAGGCAATTACAAGACTACTAAGGTAAGGGATTCATTAGACCTAGTAACTCACCTTGGGCATCTCCAATGCTCTTGGTTAAGAAGAAGGATGGCTCTATGAGATCATGCATAGAATATAGAACACTAAACAAGATAACTATCAAAAATAGGTTTCCAATGCCTAGGTTGGAAGATCTGATCAATTACATCAAGCTAGATATTTTACCAAGCTTGACCTTAGATTAGAATATCATCAGATTAGGATTAGGGTAGTGGATGTCCCTTAAACTGCATTCATGACTAGATATGGGTACGACGAGTTCTTGGTGATGCCTTTTGGTTTCATCAATGCTTTTACGACTTTCATGAAGCTCATGAATAGTGTATTATGGCCTTATCTAGGGAAGTTTGTAGTAGACTTCCTAGGTGATATTCTGATCTATAGTAGATCAGAACAAGAACACTTAATACAGGCGAACAACTTAAAATAAGGGCTATCATGGAATGGCCACATCCCAAGAAGTTGGAAGAGTTGCAGATCTTCCTAGGTTTAAGAGGATTCTATCAAAGATTCATTAAGAAGTATGCCAAAATTGCCGTCTCGATGATGGAACAACTTAAAGGGAAAGGGAAAGCCTTTCATTGGGGAGGCGAACAAAAGCAAAGTATGGATAAATTGAAAGTAGCTATTGCTACATCTCCACGTTTGCATATAGCAGATCCCAATAAACCCTTTGTGGTTGAGACTGACGCGAGTGATTTTGCTATAGGAGCAATTTTAGTTCAGGATGGTTGACCCATCGCTTTTGAGAGTTAAGAAATTCGAGCGTGCTCAAAAGAATTACTCTATCTATAAGGACTTTTATGCAATTATCCATGCTTTGAAGAAGTGGCATCATTATTTATATGGTGCTAAATTCACAATAGTATTTGATCAAAAGAGCATTAAGTGGCTCTCTAATCAAATAGACCTTAAAGGTCATAAGACTTGATGGGCAAAGAACCTTCAGGAGTTTGATTATGAGCTTAGGTATATGAAGGGAGAATTTAATGTAGTGGCTAATTCACTTAGGTGCATGCCTATGCTCAACGGATTGAGTTTTACTCAGATCACTAGTGAGCTACTTGAGTCCATTAGGTAGAAATGTAGGCTAGATCCTACATATGTTGAGATTTGGGAAGCCATAGAGAATGGGGATCATGATACATAGGTTTCTAGTGAGGATGGAGTATCGACAGGTATTCAAGAAGGATTCAAGTGGAAGAATTACAGTGACCATGATGGATATCTTTTATATAAGGGTAAAGTATGTGTCCCTAGAAACTCGGAGATGAGACGACATGTTTTGTATGAGTGTCATGTCACACCTAGTGCAGGACACCCCGGAGTTAACAAGACTTATGATCTTGTGAAGAGGCGGTTTTATTGGCTTGGATTTTTAAGGACGTCCTGATGTATGTGCTTAAGTGCACCAAATGCCAGGTCAATAAAGTTGAAAGGTTGAGTAATGGAGGAGGACACCCATTGGACATTCCTAATGGTAAGTGGGAGAGTATCTCCATGGATTTTATAGTTGGATTAGCTAAGACATAGAGAGGGCACAATTGTGTCTAGGTAATAATGGATAGGTTAACCAAAATGGTTACATTTATTCCTACACGTACTACAATGAAGACACATGAGTTGGCTAGATTATTTGTAGAGAACCTATACCGGTTATATGGTCTTCCTTTAGACATAGTTTTGGATTGGTATAAGAAGTTTACTAGCCACTTTTGGAGAGCAATTTTCAAAAGGTTGGATACAAAACTTAGCATGAGTACGACCAAGCATCCACAGTTGGATGGGCAAACAGAGAGGGTTAACCAAATCCTAGAGGATATGCTTCGAGCATATATGAACGAAACCCAAACTAATTGGGCGGAGTACTTACCTATAGTAGAGTTTACATATAATAGTGCCAAACACTCTTCCACTTGGCATATTCCATTTATGCTTATGTACGGGTTTCAGCCAAGAGCTCCTTATGTAGTAGGATTGCAGAATGAGAAAGTTCAAGGTGCAAAGGACTTCTTGGAAGAGATGAACGATATGCTTAGGCTTGCTAAGGACATTATTAGGAGGGCTCAAGACAAGGCTAGGGCCTATGTTGACCCTCAAAGGAGAGACATCAACTTTGAGGTAGGAGATCAAGTCTTTCTTAGAGTTCCATCTAGGTTTGAAACCATGAAGATGGGACCTTGTCCAAAACTATCTCCTAGGTATTGTGGACCTTTTACAATACTTAAGAGAATAGAAATGATATCTTATCAACTTCAACTTCTAGAGAATAGCTAGATCCATTCTCGAGTTCAGTCTATTCTACATGAGCTTGAGGGTATACTATTCACTTGAGAGAAACGAATGAGAAGTTACTTGTATAAAGAGTGTCTAGTAAAGTGAAGAGATAGTTCAAAATATAGTGCCATATAGGAGCGGGTTAGCACCCTTAGAGACGGTTTCCAAGCTTTAGATTACCTTTCGAAGAGTCTTCTTAAGGGGAAGGACAGAGCGAAACAACACAGAGATTGAACCATGCATATTGAATACATGGGGATATAGTGGGAGTACTCTTTCATTGATTCTCTCTTTCTATAAGACCTTCTTATACCAGTTTTGGGGGTCAAGAATGGAGTTAAGGGGAGGGAAATGCTATATGAAATGTCCTAAGGGAGAGAGATGGGAATCATCTCTAAGCTCTATTTGGATGGGCTCACACATGAGTGCCATGTGGCACCCACGTGAGTGTCCATTTGGAGGTTCATTAGATTATGGAAAGAGAAGGGAGATGATATGAATGGGAGTATGTGGTGGGGCGGTTTATGGGAAAGAATGCTTTGTGTGCATTTGAGTTGAGCAAGCCAACAGATCTTCATCTTTGTCCGCGAGATCTGTGTTGAGAGCTCCAAAAATGGAGGGCTTTCATTGAGGAGTTAACACTTGAACATAGGTGTAAAGGAAGGGAGGTATAAGAAATTTTATGATGAAGCATTTGATTTGGTAGGCATTTTGTAGCCTATATGTGAAAAATGAACTTTGGAATTGCACCACAGTTGCAAAGGAGTTGGACTTGAGCCGCAAGAAATGGCAATAAACTTGCACTCAAGATAAGACACACAAGGCACTAGGGCTTAGATTAGCCTTTGCATGGATAAGAGGAGTTGGATATACATTTGGGTGGCTTAGAGTAGCCAACCCGTATACACACACAAGAAATTTTTATATTTCTTGTAGTTATAAGAGTTGATGGCACTTAGTGCCTTGTGGTGTCAAATAGTTATGAGAGAAGGGCACTTAGTATTTACAAACAAAGAGTAGCACTCCAAAAGATTAATGTCTCACATAATAAAGTTGGGCTTACGTGTAGCATGGAATTACATTAAGCTCATCAAATATCATGTGATTTACAAAAGAAAAAAGGAAATATGGAGTGTGAATTGAAAATCTAGTATAGTAATGAGAGCATGGATATGAAAAATTAGAAGTCTAGAAATATGAAAATGTCATTCATGATGTCAATATAGAATCCCATAATGGATCCCTATGGAAAGAAATCGATCTAGCAATTGGCGTTATTTGTTGGTTTTTAGTGGTTTATCCTCAGGCTCTCATTTTCTTCTTCTCTACCTTGTGCTCTCTGTTTTCACTTGTCTGCCTTTCCGCTCTTCTTGTTAAAGAGGAGTTATCACATGCATTCATCCCTCGATTTTCTTAATCAAAGAGGATATGGAGCTTGGACTTTATTCACAATCCCTCCTAAAGAGAAATGCTTGTTTCTCTATGAAGAATGGAGAATTCGATGGCTGCGCTACTAAGGAAACATATAGTGCTCGGTTATTGAAAATGGATGGCTCACAATTGGTTATACTTAATTATGCTCGGGTATTTGCATGACAATATGGAGGGAGATATAGTAGGATGAGTTGAGCCCCTATAGGATGGTGCGAGAGCTGACTTAGAACTAAAATTTGCATAAAAAAGAGGCTAAGAAATGTAGAAGCAGTTAGAAGGTTGTGAGGGGTATGTTGCATCTTCCATAGAGAGAGATCAAAGAGTAATGTGGGAAGGGAAGATTGGTACAAGAACTTTGACATGAGTATAAAAACCGACATGAGTGGCACCTCTCATTGGTTACTTGACAATCACAATGCCCTTAGTCCACCATCTACCATCATAATCTCTTGTGATGCACATAGTGCATGCCCAGTGCTACATTGGTGCATGCTGGATAAGTTGGAGCCTACATTATCTAGGGTATAACTTGATGGTAGGCAAGGAAGAGAGGGCATCTGATGCCTAGTTGACTTGCAGACAAAAGTTGAGGAGATTGTTAGTCACATGAGCATGCAAATATCACCATGAGCTCAAGTAGATGTGCAATTGTGTCAACCATAGAAACAGGGAGGGGTTGTCTCTTTGGGCTTGAGCTAAATAAGGTATAGCTATGAAGTAGAAAGGTTGAATATGTTTTCAACCACAAATTATAAGCACTAAGCTGATATTTGGAATTGTCAAATCTATTTGTATGCTACGAGGCACATGTTCCACATTGCAATGAAGAGTACCACGAGACTAAAAGATGATAATCATAACTAGATGATAGCAAGGTTGAATCCCAATGATCTAGTAGCCAAGGTGTAATATAAGCTGAGAGTAAGGTAGTTCAATGTAATAAAGATAGAATTAGGAGTGTGCCACATTAGAAATGGTTGATGGGAATATAGTATATTATGATTTTTTGTGAGGGGATATACTAAAAATAGATACCATTTATAGTGCAAATTGAAGTGGGACCCTAGATGTACATGGGATACAATCACATAGGAGTACTTGGGATACAATTACATAGTACATGGGATACAATCACATTACTGGTAAGGAAGGGAATTGAACCTTTGGATTGTATGTGTTTGGATTAGATGCAACCAAGAGTAATGCAACAATTGCATCTCCAACCAGAGATTCTCTTATACTCCATATGATTAGAGCTAAGGAATCTGAAGCCTGATCATTGGCATGCAAGAGATTGCATTCATTTTTTAACATGGAATCACCATTAGTTTCACGTGTGTGAAGAGTCCTCATAGATGAATGAATATCTTTATATATTAATTCCAAATTTTTGCTAAATTATACGCTTTTTGGCCTTGCATGTGTGAGAACTTATTTAATAAACCATGAGCGCATAGTTTTTTGATTTGAATTATTATCCTTTGGATTTTGAAAATTTTGATGGGGTAAAGAATATGTGATATAAGTGAAAGAATAAAATATTCAAGGGTAATTTGAGATCTTGGAGAGGGGCTTTGACAAGACTCGAAGGTCTTGGGAGTACCAAGGTCTTGCTCAAGAGCCAAAAATACCAAAAAGTAAAAGCTTGTGAATGATGTGTGTGCCACTCTCCTCCCATCCATTATATCCGCTTGTATTCAAAGTAGTAATGATCTGGAACAGTCTAGTGCTGGCAGGTGGCCGTCATGCAACACTCATCCCCATTATCATTGAATACCATAAGATATCCCCCTAGCTTGGGACCTTGGCTATGGATGGCCCTTGTCCCACACACATGGAGTAGTCTCTATAGATCAATGTCTGACACTCCTACAAGACTAAGAGTCTTGGGCCATTTATAAGGTCTTGTGAGATTTTGAATCCCCACCAATTGGCCTTCGGGTTTGAACATCTTGATCTAGAATAAACGATGCCTTGCGTTCACCTATAAGTGTGAAATTTTATGGGTTTGATTGTGTCCATTATTATGTGAAGCAAATTCATATGATTGCGAGTTGAAATAATAGTTTGGAATTAAATTTTAAGCCATGAATAACTTTCAAGTCTCTGATTCAAGGTCCTGTGCCATTTTCACACTCACGAGATAGGGGTCTTGGTGTGAGTGTACATTGCCTTGACACTTGGTGTGAGTGTACATTGCCTTGACATTACTTGGAGGTTGTGCCATAGAGCAAAGGTCTTAATGGGGTTATCTTTGGTGGAGCCTTGAACTTGGGCATAAAAAGTGTAAGTTTTCTTAGGGGAGACCTTATTTCCAAGGATTTGGCCTAGGCTACAAGACCATCCATGCACTCGATTGAAACCTACATTAGGAAGAACACTTGCCAAGGTTTATGATATAATGAATTAACTCATTGGTGGTGATTGTATGTGATCTCGAGTGGTGAGCTCATCAATCCAAGGATCTACCAACACTCAATGTCCCACCTCTTGTATAGAGTCCCGACCCCTTGAGAAGTGAGATTTAAAGGAAGAAACCAAGTATTTGAAAACATCATACACTAGAGAGAGTACTAAGGAGTGTTAAGGTGCAAAAGAAGTGAGGTCTAGACTTATTTTGACAACTATCGAGACCTTCAATATAGAGTCACATTTTTTGAAAAGTTTTTGTATTTTCATGTGAATTGCAAGTCATGATATTCACGAATCTAGCTTAAAGAACTTCATTGAAAGTTGAGTGTTTGGCATTCTCTTAGAAGTCCAATTCATTGAGATTGCAACCTCAAATGCCAAGAGTATATATACATGTTACCAAAGCAATTGAAATTAAATATCTTTTAGGGAAGGGGACACTCATTTTTTCCACCCTAGAGAGTAGATTTGATCCAACAATGAACAATATCCTAAGTCCAATCATTTCCAATTACTATAAGTTAATTTTTTTCTAGTGTACATATGAACTTCTACATTTGTTTATTCTTGTAGGTGTACCATGGGTTGGATTGTTTGTGAATGAGAGACTACATAGAGCCAACTAGGAATCACATTCTTTGATTATAACACTAGGTATGATTCAAACCTCTAAGTCAATTCTCTTTTCAATTCGAGAAAGGAAAATACCACATAGTTTGTGTGGATTACTTGTGCGAGTGTGCACGCATGATTCTAAGAGCACAACAAGACCAAGGTAAAACTATCCCCAAGGCTTTACCATCACTCACAAGGACCACTCATGTGAGAAAAGTTATACATGATGGAATCTTTTTTGAAATATACTTTGTTGCATAATCAAAAGAGTCCTTTTGGATTTATTCACAATGTATCACTTCCCCAATCACAAACTATCTAGAATCACAAACTTCTAATCATTCAAGAATAGTAGAAGAGAGAAAAATCAGAACTTGCACAAGAAAAGAGGCAATCCGATGTAGAAGAGTAGACAAAATATTACTCAGAGAGAGAGAGTTCTTGTATTATAGATTTGAATCAATCAATACAATAGCTTTGGAGAATAGCTTTCTAAGGAAGCCTCGACCTCTTGACCACCCAAGAGCTATCACAATCTCATTCACATTCTCAATCACACTCTCACTCCCACTCCCACTCCCACTCCCACTCCCACTCCCACCCCCACCCCCACTCCCACCCCCACCCCCACCCCCAATCTCACTCTCACTCTCACTCTCACTCTCACTCTCACTCTCACTCTCACTCTCACTCTCACTCTCTCTCACTCTCACTCTCACTCTCACTCTCACTCTCACTCTCACTCTCACTCTCACTCACTCTCTCTCACTCTCACTCTCACTCTCACTCTCACTCTCACTCTCACTCTCACTCTCTCTCACTCTCTCTCACTCTCACTCTCACTCTCACTCTCACTCTCACTCTCACTCACTCTCACTCTCACTCTCACTCTCACTCTCACTCTCACTCTCACTCTCACTCTCACTCTCACTCTCACTCTCACTCTCACTCTCACTCTCACTCTCACTCTCACTCTCACTCTCACTCTCACTCTCACTCTCACTCTCACTCTCACTCACTCTCGATCACAAGGTAATTCTCTTATTTTTGGCATGATTTTGCATGATGTAGCATATCTTCCTTTATTGGATCATCCCCTAAAGAAGTATGCATCTCTGAATCTATAGAATTTTTCATTCTAACCACAAACCTATTGAGGCCGTCAAGGTAGATAGTCAGTCCTTTCACATTAGTGGAAGTGTATTGCAAGGATGCCCTATAATCCCCTTTTATTACTGACACGGACCCGACCAATGGCACAAAGCTATGCATATCTTTTGAAGCAATAATAGGTTCTCCTTCTGAGTCACCAAAAGTTTCGGAGTAAACACAATGGATAATCTTTTGTGTAACACTACCCACCGACAATATTATGCTTCTTTGACTCCCTAGCACTGGTTCGAATCGTAGACTCATTCACCACTTAGGTCTTAGGTCTTCTTGAGGTGGTCTAGCAAGTCTAGGGTGCAATTAAATTTTGTTTTTTAGCACTGGAAAAGTTCAATTTTCACTTGTGAATCCTTTTGTATCTTTTTCTTTTTCCCATGATACACAATTTTTGTCTTTACATGATTCACGATACTTATCACATCCACGATACACGATAATTCCAAGCTACGATACATGATACTTGAGACAAACGATACATGATGTCTAAGTTATACGATACATGATACTTTGATATGGCATGATACATGATATTCAATCATCCACAATATGATACTTAATGCGACCATGATACACGATACAAGATAGTACAATGACACACGATACATGATACTTGGACTTGATCATGATGCATGATACGGAACTTCTCACGATACATGATACAAGATAGTGAAATGATACATGATACACCATACCTTGGGGAAGCATTGATGATACACGATACTGTTTGGTGGTGATACTCGACCCAACGATACACGATACCTAGGTATCATAATACACGGGGAGTATGAGGTATCGGCGATACACGATACTTGCCAAGTACCATGACACATGAGAATTTTGGTATCACGATACCAGAACTCAACCGATCATGATACTTGGACTTTGTGAAGTCCAAATTTAATAAATTTTGTGAATATGTGCATTTTCTTTCCTCCTTGTCACTCCTATGTGGCTATAGATGTAAAATCTCTACGTAATCCCACAATACCGCACTCATGGTACTCGATTTGTGTCATCTCATGCCCTATGAGTGAGCAATCAAATTTTTGAGTTTTTAATAGTTAAGTACTTACCTCCAGGAGTGTTTCCTGAAGTTCTTGTGACTAAAATCTTGCTACACTCTACCTTCTCCATGATACTTGTTCTGCAATATAGGTCATCACAAGCTCTCCACGATACTTGTGCAAAAACAAGTGAGCTCACTTTTGGTGATTCTTGAGTTTTAGTCTCAGGCTAGAATGAGAGACTCAAAGATCGAGAATGAAATTTTGTGTTTTGTGCATTTTTAGAAGTAAAAGACCTATCCTACTTCCTCCCACTCCTTTCTACTTCCTAATGTGTTTACTATCGTTACAAGCATCAATATACACATTTCTAGTGAGAGGTGACGTGAGAGCTAGTTGGACCTGATTTGCACACATTGCTTACACATTCACTCCATTAACCATCACTAGCGCACATGCCCTCATACACTTGATGTGGTCGAATTTGACGGATTGATAATTTAATGTGTGAATCAATCCACCACTATATGTACTTGTTGATGATAGAGGTATAGTTTCCTTTGTCACAAGTTCCTAAGACATCGTGAGCTTAGGTACACATGTCTTTGGCACTGTTGCCTCTTAGCTCCGATACTCGAATATGGTCAATAGTGAGTTCATTTTGAAGCTTTCAATGAGATGCATCCAATGGTCATATTTTGACTTAATCTGACAAACACACTTCAAGTTATGAGCAAAATACTAAGTGGCAGGAAACACCAACTCTTGCTCCACAACTCACCAAGCTTCACATACACATTACAATGGTGAAAACAGTAGGGAACGGGATAGAAAACACCTCTAAGCACACATTTCAAGCATCACACACACATACAAACTCATGAAGAAGAAGATTCTCACACAAAAAAAGAAAATTCAAAATTTTAGCTTGATTCCTCACAATGGCAAAAGTTTTTTACAAAGTGTCACAAAGTGACTTATATACATGTGCCCTAAAAATAGTCTTTCACAGAAATGACTGGCACTTTCTACAAAAATCACTAAAGTCCTAGTATTGTGCAAAAGCTAATATTACATTCTTCAGGGACCATGCAAATAGAGAAATCCTCTAAAGCATTTACATGGTAGGGATTTTGAAAAGAAAAATAGGATAAAATATGAAAATTTTGGGGGCTTGCTTTTCTTTAATTCTTTCTCCTACAACAACAGGATAGACCGGATTCTTAGCCAAAGCAATGTCACTCACTCTATCATTGAGAAAACGGGGTAGATGCTAAGGTAGACCCATATCACAAGAAAGATGAGAAATCCACAATGCTTCCTTACATGCCTCACTTGCTGCAACATATTCTACTTCTATGGTGGAAACAATTGTACATTCTTAAAGGTGAGATCTCTAGGAGCTAGCATCTCCAGCAAAATGAAAATTGTACCTTGATATAGACTTCTGATTGTCTACATGACAAACATAATTAGAATCTATGTAACTAATAATGGATGCCTTTCCTTTACCTAAGCATAGACACGTCCTTAGTGCCACTAAGATATCTCCAAATAATCTTGATTGCTTCCCATTACTTCTTGTTAGTATGAGACACATATATTCACACAACTGTCACTACAAATGCAATCTTTGGTCTTGTAGCTACCATAGAATACATGAGACAACCAACAACATAGCAATAAGGAATTTCAATCATAAATTGCTTTCCTCATTTTATTTGGGGCAATCATCCTTTCTAAATTTCACATATGTGGGTAAAGGTCTACTCAATGCATTTCCACCCTACCTATTGAACATGTGAAGTACTTTGGATGTGTACTCACTTTGAGATAAGTATATGTATCTTTTACTCCTATCACGAGTAATACACATGCCTAGAATATGTTTGGCATCCCCCAAATCCTTCATATCAAATATCTCACTCAACTATTTTTTGAGAAATGACAAGTCATAGAGGACTTCCTAATAATCAAAATATCATCGATGTAAAGTATCAAGCATATCAAGCTACCATGTGAGCATCTCTTTGTGTAGAGACAATGATCCTCATTGCTTTGAGAATAGCCTTGAGACTTCATAAAAGCATCAAACTTTGGTACCATTGTCTAGGGGGCTCTCTAAGTCCATATAAGCTCTTCTTTAGCTTATAAACAAGACTATATTTTCCAGGAACTACATAACCCTTTGGTTGTTCCATATAGATCCCATCTGTAAGATCTCCATGCAAGAAAGCAATTTTCACATCTATTTGGACCAGCTCTAAGTCCATTCCAATGAATCCAAGCAACATATTGACCACTAGAGAGAATATTTCCTTGAAATCAACACCATGTTGTTGCTTAAAACCTCTTGCAAAAAGTCATGCTTCTTACATTAGAGAGGCACTATTTGATGTGAATTTTAGCTTATATACCCATTTACATGGTTAATCTTTCTTGCCCTTTCGCAAAGGTATTAAATCCCAAGTACCATTCTTGTGAATAGAATCCAAGTCACTCTTCATGGCATGCTCCCACTTGACATGATCCTTTGTTTACATAGCCTCTTTGTAGCAAGATGGCTCACCAACATCTGTTAGCATAACAAAATCGAAACCTAGAACATATCTATTAGATGGATGCAAGACACTTGCATAGTGTCTCAATGGTTCCTAAATACAAACATTTGGAGACCGCTCTGATTGGACATTCTCTTGAACATCCCTATGGGTAGCATTTTTATGCATGCTAACTAGAGGATTAGTATGCTCAAACACCAATCTTCTTACTTCAACCTCCTTAATGGGTTGTTTATGCATCTTAGACTCATTGAAAATGACATCACTACTTCTTATCACTGACCATGTTTTAGGATCCCATAAGTGATCTCCAAATTGGCCTTCTTGACCATATCCAAGAAAAATGCATTTCTTTGACTTATGGTCCAACTTTTGTCTAAGATACTTGGGTATATGAACATAACATTCCCACCCAAAAACTCAAAGATGATCATAATATGGCGGTTTCCCTATCCATGAGAGTTGCCACTTTCAGACCTTTGGTACTACTAGGTGAAACGATAATCACATGAGCTCTTGTCAATACTACTTGTACCCAAAGGCCTTATGAAAGATTTGCATGATGAAGCATAGAAACTACTCTATCATGAATAGTTCTATTCATCCTTTCAACTACACCATTTTGTTTTGGGGTATAAGGATTTGTAAACTCTCAGTGAGTTCCTCTAGACTGACAGGAAAGTTTGAATTCATGTGAAGTATACTCATCCCCATTATCTTAACAATAATCCTTGAGCTTAGTTACTTTTTGAGTCTCAATTAAAGCAAGCCATTCTCTAAAAATAGGGAATACCTCATCCTTCAATTTGATAGGATATACCCAAACTTTTCTAGTAGCATCATCTATGAAAGTGACAAAAAAGTAAAGAGAACCACCTAATGACCTTGTGGGCATATGACCACACACATTTGTATGAACAATATATAAAGGCTTAATTGAAGAGTCAATGTGCATCTTATGCACATCCCTAGTTTGCTTTGAATATTAACAAAACTCATAAAATGAAAAATCACAAAAAGATAACATAGGTAAGCAGCCAAAATGAGAACGATTTTCCATTCCACTTTGAGATATGTGGCCCAAATGGCCATGCCAAATACAAGCTATATGCTTTTCAATAATAGCTAACAAGTGTTCTTTCTGTGATACAAATAAAGGATAAAGTGAGCCAATTTTGCTTCCTTTTGCAATCACCATATTTTCCTTTGATATGTGAAAGGAATGAGCATAGAAAACCATGTTGTAAGCAAGGTCATCAAGTTGACCAATTGACATCAAGCTGCATGATAGCTGAGGCACATGGCATACATTATGCACAGTGAAACTTGAACCATCAATGAACTACACAACCACATCTCCAATCCCGAAAACATCACACTGGTAAGAGTCACCAAGTCTCATTGTACCAAGAGACTTTATTGGATAACTAGAAAACCATTCTCTATGTGGTATCACATGGAAAGAAGCACCAGATCTAGTAGCCACATGTGGGAAAGAGAATCATTCATAAGAACCTTAGTGAACATATAGTAAACACATCAGCATAGCATTGCTAATGGTTGTAAAAAACATATCCCATGATGAGGGCAAGGTGCATAGCATTAAGACTGCTTTTTCATTTCATTATACATCTCCATGTTTTGAGCCTCTAATTGAGATAATATAGCATCAAAATCATTTATATGAGCAACAATTCTGTTTGTGTCCTTCATGCAAAGGTCATATAATTTTCTTATGAGGTACACTTTATTTTATGCCATTTCTTTTTCATATTTCTTGCATAACGTTTTCCAAATCTACTCTACACTTTCACAATCCAATATTGTACAGTAAACGGTATCCTCCATGAGAAATCAAATGGTAGACCTAGCCGTTTCATACAACTCATCCCAATCATCTTCATCCATGTCAATAGGCTTCTTTGAGGTTCCACTTCTTGGATTCCATTGCCTCATCTGAATCAGCACATGTTTAATCTGATTCAAAGTTTGTGCCATCAAATTTTGTGGATCTCAAAATGGTCTTTGCCCTACAACTTACAATTCCTCTTGGGAACAATAGCGCTAGAACCTGATCCACCCGATGTGCTTGATATCAATGATGCCATGATGATAGAAAACTGGCTAGAATTATAATGGAGCTACAAGAGTCTAAACGCCAGTAATACTCAAAAAGGATGACTAAGTATCAAATTATGGGAAAAATTCTAGAGTGTCTAAAAAAAACAAGGATTAATGAACAATAATGACCAAACAAAAGGATTATGTGAGAATATATGTGTTCACACCAACAAGTGTATCAAGGAGTAAATCGACAATTATATAGTTGACAAAACAAAAAATCTCAAAAAAAAAAAGAGTATCTTCTACAAAATGAGCATATGATCAGTGTCAAAAGCTCATAAAACTCCAAGTGATGTCATGTAATCCTGCACAATGAATCCATGACTCCACTGCATATAATCAGTTAACCGAAAGAAGCCAACTAAGCTTATTGAGCACTTATGAACAACTAGCATACATCTCCTATGGCCAGGCTAGGTAAGTCTTCCACCTGCATCACTAAAGAGATCCTGGCATCTAGGTGTCTTCCAACTAAGAAAACCTTTCCACAACCCTTTTTATCAACATTAAAGGCTTTATGCAAAAACGTAACCACGTTATCAATGACCACATGGACATACATAAGTAGTATCCACTAAAGCATACGTAGTGTGTATGTGCTCAATATATGCCGTAAAATGGCATTGAAAGGCTAAATTCATGGTCTAAACACCAGCCAACAATACCTACAAGTATTTTTCAACTCTGTTCTTTAGGCTCAAAAACCATCATAAACTTGCGGTTACTGCTCCCACCACAACTAAAAAACCTTTCAAGAAACCTGTAGATTTACTAGTGTGGCTGAAAAGAAATCCCCAAAGTGGAATATTTGTTGTCAGATAAGTACAAAGAACACTCTTCTTGATGTTCTTGAACCTGTGTAAAGAGAACTATGCATGGAAGTACTCCAAAATGGCTCCTAAAATCACCCCAAAAATGCTTTAAAACAATCTTTGAAAGCAAAGAATGAAGCTTTGAGGGCCCAAAACATGTTCAAGGTAATGTGGACCTTAGCCTTTCCCCATCTTCAAATACCATAAGAGTGTAACTTAGTGGCAAGAGATTGCCAGTTAAGCGAGCTCCAAGGGGAACATTGTTGGTATGGGTGACCTCTGTCTTCCTTGATCGTTGAGGTCCTTCTCATTCACATCCAATGGCACCAATGGTGACTTCGGTGACTCGGATGACAAGGTATGACAAGTTCTATGTCTTTGTTGCCACCTTATTCATAAGGCTTGGAGAAAGCCTCGGGTGAGGGGCAAGTGCTCACGTTGCACGCACAAAAGCAACAAAGATTTTGTGTCACAATGCTATGATACCATTGAAGTATTACAATGGTGATGCACCACAATGGATTCTCCTTTTCAAGAGCTCCACGATGATACCCTTCCAGTATAAAAACCAGACTCTAGATGCCACACATAATGCTCTACACAAAGACTATAGAATACGTAGAAAACACACAATACATAGAGAGTAGGAACATAGATTTCTTTGGTGTTACAAATATGATCGAACTTATAGTTTGTGGCTAACTAAGCCACTATATGTTTTATTAAAGAACATATACAAAAGTGTACGACGGCCATTTTTCCTTTTTCATGGACACTAATGGTAACAGGGAAATTGAAAGTTGTGCAAGATTGGGATGGGAATTTTTTGTATCTGCAACATGTAGCAGTGACCAAAAAACTCAAGTTATGTGACTCCTCCTACAAAAGTATACCTCTACTGCAATTGAGTCCCATCCACAATGAGAATCACAATGATGATTCCACTTCCATTCATAGTGCAAATATCAATGATCTTTCTTGGATGCATGAGGATACAAATGTTTATATTTGTCAAGATGTTGCTAAAAAACGTGAATGTATGCTCAATAATGAGTGGGGTATCCTTAACAAGAATCCATGTGACTTATATGATCTATCATATGCACAAAAATCATTTAATGATGAGGAAGTTTACCCATATTCATGGACTTGAATATTGTCCACAATGCATCTATCATTGATGAATGGGTGTGTGTAATTTTGTGATCATGATGGGTATTTTTTCATGTTCAATGTCATGGAAAAGGATCCTATCTTAGAGGAAACCCTAGATGAATCAAGGTGGGTTGAAGATTATGAATCCTTTGAGATAGACACCACCTCTTGAAACAAGATCTTTAAACCCAACATGAACATGGATGAGGGGGGTTGGGAGAATGCTGATGATGAACCATATCTGAACTCGAATTATGACTTTTTAGAAGACAAATATAAGTACCAGTCAAATTGGGGAACATATGTCTACCAAGTATAATTAAAAAAAGAGATGGACATGCGACAATACAAAAGGAAGACACCAAGATTAATAATTTGGGAAGTATTGGCTTCGAAGCACAATAAGAAAACACTACAAAGTGGAACATCAAAATATAATATTCAAATGTTAAAGCAAGAAAATACTACAATTTTAGCCAATCACAATAAGGAAAAAACTAAACCAATGATAGTAATAGTTTAAGATGGTGAAGAGCTCTACACTTACATATGAATGATGTCTCAAAGTTTGAACAAAGACATTTAGTGAACTTGCTATGAGAATATGAAGACATCTTTACATGGAGTTACAAAGATTGAAAAGATGTAGACCCAAAAATTTGCTCGCATAGAATCTCAATGGTAATACCACTCAGTAGAGTCCATACACATATAATAATGTTAACTTTACCAAAATTGAAGAAGATATTGATAAACATTTAGTAGTTGCATTAATCTATGAGATTGACAAATAGAGTGGGTCTTACACATCATGGCTGTGCCGAAAAAGAATAGGAAGTTGCATATTTGCATAAACTTGAAGAAGGTCAATGAAGAAATAATCTATGATAGCTATGTATTAACCTATCATTTTCTAAAAAGACTAGTTGGCCAAAAAAATTATAACTCCTCATATGGATTTTCAGGCTATAATCAACTAGCAATTACTCTTGAGGACCAACATAAAATATCTTTTGCCATTGGCTGGGGTATCTATGCATTTTGTGTGATGCCTTTTGGTTTGATCAATATCCCTACTACATTCCAATGCTTGATGTATCATGTATTTAAATAGTTATTGATAAATTACTTGGAAGTGTATATGGATGCCATTTGCTCACATGCAAAGCAACACATCTTGCATATTCTTGACTTGAAAAAATTTTGAAATCCAAAAAATGTGTTTTCATGGTGCATCAAGGTAAGAATTTGGGATATGTTGTCTCCAAAAATTCATAGATGAAGACAAAACCAAAGTTGTTCTAGATCTATCGAGGCATAAAAATGTGAAAAAATAATTCAATCTTATATGGGCCATTAAGGATACTACAAAATCTTTCATTTGGAACCATTCATATATATGTTGTTAGCATCACACCATTTTTTGTATTGCTCAACAAATTTGAATGGTCTGACAAATGTGAAAACCCTTTCCATGAGTTAAAGAGACATCAACATTCAACTGCAAAAAAAGCTCTGAATGGGGATAAACCATTCCATGTGCATGTCGAAGCATCTAATTATGCCATTGACTATACACTAGCACAATCCATTGATGAAAGCAATGTGGACTTTCCAATTGCTTATGCCATTAGGCAACTCAACTATTCTGAACAAAATTACATGACCACTAAGTCAGAAGGATTAGGAATTATGTATGCAGTGAAAAAGTTTCAATATATTTGGAAATAAATTATATTTCTTTATTGATCACCAAACCTTATTGTATTTGGTTAAAAAAACCATGTGCTAGAGGCAAACACTTGCATCGATTTTAACTAATGGAATTTGACTCACTATGAAGTCATGGTCAAACAAGGAAAGAGATACTTATGTGTCAACCATTTGTTGAGTCTAACCACTGGGGAACGACCTATAGGAGTGCTTTATGATATTCTTGATTCATACTTTTACAATTTTGAAGTTGTTCCAAAGTAGACATAGCCAATAGTTCCCATCCTTACTTGAGGAACTCATCATAAATATCTACCCAAGGATCATAAGGGACTTCTTCCTTCAAGAATATTTCACTTCTTAGTGGGAAGCATATACTACCAATCCCAACTAAAGTCTTATAGTGTTGATGAATGATTATTAAAGAAAAAACTAGATAGCTAAAGCACATGAAGGTGTTTTAAGATGACATTTCCCCAAAACTTGTACTGTACAAAATTTGCAATGATCAAGTTCTTATTAGCCAAGCATATTATGTATCACAATATGCTAAATGCCAAGTCTTTCCTCCAATAGAACATATGAATCTCTACCAAGTTATTGGCATATGTACATGTATATGTATATGTATATGTATGTGTATATGTATATGTAAATGTATATGTATGTGAATATGTATGTGTATATGTATGTGTATATGATATGTATATGTATATGTATGTGTATATGTATATGTATATGTATATGTATATATATATGTATATGTATATGTATATGTGTATGTATATGTATATGTGTATGTATATGTATATGTATATGTATACGTATATGTATGTGTATACGTATATGTATGTGTATACGTATATGTATGTGTATATGTATACGCATATGTATATGTATATGTATATGTATATGTATATGTATATGTATATGTATATGTATATGTATATGTATATGTATATGTATATGTATATGTATATGTATATGTATATGTATATGTATATGTATATGTATATGTATATGTATATGTATATGTATATGTATATGTATATGTATATGTATATGTATATGTTTATGTGTAGCTCAAGCGTAAGCACCGCCTCATTTACTTGTCAATCAGCAGAGACGTGGGACCGGTATGAAGACCATGAGCGAGTTAAGGCACGTGTGTGAGTGAAAGCACACACGCATGCACACACATACACACACGCACACAAGGCAAGCTCAAAGAGAGGAACAATGGAAAGCTTCGATTACAAAAGATTTCTCTTTCAAAAGCTCAAATCTACAACAAGCTAACCTCAAAAATGAGCTCTCTAGCTCTTTTTATAGTTTTTTGAGTGGTTTTGGCCTTGTCCAGACTTACTGTTCAGCCTAGTTAAAAATTAGGTTCGAGGGCTTATTTGAGGGCTCAAACAAAGTCTAAAAATTATGAAAATTGGTAAGATGATACTTCTAATACTCCTCAAGCTCGAGGACTCATTGGCTTCAACAAAATGGAGTTACAAAATTATGAAATGGTATTTACAATGGCTTTTAGTGACGAAAATCACTGTTTTTATAGGGATTCCTTCTGAAAATTTGACATGTACTTCTTGTAGCTCCCTACATGCTCCTTCTTGTTGTGTGTCCACCTCTTTGATGCACTCCTATGCTTTGTCCTTGACCTTGAGCTTCAACACTCCCCAACCTCTCGAGTCTGTCGTCCCTGACAGACCCTTGTTGTAATGGTTGTTCCATGTAGTGCTTTAAGTGGTAGTGTCCATCCTAAGAGCCATGTATCTTCCAATTGTAGCAGGTTCTGTTGTCTGGTTCCTCATTTGTCATTGCCAGCTTGTGCAAGTTGTAATCCCTTGGTATGTGCTTCTTCCTTGGATTCCAGCATGAATGTGTCATTGTGGGCCTCCATTGATGTCCTCCAGATCTTCCAAAGATGATGTTCATATGTAGCTCATGCCAAGTACTCGTAACCCATAATGAGTGATGAGTAAGTGTGTTAGTGCATGGGTTGAAGAAAGTATGTGCCTTGTGCATGGCCTTGTAAGGTGGCCCTATGCATGCGTACTTGGAAAATGCATTGGAAGAATTATGGTGCAAGAATTGGAGGTCTTGAGCTAAGTGCTCAAGGGTATGCTGACGAAGAGGTTTCCTAACTATCATGGTTATGGTGTTGCCAAAGTAATGATTCTTACCATGGTGAATGGTCGATTGATGTTGATCTCTTCATGTTGTACACCCGGCATTGTGATGGACCATCAACTAGTCTTTCATTGTCGATGAATGCCCGTGATGAAATTCTTTGAGTACCTCGTCCTGTCTTCCCTCTTCAAAGCAACATTTGTCAAATACTGAGAATTGAATTTCTTTTATATTCCTTGACAAACAACATTGGGTAACTACACCAAGCTTAGTTTCACATATTCTCTTTAGCTCACCATAAGCAGGAGTCTTTTCATCCCATATACATACAAGGATTTGCAGGGTACCAAAACTACCCCTTGCAGATCCCACCTTGGATGCTCTCAGACATCCAGTAGTTAAGGATCTCTCAAGTTGTGGACCTTCAAGCTCTTCCCTCCTACCATGGTAAGGGGAAACAATAGTTGTGGAGGCCATGTTCATGCCAAGTGCTTGGCATCTACTAGATAAGGCAGCAATAATATCATCTGCTAGCCGAGACACGCTTCTATCCAAACTGATAAATGCCTAGTAATCAGCGGTTCTACCTTCACATAAGCATGAATCATTCATGATCCATGAGCCAAACCTAGGAGCAAACTCTTTTTTTTTTCTAAACAATGTCACAAACAAGAAGATAGATGTTAGTATCAGAAAAAATAGTTGACATATGTCAATGTGCTCTTGTCTAGGGGACTCTCAAATGTGTCTATGCACGGCCGTGTAATGTGGCCCTATGTTAATGCATACTTTGAAAATGCATGACCTAATGGTGCAAAAGACAGGGTTGTGCAAGGAGCACATGGTTGTCGCTCATAGAGGCTGTCAATGTTTCTTGCAGACGCTGAGGTCGCCTTTGTTGGAGGTATCCATTGGATCCCCAAATGACACTTGATCTTTCCTCCTTATAGGGATCCATTTTAGAACTATGTGTGGCTGCATACGGGTCACTTTTGACTTCTTCATCTTTGAGTGGTTGCTTAAAATCTGTATCCCACGTGGTTGGTTCTTTGGTTCTGTGGATGTTGCTGGTACTTTTGGCTTTCAGACCCATATCCTTGATGATTGCCTTCTTATTTTGTCCGAAGAGATGAGTTTATCTTCTTTTGGTCTCTGTGCTTAGTTCTTAGCCTTTTCTCTCCTTTACTTCTTTGTTGAGACCTTTAGCATGGTGGAGAGCATAGGCCTTTGTGCATGTAAGAGTGCTTTGGGAACCCACATGTGTAATCACCCTTGTTGATCTATAGTTGATTTTTTTGGTACCCAAATTTGTCGGAGATTTTTTGGTTGAGCTGGTTCTGGTTGCTTGTTTCTTGTCTTCGCATGGTGCCTGAGTGGGAATTGTGTTGGCAAGGTTGGTGGTTGCTCTCCTTTTTGTACCCAGATCTGCATCATGCCCGTAATTACCTTCTGCTTGAAATCCCTTTGTCTATTTGATATAGCGGTTGGCATGTTCTGTTTTTCTTGCCTTGTGGGTTGAGTTGTGGTGGCGGCATTAGTCCTTGCACAAGAGGAGGAGTCCGCTTGTCCTTGAGCTTGTTCTTCCATGATTGAGTTCTTCTAGAACATAGAGCTCTTGACACATACAACATCTTTTTTGCTAAGATTAGTCTTAGAAGAACTAAGCGAATGTGTGACACCTAGGTTTGTGAGCATGTTGTTCTCTAATTCTATTTTAATGCATTGGTCATGTACCCAAACTTGAAGAAGTTGACTTGTTAGGTTCAAGTTGATTGCATGGTCATAGATCCAATCTTGACCCAAGACAAGTGGTTCCGTAAGGCCCTCATCTTGACACACTAGCATTTTGACTATCATTGGGACATCTTGAAGATAGATGGGAAGCTCCACCTCGCCCAAACAAGGGGTTTCCACACCTCCCAATCCTATGAGATAGGATTCTATTGGATTGATGGTCAATTGTAAGTCCTGGCAGTATGAAAGTCTAACTGCACTAGTTGCTGCACCTGAGCCAATCAATGCTTTCACAGTCCTTGCACGCTTTCCTTGTCCTATCTCTATGGTCACAAAGGGACGTCGGTCAATTATTTGAGAAGTAGTTATGCTTGATTTTTGGCACATGTCCATGTGATATTTTGGGGCTTTCGGGTTGACATCTAGGCCTAGTTGCCTTAACTTATTTTTCCTAATGCGCTGTCTGGCCTCTGCCTGTGCTTCTTCTCTCACCCTTAACTCTTCTTCTTTTCGCTTCTTAGCAGTTTTGAGTTTCATTAGCATATCCTTTGTAAGAGGTTCTTGATAACTCGACAACCACTAATATAGGTTGGTAATGTCACCCTCTAGAGTGGCCAATCGGACCGCACCACTAGTGGAATTCTGTTAATGATCATGGGTCCATATCCTCGTTTCTCCAATTTATGAGCATGCTGCTTTAGTGTATAAACCAACACTAGATCTCCTTCTTTCAATCCTTTATCCTTGATGTGTGCATCAAAGTATGCCTTTTGCCTTTCCTTTGCAGCATAGATGCCTGCTGCCGCTCGTAGCCTCGTCTCACCTAAGCATTCTAGATCAAAGATCCTAGAGGACAATTCATGTCCATTCCACTCATGCTGTTGTGCTACTTTTAATGCTGGGATTAGGAAGTCCAATGGTAGCACAACATTTTGTCCAAAAACCATCTGAAATGGGGTGGCATTAAGTACCGTTTTATAGGCAACTCGGTAAGCCCAAACAGCATGATGAAGTTGTTTGTCCCAATCAGAGTGTTTATTATTTACTAGTTTAGTCAAGACATTACATAGGATCTTGTTTGTGCTCTCAACTTGTCTGTTAGCTTGGGGATGGTAGGGGGCATACTTCTTATGTATCACCAAGAATTCTTGGAGAAGATTTTCAATGACTTCATTCAAGAAGTGTGTGCCTCTATCACTCACTAACTCTATTGGTAGTCCATATCTAGTGAATACGTTCTCAAATAAGAACTTAGCCGTTGTCTGAGCATCATTCTTTGTAGTGGCTTTGACTTCTACCCACTTTGTCAGGTAATCTGTGGCTACAATAATGTATTCTGCATGGGAGTTTCTAGCTGGGGGGTTAATAGGACCTACAAAGTCTATACCCCACTTCAAAAAGGCATGTCCTCCCATCATTGGTCTCAAAGGCATCTCATCTTTTTTGATTCAGTATTGTGCATGTTGGCATGTATCACATCTCTTCACATAGGTATGTGCATCCATATGAAGAGTTGGCCACCAAAGTCCTGAGAATAGAATGGTCTTAATTACTCAGTCATGACCAAAATGTCCCCCTGCAACACCACTGTGTGCCGTTTCTAAGACTTTCAAATAATCTGATTCATGAACGCACAATCTTAGGTAACCATCTTTGCCTCTTCGGTATAGTTTGTCTCCTACTAAGGCATAGTCTTGAGCCTCTTGCTCCATGCTTTGTCTTCTTGCTAGACTAGCCTCTTTACCCATGTTGTGCACAAACGTCTCTTCAGCATAAAGAGGTTTTGCTATTATCACATACATGTAAATAAACCTACGATAATATCCACAATTTCCCATAAAGGCTTGTACCTCTTTAACATTCCTTGGCCTTGGAAGCTCTGCTATGGCTGTAACTTTATCTTCGTTTGTTGATATTCCGTTCTTACAAACAATATGACCTAAGATATTACCTTGATGTACCATGAACACACACTTCTCTTGGTTCACACACACTCGATATTCTCTACACTTGTTGAAGATTTGTTTGAGCTCAAGGATGTGGAGTCTTCTTTCTTGGGAATGAGCACATAAATCATCCACATATACTTCTAAGCTCTTTCGCAAGAACTCTTTGAACACATGACACATGAGACTTTGGAATGTTGTAGGTGCATTGGTGAGACCAAATGGCATCATACAAAATGCAAAGATTCCCCATTCTGTGGCAAATGCCGTTTTGTGTTGATCTTCAGGGGCAATGGCTACTTGGTTGTAACATGAAAATCCATCAAGGAAGCTACAAACTTCCTTGGTTGCAACACACTCCAATAAATGTTCAGTGATTGGAAGTGGATAACTATATCTAATCGTAGCAGCATTAAATTTTTTAAGGTTAATGCATACTCGTAATTTTCCATTCTTCTTGGGCACCACTACAATGGGGGACACCCATTCAGTATGCTCAATCTCATAGATAAATCCCACTTCAATCAACCTATCGATTTCTTCTTTTATTTTGGCTCCATAAGTGTCATTACATGTGTATGGCTTCTGTTTGGTGGGCTTGGCATCAGTAGTCCTGGGAATTGTATGAGAGCATATTCTCGGATCTACCCCCTTCAAGTCTGTATAGTGCCACACAAAGACATCCCTATATTCCCTTAATAGAGCTACGAGCTCCATTTCTTCTTCTGCACTTAGGTCGTCTCTGATGTATGTACATCGCTCTTTGTTCTCTTCAATGCTTACTACAATTTTCTTCATCTTTTCTTTGTTATTGTACGCTTCTCATTTGATGGCCTCTCGCTTAGGCATTCGTACCAAAATTTTTTGGTCTTCAACTTCATATTTCTTGAAATTTTTTGGTACCCCAAACAATGATTCCTCCTCTTCTTGTTTTACTGCTTTCCTTTTAGTTTTCTTTTGACTTCTCTCACTTCCATCCTTTGAATTTACCGTTTTAATACTTGTGAGAGGTTCTTCTTCTTTTTGGGTAAACACTCCTACATCTTCTAGATAGTGCTTCTCTGAGTTAAAGCAACTATCCATCACAATGGACTCTAGATCATCGTCATTCTCTGCTTCTTCTATGGCATCACTAGGGTCACATTCTTCTAGCAAGGGCTGACACATGAACACTGAGATATCATAACCCTCCTCATCACAATGACGTGTCCATTGTTCCTCATTGACAACAATGTCCATGGTGGCTAAGATTTTTGGCTAGCCATGAGGCTCAAATTCCTCATCTCGAAAGATCATCGATGCGTAGGCTGGGTCTCTAACTGGTCTATCTCCTGGCAAAGTTCCTTCTTCACTTGCCTTTAAGTAAGCGTTTTTCCTCTTCCTCTGCGACCTTACACATCCACAAATGAGTATCTTCATGCAACCAGGATGGGTCAAGAGAACTTCCAGAATGCATAGAGATTGAATCTTCTTTTTCTTTGTGGATAGGATTCCAATGTAGGGGTGGTACATCTCTGAAGGATTAATCCTTCAAATTGACCTTGGCGATGATCCCTAAATGGTGTAAATACAAGGATTTGGTTCCCCAATCTTGTACTATTTGCAATTGTCATAGGAAGGGCCTTCCCAGGATCATCTCATAGACATTATTTTTCTCAAAGTCACATATAGCAAATGTGTGCTCAAAATCTACCCCACAAGTGGTTAGAGTTATCCCTTCAAGCAATCCTAGAGGTCTTTCAACATGGCCATCTACCATTTGAAGCTTCATTCTAGTTGGTCTTAATGTGGGTTTGCCCCATTGCTTCCATAAGGAGGTGGTTGCAATAACAACATTAGCACCTAAATCTATGATCGCTTTGGTTGTGTAACCTTTATAGGTGATCGGAAGATAAGTATTACCTTCTTCACCTTCACTCATGTCCCCTATTTTTTCTAGAGGTATCTCATGTACTTTCTGCTTAGAGCCTGCTTTTGGCATATGGGAATCAAGTTCTAGGACCTGATTTGCCACTTGATTCCATAGCTCAGGTTTTACTTTGAGCAGCTCTTCTACGATGAGATGGCACTGAACCTTAGTGTTCTTCACGACATCAGTGTTCCTTGGAACCACTGAGACTTCATGTCTTACCAATATTGTGGGAGCTCTAATCTGAAGAGATTTAGACTCCCATGGGCCTGTGAACTGTGGCAACTCTTGTAAAGAATTGAATTCAAAATCTAATCTTTCTTCTTCTTGTTGCTCTACTTGGTCTCCATAGATTGATGGAATGTCTTGCGAAAATTACTCATGAAGATCATCAATCTCAGGAATAGGAGGGGGATTATCCTTCTCCTTGGCCCATTTCTCTTCTTGTATTTCCCATAAGAACTCTTGAGAGTACTGCTGAATTGAAAGGGGTGCTCCATCATCTATGGAATCAGGAACATAAAATTTCACAAGTGGTTGTTGCAGAGCTAAAGAGCGCACAAAGCAGAGAAAAAGACGGGCCCCAAAAATTTTCCGATTCGGACTTCATATTTTTGTATCATAACCATTCTTGTAACATATTTTCGTTTGTAAATGCACTAGAGGAGTCCTCTAGATGCATCCCCACAGAAGATTAGAAGCTTACCCATGTAAAATAGTAGGAAATTAGTCTTTTAGTGAATAAAGTGCCGGTCTCTTGTGTGAAAGGACCATTTTTAGGGCACTAGTATATAAGTCAAATGTGACTCTTTGTAAAGAACTTTTTGCCATTGTGAGAATAGAGAGCACAGAAATTCGAATTTGTGTCTTCTTCCCTCCTTATCGTCTTCTTCGTGAGCTTGTATGCTTGTGGATTGCTTGGAAAGAGTGCTTGTGAGTTTTGTCTATCCATGAAAGTGTTTCTTTGCTGTAGGTAAGGTGTGTGCGAAGTGTAGGAAGTGCTGAAGTGTAGGAAGGTATTTCCCGCGACTCAGTATTTTGCCCATAACTTGAAGTAGGAGCATCAGAATTGAGTGAAACCATTGCCATTGGATGCGTCTTCTCGAGAGCTTCGAAACGCATATGCTATTCGCTATATTTAGAGTTCGGAGCTGGGAGAAAAGTCCAAAATACTGACGGCTGCTGCACCAAGTATCGTTTCGCCTTGACCAACAGTTGGAGCTTGTTTGGATAAGTCTTTGCCTCATTTACATTCTTTGAGTAGTTCCATTGCATTGACCATTATATGATTGCATGTCTTCATACACTCGGCTAGGTTTGTATACTCTTTGGATTGATAATTAAAAGCGTGTATCCCCACTATATGCACTTGTGAGGGGATTGAGGTATAGTCTCTTTCTCCGCAAGTCCCTAAGTTGGTGCTTAGGTCAACACACTTTTTGGCGCCGTTGCCGGGGAGTGACGAATCAAACCGAGGCATTCGTGTGATGGTAAGTAGCTTTTTGCATTGAAGTAAGTGGAGGAGTGGAAATCTTCTCTTTTTTGGTAAGTCATTTTCAGCCGCACTTGCTACTTCTCATTCTTGGAGTGTGTGCAGTGAGTTGTTAGTTTAGCGAAGTGAGTAGAAGGAGTAGAGTAGGAATAGTGAGAGAGTAGACTAAGTCATTAGGGTAGAGTTTAGTTTTGTTCAGAAAAGTTTCCTTTTTGTAAGCAAGGAAATCCCAAGTATAAAAGCCAAAAAGAGTCATTTTGAAAATCACTTGTTTTTGAGCAAGTATCGTGAGGGAGACTGTCGAGTATCGCGTGAGCTGTGGCAGAGATCGTGGGCGAGGAACCAAGCAATTTGGGATTGCACTGAGCAAGGGAAAGTGACAAAGAGATCATAGGTGCCACCAAGGTGAGCTAGCCCACCATTTTAATCAAAATTTCTCAGCAAATCAAGTTAGGAAAGAAAAACGATCTGCGCCAGGTATCGTCTGAGAGCTACAGGGGGTAAAAAGGTGTGTTTTGTTGATACAGAGAGTGAGGAGAGGAGAGAGGAGCTAGGAGATCAAGGGGTTCAAACCAAAACTTTAAAAATCTTTCTTAAAAATTGTCTAAGGGTCAAGTATCGTCTTACTCCCGCGATCGAGTATCGCGATACTTATCAAGTATCGTTTTGCTCCTGTGGTTGAGTATCGCGATATTTCCCGTCGATCATGTATCGTTTCATACTGATCGTGATACTTGGTCAGAGATCGTTTTCCCAGCAATCGTCTATCGTGTATCGTTGATCGTGTATCGTTTCGTGCCGGTCGCGATACTTGCGAAGTATCGTTTGGACAAAGATCGCGATACCTAAGAAGTATCGTGTATCGTTTTCCTAGCGATCGTCTGGTGAAAGATCGTGTATCGTTTGGGTCAAGTATCGTGTATCGTTCCTCAGAGATCGCGATACTTCCCGAAGATCGCGTATCGTCGATCGTTTCAGTTCAGAGATCGTGTATCGTGGATATCAAGTATCGTGTATCGTTTCCAGCCAAGTATCGTTTGACCGAAAGATCGCTTAGAGCAAAGATCGCGATACTTCCCACATATCGAGTATTGCCTGTTCCAAGTATCGTTTTACTTCGAATATCGTGTATCGCCTGTGACCAAATATCGTGTATCGTTTTCTTCCAGGTATCGGTATCGTTTCACTTAGCGATCGGTATCGTTTATCAGGTATCGCGATATTTGTCAGGGATCGTGTATCGTCTGAACCCAGAGATCGGGTATCGTGTATTTTTGGAGACAGGTATCGTGAGTTGTAGAAATTCTTCTTCAGTCATTTCTTTCCAGCCCAAGTCTTCTAGACATTTTTGACCTATAGAGAAGAGGGCCAAAGGCCCAAGGGTATCAAAGTCTGATCAGAGTTTATAAGTGGATGAACCTGAGATCCGGAAGAACCCTAAGAAGCCGAAGAAGTGTAATTTCTTCTGTAGGTAGTGTAGCAGAGCCAAGTAACCGTTCACACTATTCTGAGACCTCTAGTGAGTCAGAGGAAGAAATTCCCATGGCTTCAGAGGATATGCAGAACACAATACCCATGATTGGCATGATGTCAATCATTGAGGGAGAATACAGAACCTCTTTGGAGTATGTGAACACCAACCAGAACGAGATCCCCATTTATTTGGATGGTCTAAACAGATCTGTGGCCAGGTTAAAGAAAGCATCAGAGGCTTACATAGTGCCTAGACCTGCAGTCAAGTACATAGGAGGACTGTACATGGACAAACGAGATATCCAGTACGTTGTCACAGAACACCCTGAAAACATTAACGAAATTGGTGAAGAAAATAACGCTTCAAACTCAAATGGAGGAGGGAATGAAGAGCAAGTAACCACGCCTAGAGGAAGATCTACAGTTACCAGGATATGGAGAGGAGATCTAATCCCCCAAGATGACACCTTAATGGATGTATATTTGATCAATGGGATGGATCATCTCCTTAGAGCACATTCCTCAATTTGGGAGGCTGCTCCTAATCCCGTCACCATTTATGAGTTGCAAGATCCTGATTTTTCCACCATTATCACTTATTTGGATAAAAATCAGAGAAGATATTGGCCCATAACAGAAGCAGAAAGAGCAGAATTGAAATATCAAAACATCCCAGTGTTCCCGCCTAGAGACCCAGCCACGACTTCAAGAAACCCACTGGGAACGTCCCATAATGATTCATATCAACAGTCGGGCCAAACACAACAAACACAACAGAACCAACAAACTCAAATTCCCTTCAGACCACCTGTACAGTTCGCAATACCTGTAAATAATCCTAACTACCGACCTCAGCCAGCTATTGACCCAAGACATGGAGTTCATGCTCCAGTCAGACCACAGGTAGTAAGAGGACCAGGCATACCTATAGGAAGACCCATTTTCCCAGTGATGCCTAGACAACCTGAAGCAGGAAGACGACTAAGGCCAATCCAAGTTGCCAAATGTATGAGAAATCACTATGATGGCTCGAGTGAACCTTACAACCATATAGCAGAATTTAAACAAGTAGTCAAAGCCGAACAGGTAGAAGACTTTTTGATTCAATATGAGTCTTTTGGCCTTACCTTGTCAGACACAGCATTGGCATGGTTTCAGCCATTGGACCCTAATACCTTTCAGAACATGGAGCAGGTATATCAAGAAATGATTGAAGAATTTACCAAATCAGGAATTAAAAACAATTCTTCATCATTAATCCACAGCTTCAAGCAAGTCCCTACCGAGTCAGTGAGATTGGCTGCAAGAAGATTCAAGCAGTATGTGGATAGATGCCCTGTAGAGGAGAGGCCTACCCAAAATAAAATGGTATCATTATTCTTGGAAGGATTGTTGAACGGAACTTTGAGGTCATTAGTGTATGTAAAGAGGGTTCAAACTTTGCAAGAGTGTATGAAGGAATGTATAGACCTAGAAGACAACCTTGCAGAAGACTTGAAAATACATCAAGGTAGTTTGAAAAGCGAAGAGTCAGCCAGTAGCACATCAAACTCTAAAAACAATGTGGAGGAAATAGCAGATTTAGTAGCAAAAAAACTGAACGTTCAAGGACAGAGGAATTATCCCACTAATCCTATGAGACTGCCTATGCTTAGAAGATGTATGCAGTGCGGAGGTGATCATCCTTCTCATTTGTGTACTAGGGGAGTAGTCCCACCACCTGCCTATGCTCATCATAGACCCTCTGTCCCCGGACCTCTACAATACTGCAGTATAGAGCAAAGGTATACAAACCATAGCACGGAGAATTGCCCTTACAATAGGCAAACCAGACCCACCCAGCCTTATGTGAGACCGTATGGATATCCCCAAAGAGATCAAGGAGGTGAAGCTTTTAGATATCCCTCTTATCAGCCGCAGGCACTAGTACCACGACCATACGCATATCAAGGACACACACAACCACAGCCAGTACTAGGACAACAACCGCCCCACCCTCAGAACGTTGTCCCAGTCAAGATTGCACAACCAGAAGAAAACCTAGAGAGGGCTATAGTGCCAGCCACACCTTTGACTAGTAGTGAACCATATGACTCATTTTATGACCCTAGTCAAGGAACATACCCTAGTTATGAAAGCTCGATAATGGAATATGGGCAACTGTATGAACCATATGCTTATGGCATGGAAATACCGGATAGTTCATACGGATGCGAGCAGGATTATGTATCCTTAATGTACACAGATCCTAGAGCAACTGTGCCACCCCGACCCATGAACAGACCGCCTGTACCCAGAGGACCATGTTACAGGTGTGGAGGTGATCATTATATCAGAGAATGCACATTACCGAACCCACCACCACCACAGCGAGTCTGGGAAGGCTACTGTAATGATTGTGGTAAGGAAGATCTTTTCAGAGACTGCCCCAAAAACCCCAACAAGGCTACATCTAATGTCCAAATCAACGTAATAGAAGTAATAGAATCATCAGGGAGTGATAAAGAATACACAGTATCTTTGAAAGCAATAACGAGAGCCAAAGCCAGAGAGACCCCTGATAAAACGGAGGAGAACAATCAAAGTGACAAGGAGAGGGACACACCCATCCCTCAAAGAGTTGAAGACTCAGAAGAACCAGAGAAAAGTATTGCCAGTAAAAGGTCCCAAAAATGGAAGCACCGAAGAGAGAGACTAAAAGAAAAGAAGCTATTACAGAGGAAGGAAAAAGAGGGAAACGAACAACAACCAAAAGAAGAACCGAAGAAGGAAGAAGGAAACAAAAATGAGAAGCATAAGAAAGAGGAGGTAGGATCAATCTTAGCAGATCCTATGCCTGAAGAATTAGCCATGTGGATTCAGGCATACAAGGCGAGAATAAGAGCAGGACCTACCATAGAGCAACACGAGAGAGAATATCCAAGAGGCGACTTAGAGAAAGAAAGACTAGAAATCTGCAAGAAACTGATAGAAGTTGCACAACAAACCTTAGAAAAACCTGCATCGCCTTTACCCAATACCCGAATTTCAGAAGGAGAATTCCAAGAGTGCCTAAACACTCATGAAAAGCCTGAAGTAAATAGACCACAGAATGACGAACGTGGTGTCGAGAGAAAGGAAGGATCCATAGTTCCCGAAGTAGAAGGAGACTGGACTAAGGATCTATGGGCACGAGTTCAAGAGGACAAATGGAAGAAGATAGAAGGAATGGAACCGCCCTTTGAAGAATTAGAAGCAGAGAATGAAATAGAGGGTTCAATACCTGAACTAAATTCAGAAGAAATTTTTCCAATGGATGCAAGTGACAAAGGAGAGGAAGATATAAAGGAACTGCCCAACTACACCGGGGAGTACGAGCGCAATTCAGAATTGTATCGCATTCCATCAATAAGGAGAGGAGAAACGAACCCGTCAGTTCAAACATCTGAGATCATACAACGCCTTAGAGAGGTAAAAATCCCATGTACCCTAACATTCGAAGAACTGTTAAAGGTAAAACCACATCTGAAAGAGAAATTAATCAATCAATGGGAAGTCAAGGAGGAAAAGAAAGAGATGGCTGACGAAGTAAACACAGTGAGGATTCCAGTGGATAAAGTAGGAGACTTTAGTGAGGGAGATGAAGGAAATACCTGCCTTCCAATCACCTATAGGGGTTACACTACCAAAGCCATACTAGATTCAGGAGCTGGTGTTGGCATTGCTACCAAAGAAATTTGGGAGAAATGGGGACAACCAACATTAAGACCAACACGCATGAAAATACAAATGGCAGATGAACATACGGAAAGACCCTTAGGATTGTTGGAACGAGTAGTCTTCACTACGTGTGGAGTGGAATTTGAACATACTTTAGCAATATGTCACTTTGAAAGGCCAAGCAATTATGAAATGATCTTGGGAAGGCCTTTCATGAGACAGCTAAAGGTCGTACAAGATTGGGGAAAAGATGCAGTATACCTACAACACGCAGGAACCACCACTAGGATAAACCTACATACATACACGTATCAAGATGTTCCACCTCTACAATGGAATCAAATCCATAAAGAGGAAGACGATCAATCGGTTCATAGTGCAGGTTCTAGTGATCAATCCTGGATGAACGAGGACACTCATCTGTGGATATGTCAAGCTGCAAAGAAGGAAGAGGAGAGAAGAAAAGGATGGCAGCAGAAACAAGGAATAGTGAGATCTGTACAAGATCCAGCTTATATGCCACAAGTATTTCCGGATGAAGAATTTGAACCTCACGGTTGGATGGAAATCTTAGCTACCCTCGATGTCTGTGTAAACGAAGAAGTAGTGACCATGAACGAATGTATCGATGAGGAGGGTTATGATGTTAGCCTGTATATGGTAGTCCTTCAGGAGGCAGAAGAAGGAGAAGTGATCGAGAAAGACTGGAAGGAGGACTACGAGAGCATTGAAATGGAACCTGAACCCATGGATCTAGGAAATGGTACCACCAACATAAATATCACCGCCAATGAGAAACACCAGGAACTTACACAGAAAGGGGAATTAGAAGTCGAAAGAGAATCAGAAGATGAAGAAAACAAACCCCAAGACCAGTTTGAGGTACCAGCTCATTTTAAAAAATATGTAGTGGAGGAGAGGAAAATTGCGATTCAAATGCCTAAAAGGGAAGCACAGCCTGGAATAGCATATGATAATAAGGAGCAAACCAAAAAGATAGTTGTAACTATGGAAGGAGGAGAGGAACGATGTACCTTCATAGGACAGGATGTCTCATTAGAAGAAGAACAAGAGTTAATTCGACTCATAAGAGAATACCGGGATGTCTTTGCTTGGACTTATAAGGACTTGAAAGGAGTAGATCCATCTATATGCGCGCATAGAATCCCCATGACATCCGAAGCCAAACCTTCTAAACAAAGACCATACACTTACAATGATGTGTATTCAGCCAAGATAAAAGAGGAGATAGACAAGTTACTAGATGCTGGATTCATCTATGAAATTGAGCACACGGAATGGGTATCACCCTTGGTGGTTGTACCAAAAAAGAATGGAAAGTTAAGAGTGTGCATCAATTTGAAAAAAGTGAACGCCGCAACCATAAGGGATAGCTATCCCTTACCAATCACTGATCATCTCTTGGAAAGGGTAGCAGGGAAGGAAGTTTATAGTTTTTTGGATGGCTTTTCAGGGTATAATCAGGTGGCCATTGCTCCTGAGGACCAACATAAGACAGCATTTGCAACTGAATGGGGAGTATACGCCTTTAGAGTCATGCCTTTTGGTTTAACGAATGCCCCAGCTACTTTCCAAAGATTGATGTGTCATGTGTTCAAAGAATTTCTGAGAAAAAGTATGGAGGTATATGTGGATGATCTTTGTACATATTCAGCTATACGATCAGAGCACATCCTTGAACTAGAAAAGATTTTTGCTAAATGTCGACAATATCGAGTATGCCTCAATCCTGAAAAATGTGTCTTCATGGTGCGACAAGGGAAAATCTTAGGACATATTGTCTCTAAGAATGGAATTTCAACAGATGAAGACAAAATTAAAGTAATTTTGGATTTACCAAGACCAAAGACTGCTAAAGAAGTTCAAGCATTTATGGGACATTGTGGTTACTATCGAAGATTCATACATATGTACGCCATAATTGCTAGACCTCTTTATGCATTATTGACTCTATTTAATTGGACCGAAGAATGCGAAAAAGCTTTTAATGAGTTAAAGAATCGATTGAGTTCAGCACCCATCCTTCGAGTCCCCAACTGGAATAAACCGTTTCACATTCATGTGGATGCTTCCAAGTTTGCCATTGGTTGTATCTTAGCTCAACCAGCTGACACAGGAAAATTAGACCACCCGATAGCCTATGCCAGTAGACAGTTAAATCAAGCGGAACGCAATTATACTACTACGGAGAGAGAAGGCCTAGGGATGGTATACGCAGTCAAGAAATTCAGACATTACTTACTGGCAAACAAATTCAAATTCTTCATCGATCATCAAGCCCTATTGTACTTAGTCAACAAGCCTTGTAATACAGGACGACTAGTACGATGGTTTTTATTGCTAATGGAATTTGATTTTGAGGTAATAGTCAAGAAGGGAAACACCCACATAAGAGCAGACCACTTATCTCGAGTGACCCATGGAGAACCACCCATAGGAGTACCAGATGATCTGCCAGACACTTATCTTTTTAACCTGGAAGTATGTCCTCAGTGGGCAGAAAAATTGATCCCTATACTTACCCATGGACCTAAAGATGGGATCACACCAAACCAAACGCAAGACCTTTGGAGGACCAAAAACCTTCACATCATTGCGAGAAGTTTGTACCACCAGGATTCAAGCAGATTACTGATGAGATGCGTGGAAGAAGAGGAACAAGAAATGTGGCTTCAGAAAGCACACATAAACCAATGGAACACTCATTTGAATGCAAATGGAACGTGGCAAACACTCAAGAGATTTGGCATATATTGGCCAACCATGCAAAGAGATGCACATAACTATGTGTCAACCTGTCAAACCTGTCAAGAACAAATCCCAGATGAGAACTCTACCTTATGCTATTCTACGATAACACCAAGATGGAGCATACCCCTGGTAAAGTTCTTGAAAACTCAAGAATACCCTGACGGAGCCACTTTAGCAAGGAAGCGTGCTCTCGAAGAACAGAGTAAAGATTATGCCATCATAGGAAAACAACTCTTCAAACGAGGGAAAGATAACCAATTACGAATGTGCATTCACGAAAATGAATATCTTTTTGTCTTAGAGATGGCTCATACAGGAGCTGCAGGAGGACACTTCTCTGCAGACAAAACAGCCAAAATGATCCTCTTTGCTGGAATGTGGTGGCCAACTCTACACCAAGATGCCATAACATATGTGCAACGGTGTGATACCTGTCAACGAACGAAATATCCTATTAGAAGAGATGAGATGCCACTTAGACCCATGATGAGTGCTAGAGCTTTCACAAAATGGGGCATAGATTTCATTGGACCTATTAGCCCACCAGCAAAAGGTTCACACGCCGAATACATAATTGTAGCCACAGATTACCTGACCAAATGGGTAGAAGCAAAAGCAACAAAGAAAAATGACGCAAGAACTACAGCTAAGTTTCTCTTCAAGAACGTCTTCACTAGATTTGGACTACCTATAGAGATTGTGAGTGATAGAGGTACGCACTTTGTTAATGAAGTGATAGAGGCCTTATTGAATGAATTCTTAGTAATTCATAAGAAATCAGCCCCTTATCACCCACAAGCAAATGGACAAGCAGAAAGTTCAAATAAAATCTTGTGTACTATTCTCACCAAAATCGTTAACAACGGTAGATCAGATTGGGATAAGCAGTTACATCACGCGTTATGGGCATTCCGAGTAGCCTATAAAACCGCAATAGGTACTACTCCTTTTAACTTAGTGTACGGACAAAATGCTATTTTGCCAATTGATTTCTTGATTCCCACTCTTAGAGTAGCAACTACTTGTGAGTGGACAGGACATGAATTATCAGCCCAATTGGACCAAATAGAAAAGCTTCATGAAACTAGGTTACAAGCGGTAGCAGGTATTTATGCTGCTAAAAGACGACAAAAAGCCTTGATGCGCACATCAAGGACAAAAAATTGAAGGAAGGAGATTTAGTTTTGGTATACACTTTGAAACAACATGCTAAGAAATTGCAAAAGAGAGGATATGGTCCATTAATCATTAATCGTATATCTACAAGTGGAGCCATCAGCTTAGCGACCTTAGATGGAGACGTGTTACCAAACTACATCAGTGGGTGTAGAGTGAAAAAATACCTAGAACCATTAACAGAAGAAACTATGTCTCGATTAATCAAAGGTAAGAATATACGCTTAGAAGAGGAAAGAATACGAGAAGAAGCGAGACAAGAAGCATTGGAAAGGATAAAGAAACGAAAAGAGTGGATGAGAGAGCGAGATGAAAGATATCGTCAAGGAGAAGAACTCATCCCGATGGCTAATTTTAGAGCCACTCAAAACCTAGGATCGCAAAGAGCACAACCATATCTAAATTTGGGAGCCGGAAAAACGGAGTATCACTTGGTAAATGCTCTTATTGACACAGGTGCTGCTGTAAGCTGCATTAAGCTTTCTTTGACCCAAAAACTCAAAGAGACAATACGCCCATCGATGGCCCAGTTAATAGGAATAGGAGGAACAATCACTCAATGCATAGGTGAGATCACCTTACCGTTGCATCTTGGCAACAACACCATGGAACAAAAGTTGTTGGTGTGTCAAGACCAAGATTTACTTGAAGAGGTAGTGTTAGGTCAAGACTGGATTTATGAATACGAAGTGACCATTCAATTGGCATTAGGATACATCTCAGCCAGGATAGGACATCGGGAAGTATTCAGTCTGCTAGATGAACGACCACTCAAATCTGTGAGCATGGAGCAAACAGTTCATTCTAATGAACAAAGTCCTGAATGTACGATCAGTAGCACTATAGAGACACCTTCATCGAGTACTATATGTGCGGACACATTGAATTCTGCTTGCACACCTTGTTCTGATCTAGCAAATCATGAGAGTTTTAATCTATCTAAAACACACCTCACAGAAGCACCATGCATTAGAGAGACTAGTTCTCTGAGTGATTCAAAATCTGTACCCATTAAAATATACCCTATTCCATATTCTAACCAAGTGTGGATAAAGAAAGATCAAGTGGAGGAATATCTTCGACGACAGAAGCACAACCGACATCAGAACAAACGAGCAAAGCAAAAACCAACTCAGTCTGAACAACGAAGTCATCGACAAATTGCTACAATATGGATTCCAAAGAAAGTCATAGCCGCTCAACAGGATCGATCGCAGATATGGGTCCCTAAGTCTTGCATTCCAAGGAAAATAAACCGAAAGGATGATCCCCGAAACAAGAAGAACCAATGTAACGCACAGGCAAAACAACCACAAATAAAGAGTTACTGGAGAAAGAAGGAGTCTGCAAGGGCAACCTGAGCCATTCCGAGAATCACAAATCAAATGAAGCAGACCCACAACAAGAAGAAAAGAGCCACTCTCAGTGGAAGAGGGCAACATACAACAAGGCCCAGCACAATGAAGCAAATTTGGATACCGAAAGAAAAAATGAACGACATGCATACGCCAACTACTTCCAATTGCACACATAGGGAGCCTTCGAGATCCAAAGTATGCATGATAGGGCCACATTACAAGGCCAAGCATTCGGCACATCCTCCTTCTATTTCAAGATAGTTAAGCACATTTTCCTAAGGGAGAAATAGGAGAGCACTTGTATATATACTAAGAAATTACTCCAAAAAACTTTAATAACCGCTTCGGCTATAGACTAACTTTTCAGTTTTTCATTTTCAGATGAAAATATAAAAATACATAAAAATGTGAAAAATCCAGGTATTACCTTTCTCACATACACGGGAAAGGGACGACACCATTCACTCGGAGCAACATCGAACTTATAACCAACATATAGAGGAGGATTTCTGAGAGCATATGGATACTAATTCATACTCTATATTGAGTGCAGATGGCATCCACTGATTCCGAATCTACACAGCAAGAAGAGGTGCAACTTCTTCCATTAGAATCAGTAACAAAAGCAAGAGGTCACTGGTTTCGGGATGATCAACCAGTGGCAGATCTTATCTTCATGGCGACAATCAAAATCATGGACACCGATCATTACTTTCCAATCATGTCCCAGGATTTCAAGACGATAATACAAGGACTACCTCATATTGAGGATGTATGGACACAAGCGGGAATAGAGGCATTTCTTAAACTGCCTATATATGTGCCAGACTTTCAGAGGTGTGCACAGGTGATGAATACCATGCAGCCTGCCGCAACAAAAATCTCAGTTCCAGAAGCCCGAGTATTGGATAAAGTAGGGACATGGAAGACCATCCAATTCACACACGAGTTAATAAATAAAGCCTTTGGATGGAATGAAACAGGAATTACGAGTGTCAAGGAGGAATGCCATGATCCCAAGAAGAGATCATTCCTGGAAATTAACAGAATTGACATAGAGGATGCTGTACGATTGGTACATCAACATTTTTGCTTTCCCAGCATGCACAGGTATACAGCTCCACAGAAGATAGTAGTCCAAATACTATCACATGCCATGAGGCAAATTGGAAACAAAATCAATCTAACAGGGTATGTCCAAGAAAGATTGTTTGAAGCACAAAAGAAGTGGGGGCAAAAGAAGTTTTTGAATGGCAGTTCAGCTCTTACATTACTGATTATGAAGCTTTAGAAATGAAGAACTGTTTGAGAGAGATGCCCACCTCGGAAGGACTAGCAAGATACGTAAAATCAGCGACGGCCCCTAAGAAGAAGAAAGCAGTAGCTATGGTTGAAGAGGCTGGAACCAGCACACAGAAACCCATGAGGGGTACGAAGCGCCTACGAGAAGAGGAAGCCCAAGCTACACCACAATCAAAGAGAACGCATCTCTTACCGAAGATCACGACGGCCCAAGTGCCTATTACCAAGAGAGATCTGTCCGCTGCTCTCGAGGAAACACATCAGTATATGCAAGGGCAGGTCAATTTAAACGTTCAAGGACATCATTATAGACAAGCTAGTCAAGAGAAGACACAACGGAATCCAGAGCAAACACCAAAACAAGCTGGCAGATACAAAGAGCTGGGCATTGATGATTCTAGTACCAACACGGAATCCAGCCCTGAAAAAGATACATTAGATACTGATATACGGACAGAAACACAAGAGGACGAATGGAATGAAGTTGATCAAGTGGAAGAGACGCCACAAAATCAGGAAGAAAAGGAAAAGAAAGTCGAAGAATCTATGGAACCGGAGCACGTCATTCAATTGAATGACACTACAAAAATAAGCATCAAAGAAGACACAACCCGTGTTGCACATGTAAAACTACCTATTAAAGAGGAAGAACAAACTCCAGTGAGAAAGGAAACGAAGGAGCTCCAAACCCAAGAGCAGACTGTGATCGAGGTGCCCGATGATACACCTCAAGAAGATAAAGCAAACATGGGGGCTGAGCCAAGGATCCAGCTTCAGATTAGGCAGCCCCATGACACTACATTACACATTGCTCAGGGCAAAGACGTCAATACCGGAGAAGAGCCGACAATACCAAAAACATGGCTTAACGTGGATGTTACTCAATTGAAACCGGTAGTCAAGCAGATGATTAAAACGGCCATGGACACTCAACAACAGATGATGGATATAGATGCCGAGTATGATCAAGCAAGAAGAGAAAAGAATCAGTTTCAACTCATGAGTGAACAACTATCGGCACAATTGATTGCAGCACAAAAGGATTTAGCAAACAAAAATACTGAAGTGCTGGCAATCCAGACACAACATGAAGCATCCATCGCTTAAAATCAACAGCTGCATACACAACTAACCGAGTTGCAAAGATTACACGAAACAAGCGAGGCTGAGAAAGAGAAAATGAAGATGCGAAGCATGCTATTAGAGCAACAACTCAAGCTATATATGGAAGAGAACGACAGCCTACGCAACAGAAATAAAGAATTAATGAAGTCTTTATTATATGATCAACCACTCATACAACAGGAATCCACAGAAACCAAAGATCAAGAATTACGGGATCAGATCTCGAAATATGAAGAGCTGCTAAAGCAAGAACAAGCCCAGATAGAAGAATGGAAGAGCAGATATGCCAATGAAACCAGTGAACTGAAGCGTCAATTACAAAAGGTGAATGCCAAACTGGTCCAAAGCTACAGTGAAAACATGGATCATGTAGCTGACATAGGTAAAGAACTATTGGCAACTAAAGAAGCACTCGGAGAAGCCATGCAAACAATAAAAGAAAAAGATGAATGCATAGAACAGCTGAAGAATCAGAAGAAAGACAAAGAACCGATCGGGACATCAGTAGTGCCAGAAAAGGAAAATCCTACTGACGAGGTAGAGGTAAGTCCTCTATCTCACCCGATCTATGATTCTCCAATACGTGAGCAGGTGGCGGATATACATGATGACCATCCTATGCCATATACTGCAGAAATAAGTCAGAAGGAACGGGCACTAGTGGTGTCCCGATTAATCAAAAATTTTGAAAATGAAGTGGTCAAAGTCATGAAAGAGGCCAAGATCAAAGGTAAAGACCTGGATAAAATCATGAAGCCCTTCAATATTCCATATGGACTCTTGAAAGAAAAGACCAGACGCTATATAATAAAGATTACAAGGAAGAGTCCAGATGAGCAGCTAAATTTCAAACATGATACATTCGCATACACTCAAGAAGAGTTTGAAGCTTCGCAACCAGTGTGGCGGAGAAAATTTTTGGAGAAACATCCCACACTACGAGTGCATTGGCAAGCAACGCCATATGCATTCCAGGTAAACCCTTCATTTTGTCCATTACCACGCAGAAGGGATACCAAGGAATTTTTGGATCTACAAAGAAACGGTACTATCAATAAGCAGTGGCTCAATTATCCTCTGCTTCCGAGCCCGCCACATAATTATTTGCCAACGGAAGATTATATGGTCAAAACCATAGAATTTTGGCTACAAAATTACGCGACAGTACCTGATTTAGCTGTAAAATTGACCAACAAAATACTTAGCATGATCCTCATAGTTTTGAAGGTATTCAAGCACGCGGCATACACATTTTTGAACTTCATAGGTATTAATCAGGGTACGGAGATCCTCATTTTTGATCTTCAGTTATGCCTAGCCGCCCAACAATAATGGCATATTATTCTAGAATTATGTTTTTGCCAAGTGTATATATGCAAACCTTCGAAGAAGCTTTCTTTACAGGATTTTTTGAGATAGATTCAGAGATTTTTTTGAAGATGTCAGCTAATCTAAATGCCAGATTAGTGGCATATGAACTCAGCTTCTTCGCAGATCACAGATAGCCACCCAATGACGGTGTGAAGGCAGAACAGTGGAAACAACTCATGATACGTGAAGCAAATCAGCTAAATGATACAGAGCAAAGAGTTTATCAAACATATGCCCGTCGCTTATCAAAGCCTGTCGGGGACGACAGAGTCCAGGAGGGGGGCAGTGTTGAGGGAGAATCGAGTAAGAAGAAGAAAAGAAGAAGACAACGGAAGAAGCAGCTTCACTAAAAAGCAATATCTGAAGATATATCTCTGCAAGAAGCCCCGCAGGGGCGCAACACCCATCTCTGCACAGAGCCCCGCAGGGGCACACTCACCAAGGAAAGGACGTATCCCACATGGGTGCTTCAACCTCTTGATCTCTGGAAGGTCCAGATCGAAGACTGAAGCACCACATCCTCAGACCTTCCACTGGTGGCGTGCGTGACAACCCAGAATTAAGGAACCTATAGGTGAATTAGACTGCGGAATATCAGGTAGTCAGTCTAACTCCAAGGGTTGCGGGCAAGCAAGGCGAATACATCAGGCCCAGAGAATGTAAAACAAGAATTAAGAAGAGGCCGTCAAAACTGAACACCTGTTTTATAAACAGGTAACAACGAGCAAAGGTGGCGTGCAGAGAAAGGAAGTGAATAACACAGCAAGGTTCGACGTGTGCAACCAGGACAAATCAGAGCGCCTCTAAAACGTAATGCAAGATCAAGAATCAGGCAATACTGACCACTGGATGCGTGCGGACAACAAACTGAGGACAAGAAGCAAAGTCTGTCAAGGGACGACAGAGACGAAGAGGGGGAGAGTGTTGCAGAGCTAAAGAGCGCACAAAGCAGAGAAAAAGACGGGCCCCAAAATTTTTCCGATTCGGACTTCATATTTTTGTATCATAACCATTCTTGTAACATATTTTCCTTTGTAAATGCACTAGAGGAGTCCTCTAGATGCATCCCCACAGAAGATTAGAAGCTTACCCATGTAAAATAGTAGGAAATTAGTCTTTTAGTGAATAAAGTGCCGGTCTCTTGTGTGAAAGGACCATTTTTAGGGCACTAGTATATAAGTCAAATGTGACTCTTTGTAAAGAACTTTTTGCCATTGTGAAAATAGAGAGCACAGAAATTCGAATTTGTGTCTTCTTCCCTCCTTATCGTCTTCTTCGTGAGCTTGTATGCTTGTGGATTGCTTGGAAAGAGTGCTTGTGAGTGTTGTCTATCCATGAAAGTGTTTCTTTGCTGTAGGTAAGGTGTGTGCGAAGTGTAGGAAGTGCTGAAGTGTAGGAAGGTATTTCCCGCGACTCAGTATTTTGCCCATAACTTGAAGTAGGAGCGTCAGAATTGAGTGAAACCACTGCCATTGGATGCGTCTTCTCGAGAGCTTCGAAACGCATATGCTATTTGCTATATTTGGAGTTCGGAGCTGGGAGAAAAATCCAAAATACTGACGGCTGCTGCACCAAGTATCGTTTCGCCTTGACCAACAGTTGGAGCTTGTTTGGATAAGTCTTTGCCTCATTTACATTCTTTGAGTAGTTCCATTGCATTGACCATTATATGATTGCATGTCTTCATACACTCGGCTAGGTTTGTATACTCTTTGGATTGATAATTAAAAGCGTGTATCCCCACTATATGCACTTGTGAGGGGATTGAGGTATAGTCTCTTTCTCCGCAAGTCCCTAAGTTGGTGCTTAGGTCAACACAGTGGTGAGCTTCCTCTTTCAACAACTGGTTGAGCATGTGGAGGTAAAGAAACCTGCGGCTTGTTTACCAACTGCTCTAATCTTTCTAGTAAGCCCTGGAAATGCAAATCTAGTTTGAAAGAGTTTGTCTGATTGGATGATTGACTAGTCTTGAGCATAGCCTGAGCTAGCTCTATCATTTTCATGCTCATTTTCATCCGTTCAATCTCTAAATCTGCTCTAAGGTAACTCTTGTCTAGGTTTGCAGCTGTTGGCCCTTCTTGAAGATGAGTTTGATAGGCCTTAAACATCATGTCTACGCCTTCTAGGGTTGGATCTACAAGAATAGACCCTGATTGTGGTCTATTTACAATGGGTGGTGGGGTGGGATGAGGTGGTGTGGATGGAGTTTTGACATGCGAGGGACTTTGAGATGCAATGTCTTCTATTTTTGTTTTCACTTCTTTTAAGCTTTCTTCTAGTTCCGATAACTTTTTATTCCACTTGCGATTGGCTTTCTCTCTGGTATCCTTCCATGTCCTTGTTTTTCTCTTACTAGGCTCTCCCGACTCACTTGACTTTGATTGTTTAGCTAGTTTATCCTGTTTTAAGGCTTGTGCTCTGGTGGCTGCTTGTATAGGAGCCACATTATTGCTACTAGCAATTGAATCCACCACTAAGCCTACCACATTAATGGGTGTAACCTTAGGTGCACTAGAGGGGTTTCATGGACAGTGGGTGGGGACATTCACGAATGAAATGGTCGCCCTGACATCTAAAACAGGGTCCTTTAGGGGCTTGTGGTCTCGTTTGTCTCAATTGGGGCCTAGGGTTAGCATTCATATACATGTCATTGGAGTATTTAGGCTCCCAATTTTGTTCCATAGGTGGTGCCTCATAGTGATAGGGATAAGTCTCACTATGCTCAAGTGACTCTGTGTAATAAGCTTGTGGACTATCCTCATAGGAGTAGTTAGAATTGTGAACATGATGGTCAGTCTTTGAGACCAGTGGAGTCACTGGCACTAATGCTCTATTAAGGTTCTCTTCTGCCACTGCATTCCCTAACTGGATTTACATTTATAGGAGCTGGTGGTTGGTTTCCTAGGACTCGTTGTGGCCTATATGGTGCCTGATATTGCTATTGTGGTCTATAATATGGTTGTTGGTATTGGTTTTGATACCTACCCTGTGGGTAAGGTTGCTGATAACTCTGTCTAACAGTCTGCCTATTGTATGGACAATCTTGAGCCGTATGGTTCATGTATTTTCTCTCAATAGTGCAATATGGATCATTCCTTTCTCTTATGTTCAGGTTTTGCATTGGGCAAACATTAGCCATGTGGTCCCCTTTGCAAGTATAATATCGATTCAATGAGGTGACTCTTGGCATTTGTCTATTTTGGAATCCACATTGTGTGCAAAGCTTACCTCAGGTCTCTCTCTTGTTCTTTCTCATTGGGCTTCATGAGCTTGAGATGATCCTACTCCTTGGAGGCCATGGGAAGCATTGGATCTTGGTGGAGGGAAAATCAATTCACTCTTCCAAGTATATGCATTTTTAGCATGTTCTATTACCAAGAACATTTTCTCTGACGTATTATCCAGGTAGACAACTTTGCCTAGTGTCTTCGGATCCTTGAACTCGTAGATGATGACTATGCCCAATTGGCTAGGTTGACTTGGCTTGAACCTCCAAAAGGCTTCCTCCCTTTCTCTATTTAAGAATAATTCTATGATTTTGTTGTCTTGAGGGATCCAATTTGGAGTGATCACTCTGGTCAAAACTGACTTACCTCTAGGAGTCTTGGATTCTCATTCTACATCTCCTTGCTCTAAGTCTCATATCTCATTCTCTGGAATGATGTTGCCAAACTCATCCATCCTGTCTGGTAAGTTGGTGACCACATACATGGTTCCTTCCTTATCTATGTATGAACCCTCTTCGAACTTGACCATTGGGTGTTCAAGTCCAAAGGTTTGATTTGGATTTTTGAGTTGGACCATTGATCGCCTCAGGCCATCCTCATAGATGTGAGCACCTAATCAGTTGGTCCGAATATATTTCAACTATGTCTTATATGGACCTTCTGGTGTTTGTAGATAGGCAGTGCCTCAGCCTCTTGCAGGTTTCTCCATGCTAAAAGACATTTCTGAATCACTTGTGTCTGAACTTAGTACGTAAGGATAACCACTTAGTTGTTGTGCCCAAGACTTAGTTGTATGGTTGACACTAGCCTCAAAAGATCTATTGCTTTGTCTATCCTTGCCTGGTGTCTACCAGATCTCAGGTTCATAAGCTTTGCCTTCTGGTCCAAAAATTCTCCTGTGTATTGCTCAAAATTCCTTTGGAGTCCCCTTGGGTTCTTAGTCCCATATGAGGGTCAACTTCAAATTATCCTATATGAAATGAGCTTTCCAACGAGCTATAGAGCTCAAAAAATGGATTTTTGATGAAAAAGTTATGTCAAATCAGACTCCTGGAGGTCAAAATAGAGAAACACGACCTTTTGAAAAAATCATGATTTTGTGTGAAAATCGCGATTTTGGGGGTCTGAAAATAGCGATGTTGAGCTCTTATGAAAATCGCAATTTTGAGGGATCATGAAAATCGCAATGCTAAGCAACCGTGAAAATCATGATTTTATGAAATCATGAAAATCGCGATGCTGAGCACTTATGAAAATTGCGATCTTGGAGACTAGAAAATCACGATGTTGTGAGACAATCGCGATGCTGAGTCAAGCTTGAAAATCTTGTCATGAAAATCATGAAAAATGTGATTTTAAGTGAGAATCATGAAAAACACGATTTTGAGTGAGAATCGTGAAAAACCCGATTTTGAGAATGATAAAAAAATCAGGATTTTGAATGAAAATCGTATTTTCTCAAAATCATGTTTTTGAAACATGAAAATCGCGATTTTGAATGAAAATCGTATTTTTCTCAGCATCGTGTTTTTCACATGAAAATCGCGATTCTGAAGGAAAATTGAATTTTTCTCAAAATCGTGTTTTTGACATGAAAATCGTGTTTGGTCAAAGTCGTGTTTTTGGCCTGAAAATCGCGATTTTGAGAATGACCAAAAAATCGCGATTTTGATTAAAATCATGTTCTGAAAATCGTGATTTTATACCTTAGTGAAAATCGTGAAAATCACGATTTTGGATGAAAATCGTGTTTTTGAAAATCACGATTTTGAAGCCAATAGAGAATTGTGTTTTTCCCAGAATTGTGTTTTTGGCTAAAAATCGTGATTTGTGAAAATCGCAATTTAAAGCCAACTGAAAATGGGTTTTTTTTTCCAAAACTCAAGATTCCATGACATCTAGAGAATTGCATTTTTGTGTGACTTAGGTGGGAATTGAAACTCACATTTTTTTTTTTAAATTGAATTTTATGAAAATCGTGATTTTCAGTCAGAATTGTGTTTTTTGGCAGGAAATTCAAATTTTTGAGCGTCGAGCAATGGCGAGCTCCATATATGCAAAAAATCATGAAAAAACACAGATTCTTGCTCTCCCTTGCGCTTCCTAACTCCTTTTCGCACATTAATGCATAAAAAATGGTATGAAAATGGTGAAAATGCACTAAAAAACAAGAAATTTCTATGAAGATGAAGATGGATGAATATGGTGATGATGATAATGATGAAGATGAAGAAGAAAAATCAGAAAATGAGCAGAAATGACATTTTTTTTTACCTTCCAATGTCGCAAATCTACCATCTTACCATCACAACGCTCGTCCTCGAAGCTCTCTCCCCGGCAACGATGCCAAAATTTGGTGTAGCTAAGTATATGTATATGTATATGTAAAAGTCATTAACATTGTAATGATGCTCAATATTGATGAATTGAGTGAGCTATAGTGTGAGCTACTCAAGTTTGACAGGTAATCAAGGAATGAGCTCTGAATGAGGCACCATACCCTGCAAGATTTTACAAGGTCCTCTTTATATGTGTTACTTCAAAGTTTGAATTTGAAAAACTTTGGCTCCAATCAAAAGGTGATTCCACTAATTTAAGAGATATTCTGTCAACTTGAAGTCATAGATAATATTCCTCCTAACTCCACGAGTTATGGGCTTTTACAAGATTCTTCAAGGCATTAATATTTTACAATGGTAAATGATCAAGTAGTTACAAGCTATAGTTCACATGAATCATCAAGTGCTAGTTCCACACAATGTCTTCCATGCTAAGCCAAATGTGTAGGCTTGAACATTTGTACCAACAAATACAGGACCTAAGACTATATATCTTGTTAATTGGATAATAGATCAATTGTACTTAGTGCAACAAAGATGGGAACGCAAGAACGTCATCCACGGATGTTGTGCACGCACCAGAATAGTTTACATGTGTTTGGCATATGACTTGCCAATAGAACCTGGCATGACCAATGAGGAATTGAAAAGATTTAAGGGAACCACCAAGAAGGCCAGAAAATCAAGCAAAAGCAGGGGAAGCAAGTGCATGAGGGGTTCAGTTCCCTGTCTACTGATCCTAGAGTCACCCTCGCCACAACCATCCCCTCAACAATCTCCAACGAAACCTCCTACACCTATACAACCGATACGCATCCAATTCTCATGCCCTATAATAACAGAAGGCACTACTAGTGCAATGACTGCTCTAGAGGCCTCCACTCAAGCAGCTGCTATTGAAGTTGGAGAGATTCCCACCTCCATCGGTGTGGATGCTTTTACCTTTCCCATACCGAATCTTGAGGCAGAGCCCACTGACACCACATTTGATTTCAAAATGCATGATGCATTTTCTAGTGAATTCCAATTTTCAGAAGGTCAATTTTTCTCTCAAGAATACGAAAGACCAAGCTATCCTACTACACTCCCAGACCAACCACAAGAACATATAGTGTCCAGCTCAGATGCTGAAGATAGGACAATGGTTGATGAGGAAGACGATGATGATGAAGCTAGTCAAACCAGTCTTGAATCGCAAGAAGATGACCAAGAGGAACATCAACATCAACAAGAGATACAAGCACCCACGAGCATGATACATTCGAAGCTGTTGCGTATACATTGGCCATTCAGAAATTATATCCTAATATGCAAGCCATGTGGGCATGCCAAAAATTATCTGAAGAACAAAGTCAAGAAATACTAGAGCAAGAACTCGCTAGCAAAGGATTTAAAGACTCCTTCATTCAGGGTTTTAAGGAACTAGTAAAGTCTGTGGGAACTACTGAAGCACTTCACTTTTTGAAGCTAAAACCTCTACCATAATTTGACCCTCGAGGAATGTGTCTAATGTCCAAACCAGACCAATACATCCATGTACCCACAGAAGGCCATCCTCTAGACATCCGGAAGAAGCATGATTAATACCAAAACCCTGAACTGAATCACACATAGCAGAAGCTACAGTCATCATGGAATCCTTGCCCCAACCAATAACCTCCATCCAAGAAACCATATTCAAAGTCCCCACTACATCATCTGAACCTCTTTCTTCTCCTGTACATTCAACTTCCCCTATCCACCCTCGCTCACCTCCTGTATCCTTATTCATAGTAAGTGCCAAAGCAGAATCCATAGCACCTCCAGTCACCCGAGCAATACCGGAAACCTTTACTCGTGGTACATAAAACCTAACTCCCCCCATCCCAATTAATCCATTCCTCAACCCATCCTTTCCTTCCTTTCCTTTCCCTCCAAGACCTATTTTCTCTTTCCCTCCATCAATGACCTTCTCACCATTATACCCTCCCATCCCTACTATATCACATTTGCATTCTCCTTTACTTCAAACCATCTGTGACACTCAACAATTCATATATTCCTCCTCCTTTGTAAATCCAGTGTTCACACCCACTCATGCACCCACCATCACACCACTATTCATGGTTAGTGCACTAGATGCCACGTCTAGTGACATGGACATTTCATCACCCACTTCACCACCACTCACATCCACCATTTCACCACCACATCTTGGCACATCACAATTTTTGAGGGTCACCACTACATCCACAATCCCATTCCCCTCTCCCTTTCCCCCTACATCTACACCCGTACTAGCATCATCTTCATACACCGCACCCTTGTTATTATCACCCACCATTGACATTTCATTTTTCCAAATGTTTGCATGCATGATGCAAGTCAGAGATGAATTTGCATCTCTCGAAAGCAACTACCAAGCATTGCAGCAGACTACTACACAGCTGTAGAAATAGTTAATTTCTTTAACCATAAAAAATGCTTCCCTGAATGCACGGAATCAAGAATTATGTGAGGCATACCACTCATTAGAGTTAGAATCGAAACAAAAGACCAAAGAAGCCCTCACAGATGTAGAAAACCTTTTACATGCTTAGACAATACGAAACGCCATGCTAACATGAAATATGGGATTGTTAAGATGCCATCTAAACTAGTCCAAAGCTAGCCAAAAACTATAAAAGAAGCTAGAGAGCTCATTTTTGTAGCTAGATTTTTGTGGGAAACATTGTAATAAGAGAACTCAATTGAAGATTCCACGGTTCTACTCTTTGTTCTTTCCCTATGCATACATGTGTGTATATGTGTATGCATGATAGTGTGCTTCTCACTCACACACTTGTGCATCCTCTTGCTCACGGTCATCATACCATCCTCACGTCTCCACAGATTGACATTTACGAGGTAGGTCTCCTCATGTTGGTATTGACATTGTGCTTGAGTGATACCAAATTTGGCACCGCTATCAGGGAGCATGATTCAAGGGTGAGCGTGTGATGGTAAGACATAGAGTCTTGATGTTGGAATCATAGGTAACCAGGTAAATTTTCCATTTTTGTTACTTTTTTTATTTCCATCACCATCTCTACCATCTCTACTCACCTCCTACCTCCGATACTTCATTGCAAACATTTCAGTTTCTTGGTCATATCACCATCTCCCACCTCATCTCCCTCATTTCACTTGTGTGAGAGATTGAGAGAGCGATTGTGTGAACTTTTCCTTTGTAAACTTGTGGGCTTTTCTTGCAGGTTTCAACTTCATCAGCAACACCAGCAACATCATCCAATATAATAGAACTCTGCACATGGCTCGAGATGACAACCTCTATCTATCACGATAGGCATAAAAGTTTGGTATTTTGAAATTGCACGTTAGGCATGATAGATAGCATCCTAAGAGCATTCAAATCACTAAAAATAGTAAAAGAATTTTTGTTTTTTCTGTCCATTGTGATAGACATTATCCGTCGCAATAGACATTGTGCATCGAGATAGACAAAAGTTATGAAAGAGCTCATCATCATGATAGACACCATGTATCATGACATAAAGACTCCCATGATAGTGATCATCTATCACAATAGATGCATCCATTGTGACAGATGACATCCCATGAGAGACGATAGATGACGGACATTATCTATCACAATACACCTATCTACCATGACACATAGGATCCCACTATATCTATCACAATAGACACATCTATTATGATAAACAAAGACCATGACTGATGATTATTTTAGATGATAGATGATGGATAGCATCTATCATGATAGACCCATCTATCATGACATACAACCATCCACAATAGACATAATTTATTTTAATAGACACTATGTATCACAATAGACACTATCTATCGTGATAGACAAGAAAATTGGCAATTTTTGTTATTTGTCAAATTTTGCTCATTTCAAGCCTAAATTTTGGAATTTTTACAGGGCATTGGAGCTATTGGATGGCCAAAGCAAAATACCAGTGCAGTGGAAGCTTGGGAATGACTTTCCTGGGCATCAAAGTAATATCAAGTGTGTGTGACTTGAGTTTGGAAGATATTTCAACCCCCTCAATCAATTTTTTTGCTTAGCTAAGTGTGCTTAGTGGTATTGACTGTTTAGGGTTACAATAGGCACAAATCAAGTTCAAGAAACCCTAATTTCTCAAGTTCAAGAGTAGTTAGAGCATATTGTGGAGAAAATTAAGGGAAAGGAACATAAGTTGATCTATCAACATCATTAGACAAGATTTTATACAAAAAAGAACTTAAAAGGAACAAGTAATTGCTACAAAGGAACATTGCAATGTGGTTGTACTTGGATGTTGGGCAAGTAGTTGGGTCATATGAACATCAGGTAAGGTAGACATCTAGGAAGAGGAGATAGACAAAGCATCAGATCCTTCGAATCTAGTGTCAACCATATAGCTAGGTCCTGGGCTCAACAATTAACTATAGATTATCCCTATGTTTTGACTATCCCTATGTTTTGACTTCATAAACTATAAATTTTGAAGTGTCTTTTAGCATGGAGAGATCCACACAAAGTTTAGGACTAACATACTTACGAAACCAAGAAAATACCTAGAAGACTCAACTAGAATATATCTGAACCAACCGCTAACGTGCTCGCATCTATGAGGGTAATTCGGGATGATCACTTGTCCAACTTAGAAACCTCAATCAACCCTTTGGAATTGAGCACCTAGTGGTAAAATTTGAAGAGGGATCATACGTTGATAAGCAAGGAACCATGTATCTGGTAACCAACTTACGAGATAGGATGGATGCATTTGGAATGATCATCCTTGAGTTTGAAATGGGAGACTTGGATCAAGAAAAACCACGAAGAGAGCCTAGAACACCTAGAGGTAAGTTGATCCTCTAGAGGATAATCATGCTGAAACGGATTCCCTAGGACAATAAAGGCATAGAACTGTTCTTGACTAGAGAGATGGATAAAGTATTCCAGAGATTCAAGTCAAACAAGCCTAGTGAACTTGATGGAGTAGTTATACACAAATTCAAGGATCATGATGTCCCCAAAAGGTTTATCTACTTAGATAATGTAATAAAGTGATAGGTAGGATATGGTTGAACCTCACCCTTGATAGATAGGAGATGGTTGAACTACACCCTAAGAGGGAGGATTAGGAAGTAATCCTCAACCATGTCTTTTGGGGCAAGTGGTTAGCCCATCACATTCCTAACCAAGAGGTTGTGAGTTCAATTCCTTACATTGGTAGCAGAGCCTAGGAAGTAGGCTTGGGAAAGGTGGATTGACCTAATGGCCTCTAAAAAAGGCGCTTGGGCATCCTCTATATGAAAGGGTACAAAGTAGTGCATGTTGCTTTCACAAGTTAGCCTAGCAAAGATTGAGGTGTATTTCTCAATCCGTAGGTAAGATTGAGGCGTGTAATATATCTGTTGGAAAGCTCTTGGAATGGAAAACTCTGATGAGATAGCTAGACAGTGTGAATCCCTTGGGAAACCATGGGTGGCACTTGATTGAAGGTTCAAGATACCAAACATGGGTGAGAACGAGGTTCAAGACTGAGATTGAGAACAAGGGCCCAAGACACCGAGGTTGCAAACAAGAAGGTTCAAGACACCAAGGTTGAGAGAAAGAGTTCAAGAGACCAAGGTTGCGAACAAGGTTCAAGAAACTGTGCGAGGTTGAGGATGTCAATTCAAGGGCACCTAGGGAGTTCGAGGGCCTGATCACCAAGGCTAGAGGGATACAAGAGCAAATCATTGAGGACAATGATTGACCAAGGGGGGAAGAATGTAATAAAGTGATAGGTAGGATATGGTTGAACCTCACCCTTGACAGACAGGAGATGGTTGAACTACACTCTAAGAGGGAGGATAAGGAAGTAATCCTCAACCATGGCTTTTGGGGCAAGTGGTTAGCCCATCACATTCCTAACCGTGAGGTTGAGGACATCAATTTAAGGGTACCTAGGGAGTTCAAGGGGCTGATCATAGAGGCTAGAGGGATACAAGAGTAGATCATTGAGGACAATGATTGACCAAGGGGGGAAGAATGTAATAAAGTGATAGGCAAGAGATGTTTGAACCACACCCTTGACAGATAGGAGATGGTTGAACTACACCCTAAGAGAGAGGATTAGGAAGTAATCCTCAACCATGGCTTTTGGGGCAAGTGGTTAGCCCTTCACATTCCTAACCAAGAAGTTGTGAGTTCAATTCCTTACAGATAACACTTCAGAAAGGATTTTTGTGGTTATGGAGCATGTTAGACATGCATATACTTGGAAGGGTGAACTAATTTACCCCCACATAGGCCTAATAATTCCCATGGTCAACATGGAGTTGGATCCTCTCATGTCCTAAGTAGCCACAAGAGAAAACCTGAGAGCAACCAGAAGTGAGCTTTGCACATACAACTATAAGAGAGAGATCAAGACTAGACTCGGATAGAGTTGAACCCGAAACACCAAGAGGGACATAGGCATCAAAGAGGCATGGATGATTTCCCACTACCTAGGCCAAGAGAACACCCTAGGATCTTGAGACCCACTCAACTAGTGAAATCGATGAAGACCTACTTTGATGGTAAAGGAGATCCTTACAACCATGTAGCTGAGTTCAAGCAAGTGTTAGGAGCTGAATAGGTCCAATATTTTTTCACTCAATAAAATGATTTTAAACTAACTTTAAGTAATATACCCTTAACTTGGTTCTAACCCTTGCATGAAGATCAACCAGTTGTTAGAGGCACTCATAATAGAGTTCTCCAAGAGTGGCATCAGACATAATACTTCTTCATTGATTCATAAATTTAAGTAGACTTAGCAAGAAACTATAAGACTAACACAATGTAGGTTTAGACAATACATTGAAAGGTGTCCTTTCCTAGAGATACCTACTCATGCTAAGCAAGTTTCCTTGTTTTTAGATGTCTAATTGAGTGCAAATCTATGATCATATGTCTATCTTAAGGAACACCAAACCATTGAGCAATGCATGTGAATGTGCATTGATATTGAGGAAAACTTGGGTGAAAAGATAGAAGTTTCAAAGTTCTATACGAAATCTGAATGTTCTAGTAGCTTCACCTCCAAACCCTCAACCTTAATAGATGAATTAGTAGAACAAGTGGCTCGAAAGTTAGGAGTATGTAGTAGACAAAACCCTAGCATGGTCTCAATAAAGTGATGCTCCACCTATGGAGGAGACCACATGGCCAATGTATGCCCATTGATGGCTCACAATTCAAGAAATCCAAATGCCTAGTATTGTACCATTGAGAGAAAATACACATCATGCAGCACAAGATTGTCCCTAAAACAAATAAGTGGTTTGGCAAAACTACCATCAATGTTATTAGTAGCTAGGTAGACATCACAACCAATATCAACTACAACCATTTATAGGCCACAAAAACCATACCCACCCCATTATCAGGCTCAACAAATACCACAACCCATGTTAGGGCAGCAACCACCACCCCCTGCCAATGTGACATCAATCAAATATGATGTCGCAAATGACAACTTGAACATAGCAATAAAGCCCACATCCCCAATGATCTAAAGTAGTGACCCTAATGCTCAAAGTTTTGACACTACCCATGTAGATAGCCCACCTACTTACTATACGAAATCACCAGAGCACAATGAAATCTATCAATATGAAGCACAACCAATGGAACATAATTGGGAGCCAAAGTATTCCAATGTGATGTACATGAATCCAAATCCTAGGCCCCAATTGAGATGAATGAGACTACAAGCACCTAGAGGAGCATGCTATAGATGTCAAGGAGATCATTTCATATGTGATTGTCCACTTTCTCCACCATGACAACCTCAATCCATAGTGATACAAGGTTTTTGTCCTGATTGTGGAAAGGAACATCTTCTCAAAGATTGTCCTAAGAACCAAACCAATTCACAAAAAATCACACCAATCAATGTTATTGGCTTGGTAGTTGAACCCAATGGAAGTGTGAACTGCATTTCCCCTATACAAGTAGTCACTAGAGCACAAGATCTATAGAAGACCCTATATAGATATCAGGAAAATAACTTAGAGGTGAGTGAATTAGAGGGCAAAACTAGAGCTTGGAAAGATAGTCGGGAAAGAATGAAGAGACAATGGGCTAGAAAATTAGAGTGAGTTAGAAGAAATCCTTAAAGAAACAAAAACAAAAATATTTGAAATTGCCTCTAAAATGAACTTTGAAACACTATCACCATCAAACCCATCTCATCAAATCCCACCATCCCTCCCATCAGCACCTAGAGCAAGATGAGCCCTAGTAGATCCTTCTCCTGGAGACCTACAGATGGTGTTTAAGGCATAATAGGATCGACTTAAGGATGAGCCAAACATAGTTGAGTTAGAAAAATTTTATCCCCAAGTGGATCTAGAGATTGAAAGGACCAAAATTTGTGTCAAAATGGTAGAACTAGCTTTGACTATGTTTGATGTAGGTCATATTTTCAATCAGACAAACTCAGTCAAACCACAATTACATTTTGAGGGACTTTTGGAGAGGTTAGATCTGTTGGTAGCTAAACCTTAGACTTCAGCTATGCCGAAGGCTCCTAATATTGGAAGTGAAAGGATAAGCTTACTCCCACCAGAAGCTTATTTTTCTAATTCCATTGATGAAATTCCTTCCCCAATAAATCATTACTCCCAAGATTTCTTGAGAGATATACAAGATGAGAAATGGGCCAAGGAGAGAGAGAGAACCATCCTCCAATTTAAGAAGTAGATGATCTCCATGATCACTTACCTCAAGAAAATTCCCCTATATATGGGGAGTAGGAGGGCATACAATTGAGTGAAAGACTAGACTTTGAATCCAATTTCTTGTAGGAATTGCCACACTTCACTAGACCATGAGAATCTAAGTCTATTTAGATGGGATCCCCCACATTCATGGTTAGAAACAATGAATTATTTATACCTAGGAAAAATTCCCTAAGATTGCTAGAAGGGATAACTCTCACTACCCGTGGTGTAGAGTTTGAACACACTTTTTCTGTATGTGATTTCAGAAAGAATTATGTCTATGAGATGATTTTAGGTAGGCCATTTATGAGGCAACAACAGATGTATGGGATTGGGGAACCGATTCTCCGTACTTACAACACTTGGGTGTAACTACCAAAGTGAATCTCAAAGAATATTTTCATAGGGATGTACCACATTCCTGGCTAGAACATGGAGATGTTGCAATTCTTTTGGATGATAAAGCAATCTATGACATTGGCTCGCAGTCTCTTAGCATTGGTTGGCCAACATGCACTTGAAACTGGCTTTTTCCTCAGAGTAGACATATCATGAAGAATATCTATTACCGAAATTACTAATAAATGGCTTGATGTTTGATGTATCTAAGTGTCATTGTTCCAAAGGATATCAATGCAGTTGTTGCTGCCCTCAAGATAAGGAGAACAATTTAGTATGTAATACAGAGACAATGCTTCCCCAAACCATAGGGGCCGGGCGAACAATGAAGATTGGGATGCTTTGTTGAATGTGTTTAAGGATGGAGGTGCCTAATGTTACAACATGGCATTTGAAGAATTTATGCATGTTTGTGCTTGTCTGGAAGAATTAGGATTTTTGTTCTGATGCTGACAGTCATTATCAGGTTCCATCACGTGCTTATCATGAAGATCAAGAGAGATGTGCTGGTGTTATATTTACTTGTAGCATCTGTACGGGGAACGGTTCATGGACTAGCAAGCATAATCAATAGAATTCTATCAACGAACAATCAAACTCAAGGATTGACCTGAGTGCCATGGGAATGCTTGGACCTGCACATCAAAACGATGGTTTACATACTATTGTAAGGATCAGTCGAGGTGTAACACCCATTTATTCCTATTAGTCAAGGAATTTTGATAATTACTTTGGGTAGCTGCACTACTTTCTTGATTGATAAGATTACTGACCTCTTACAAGCAATATCAAATGAACATGCATGTTGAGTACTAATAAACAGATAACTCCATCAAAACTTCAAGGGGATGTTGATGCATATATGGTCTTGCCGGAAATTCTCAAAAGACTAAGAAAGAGCTTTGCAATCGACCCTGATGTTCAACAGCTTGTTGTGTCCTCATGTGGGTATTGGGTCAATGTTTCATTTTATTTTGCTATAGTTTAATGTCATTCAGCTAGGACAACATGCCATGTTTAATACTAGTTTTGTTCTACATAAGATGAAGCCAGTTATGAGTGCATCAAGGATGAGAGCTGCACCAAATCAAACATATGGATTGAACCTTCAGCTAGTGCTCTACCACCTACACTTGATTATCCTACTCCTGGTCATTCATCTGATCTATTTATGTATGGCAACAGCTAATGATGGCTTTGGTTCTTGTGCATCCTTTCACATAATGCTGAGGTATGTGGTGGCTTCAAATGCACCACATCTAATACAAAAACTTCATAGAAAGAAATGAGCCTGTGTGTTCAAACATATTGGATTTTGTTAATAAGGGGAACAAGGTGTGTTACAGTCAGATTTGTCTTGCATATGACTGATGATGCTCGTAGAAATCCAAAATCTCAGATGTCCTCCACTTTTCGCATGTGTTTTTTGGCATTATGACTGTAGCACGAGGGCCCATGGAAGTTTTCAATGTTCGCCTGTGGCAATGATATACAGGTTTCAGGTCTCCACATCTAGTCAGGTAGTGCAAAAATGGGCTCCTATGGTCCTCTCCAAAAGTATCATGAGATTTTCTATGCTCTAAGGTTAGTCGGGTTCTTTGGTGTCCAAGTGGATATTGAGCCATCTCTGGATTAGTTCCTCACACTCTTCTTGGCTCCATATTGCTTGACTTGGAGAAGATTTGTAACCCCAGCTGTTGAGGTCAACGGGCATCTGGCCCATTCCTACTCTCTTGATGGCTGCCTTAATGATCCATGTTTGTATGATGGTTGAAATAAAAAATCTTTGTTGTTCTTCCATACCCTTTAAAGATTATCACATGCCCCACTAGGAGGATTCTCTTCATGATGGTTGCAGCTCCTGGAACGGAACGCTCTATTGTGATGCATTGGACCATGATTTTGGATGAAATAAAGGTAGCATCCTCTCCATATCATATGATAGAACTTTACTCTCCGATGATCAAAGTGTGTTGCAGCAACAAGGTCTGATGACATCATAGGGGCAGACGCAGCATTTCTTGAGCATGGATAGAGCTATGGTACAATCTGAAGTTGGCTATGTGTGATGATTGTGTTGAATCATCAATGCTGGAACTTTGTCACCTTGAAACTACTTTGGATGCCTGAAGCCCTTTGTTACAGGCCAACAACTTATTCCATGACTCCATTACAGTAGTGTGAAGTCTAGTTACATAAGGTGGATCTTGGCCTTGGGTCTTTCTGCTGCTTTATGCTCTATCAATCTATATGTAGCAGGGTAGTACTATGACTAATGACATTCTAGATGGACGGTGCCAAAACTGTATGCAAATTCCATGATAGTGCAATGCATGAGTCTACTCATGTACAAGATCTGAGTTTTTTAGAAGATGCCCCCACTAGAATGACTTTCCCTGTCATAAGCTTATTAAGATTGATCTGATTCTCACTCAGGGTGTGTTGTCAGATATTGGACTTGTAGCTACAAAGAACACACATGGTGAAAACATATACGGTGACCCTTGTGGGACAATGACTTAGGGTACAAGGGAACACCTACTGCAAAGCCCTAAATATAGTATCTACACATGGTAGATAGAAGTTGTGCCTTCATGATTTTGAACATGTGTCTAAGCTTCATTTGCAGGTTATCATGAGTAAGAGGGATATCAAGGAGCCTGTTGTCTGGGGTATGTGACTGCCCTATTTTGGGGATTGTGTCCACCTCCCTTAGACATCTTGAGGAAAGCTTGATTTAGTGGACTTCTGGCTGTTGTGGCATGACTCTCTAGTTGGGATCATCTTCACAAGGTTTCTTATGTTCCTTTGGGACATGGCTGCATGAATTCATTGTGGGTTTCCAAGATGCCAAAGCTTCTTATGGCAGTTGGTTCCTTTCTTGCTCTGTCTTGTTTTTCTGTATGCACATGGAGTTTTTGGCATTGCAGTTTTCAGGTCTCCTAAAGACTTGTCCAGCAACATTACTGCATATTTAGCAACAGAGGTTGTTGTTTATGTTGTTGGGCTAATTGCCCCTCAGGGGGATTGTGTTGCTCACCCTTGAAGACCTGAAGCTCTAGAGACTGGACGACTTGACTTGAGGAGCTACTGAATTGAAGATCTGATGACTCAAGCCTAAACCAATTTTGCAATGTATGACCGCCCTATCTTAGCTTTGTCGAGGACGACAAAGTCTAGGGGGGAGGTTGTTGAGTATGGTGTTGAGTATAGGGTATGCACACATCTTCATTTGTGCATAGGAAACCTCTTTTTGTATATACTTAGAGTTTCACATGAGAACTCCCTCTTAAACATTTTTTAATATTTCTCATAAAGTAAGGCTTCTAGAAGCATGTAATTACCCATCCTTTTGGTAGAAATCTAGAAAAATCTCCACGCACATATTTCTTTCGAGATTTGGTTGTTACAGAATATTTGAGAAGATCTTTTTGAGATATGTTAGTTAGGCATGTGCTTCTTTTTGGCTAGTCAAAAGGATCACATGGGGGAATATGCTTAGCCTCTATATAGAGGCTCATTTTTGTAAGGAAGAGAGCTTTTGGTTCTAGGTGCTCTCATGTGTATATCTTTTTAATAGAAAAACTCTCTTTTCTCTTAAGCCTTTGTGCATGTGTGTATTTAGTCTTAGAGTGTGAGAGAGTGAGGTGTGTGTGCATGCTTGAATTTCCTATGTGTGTAAGTAGAATGTTGCAATTATCTTGTATTTTACATATGTGACTAGGATCCTTGACTCCCTTCTCTCCATGTTTTCAAGCATGCGGCATAGCTGCGGGCTGATGGCCAATGGCTTGAACATGTTAGTGGTTGGGGTGGATGAAAGGAGAGTCATTCTTGAGCCTTCCTTCTTGCTTCCATGCAAGGTGGTGAGGGTCTAGGCTTCCCGCGGGCATACTACAACAGACTGTTTTCGTCCTCAAGTATGTTATCATTGATTCACTCCATTCTGGTGTGAGAGACACACGATACAAAGCGGTTGTTCCACTAGTGGTTTTCCACAACAAACAGGGCATTATTTACATAGCCTATAGACGTCTACTTCCATAGAAGGCCAATATACTCCTAGCCTGTGCAAACTCTGCAATATATGATGTTTCGAATGATGTTGTTGTAATGCACCTATATGTGCTAATTGCAACCAATTATTGTGTTCTGATTCATCTATACAACAAGCAAGAATTTTTTGATTGTCTTGTTTATATATGCTTCCTGCAAGTATTTGGTATCCTTGTGACTTGATAATCTCTCCTTCTCTGATCCTACTCCTAGGATTCTTGGGTCAAAATGTGAGAATAGGGACAATAGTCTTGGCCCATTTAGGTATTATCTCAAGATTAAACAGGTACGCGGCTGGTGGCTCATCTGCTATTCCTTGAGGAGCTTCTCCCGTAGTTAATCGTGAAAGGTGATCATCTCTAAGGTGGGTTCTTCCCTTTCTCACTACTACTTCGAAGTCGTATTCCATTAGTAAAAGAAACCAATGAATCAATCGTCTAGTGTTACAAGGCTTATTGACTAAGTACAATAATGCCTGATGATCCGTGAAAAACTTGAACTTGTTCACCAATAAGTAATGCTTGCCGTGTAAATCATTCCTAATCCTTCATGCTCCATCATGGTGTAATTACTTTCTACTACGTTTAATTGTCTACTTGCATAAGCTATGGGAAGATCCATATTACCTTCATTCGTGGGTTGTGCCAACACACATCCTATGGCATAGTTGGATGCATCCACATGTACATGGAATGGCTTACTACAATCTGGTGTAGTTAATATATGTGTTGAACACAAGCGTCATTTAAGTTCATTGAATGATTGTTCACATTCATCCGTCCATTCAAACTTGTTCAAAAGAGAGTACGGAGGCTTTTCTATGATCACGTACATGTGTATAAATTGTCGATAATAACTACAATGACTCATGAAATCATGTACTTTCTTTACTTTCTTTGGCCGAGGTAGGTCTGCAATTACTTTCACCTTTTCTTCATCCATAGAAATCCCATTCTTTGACACAATGTGTCCTATGATTTTGCCATGCCTGACCATGAAAACACACTTTTTTGGGCTCAAGAAAACCTGATATTCTTGACATTTGTCAAATACTTGTCTTAATTCAGGGATGTGGGTCTGTCTCATGTTAGAATGCGCACATATTTTGTCTACATAAACTTCCGAATTCTTGCATAAGAATTCCTTGAAAACATGATACATCAATCATTGAAAAGTGGTAGGTGCATTTGTGAGCCAAAGTGGCATCACATGAAATGCAAATATGCCCCACTCTGTGGCAAAAGCCATCTTGTGTTGATCTTCAATAGCAATGGCTACTTGATTATAGCCTGAGAATCCATCAAGAAAGCTGTAAACTTCCTTGCTTACGACTCGTTCCAATAAATGTTGCGTGATAGGAAGAGGATAATTGGCTCTAATCGTGGTGGCATTAATTTTTTTTAGGTTAATACACACGTGAAATTTCTCGTTCTTTTTGGGCACTACCACAATGGGGGATACCCATTTGGTATGCTCAATTTCGTAAATGAATCGTGATTCTATCAAGCAATCTATCTCTTCTTTAATCTTGGCAGTATAATTATCAATTATAAGTATATGGTTTCTGCTTAGTAGGTTTGGCCTCTGGAGTCATAGAAATTCTATGGGAGCATATATTTGGGTCTACTCCTTTCAAGTCCTTGTAACTGCAAGCAAACACATCTCAATATTCGCACAATAGGGTGGTTAATTCTTCTTCTTCTTCATTCGTTAATTCATGCCCTATGTACGTGCATTTTTCTTCTCCTTCTTCCATTATAACCACTATCTTTTTGGTTTTCTCTCGGTCATCATATACTTCTCCAATGTTTGCTTCTCTTTTAGGCATTCATACCATGATTCTTCTATTTCGCACTTTTTGAAATTCTCCGATACTTCCATGAGTGGTATCTTCTTCTTCTGTCTTGGGTGATTTCTTTCTCTTCTTTTGCTTATTTTTTGGATCTTTTGTGAGTGACTCGAGTTGTTCGGTTTGATTTTCCTTGTCCATCTCATGGGTTTTGGCTTCTACAAAGTAAAGATATTCCTCTTCTATCGAGCAAAAGGGTTCAATGACTCTAAGTCCTCATCACTTGTCTCATATGGCTTTTGAGCTTCTTCCATGCATTCCTCTAGGATGGGCTCTTCCTCTAGGGGTTCTATCATAAAGATTGAAATATCATATCCATACTCATCACAATGAGAAGTCCATTGTTCTTCGTTCATAGCTATATCCATCGTAGCTAAGATCTCTGCCCAAGCATGAGGCTCGAATTCCTCGTCTAGAAACACTATAGGTGCATAAGCAAGATCTTGAAGATTTTGTGGATGTGTTCTGAACCTAAAGTTCTGTCTCTAATCATTCTTCTTTTTGTTTGGCTACCCTGCACATCCATATATGAGTGTCTTAGTGCAACAATGATGGGTCTAATTCTAATGAATGCACAGACTTTGTTTCTTCTGTTCTCTTATGGATTGTATTCCACTAGATTTGGGGTACATCACGATGGGAATAATCCTTGAGATTAAATTTGGTTGTTACTCCTAAATGTTGCAAGTACAAGGAGTTCATTCCCCAGTCTTGTACAATTTGCAACTGATGCATGAATGGTCGTCCTAAAATCATCTCGTACGCATGATTTTTTCCAAAATCACAAATGGCAAAAGTATGTTCAAATTCTACACCATAGATGGTGAGAGATATCCCTTCTAGTAAGCCTAATGGTTTATCAATGTGTCCATCAGCCATTTGTAGCTTCATTCTTGTGGGTGTTAGTGTTGGTTTACCCCAACATTTCCATAGAGCACTGGTAGTGATGGCTACTCCCGCTCTTGAATCTAAGATGGATTTGGTGGTGTAACCTAGATGGGTTATGGGAAGATAGGTATCACCTTCCTCTCTTTCGCTCATGTCTCCAATTCTTTCCACGAGTATTTCTGGTACTTTCTTCTGTGAACCTTCTTGAGAGTGAGTGGAAGCTGCCGCTGGGAATTGATTTGCTACGTGCTTCCACGACTCTGGCTTAATCTTCAACAATTCTTCTAAAGTGAGATGACACAGCACTTTAGTGTTCTTGATCACTTCCGTATTCCTAGGGATTATTGATTCTTCATTTCTAACTATTATGGTGGGAGCTCTCATAGTAATCGACTTAGCTTCCCAAGGTCCTGTGAATTGGGCAATTCTTGCAAGGAGTTTGATTCGAACTTTGTTTGTTCACTAAGTCGCTCTTCCTCTACATCGTCATAGATAGAAGGTATATCTTGGGGAAATTGTTCCTGCAAGTCATCTATCTCTTGAATAGGGGGATGGGTTTCTTGCTCTCGTCTCCACTTTTCCTCTTGGATCTCTCTCAAAAACCCTTGTGAATACTTATGTATGGAAGAAGGATTATCTTCTTCACACACCGTGTTTGGCACCTGAGACAAGGGTGGTACATTATCTCCCTGTGCCTCTGACCAATAGGGTCCTTCTGCAGGTTCTTCTTCTCATTGCTAGCAATCAAATATTATAGCCTCTCCAATAATCCTTGAAAGTGTAACTTTGGTTTTGCTATATTGTTCCAATTGGTATAGCGAGAGGCTTCAAGCATGTTCTAGGCTAATTCTACCATCTTCATGAAAAGCTTCGTTCTCTCAATTTCTAAGTCTATTCATGGATAGTTCTTACTCAATTCAGCTACCTGAGGTCCTTCTCTTAATCTTGCCTGATATGCTTGGAACATCATGTCTAGGTTTTCAGGCATGGGTTCAACTAGAACTGATCCTAGTTTCTGATTCCATGCTTCCTAGTTCGACTCTTGTGAAGTTAATTCTAGAATTTTAGCTCTAGTTCCTTTCAAGATTCCTTCCAATTCATTTATCTTTTTACTCCACTTCCTTTTGATTCTCTCGTGAGTCCTTCCAAGATTTTCTCTTTCTACCACTAGATTCTCCAACTTCACTAGTCTTGGCTACCTTTTTAGGATTAGGATGTTGATTTTGCAATAGTGCATGGGCTCTTGTTATAGCTTGGATAGGTACATATGTAGGATTGGATCCATCTAAGGTGTGCACAATGCCTATCATGTTTATATGTCGCTTTTGAGGCATTAGCAAGGTTCTTAGGGAAATCCCTTATGATATGCTCTTTACCACATTTAGCACAAAAGCCTTGAATGTTATAATATTATGATTGTCCTGCTATTGGAGGATGTGGGCAATCCTTCATGAAATGATCTCCTTGGCACCTAAAGCATGATCCTTTAGGGCCATGTGGTCTTGGTTGTCTCAAAGAGGGCCATGGGTTAGTGTTGTTGTAGTATGCCCTTGGGAGCCAAGACCCACACCACCTTGCATGGAAGCAAGAAGGAAGGCCCAAGAAAGACTCTCCTTTCATCCACCCCATCCTCCATCATGTTCAATCCATTGGCCATCAGCCCGCAGCTATGCCACATGCTTGAAAATATGGAGCAATGGGAGTCAAGGATCCTAGTCGCATATGTAAAATACAAGACAATTGCAACACTCTACTTACACACAAAGGAAAATGCTAGCATGCACACACACCTCACTCTCACACTCTCCAAGACTAAATACATATATGCACAAAGCCTTAAGAGAAAGGAGAGTTCTTCCATTGAATGGATTTTACATGAGAGCACGAACAAAAGCTCCCTCATTACAAGAAATGAGCCTCTATATATAGGCTAGGCACATTCTCCCATGTGCTCTTTTTGACTAGTCAAAAAGGAGCACATGCTCATATCTCTCTAAATCTTTGTGGATATTCTCTAACAACCCACTCTCTTCAAAAATATAGGCGTGGGAAACTTCTACGTGGGTTTTTGTACATGTGTGTCAAAAAGGTACTTTATTTTGAGAGGCTTCAACACCATAGGCTAAAAGAAATATCAAAAAGGGGCTTAGGAGAGTGTTCATATGGACATCTCCTAAATACAAGAAGGAGGTATTTTTGTGAGGGCTAGAGGGTGCCATTGCATGAGGAAATTGTGGGCAACCCTTATAACAACACCCTCCTCCTCCTAGACTTTGTCGTCCTCGACAAAGCTAAGAGAGAAGCATACAGTGCCGAACTGGTCCAAGTTTGGAGTCTTCAATTCTTCAAATATGTAGTAGTTCCAATCTGAATTTTGCAAGGCTGCAAATCTTTTGAATCAGCAAGACGTCCGCCTTCAAATCTCGAATCCAGCAATGCTGAGCGACACAATCCCCTTGGGGGGCAGTCAGCCCAGCCTCCATTCTAAGGTGCAGTACTTTGTAAGGTTGGAAATGCTTCCTCCTGCGGCTCCCAAACCTGAAATGACATACAAAAGAGCAAGTAGACTGCATCTAGTAATGAGATAATCATTCACTTTAATTTTAGTTTCCTCTTCAAGGAGCATCAAGTTATTTAAGACTTTCTCATCTAGAAACAAATCCTCAAGAAGAGCTGGCCTTTTCCTGCAATTTCATAACATAGTGCTTAAAAGGTTAAGAATCCATGAAAGCCAAGAACTTGTAGGTCCCCATATGGCACAATCACTTAGTTACAAGAACAATCGCTGAGCAGATATATGAGCATGGATGAGAGCTGAAACAACATTCAGTGAATTACACCGTGTGTATTCTTTCCAAAGTAGATATGTATGGGCAAGGGTCAAAAAATCTTTTAATTTATCAAGAGCAATTCTTGTAAAGCATAGTGTCACATCGTCTAACAGGGGTAAGAATGATTAACGAAGCAGTTCAATAGGTGCAAGCTTGTAATGAAAAACTTAATCGATTAATCCAGCAACTACTAGTCACAAGGTTAAGATGATGACTGCATCAGAGCACACCAATATTTTTAGTGTCTGGAATTTTAGTTATATGCAAGTCATTTCATATGAAAAGAGATGCAATGAGTAATTAAAATTAGATTGTAAGATCAGGTGAGCGCATCACAAAGTGAATCATTTTGAGATTGATAGAACATGTAGTCAATTTATCAACACCAGAAGCAATGTCAATCATATGCCCCAAATCATACTAAGTTTTTTCCCCAAAACCAGTGTAGAGGGTAATTACACATCAATCCCATAAGGGTCATTCACAAGATTTCACAATTATCTTCAAACCACATCATTCACCAGAGAGCATTTATAGGAGTCAAATGGGATTAATGCTAAATTCTGTGTTGGCCTTCCGTGCATTTGTAAAACCAGAGAATTACTTCCCTGGCAAAAAACAATTACTCAGATCATCGTGTATTACAGAACAGAGCCCTCAGGAGAGTCCAAGTGTTCAGTTACTTCAAGGAACACCAGGTCCTATAGGACTGCTGGATGTTTGCAAAATTCGCATGTTTTAACTAGAAGTGCACCATATCCCTGCCAATCAATCCCAAAATAGCTCCAAGGAGCTCCTAAACAACAACCTAATGTTTTAACTGTATTGCCCACATCTTAAGTATGCCATAATTGATTCTGATGTGTGTATCAAACAGGTGCGTGTGACATATTACTTTGAAACATATGAGATAAATGTTGCCCTTCTAGTGCCTCAAATGAGTGTGCAATGGCCTATTTTCAACCAAATACGTCAATCATAATTTCCTCATAGTTTGTGAAGGTGAAAATAAGGTGACCATGCATTTAATAACTCGTGATTCTTTCCTAAGATAAATGTCACTCAAATGTATCGAATCACAAAAGAATATTCAATTGAACTGCAACGCAAAAAATCAGACTCTAATGCCTGCAGAACATACTTGCATCTCGTAGAGCCTATCTATGACTAGAAAACCATGAGTTTTACCAGAACTTGCTGCCACATATCTCGTAATCAACCCAAGTATTCCTGAATTGCAATTGGATATAGACGGTGTAGTTTTTGTTCATCCTTTCAAATGGCCAATCACAAGATCTGGAACCCAAGTTTAATACACCACAGCCTGCTGACCCAGAAATACCCAATAGTATGCCTCCAAGTTGAGGAGAATTGACTTCCTTCAAGCCGTCTGTCTCCCCCAGGAATATTCATACAATGCTGTCAGACAAGAGAAATACCGTCTTCCCCCTACCCAAAATTGGGACGGTTGCAGGAAATACCAAAACCACCCTAATAGCAAACCGACTAAAAAACACAACATTTAAAGAGCAATTGAAAACATGAAAGAACACAAATAGATCATAGGTATCTTCAGAGATTATAACAACATTGATCTTGGTTTTATGTTTATTCCTATCTTCATATTAAAAGTCAATTGCTGCATAAGAGCAGTTGCAATCAGAGGGTTCGGTCAGCAAAAGAACTAAGTTCCGGAATCGAGAGATCAAATTCTCCTTGGGTAAACATGCTTCCATATGGTCAATCCTGCAAAGTTCTCCTAGCCCAGTCAATTAATTTGAGTCCCAAGAAAGTATTAACTTGAGTCCCAAGAAAGAAGGCATGGCTATCTCCCAGTTATGAGGAAGTGATCATTAAGGTATAAAACACAATGGGCAGTCACCAAAGTTTCAACATTTGTCCTAAAACTTGATGATTGCCACAATGCGGATTCTAAGTCAAGCCCTGTGTATCAAGTGCATGTTTGACATGCTTTCATTGAAAAACATGAGATGATCATTTCTCTTTTCAGTACCTTTTAATGAGTGTGCATTGGCTTATGTATTTTCATGTGAACATAACAGTACATAAGTGACATGATCAATCATTTCAGCCCATCATAGTGACCAAGCATAAAGGAAATATTTCATCATTACTCAAGCATAAAACATACTACAGCCGAGGTTAGGGTGGATCTTCATTAGTGGGGTAATCCCACAGATCACTACTCCCATGCTGTTCTGATAGTGAAGACCTTCAGACATGCATCAGAGAATTCTCATTTGAAAAACAGTATATACATTTGAAGAACAGACTACATGTGTAATCAAAATGACAACCAACTTTCCATGCATATATCAATCATGCACTCAATACAAGAAGAACTGATCCTCAGATCCTTCTCTACATCCAAGTATCAAAATCCGAGATCCTCAGGAAAGAGTATCATGAATGTGAGTGTTTCAAGTGAGAAATTCCATACAGGTTGGACATAATGCACATGATCAGAAGAAGTCTCCATATACCATTCATTCCAAATAGATTACAAAAAAAACAAGTCAAATTGTTCACCAAGATTCATGACCATCTCATCTGGCCGACATAGCTCCTATCCTATATGTGATAACTTTATACTTATGATGACATTGGGCATTATATGCGTGAAGAAATTCTTCTGCTAGGTGCTGTGAATCTGTAGTATAACATCCATACTTTGGCTACTGGTGATGGAAATTCCCTCGTGAAAACGCGTGGGCACACATATTGGAGAAAAGAAATAGCAATGTGCTTTCTTGACAATGAGAGGAACTTGATCCCACAAGCTCAGCACCCGCGAGGGGCACAAATGTTCACAAATCCCACCAACCCCGGGAAAGGTAAGGAGCCAAGATGGTTTAACAATAATGAGATAGACACGGGGAGGCAACCATAGAGGGAAATATCATAGGATTGTGGAAGCATTTGCCTGCCTCAAGACAACTGGCCATACCAACATGTGAAGACCAACATGTGAAGACCTATCTTTGTAGAAAGATCTTATAATCCAGAGGAGAAGACTTCTGAGCACAGATTTGATACAATTACTAGACAAAAATGAAACCCTTGGCCATGAAGAGGGATCGGGAAGTGAAGCAGCCCTGCATTCAGAAAACAAATCGGCGCCTCTGTGAAACACAATACCCTGCAACACAGAAAAGCCGAAGATTTTGGAGTGGGTGGGTTCAAGAATCACAAAGGAGTAGATCATTTGAGACATGAAAGAACCTATCTTCTCCTATGTATTGAAATGATGTCTGGTTGCACAGTGTAGAAATGACACACGTAAGCTTCCAACTTTGTCATAGCATGCTTCCGAGTATTGTTCTTGCTTCATCAGGCTTTATTCACATCCTTGCAAATTCATAGCACTAAGGCATGGAGCAGTCAGGTGCATGAGTTCTCCTCTGATGATGGTTGATCTGTTGAGCCCTTAAAATGCAAGGGAACACCACCATTTCTACTTATGCATGTTGGTTCTCATCAAAAAAGAAAAGGGAAGATAGGGGAAACCAAGCTTCCCACCTAAACTCCACTAGCAGAGATCTTAAGTTGGATTAACCTAAGAAATATGTATGAGGAATACAGGGATACGTCGTACCCACCATAAGGGCAGATCCACATCAAGGTGCAGGCGAACAAGCAGGTAATCCCGCAAAGCTTAGCCCGACAAATGGTGGAGAAGTGAGAGGGTGCGTAACCTCAAGCCTGACTGCAGTAGCCTTTGAGATTTTCTTGGAGGAAAGTCTTGCTGAAAAGAAGACAAGGGCGAAGTTCTTCTCGGTCCAACACTTCCAAATAACGAATGGGGTAGGCCGGAGTTAGCAGCAAAAGTGCAGAGCATCATATGTTCCCCAGCTTGGTCTGCACAATCCCCCAACAGAGCAGGTTCATGACGGAGCATCATTCTAGGTGACACGAATCTAACGAAGCATAGTGCATGCTGAGGAGTTATACGTAGGCTGAGAGCGAGTTTACTTCTGGAAGCGACCGTCTTTCCCCCATCCGGGCAGCGACAGACAAGGGATGGATGGGAAGGAAGGAGAAGCTTGAAGCCAAGGGAGCTCGGAGCTCACCCCGCCCCCCAGTGCAGAAAGAGGAAATGGGAGGTGATGTTCGTGGCCCCGCCCCCAATACCGAGTGGTCGTGCACAGAGCATGTTCGTATTTCAATACCCCATTAAAGGGGAAGAGAGAGAAGAGGAGTGGCTCGTTCCCCAACAATAGAGAATGGCAGTCTGCCACATCTAAATCATGATCAGAGGGAAGACTGAATGTTCCCACCCACCCTCCAAATTTGCATACATAACTCATTAAACCAAGGGAATGGGACAATGGGGAGTCGGGAGTACCCCTCATCAACTGAAAAGCTTGTAGTTGAAATACTTATGAGGGAGCCCAAGATTTCATAGAGTTTTGTGGATATCCAAAATTTGGGCGCCGATATTCCTAAACACGGATTTTTGAGATTCTTTTATTTTTTGGGGTTTTTAATGGAGAGAGGGCGAGGAAAAGAGAGCCAATTACCCAACCCCCTTTCCAAGGCCATCACTTTGTACAAGAAATGACAGAGGTGAGAAAGTGATGCAAAATGGGTGAGTGTGGAGGTGTGTATATATGTAAAAGAGGAAGAGAGAGAGGGGGTTAGGGGGTGTTTCTGTGCAACAACAAAACTGAATTGAAACTTTCCTACTAAAGACAAGAAATTGGGAACTAATGGCCCAATGGAAGGGTGAAAGTGCCATGCCCACACATATATCCTAAGAATATAAGCAAAAAATTGCAAATCAATATCTTACCACATGCTCTTGAGCACTCCAAGTGATGAAAGGCCGTTATCCCCGGCAACGGCGCCAAATTTGTTGTTGTAGTATGCCCTTGGGAGCCAAGACCCACACCACCTTGCATGGAAGCAAGAAGGAAGGCCCAAGAAAGACTCTCCTTTCATCCACCCCATCCTCCATCATGTTCAAGCCATTGGCCATCAGCCCGCAGCTATGCCACATGCTTGAAAATATGGAGCAATGGGAGTCAAGGATCCTAGTCGCATATGTAAAATACAAGACAATTGCAACACTCTACTTACACACAAAGGAAAATGCTAGCATGCACACACACCTCACTCTCACACTCTCCAAGACTAAATACATATATGCACAAAGCCTTAAGAGAAAGGAGAGTTCTTCCATTGAATGGATTTTACATGAGAGCACGACCAAAAGCTCCCTCATTACAAGAAATGAGCCTCTATATATAGGCTAGGCACATTCTCCCATGTGCTCTTTTTGACTAGTCAAAAAGGAGCACATGCTCATATCTCTCTAAATCTTTGTGGATATTCTCTAACAACCCACTCTCTTCAAAAATATAGGTGTGGGAAACTTCTACGTGGGTTTTTGTACATGTGTGTCAAAAAGGTACTTTATTTTGAGAGGCTTCAACACCATAGGCTAAAAGAAATATCAAAAAGGGGCTTAGGAGAGTGTTCATATGGACATCTCCTAAATACAAGAAGGAGGTATTTTTGTGAGGGCTAGAGGGTGCCATTGCATGAGGAAATTGTGGGCAACCCTTATAACAACAGTTAGGGTTTGTATACATTACATTGGCAAAGTAGAGCTCCCAATTGGGTTCCAATGGTGGACTATCGTATTGATATGTCCCAAGTGTTCTAGAGACTTTGTGTAGTATGCGGGTGGACTATCTACATGGGTGGAGTCCAAAATGTTTGAATTAGGATCACTTTCTGTGATAAGGGGTGAAAAAGGCACTAAAGCCCTAATAAAAATTTCTTTTGCGACAACATATTTGATAGAGATTACATTGGCTGGTGGGGGTGGCTACTGAGCTAAGACTTTTTGAGATCTCTGTTGAGTTTGATAAGGGTGGTTCTATGGGGGTCTGTAGTAATGAGGCTGAGCATTGTATTGACCTTGATATCTACCTTGTTGAGGGTATGCTTTAGGGTAGTTCTATCACACTACTTGTTTGTTATATGGGAAGTCTTGTGTTGTGTGATTAGTGTATTGTGTTTGAATTGTGCAGTATTGGCCACTAGGGCTAGCTTGAGTTTGTGTTACATTCGGACACACATTAGCCATATGATCACCACCACAGGTGTAACAACATTTGTTTGTTGTTAATCTAGGCATTTGTTTACTAGAAACTCCCAGTTTCTGGGCCACTTTTTCTACTAGGTATTTTATCAAGCTGGAATGTTTTGAGGACGATTGACATGGGTTATCCAAGTCTTTGAATGTTCCAATTCATCTCCTAAATTATCCTGAATGTCTATACAAATTCTTACTCACTACTCTAGGGTTCTCGGTTCCTTCAAATATACATAGTATTGTAGTTTAGAGCTCAAGAGGCCATCCAAAAAAAAGACACTTGCTTTGCTTGTGAAGGTAGTTCTGGCATCGGGCATCTCTCAATGTACTGCCTAAACCTACGTCCTTCCAGTCTAACTATTTCTTGAGGGGTTTGTTTGAAGCTATGAATCAATGAGGAAGTGTTGTTCCTAATTATACATTTAGAGAATTCACTGATGAATGAATCTAACTAGTGATGGTTGTCGCTAAATTGCCTTTGCTAAAATGGTTGGAACTAGGTTAAAGTTGTGTTCGTTAGCGTGAGTCCAAATGCATTGTATTGCTTGAACATGTCTTCTACTTGCTCCGCTTGCAATACTTGCTTAAATTCGGCAACATGGTCATAGGGGTCTCCTGTCCCATGAAAGTAATTTTTCATTAACTTCACTAATTGGGTAGGTCTCAATATTCTTGGATGCTCACAGGGTCTTGGCAAAGGAAAGTCATCTCTACCACCTTGTAGTCTGGGTTCTCTTGGTCTCTCAATTCTATCAATGTCCAAGGTTGGTCTATCTCTTCCTATGGGATGAGTGAAACTCACTTCTGGCTTTTCTTTGTTCTTCTCTCTTTGGGAGCCATGGGTTGAGGATGTCCCATCACCTTGATGGTTTGTGTTTATGTTTGCTGGTGATGGGGGAAATACTAGTTCACCTCTCCATGTATAGGCATGCCTTACATGATTGGGTACCACAAACACTCATTCTGAAGTGTTCTCTAGGTATAGTACCTTTCCAAGAGTATCTAGGTCCTTGAATTCGTAAATGTTAATGGAGCCTACTTCACTTTTTTGTTCCATTCTATATCTCCAAAACGCTTCATCAGTGTCCTTATTCAGGAATAATTTAATGCTTCTATTATCCTGAGGAATCCACTTTGGATTCAACATTCTTGTCAATACAGATTTCCCTTTAGGTGTCCTAGGTTCATCTCCTAATGTTTCTTTTCCTTGGGTTCCTGCTTCCATCTTAGAAATGACTACACCAAACTCATTGGTATGATTAGGCTGATTAGATATGATGTACATGGTTCCTTCTTTGTTTAGGTATGCGTCTCTCTCAAATTTCACCACGGGATGTTCCAATCCAATGGGTTGGTTGGGGTTGTGCAATTGCACCATTGATCTTCTCAGACCATCCTTGTAGATGCGAGCACCTAAGTGGTTGGTTTGGACATATTCTAATTGGGTCTTGTAGGGTCCTTGTGGTCTTTCTAAGTACGCTACGCTTAACCCTCCTTGCGGTCTCTCCATGTTATAAGCCATTTCAGACTCACTGGTATCTGAGCCCATATCGTAAGGGTAGCTATTCAATTGTTGTGCCCAGGAACATGCAGTAGTTCCTACACGTGCTTCTGATGATCGAAGGCTTTGTCATTTTTGACTTAGCTATGTGCTTTCTTGATCTAAGGTTCATGAATTTTTCTTCCTTCACCACTCAATACATGTTCTTGTCGTCAATGCTTCTTTGTTCTTAGTCACTTGTTTTGTTCTTAATTCTTTTAAATTCTTGTCTTGTTTCAATGTACACGTTAGGAGTCCACTTTTCGTTGTACTTTTAAGTTCTTGTTCTGTTGAAATTAAGTTCTTTCCTTTAGGGTTTTCGTATCGCACACTTTTTTAGCTTACACGTGGACTTGAAAAAATTAATGCTTTTGTATTTGAGGCATTCCTATCGCCATCCTAATTCAATCCACAATGCTACACGCTTTTAGCCTATGCTAATAATTGATAGAGGGGGTTGAGTATTCTTCCAACCTCGAGTCAACTTCTTTGATCGCCCTGTTGCCCAAGAAGTCATGCTTCCCAAGCTTTGCTTAGTTCACTGTTTGCTTGCTTTGAATGCCTTTGGATGTCTCTTGCTAGACCTGCAAAAGTCCAATGTTTAGACCACTCTTTAGTCTTAATGAAGAGGCACTTTCATGTATACACTTTTAAGGATCCTTGTTCTCCTTTGCGAAATTCTTAGGTGCCCCCTTACTTTCCTAATCCCACAAATAGGTCAACTTAAATTTACCCTATCTAAAAATTCACACATTATTCTTAAGAAAAGTAATTGAGGCCATGTAGGATTCGACATGAGCTTTCCAATGAGCTCTAAAGCTCAAAAAACGGGTCTCGTATGAAAAAGTTATGAGCGTTCACGCTCTCGGGGGTTAAAACTGGTAGACAGGTTTTTTTTTTCCAAATGTGAGCTAAAGGGCCTCCAATATACACTAATGACTCAAAATTCACCCAAATTGGCGTTGAAATAGCCCAAAAAATCAAACCCTAAATTTGACATTTTAGGTGAACAATCGTGATGGTCCGAGATAATCGCCATGGTCTGGGACCGTCGCGATGGTCCATTTGAACCCTCACAATGGTCTAGAACCGTCGTGATGGTCCGGAAGTGTGAAGCATCACCATGGTCCAAATCTGAGTCATCGCGATGGTATGGTACCATGATGATGGCGTGGTGAAGTGTTGCAATGGTCAAGTGAGCCATCGCGATGATCTGAGGTGATGTGGTAGTGGAGCATCACGATGGTCTGAGGTGGTTGAGCCCTTGCGATGGTCAAGTGAACCATCGCGATGGTTCAAATTGACACATGGCACTTAAAGCGTTACGATGGCGTGGGGTCGACAAGATCGTCACAATGGCCCGTGATCGTCGTGATGGTCCAACTGAATCATTGTGATGTTTTGAGACTGTCACGATGGTCCGATCGAGCCGTCGCGATGGCATGAGCCAATTGCCATGGTGTGCGACACAATCCCAATGGCGTGAGCCCGTCGTGGTGGTCCACCAAAGTGATGATCTTCCAGGTGCAATTGTGGATTCGTGTGTGTGCAAGTGTACTCTATGCCATGGTATAGATGCGTACCAAAAATGTCAAACTTGTCAGACCATCGCGATGTTCCGACACCTAAGGCAGATATGACAAAAAGTTGACATTCTCACCTTTTCAGAGCGTTCCTGCTATACTGGAGTGCTTTACCTGCAAGAAAACTAAAAAACACACACATATATGCAAGCTCAATAGCTCTCTCCCTCTCTCTCTCTCTCTCTCTTGCATGCGCAAATGAGGAAAATGGGGAGAATAGGTGGATATGGTGAATTTTTTGATTTTTTTTAGAGTGGAAGAAGATGATGCAGTGATGAAGGGGAAGTATAGGGGAGATGAAAAACACAAAAAACTCTACAAAAACAACAACAAAACTGAAATATTACCTTCCAACGCCGATTCTTGCTGTAGTCTTACCATCAAGCGTTCGTCCTAGAACTCGATCCCTAGCAATGGCGCCAAATTTGGTGTTGCTCTAGCACAATGGTAAGTACCACATTAAGAAGCACCACCTCCTTAATGTCAATCTGCGGGAGAGATAGGAGTGATATGAAGATCGTGAACGCAAGAAGTAGTGAGAGTAAAGGTGAGAAGCATGCAGATGCACACACACATACACACACACAAGGAAGAGACAAGCGAAACACAATGGAAGGTAGAAAATAAACTTTATTGCTCAAGAACACTATTAAAAGCTCAAGGCTCACACTAGCTCACACAATCCAACACTAGCTACCCTCAAAAATGAACTCTCTAGCTCTTTTTATAGATTCTAGACTAGCTTTGACCGATTTCAAATCTAGTGTCCGGCATAGTTAAAAAATAGGTTCTAAGGGTCGTTTGGAGGTCTAAACGAGATCTAAAAATTACCAAAACTGGTATGCTCATTCTAGCTAAGCTCCTCAAGCTTGAGGACTCCTCGGCTTGCACAATATGGAGCTACTAAATACAAAAATGGGTGTTTTATGATACCTATATTACAAAAGTGATGAAAATCACTATTTGGAATTTTGAAAAAGTAATATCAAGTATATTTCTTTGAACAAAATGAATTCTTGGCTCCCCACGACTCTTTATAGTCCACCTCTACATGTTTCCTCTGCATCTATGCCTTTGACTATTGCCAACATGCTATGACACTCCTGTCTCCACTAGTGGTTTTCTATTCATGTTTCGT
>CM035435.1:137887168-137964668 GCA_020310875.1 Ceratopteris richardii
CGGAAGCTTCATGTTCCTTTTGTCATTGGAATTTGTGTTTTCATGCATATAAACTTCATCTCGTATGAAAGATATTGACCTTTCTATAGAATCAATTGGCTTGGACCGCCAATTGATACAAAGAATGCATGACATTTGGTTTCCTTTTTCCTTCCTATTTTCTCCTTATCTCATAAAAGTAATTCTTTTTCAATTGGGATAGCAACTGATATTGAAGTTGTGGACTTTGTCACATGGTTCATCATAACATTGATCACATTATGCTTTAAAAACTAAAACTTTGTTTTTTGTGCTTTCAATGAAGATGTGATAGAAAAGGGATGAGTTTTAGTATCTATATTGGAAAATGCAACATGAAATTTCATTGGAATAATTTTATGGTCTATAATCATTCACATCAGTTTTGTACATTCAATTACTGTAATAAACTTATTGCTTTTAAAATGTGCACACGTACGGACGCATATGGATTCACAATAGTGGCCTCCTTTTTCACAGGTTTTTAAAAATTGTAACGAAAAGCAAATAAATATATGGCCATAACAGATGATTCTTACATGTAACGGGGAGAGAAACTACATCCAAACTTGTATGTTCTTTGTTTTACTCTTATATGCTTCTGTGCAAATCTACATCCGATCATATTTATGAAATATTTTTTGAAAGGACGTTCAATCATTGAGATCTACTCTTCTAGTTTAACTTGTGTTAATTTGAAAGTATATTGAAATGCGAGCATAGCACCCATCCCCCAAATCCCACAAAGTAGGGGTTCGAGGCCTAGAGATCATTAAGATACAAAGCCTGAAAGGGAGACATTGGAAAGGGATGGCCTTCAAGCCAGACGAGATAACTAGTTTGAACTCGATAGCCCGGAGGCCCAATGGTCTCCAAAGAGGTTGGTTTAACATCTCACTGCCCAAGTGGTGAGGGGTGTCCGGCCGCAACTCACAGGGATTGAACCACTGCCCCCAACCTTGAGGAAGCGAAGGGCACAACAAGCTGAGCTAATGCATACGGACCATATTTACGAAATATCCAAAGTAAATGACGTTCTAGGACATATTTTCAAGGAATAATCCAGTTAATGTTCTGAAATTACCCAAGGAAGAATGTATAAAGTTAGGGATCATATTTTGGATATATATTCCCGGAAACATTTTAAGAATATTATGCTCCTACTTTCCAAATGATATTCCCACTAATAGAATAGTGTATTAGATTGTACACCAAGACCCATCATGAAAATCAAGTAGTCTTGGAATGCAGCTTGGTTCAAGCTGGACGATAACCACGATAATAGGTCACCATTGGAAACTGCTACAGATTTTGATTATTTGCTTTTACGGAAGTGCCAAAATGTGCAATTTATAATTTAACGGGCATACTCCTGGTCTTCATAGTTTCACTGCAAACGAATCCATTGCTTCTGCTTGTCGCCTCTCATTACCTATCACCCTCCCCCACGGCATGTTCTTCCTAACATGAGCTACGTTGCAATATGATCAATATCGTTCCCTTTCTATGTATGTAAACAGATATATCCCTGCGGTCCATTTCTACGCTGCATGCTTGGAATGAATTTATGGTCTGACATTAAGACTGTTCTTTGTGTACTGCAAATTCTCTTTTATATCCTAGAACAATCACCATCCATGTTTAAGAATCCCCTGAAGCTGGTTCATTCAACTTGTGCATGCTTTGAATGAGTTATGGTCTAAAGTTAAATCTGTTCTGTGCATACGGCAAATTTTGATTTATATGTTAGAACAAACACCTTCCATGTAAAGAAGTACCCTGAAGATGGTTCATTCAAGCTGATTACCACATAAATAATAACTTTTGAAGACCCTCGCTAACTTTGAATTCTGCTAAGCGTAGGACATATGACACCTTTATAGCTTAGATTTTGTTCTACGTAAGTTCTCTCAAGCAAGTTCTGCAAGCATTGTGATTTTCTCAAGTTAGGAAAACCAGTTGCGCAGCATCGGTTCAAAATTCCTCTAAATATTCGAGTGCATGAGTAGTCATCAGTATCTTTAAATAAGGGAGACCGAACCATGTGTGGAAAAATTGTCCTATAAGGACTAAAGCTTGGCACAACATGCACAAATTGAAGGTGATTAATTCAGTTATTTCGGGTCCTATTAAGGTTGACGGCTATGTCCAGATGAGTTTCAAATAAAAGACATCTCTAGTTTAAGCTATGGACTCAGATCCTTTGTCACTTTTAAGTAAGAAGAAGAAGCAGACTACAGAGCGAAAGGGAATGGTCCAGCATGCAGGAGCGGCAGGAATGAATCTGCCAGGACATCAAAGGGTAAGGTCTTAAACAAAGCTCTCGCATAAATGTCTAGTGAAATTCAGACCTGGGCCATTCTTTTATATTTAGAGTAGGAAAAATATAAACACACAAAAATACCATCGTATCTATCACATTCACAAGGCAACAGCCCGCATAGAGACAACACAAATATCAGTAGAACGAACTGAATTAATATGTATGCGTATTCTCAATATTTTGGATAAAACCAACTCTTTTCAAGCAATCGTGATTGTAAATATCTCCAGAATAGTAAATCATCATACCCTTGGTACAAACCCACCTGTTCTCTCCTAAATGACAGCACCTTTTCACTTCAATGTTTTTTGCTGTACGGCTTCTGCTTGCTGTATACTAGTGAAAAATAAAAGATTTATCAAAGGATTACATTCATTGGTACTCAACTTTCTGACATCAAAACAATGCGAGACCAAACTTTACTGTCATCATTTATTCATACCCAACCGGTTGATATCAAATATGAACGAACCATAAGAGACAAATAACTTTATTGTCATCCTTCATTGGTATCCAACTGTTTGACAAATTGACATCATATGTAGATGAACAATAAGAGACCCCTAACTATTGTCATCCATTTCTTAAAAATTAGCTTTATATTGGCATGAAGCTGTTTGACATCATGTGTATATTTGGAGGTACAAGTCCAAAGCTTCATACCTCTAACTAATGAAATTGCTGTGCTGACTGCCATTGATACAATTTATTAATACATCAAAACAACACTATTTGACATGAGATAGTGGACCATGACTGAAAATATATGTGGATCAATTTTCTACCAAAGATTGACATCTGGGCTGAAAAGTATGCAGCATGAGACCAGTATTATTTGGCAACATTGCCTTGCAGGTGAGTTATTTTTTCTTTTTTCTCTTTTCCTTTTGAGATAAAGCACAGGACAGAAGTGTGTTTATCTCCAGTTATATTGCTGCAATCAACCGGAATGCAGCAATCACCTTTCAACTGAACTCCGGAATATATTGATCACATGTTCAGCTCCCATATGTATCATTTAAAATTAGATGCAGCCATCACACCTCATTTGCTGTCATGTAGATACAGTAATGCTCGTCGACATGCTCACTGAAGCAGATAACTCAGCTTCAGAATCCTTAGCAGTGTTTACTGAGATGGAAGCTAAGTCAGATCCTTCATTGCTCTTTTCATGTTCATTTGTGCTGATGTTGGGCATCTCATGGTCAGTTTCTTCAGATGCTATGATTTCTGGTCCTTGAGCAGTTCTTCTGTTTGCACTGGATAATGTTTTTTTTAATGCATCAAATCAACTAACCCAATTTTTTGTCAAATCGTTCACTCAAAAAGGGATCTACATTAACACTCTGAATACCTTGTATTGTATACAACTAGGCCAACTGCAACTGCAGAAAAGGCAATGTAGAATAGCCAATCAACCTGTGGTCACAAACTATGTCAGGAAAAAATAGAAAATGTTTGTTCACGTCAGTTGGATGCTGTCTTCATGGATACCTTTTCATGGTAAGCAAAGGTTCGAATGCCCACTGCCCACATATCTGAGCTGAGCAAGGAGAGATTGAGTAATGCAGAGCCACTCAGCTATATTTGAAAAGACCAAACAAAAGGTGAAACAAGTACTGAAAACAAGAGAATCGCATTTGCAAATTTAAGCCTACCCTGAGGATGAATGGTACTGTTGAATAGAAAAAGAAAAGTGATGCAGCAAACCCTGAAAAAGAAAGAATCTGCACTGCACAAAAAGAAAAAATGTCAACAAGAACAACATGGCTATAAATACAACTCCATGAATGATCTGGGTTCACTTACAACATCCCTGTTCCAGCTCGTGTTCGCCAATTCCTTGCGTTCTAGGATTGCACTGAGCATTTAAATTCGTCAAGTTTTGCAAACTGATATATTATGAAGTTCGGAGTACATTAGCTGCCTGTGCACCATGTATATAAACATTTATAACACCCTCAAATTTTTAGTGCCAGCTTCTCACTTATCTTTCACTTATGCTGAGTCTGCCTTCATACATCATCAAGATCTCCTAGTATCCAAATATCTCAAGCTTTCCAACCTGAGATACAGCTTGTCCTTATATGCCAATCGAGGTCTCACTTGTATCCGTCCACACTGCCCTTGCTACTGGGGAACTTTGGTGCACGTTTCACCACTTACAGAAACTATTCCAACTTGTTCAAAAAAATGTAATCTATCAAGTGGTTTCAAAGGGCTCAACTCTGAAACATAACTAGTGTCTCTCACCACTGCCTTCATAAAAGTAACCCCCTCTAATTAGTTTGCCCATGCACTGTTGATAGCCCAACGCTCATTTGAACACAATTCTTTCATGTCAAACTGTTTTCAGCGAATTGCTGATGTAGGAGATTTCTTGAAGTTGATTTTTCCCCTCTACTTCACTAGGATTCATTTACAGTGCATATGTATAGGTCTGACTTATTTCCCTTCAGGGAATAGCAAATGCATACATCAGTTTAAGCCTTACCATCTCATCTAACACTCATGAGGCCCAGATTTCTATTCTTCCAACCACCTACATCATTCATCTCCATCTACACACATATGCTCCTAATTCATTTTCCCTAAGGGGAAGCAGTAATTACCCTCAAAATTCTACAGGAACAAAAGCTTTTCAACAAAACTTCATCGCAGAAAATAAGTAGATATGTATGTATTACAGTTCGTTGCATACAATTTATATGTTGATGTTTAAGTACTATTGAAGAGGAAATGAAAATTTGAAAAAACTAATTGGTTTACATGAGCGAAGGAAATGAACAAGTGATCAAGATAATATAGTACTAAAATAACAACAAAAGATAAAGAACCAAATAAGACAGGCTACAACAAATAATATAGCCTGAAATTGTGCATTGATTCGTAGGGCAGTTTTCTGGCCACAAAGCATGCCTATGACTACATTATACTGGAAGCCCACTTATTGTTCAGATATCCTTTTACTAAAGTTCTGGATGTAAAGGATAGTGACATTTTGTCCACTAACTATAATTAGGAAAATACATTCTTTTAGGAGGCATACTGGACTGTGATCTCAAAAACGGACAAGATGGAGCCAAAGATTTTAAACCTTTAGATATTATTCAAAGAAAAGTGTAGATTATGAGCTAGTTGATGGGTCTCAGGGAGCCAGCACCTACTGGCAGGGACTTCCTTGTTGGACTAGGAGAAGTCTGGCACATCCAGAATTTCCACCGCTGCCTGCAGGAGGTGGTCCAAGCCTTCAGATGGTGGCACAGTTGGTGACCCAAGTAGTAGCGCAATGTGCAGGAGGTGGCCCAAGTCTTGCAGTCACTCGCCAAATTTGTAGGACTGGTCGCCCAATATTGCAGATAGTGGTGGTCACTCAGATGTAATCACCCATGTTGCCATGTGAAGTGGTTGCCCATGTTGCCAGGTGTCGTATTAGTCACCATAGTTATTTTCGTATGCATATGGAATATTTTCCGTACATATGAAAAAGTATGCATATGTTTGCCGTATGGTTCATTCTGTACTCCATACTTCTTGGACATTGTCATTGAAAACGTTTGGTCTTCATTTTGGGCCGGAACAGATGATGACTAGTATATATATATATATATATATATATATATATATATATATATATATATATATATATATATATATATATATATATATATATATATATATATATATATATATATATATATATATATATATATATATATATATATATATATATATATATATAGACACACACATATACATACATACAATATACACTAGATACATACATATTATAATTTATATATATGTTATATATATAAGTTTCAGATTTTTGGTACTTTTTTTGCCAGAAGTATGAAATTGTGTATGATATTTTAAATGAAATTCCATACTTTTTTCATACTGTTTGCTGTATGGTTCACGTATGGAAAAACTATGGCCCATGTTGCCAGGTGAAGTAGTCGCTCATGTTGCCAGGTGAAGTAGTTGCTCATATTGCCATTGAATGGGCAATATATGCCTTCTAGGTGATGCCATTCAGGCTCGCCAATGCCTTGACTACCTTTGAATGGCTCATGTTTCATGCAATACGCAGTCCGCATTAATAAAAAAAAGGTTCCACTAGTGGGAGGAGCCAAGAATAAGTGATAATTGTTTATGGAAAGAGAAAGCTAGGTCAAAGTATGCTCATGGAAAGCAGACATGTAGGGTGCCCATAGAGAAGTGAAGAGAGATAGGAGGTCATTCATGAAGAAGGATAGAGACTCGAGAAAGAAAAAGTTTACCGCCTTTTAAGATGGAAGAGTTAGTTTGGCTGCCCTAGGGAGAAGGGTAGAATGATTGGTAGTTGCTTTTGGAGAAAACAAAAGTTGCCCTTCGTGAAGGGAGAGAAGCCAGCAAGTCTAGGTGGAGAGTGCAGAGTAGTCACTAGGAAGATGAGAGGAAGCCGCCCAAGTATCTTATTGGAGAGGGATTGGAGAAGAGGAGTCTCCCTACAGCTCACATAAAAAGTCACCTTGTTGACACAAAAAGTCTCCCTTGAGAGAACAAATAGGACAAGGGAGGTGGAGGAACTGGGGTTGTCTTGATGGGAAGGAGGTGAAGTTGCCGTATGATTGGAAAAAATGAAGTCGCCTTGAAGACACTGCAAGAGGTCACCTTCATTGTATAGAGATGTGGTCACCCAAGCTGTTAGATCCGAGTGAGGTGACCTTAATTGTATAGAGATGTTGTCACCCAAGCTGCTAGATTTGAGTGTGGTTGTCTCTTTCTATTGTTATGGTCCCTCATGACCTTACGAATAATATGGCAATGGCACTCCCGAAGGTCATTTGATACCAAGTCGAGAGTAGGAGGGAGGAGATAGAGACCAAGAGTGATTCAATCAAATTTATGGAGGTGAGTCACCCAAATCTATAAAAGTAAGTTGCCTAGAGTTGTGAAAGTGAATTCTCCATGTCAATGAAGGTGATTTGCCCATCTAGGGTGGCAAGAGAGGAGAGTCGCCCATTGCCAGAGGTGGGAGTCACCTTAACCAAGAGGGTGGTCGCCTACGAGGGGTGCCAAAGATAGATGTTGCCCAAGGTGTTAAGCATACATGGAGTTGCCTTGCCCATCAGTAAGGTCTCACCTTGATGAGTCTCCCAAAACATCCTTGGTGAGTCACCCAAGTCCATGTTCTCGCCAAAGGTTGGGAAGGAATCACCTTAGTTGAGTGGATGCCTTAGAGTGATCATTGATGTTTTCTTGAGGCTTAGAGTCATCCATGCCATTCAAAGTGAGGTCACGAATTTGAAAGTGATGTTGCCCATGAATGGGAGCCTTGCCCATGAATGTTAATCGCCCAAAGGTAATGTTCCCCCATGTCAATGAAAGTGGTCGTCCAATGGCACATGGAGAGAAGTTTCCCACCTCGGCTTGGTAGAGGAGTCTTCCATATTCCCAAGGATTTCCTTATGGCTACCCTTGTACATAGAGGTGTAACCTCCTTGACTACAAAGATTGCAGAGATAGACCATTGACACAGAGTAAGTCACTTGGAAGTGAGAGTGAGAGTTTCTCGGAAGTTTCGTAAGATGGCCCCTTGCACATTAAAAAATGGAAGAAATAGAAGAGTTTCCCTAAGATAAGAGGGATAATGGAGATTAAGAATGCAAGTGCAAATTACCATCCAACACTGCCTACATACTTTAGTCAAGATCCATATGGTGATAAGGATATGTACAAGGTATAACTAGGTAACATACCCTGTGATGTCCTTAGTCTACAAGCTCCACATTGAGCTTGACCTTGGAGATGTTTGCCAATGTCGATTCCTCGCCTTTTAGGGTTCTCAGCCTTGCAACTTCCTTTGGAAAAATGTGTTCCGAACCACCTAGGATAATGTTTCTTCTTTCTATTCTTTTTGAAGAGATTGGGATGCTAGAGTAGTACCCTTGAACCCTTTTGCACTTTTGTTCCCCACAAATGAAAGATGTAGAGTTGTTTGCTTCTCACTTGAATTGTCTTAAGACAAGAGTTTGATTGATATCTTCATTTCTCCTCCATTCTACACTCATGGACACTTCCTTTCCTCTCTTTTGCTCATTCACACGTTCACAGAGTGCCATATATTCTACCACTACGTCCTCTTCCATTTCTTCGTCTTGCTGACTTCTATCCACATGAAGCGCAAAACATTAGCAGGCCTGCATTTCCCTCATCCATTGCAAAAAAGTATGTGACTTTCGAGTCCATCATGGAATCTACCTCTTCTTGCGGGTAGGCTAGACCAACGGTCTTTGAGTGTCCTTGGGAGGAGCCTATTGTACCTTGGATGGCAAGAGAGGTGTCCTCTAAGTTTTCTGCACGAGGAGGTGCACTTGTGCCAACATGAGAGGTGCCACTATCTTAGAGTTGCTCACTGTCTCAAAGGTGCCCATTATCTCGGAGGTGCCCAATGTACATTGAGTCACCCAAGCTGTTGGAAATTAGGTAGGCCCATAACTAATTCCACAAGTCCCACACGTTTCCAAGATCGATAACATAGATTCCAGCTTCTTCCAAAATTGACAAACATGAACATACCCATAGTTACCAGCACGGCTGAAAATGTTCGGTTCAGACCGGCTGGAAACAGAGTTTCCGAGTTTCCAAAAATTTGGAAACGGTAAGAAACAGGAAACCGTATATATATATATATATATACATACATACATACATACATACATACATACATACATACATACATACATACATACATACATACATACATACATACATACATACATATATACACACACATATACACACACGTGTGTGTGTGTGTGTGTGTGTGTGTGTGTGTATATATATATATATATATATATATATATATATATATATATATATATATATATATATATATATATACATAGATAGATAGATAGATAGATAGATAGATAGATAGATAGATCGAGATAGAGAGAGAGCATGATTCATATTATATGAGACACACTCATGCACATGAATTCATTATAATTTATCATCTATATAGTATGCATACATGCAAGATGCAAGCAGCAATGCATATGAAACAAAATGCAACACATGAAACACACATGCACATCACGTGGATAAACATTATGTGATATGCACATATTACTAATTACTAATTACTAATTACTAATTACACAATGCTTCTAAGTTGTTTCTCAAACTAGTTTCAACTTTCATCACTAGTCTCTTTAATCTTATCATCCGTGCACAATCATCAATGCAAATATGTCATAGATGCATCATGCACTATATTCTATGCACAAATGACCACGAAACACATGGAGAAAGAGCTAGAACCACAAGACTAAAATTTGGAACATTGTCAAAATCAACCTAAAAATGATCATAAAAAAAAGTAGGTCAGAAACGGCGTTTCCGTTTGGAAACGGCCCAGGGAAATGGCGAACCATTTCCGGACCCCGGAAACGCCGTTTCCGGTAACTATGAACATACCACACTTAATCATACAATGATGAGACAAAGATAGAGAGAGATTAGACAACATGTGTAAAGTGTTACGTAAGCCACTGCTTACTCACACCATCGGGTAGTGGAACTAATCCTCATGCCAAGCTCTCATTGTCGTCCCTTGTAAAGCAATTTGCGAACATAATACAAAATGTGTTCTTTGGCAATCACCTTGACGTCCCATGTCCAATTTCGTGCATGCTTGGGTTGAACGTCTCAGCTTTTAGGTTTAACATAGTCATGGTATAGTCCGGTATGAGATTAATTCTAGAGTCCCCATCTACAATGACACTAGTCAAAGTAGTGCGGTTGATGTCCATAGTCAATCTAAGGCTTTTGTAATCTGCCAAAGGGGCTCAAGTGATCAGATTTGCATATAGCTAGATGGCATGAGCAGATGTTGAGAGGCAGATAGAGCTTGCCCCCCACCATTGGAAAAAGTAGAGCCCATTCTGTTGATAGAAGAAAGCACTTCACTTCAGAAACTTGGGCTCATTTTTAGCAAGTCGTACAAGGATACTTGCTTTTCAAGAATGTCCATATTAGAGAGGGAATAGCTCCTTACACTTTCTCCTTGAGATTGTTGTAATGCTTCCTTTGTCTTCAGGTGGGTTCGTTCATGGTTTGTTCTCGATGATCCTTTCTTTCTCTTGCTCTTTCTCCTTAGAAGTTTCCCATGTTTTTCCTTCAATGGCTGGTAGGGCCAACCTTGGTCTCGCTCGGTTCGAGTTTCCTTGCTCTTCAGCCTTCCTCATTCTCTCAGGGAGTTGTGGATAAGTTGCCTTGTGTTTTTCTATCTCTTGCTTTTGTGCTCGAGTCATGAGCCTATAAGCTCCTCTAGTTGTACCATTCTAATGCAGTGAGTGTTCTCCCATTTGAGCGAATGGTAGAGGGATTTGCCCTTGGCTAATCCTTCGTGTAGTGGTCCTTCGTCTCTGGGCAACTTTTTAATGGAAGGGAACAATCACTTTTGAAATATCCATATTCACCACATCGAAAGTACATTATGGGCCTTGAGGTCTATTATGTCGAGGCCGTCCTCTTGGCTGTGCATGATTATTGTCATGATTGGTATAGATGGCAAAAGTAGTTGGGATGGGAGGTTGTCCTAAGAGAGATGATTGGTTTGGCATGTAGAAGAATTTATTTTTTTTGGTGCCCAGTTTGATTAGAGAAGGAATGGTGGACTGTACACATGTCCCTATAACAATGGACTAGCATGGGTGACTACAATTCGACTAGCATGGAGAACCACAATTGGACTAACATGAACGACTACAATTGGACTAGCATAGGTGACTACAATTTGACTAGCATAGGTGACTATAGGTGGGGAACCAACATCTTGAAACTCGGGCAAGTAATATACGGGCGACCACCATTTGTGATTAGTAACTACACTTGATGGGTGAGTGACTAAGCTCTTGGGTGACTACCTTGGCCAGACCACCTCTTGCAAATTGAGCCACCACCTTAAGGCTTAGACCACCTCTTGCAAGAAGTTACTTGCTTGGACACTTTCTAGCACGAGCAATTGTGGAGGACCACTAGCGCTCTCTAATTAGGAACTCTAGCACTGGAAACTCTCAGGGCCACCACTGGCACTGCCATGTAACCATCCAAGCCTCCACTCCTCAAGCCACGACATACTTCCTAACTTAAAAGTTAGATGATTGTCCTTAAGTCCAAATATCTAGGCCACCTCCGATGAATCCAAGGTCTATAAAAAGATCCTAGAGATGCCAACCCAAGTTGGGCACATACATACACATATAGACAAAGAGATTGAACTTTTGCTATGCATGCATGCTTCCATGCCTTAGCATTATTGCCCATCCATTCCCTTAGTTGTTTGTGCCAAAGGCTTCTCTAGTCCAACAAGAAGCCTCTTCCAATAGGTGCTGACATAGAGGGTAATCTCGAGGCTTCGGTTATCAAAGAAGATCGTGTCTAGCAAAGAAGATTGTGTCGGTGCACTTATTTAAGGGACTTACATATGCCACTTGTTGAGGAAAATGTAGTCTGTTTTCTGAGATTATATGTCAATCATATGTTCTTGTTTTATTCTTCTATTTTGATTTCAATATGCATGAGGTCTCATTGGGGAGTCTTAGTCATGTTGTGTGTATGTGTTAAAGTGTTGTAAGTGGAGCTGTTCAGAACCATCTAATCTAGGAGAAGTGCATTTTGCATTCCCTAAAAGCCACCAACAAGTGTTTTGTCTCATAGGCCAACTTTGGCCTTTAGTAGATGTTAATATAACTTTCTTTCCTTCTTTTCTTTCCCTCTCTCTCTCTCTCACTCAACCTCCACTTATGTACCACATACTAGACCCATACATTAGCAGAAGTTGAAGCTAGTTAGTCACTCACATGCATTCTCATATTTGTACAACCCTCTTGCATATAGGCTACCATAGAGATAGCACTCCATATAACCCCCATTCTCATGGAGTCGCCACACACACGTTATGCAGACTTACATCATGATCAGCCTTGTGTCATTCGTAGCAGCTTCTTTTTCTCAACACGTTTGTCTTTCAATTGACCAGAGACATACCCCATGTACATTGATTTGTCCTAGGATTTTGGCTTTCTAATAGACGTAAAAATCCCTCGCTCTCTCTCTCTCTCATATCACTTCATGGGACATGGTGGGAACACCTCTTGAGAGGAGTTCACCACATGACATCAAATGGATATGCATGGGTAGAAGAGGGGATAAGAGATTATCTATCCTTAGAGATTATGATCTCATGCATAAGTAGTCTCTCTCACGAAAGCCTAACACGGCTCCGGCGTGGCTGGGAGGATAGAAGAACGCAATTCTCTGCGGGTCTTGACAAGAAGATGGGTAGCACGAATTCCTCCATGGATCCATGAACGCGGCGGCGAAAAGATTATGCAATACGGGTATCAGAGCCATTTCTTACAAACCGGGAACGCGATTGGAGTAATTTCACTTAGAGCCACTTGCACATGATATATATTTCAATTTATGATGATGTTCTTAGCCATATTAGGTCCATTTTCTATTGCCCAGGCTGTTCGTGATCGGGTCACCCGTGGATACCTATTATCATTGATGGAGAAGGAGTGTCACAATGCACATTTCAAGAGCTCCGCACAAAGGGTTGGCAATTTGACACATTGGCCACACTAGCACCGATGTATGGATCATCCATCTGGCCAAGACTAGCCGATTATATATGGACATTGGTGGAGAGACTCCAGGTACTCATGATTTCTAGGTTTATATGTAGTAAGCCATCAATAACACCGGATATTATTAGAGCAAAGTTGGCAACACCCCCGATGTTGGTGGAGGATTTGTTCTAGGCACTATGTTTGCTACATAGACTGCACGACATGGACTACAGGAGCATTGCATACAGTCTTTTCCAAGCATTATGCGATCTGGCTCTAGCAGGCGATACTTCATGCTGGTATGCTCATACAAGAGTTAACTTTGAAGTATCTACAATCAAGTATCTTATGATCTTTCTCCTACATCAGTAGCAAGTCACATCACCCTTGCCTTTGCTTTTGCTTCTATTCCTTTGTACAATTGCTTCCTTCTCTGATCTGCCTCTGACGAGTCACGATATTTGCACATCCACTTCCCCTCCATTTGACTTTCTTCTAATCCCTTCAGACCCCATCATATGTCAAATTCAGATTGTTAGACAAGGAGGCCACACGTTTTTCCCATGAGTCATGCGAGCAAATCAGCTTTGTTCAACTGTGCAAGGATACATGACCAATCAGACTTTATGCAAAAGATGCTTGCGTGAAATTTTGCATTGCCTAGACCATCGAGAACAGCACTCTTTGATTCATCAAATTGCATGGTAACAAATTTATGCCTCAAATGAACCACATTCACAGGAATTGTGTTCTAATATGTAGCATTTGACTTTTTCAACACTTCGTATGAGGTTTTAAGCCCTTCAAACTCCACCAAAATCTGATTTAAAACAACTATGGCAACGTGTGCAATGGCTTTCTTATTCAAGTTTTCCAACAAAACATCAGACATAAGCTCAAGCTTCACTTTCTCAAGTGCTTCTTCACAGCCATTCAGGAATAAGATGCCATGCATCCTTTCCTTCCATAAATCAAACTCATTCCTCTCAAGTCTCTTAATCTCAAAGAGTATTTTACATTTGAGGAGCGAGAGGTCATTTATGCATGAGGGTAGTATTAGAAAGGACAAACAAAAAGTTTTTGAATTTTACTCAAAAATAAATAAATTTTGTATCTATAAGCAAAAGTATGTCAAAAATCAAAGTTCTTGCTGACCTTTTCTGTGGAATTGCCTGAAGAGGTAATAAGTAAGTATGAAACGAGAATTCAAGCATCAAAAGAGTATTAAATTGCAATTTTTTCTCACAAATTTTCAAAATCCAAAACTGCAAAATTTCTCATAAACTTTTGCACGTTTCACCTTCATTTTAATAGATACTACAGAGACAAAAACATTTGGATCCACTTTCAGAAAAAGCCCCAACTTCTAAGACTTATAGACCCGAAATTTGTCCAAATTTTTTAAGGAAAAAAGCTTGCTCCAAATGTTTTCTGAGTTAATCCAACAATCCACAAGCTTGCTCTAAATGTTTTCTATGTTAATCCAACAACCCACAATACATAGTCTAGTCTCCGACTTGATTTAGAGACGAAACCAAGCAAAGTATGCTTGCAAAATTGAATTCAAATCATATAGGACCTGTGGTTCACTTACCAGAGAAGACTCAAGGCTGAAAAAGAGAGTTCTTTGCCATGAAAAACTCCAAAAAGTTGGAACTTGACTTCAGCTGCACCTTGGGCTAAAAATGGCATCCAAACTCAATAACTTTATCACAAGTAGAGCCATTAAAATTTATCAGGTGAAAATCTCCGAAAGATATACAGAACCTGCAGTATACCTCTGAGAGTGGACTCGAGGTTGCAGGACACATGTGAACATGTTGTAGAGGCCAAAAGCCAAATGAGGGAACAAAAATTCCTTTAGGAGCCTCATTGGAAAGCTGTCATAGAGAGCTATCACAAGGGTGGGTTGAATTGTACAAAATGAAGGTCCTTGGTGTCTTTAACACCAACACGTGTGTATACATGTGTATTAACATACATACATACCTTTTCTCTCTCTCTTTTTTTTTTTTTTTTTTTTTTTTTTTGGTGTGTGTGTGTGTGTGTGTGTGGGGTGGGTGTGTGTGGGTGTGTGTGTGTGTGTGTGTGTGTGTGTGTGTGTGTGTGTGTGTGTGTGTGTGTGTCTGTGTGTGTGTGTGTGTGTGTGTTAGACTCAAGATATGACTGGCAGGAGATGGTTGAACCACACCCTAAGAGGGAGGATTAGGAAGTAATCCTCAACCATGGCTTTTGGGGCAAGTGGTTAGCCCATCGTACTACCGGTCGTGAGTTCGAATCCCACGGGGGGGGGGGGGGGGGGGGGGGGGGGGGGGGGGGGGGGGGGGGGGGGGGGGGGACATGCTTCCCTTCATTACATATGTACAAGGAAACATGCCCTCTAAGGGCAAAGACTGTTAGTGCAGCCTAAAGAACAGATGAAACTATACAAACTAAAATGGAGCGATGCTCAAGTGTAACCGAGTGTATTGCAGAGATCAAGCAATCCCTAAGGATGCTAGGTGGAATGGCCATAGGGAGCATTTGATACTGTTCAAAATTAGCATACTTTGGGATAGCCAAACATAAAATCCGGAGATGGAAGTGCTAAATAATCCACAAGATATCCAGGTTCATACGTACAATGAAAAAACATAAGATAGGATGAAGAGAAGAAAATGACATTCAAAGGATACACTTGGATTCCGCTTATTATAGAACTGAATAAACCCAAGAAAGTCATGAGCTCCAGAAAATCCACGTTTTTAATGAGGAACTCCTACAAGGAACATCAAGATTATCAAATATTGATAACTTAGAGCAGCACAATTTTAAAATCTGCAAAAGGTTTATGCTACATGAAGGATGGCTGAGTATTTTTACCTCAGATACATTAGTAAATGCATATAAAGTTGCACCAATGATGACGAGAGCATCACCCAAAAGAACATTACTGCCTCCTGTTAGAGATGGAAAATTAGTAGCCAGGCCTTTTACTCCAACAGACAACTAACACTCTGAACTTGATCAGCACATATGTCATGTGCATTCCAAGCATTTATACACCGTATGACAAATGAAGTAACTTAATGAAATTCATCTCGTCCATGATTGCATATTGGATTATAAAGAATGTAGTAAATATCAGAGTTCCAAAATTCTCACCTGATCTATCCTTTGCATGAACATCTGAGAGAATCACAAGTACAAGCCCCAAAATACAAATGCAGACACCTATGAGCTGCCCAATGTTATACTTCGTCTTTATAAACAGCCATGTCAATAGAAGAACACATGGGATTGTCCAGCAGTCTAGCAACATCACACTAGTGAGTGATGTGTATTGGTATGCCTTGACCACTGCAAAATCCATGAGGCATAGTTGTTTTAAACTGTATAGAAAATATTTTTCTACAATATTGCACAATTTCACATGCCTCTACTACAATAAGACAGAAAATGTGTGCAAGCTACTTCTATTCAAATATGTAGACAAACGAAAAAAAAAAGGGAGTGAAAAAACTGGCAACTTTCAATTGAACAGTAAGGCATCAGAGGTGTGTAACGTGTTCATTTCCAAATGCTTACACAAATGAGGTGACTGGAGAGGTAATACTGACCGCTTTCAGGTGTATAGCAAGATGACAAATGTCCGGAAACTTGTTTCTTGCCAAACTTTAGATGAAAGATTTAAATAGTTCAGATTTCGAAGGTTTAACGAAGCTGGCGAATACGAGTATTTCTCTATTTGAGAGCCCCAGTATAACTGCAAATCTTGGACATTATAACTCTTCAAAACCTACAACTACTGTCAGCTCTAGTATCAAAAATAAGAGCCCAATATAATAGCAAATTGAGTGTTGACCAGAATCTGAATATTGTGAGTTACTAGAGCTCTCATAGGACATCAACCATCATAATCATCCCAAAAGCAGGCATGAACTATGCAGCAACCTGATGCATTCATTATAAACTAATGCTAGAAACACTTAGATTTTTTGACTTAATGCCATGATTCTTAAAAGGCTGTGATAAAGCATATTGCGCATTCGTCCTCAAGGACAATGATCTCTTGCACATAAGATGAACAAAAAAAAGACAACCCCACCCCTCTCTCCCCCCCCCCCCCCAAACGAAAAAAAGAGTGATGAACCATGTAGTGAGTAATTAATACTATATTGATCACCTAAGTATTGGCATACCATGGAAAGATACACAGAAGGCCAATAACACAGCTTTTAGAGGATCAACCTCAACTTCAGTTAAATTTGAATGGTGACTAAAATATTGATGCTGACAAGAAAGCCAAGGTATGTAGTGATTTGCACTGGTTACAACTAAGTGAACATACATCTGCAGCCCAAGCAAGGGACCATAAGGATAGCCTCCAATATGCGTACCCTATTGACATTGTGAAAAATTTGTGTTCATGGGGGGGAAAAAAGGAGGGGGGGTGTGTTAGGGATTCAAGTGAGCATTCCCTTTCCTGATCCCATTCCATCTACTTTGTTCATGCACAACAAACATCAACAATGTGAAGCAAAACTCATGAGGTGAACCTTAGAATGGAATCCCTTTCATGATCGCACTCCATCTACTTGGTTCATTTATATATTTTTATCCTTTTTCTTTAGTCTTCACATAGGCCAACAACATTTTCCTCACAGATTTGTATTATCATCATATAATTGGAGAGCTTTTGAACTCATATTATGCTATACATTTGGCTAGCATCCAACAATTTTTATTTTCATGATCAGTCTTCTGCTCCTATATAGCCCCTATCAAAGCATCAGAATGTCATCCTGATGCCACTAAAATAGGCAGCATGAATAGCTTATTGATGCCTCCTTGTGGCCAAAACTATTTGATTATGTTCTTACTTTTCCACCCTAGTCATCATCCATTATTTTCCTTAGACTAGAAGCACGTTCCGCCAAAGTTATACTTGTCATCCTAGAGTTCATTCTTTCTTCATTTTCTCCTCTAAAAAAAGAATTTTTCACTCTCCATCCACCCATCCATCCCTTCGTCCATCCCTCCCTCCCTCCATCCATCCATCCCTTCCTCTTTTTCCATCCATCCATACAGACACATGCACACACACACATATGCATGCATGCATACAAACATACATACACACACACACACACATACATACATACATACGTACATACATACATACATACATACATACATACATACATACATGCATGCATGCATGCATGCATGCATACATACATACATACATACATACATACATACATACATACATACATACATACATACATACATAGATACATATACATATATGTATACATACATACACACATACATACAAACATACGTACATACAATAAGATGATAAATGAAATGCAATATTCATTGTGGCTATGTAAAGCTATCAAGACCGTAGACAATAAATATTTTCATGCAAAGAACGAAGGATAGGAACAAGGAAACAACATCAAAAGAGTTGGCACAAGTGACCTTGGTGACCCTCTCTGGCAAGGTAGCAAGTGGGCAAGTGACCCTAGCAACCGATGACTGGCAACCAATGATTGGCAACCATCTTGGTGACTTGCAATCAAGAGACTTGCATACCGAGGGACTTGCTACTAGCCTCTAGGACACTAGGGATTGCTACTAGGACACTAGGGACTACACAAAGGAGACCTCTTTCCAAGTCGACTCAAGGACAAGGATACCTTGCACCAGCAGCGACAAGGTAGAGGGTGGGACCGTAACTATCGTGCACCTACAACTGACAATTCCCTATAATGGCCACCACTCCTTGTATAACAGTTTTCCTAAATAACTTTTGCACCCTTGGTCTATATAAAGGAGCCATTCAAGGCACAAAAGATATACCATTGAGAGATGGAAGTGATAAGCCCTTGTAACCTTTACTCCTTTCCTTGGAAGGAAGTCCCTACTAGTTGATGCTAGCAAGAAGGTAGCCTTGAGGAGCACTTAGGGGGGTACATTGGTTGTATTCACTCCATCTTGTAAGTGACTTGATGGTTTCCATATATGTCTCATAGCATTCTTGAAGTGTTCATTCTAGGAGAAGTGCATTTGCATTCCCTTCGCCCACACATATAATTTCGCCACCTACATGTGAAAATTTGGCATGCCTAATGGGACAGCTTATGGAGTTAAATTCCACTCCTTGGATTTCATCACTATTCTCTTCACTCACTCTTCCTCAATCTATCAAGTGCCTCTATGCTTCAAAAGTATGAAAAAGAAAATAGGAGAGTACAGACTACATTATTTGCATTCTATTTGAGGAGTTTGCATGCCTTTTTACTTGAAAAGGAAAATAAGCTGCACCCATACTACAACTAGATGGGCACCTACGATTACATCCAAGAAAGTATGACTTGTCTAGCCAATGTGAATGGTCCATCTCCTCAAGTGAATCCTACAAATAGGACTTAAGGCTCATTTGTTTTGCTTGTACCACACTTGGAATCTTCCTTGAAGGGTTCATCTGCACACCCACCTCGTCTAGGTATGATAGTATGAGACATCAGTGCTTGTAGCAATGGCAACCAATATTCCCTCTTTTCATGAGCTTGATACATCCAATCCATATTGGATTAGGAGAAAACATATGACTCTCTTAACCCCATAAACATGCACGTGTTTTATCTCAAAGGTGCCACTTTACCATCCCCATGCACCTAGGCATCTCTCATAACCATTGCAGTTGAAACTTGTAGAGATAAAGTGCAAAGTGTATTCCATTAGGGTTCCGATTCAGCTTGTGGATATGGGGAAATTCATGGTTGCTGAAGTGGACATCCTTTTCAGCATATGTTACATGGTACCAATGAAAAGGAATGGTGGGCATTGTTACAACCGTAAAGTATGAAATGGAATACTGAACTGTGGATGCATATTCAAAAAATTCCAAGGAACTTCAACATTGATGCAAGCCTTGGACGATCCATCTGCTCTTATAGATGCTCTATTTATGGGGACTATCGAAGGAGCACTAGATTGGTGCTTCATAATCCACTCTTTGTCGTTGCACATGTTCACATAGTTACCAAATATTATCATGACATAGTCTTGGGGAGACTAGTGGTGAGAGATGTGCCCTACCATGTTTCGATTGCAATTTGGTACTTGAGAAAGCCTTTTTGGAAGAGATTTAGAGATGCTCGCATGATGATGGTAGTCCAAGTATAATCAGTCCAGTATTTTCTAATGATAATTTATAAAGTCTTGTTCACTTTCTTTCCTGATTGATCATTATACTTCAAAAGCATGAAAAAGAAAATAGGAGAGTATGGACTGCATTATTTGCATCCTCTTTGAAGAGTTTGCATGCCTTTTTACTTAAGAAAGAAAACAGGCTTTGTTGCATACTTAAACCCATATTACATCTGAATGGATACCTTCTTCATAAGAAGGAACTCAATCCATTGAACATAGGCATTCTATTGAGTGAGTCAAACACAATATTGTATTTTCTCTTTCTATGCCTAATCCCGTAATCAAATTTTTGAAGGATCTTGGCCTATTGGGCCTTAGGACCTTTAAAGTATGTTTGATTGGTGAGCCTTCTAATCTTTTCTTGATCAAATATTATAGTCACTTTGGCACCATATAAGTAATGATGCCACTTTCTCAAAGTATACATAATTGCATACAACTCTCATTCATAGACCAACTGTATATTTTAAGAAGGTTCTAGCTTTTTGCTCTCAAAAGCTGCAAGTCGATCATCTTGGATTAGCATTATTACAAAAGCATAACCACTTGCACCTATCCCAACTCCAAATGGTGTATTAGGATCTGCTACCTATAAAATTAGAGCCATTGCAGCTGATACCTTTTAATCTTTCCATGCTTTCACTTTGTTAATCCCCCATGATTTTTTTTCTATTTCCCTTTAAGCTAATTTATCATGGAGATAGCTTCTTGGAATGGACTTTAAAAAATCCTCTATAGAATCTTGATAAGTCAAAAAAGATATGTAATTCTTTTAGGACTTTAGGATGCATTCATTCCTTGATAGCCCTAACATTCTCAAGATCCATCTACATTCTCCTTCTAGAGATATATGAAGTCCTATATAGTTAACCTCTTCTTTAAACAATTCACATTTGTAATCTTTTCCAAAAAGTGAACCCTCTTTTAGCATTTGTTAAGTCTTTCTAAGATGTTCCAAATGCTCTTTCTTTATTTAAAAATAAATTTCCATATAATCAAGAAAACATACTACAAATTTACCTAAAATAGGGTTCCAAAACGTGACTTATGATTTTATTAAAAGTTGTTGGTGCACCCTGAGACCAAATGACATCATCAAGAACTCATACTTGATGATAACCTCGATCCTCATCTAAATTCAATATTGGTGAAATATTGTTCCCTATGTAATTGGTCAAATAAGTTCTCTTACCTATGCATTGGGAGTTTGTTCCTAATGTTGACCTTATTAGATCCTATATAATCCATACAAAATCTCAAAGAGTCATCTTTCTTTTTAACTTGGAGAATGGGTTGCCCACTGTGAATTACTAGGACTAATGAAATCTTTCTCTGTGTTCATCACTATGTTTTCTCAACTTTGTCATGTTGAATTAAGCTTAACCTATATGTTGGTTGGCAAACATGATTAGTATCGCTAATTAGTTCTATAACATGGTCAATTTATCCTCTCTCCGGCAATAAAGGACTCATGAATATGCCTTTGAATTCATATGTTAAATCTTTAAACTTACTAACTATTAGTACTTGCAAAAAAGAATAATAAAAACATTGCTCTTATTTACATTACATGACCATATTCATCCCAAGCACAAGTATCAATGAAGTGTTAGGTACACGATTTTCACTTGTATTACAAATTTGTGTTTTCCTAATCCAAGATGTTGTAAAGATAACTATATTTTAATGTTTCTCCCACCCCCATAACCACTTCCTACCTAAGCCTATGTCCATGCACTCCATGTTCATAATATCAAAATTCTATTTCATCCTTCAAACCTTACATCTTTACTACCCACTTGGACATCATAGTGTCCCATATCTTTTTCTCGTCTCCCTACATCATGAAGACTACATAAAGACATTTAGGAGGCTTCAACTTCTTAATCAACGTGTAATTGGCAAAGTGTAGTAGAAGCATCAATCATGATTCTCACTTTTTTACCATGTAATTTGACCAATTTATGTGGTCCAAATATAGGTAAACACATTGATTGCATCAAAGAGCATGAATGTGGACTATTCCATGTGATGTCTTGAATTGCACTAATTACTATCATGAAATAAAAGTGATTGCACAAGGTGGATACTCCTCCTATAGTCCCCAAAAGTACTTAGCACCAATCCTTTATATCCTCCCCCCCTTTTCTCAATATAATTCCATTGAGCGTGATTGAGAGAAAAACAATTGCAATATGATTTTCACTTTGAGATTGCTCAACCTAGGTCCTTCATATCTCACTTTGTAACCATCAATTTGTTTTTCCAATGATCATCTTTTTATAGTTTTGTAATCGCCTAAATAAATTTAATAATGATTATGGGTATAATGCTAGACTCTATTTGCATTAGAATAGTTAGAGTGCCCAAACAGACTTGACGCCCTCCTTCAGTGTTTTGGACGTGTTTCTTTTTAGCTCCCTTTAATTGGTCTATCTAATCCTCTCATAGAATTTCTTGCCTTCTATTATTCATCTAGCCCTTTTAAATTTGTAATTATTTCCCTACAATTTGAAATATAGATACATAATAGACGATCCCTTAACATTGCCTTAACCCATTCTTCCCAAACCATTTCCTCCTTATTTTTCGGGTAAAAATTCTTTGAGGGAAAGCATTTAACATTTAGTCTAATCCAAAAGCAAATCCCCATCTTTTTAAACTTCTCCATCGATAACATGACCTTCATCCAAGTGGGAGACCCACTTCCAAGACCATATACTCCAATGGTGTAACCGTTAGCTAATGTAAATCTTGCCACTTTTGTAGAAAAAAGTGTAGACCACAATCTTGGTTTAGCGTCGATCATCCCCCATAAACTATGCTGACTAAAGATCCTCTAGGGGTGTGGACTCCTTCATTTTCCATAGTATCTCTCAATGAATGTCTATTAGGCCCTCCAGTTACTTGTGAAACTTACATACCAACTTCTGAGTGACTTTGTATTTAATTTAATTGCATTATGAGTTAATTTACTCTCAAGCCTAATGAATTCAGCTTTCATTTGATCTAGCAAAGAGGTGAGAGTGTATGAAAGTGATTTTGTGCTCATTACAAAAGCTTGCATTTTCCATCGCATAGTAAACTCCTTGTAAAGATCTAGGCCTTTCCCATTTTCTTCTTATTGCTTGATCATTTTCCTCAGTGTAGCTGTATACATATGTATGGATTGTGAAACTTCATTTCCGCCTGCCATTTGGGGCATGTGCAACTGCTAACATGCTGGAATTTGAAGAAGAATAGCAAGAATTAATGCAAAATGAACCAAAATATAGACTATGCTCTTCCCCAAATGTCCACCCAATCATGGAGTGTCCTTCCAAGAGCATCGAGTCCTTGTTTGCTTGTAGGCAATTCCTCGCCAAGCATAAGAAAAACTGTAAATGTCCCTTTGCTGCTAACACACTTTAATACATCAAAACCATGGCAAATCAATGCCCTAAGGTGACTTCAAACAGCCTCTTAACCAAATTCCAGCTGTTCATGACTTTCTAAGCACCTTCACATGACTCCATTGAATCTGCAAAGCACCTTAGCATGACTCTTCAAATCCTCAAGTTCCTCAAAGTGAAACTTATCGATTTGAAAACTTTATTGTAATTTGGTGTGCTTGAGAAACAGATTAGACAAACCAAAGTGTAATGGCTGTAGGATGGTAGGCAATTGCACTAACATTACTATTGGAAGCATGGTAAGAGTGACTACTAACGAAAGTAAGATATGAAGAAAATATTTTCTTCCATCCCAGCTTCTACTCCCTTCTCAACCTGTAGTTCAAGAGCTTCATATTTTTTTTCCACAAAAAGATCATGTCATTAGTTCTACATTCCCACTCTGGGATCAAGTACAAAGTCATATACAAGGGGGTTAAACCCCCTGCACACCCGCACAACACAAGGAAATGGGAATGGCTAGCTCTTGGGGAGAGGGAGGGACCTTGGGGGGGGGGGGGGGGGGGGGGGGGGGGGGGGGGGGGGGGGGGGGGGGGGGGGGGTGGTGAAACAGTACTTTCGATGGTGTGCTCGTAATTGAGGGTCCAGCAAGTAAGCATGCCCAAGCCACCATGCCCCAAGAAATCAATTGAGTTCCCTCTGTCCAAGTCATAAGCTGCATGATCCTCAACCAAATATGTTGGGCTAGCGAGCAATCCCATAAGTAGTGTCATTGTGACTCAATGTGGAAGCCACAACCCATGCACTTAGGAGGATGTCCACTTTAACTCAGCCAAGTACCCACAGCAGTAACCAAATGAGTGACCAACCACCGAAAAAAGAGAATCCAGCAAGGCTGCTGACTACTCCAAATGGGCCGCCAGAAAGAAATGAGGAACTCAGCAAAGAGGCCGTGGCGCAGCCAAACCTCGGCCATGGCAAGAATGGTAGGCCAGCGAGACTGAAGGATATGGCGGCCCAATTGCACCGAGTATTGAAAGAAGGGGATAGTGGGGCCCTCATAGGAGTAGGGGTCACGCCACTGCCACTCACCAAGGTCCCACTGTAACCGGGACAAGGGTCCAGCCTTCCAAGCCCAAAGGCGCCAATCGGGGTCAGATCAGGGTCAATGTGCCAAGCTCTACCTCTAGTGCCAACCACTTTGATCCGCTGAAAGGTGCAGTGTCGCAATGATCTCAGTCTCTCAGCAATGCTAATCAACCAACCAACATCCCCAATCTCAAAGCAAAGAGTCACATCATGGGTACAACCCTGGGCAACAATCAAAACCTCGGCTTGAGTAAAGGCTCCCAGCCATACGGCCGAAGGGGAAGGGTGAGTCCAGCTCCCTTGGTCCCTTGAAACAATGGACTCAATATCACTAATCATCTGAGACATCCCATGCATCCCAATACATCTATCCCTCTGTTGGCCCTCCGTAAGCCCCCTGAAATGCAACCAATCACCAATACTACAGTCTACACCTAGGATCTCTAGCAAATGCCCCCCAAGAGACATGCAATTTGGAACCCACCATAAATCCTCGCTCAGTACAAAGGAGAGGGTTCCATATCAGGGGCTGATGGAGCTTCTCCTCAATGCATGAAGGCAAAAGCTAAATAACAGAAGGATGAAGCTGCTCCCAAGTCCTCAGGATACTACATGCAAAGCGATCCTCAGTTCTCGAGAACCAAACACGCCGCATCTCAAAAAAATCCACTTGACCTTAGGCTGCCACGTCCCACCTGCAATAGGCACAAACATGCCAAGTCTCTGGCGAAGAAACTCCTCCAAGGCTCGGGGTCAAGAAGTTCCACGAACAACAAACTTGTCGAGCAAGCCTCTGCCCTGACAAGCCAAGTCAACAATCCCTAAGCCATTGTGTGGAGTCTTGAGAGTGATGAAAAGCCAAGCAACCTTGGTGCACACACGGGCTACCATCCCTTCCAGACCACAAAAAATTCATGATTAGCCACTGGACTTGGCTAATACAGGAGCTCCAAGAGATCCAAGAGGAGGTAATATACCACATCGTGGCTAGAGGACCTGGTTAGCCACCAAAACTCTCCCCGCTAGGGACAAGCGAGCAGTGCAACAATGCATCAACTTCCTCTTGATAGTCAAGAGAGAGGCGTGATCTGCTGCTCATCGAACAGCTCCATGCCAATGTGGCAGCCAAGATAATGAACGGTAGTGCCACGTAGAATCCACTGAAAGTTCTAGATAGCCACATAACACGTGCATCCCTTCCAACCCAAAGACCACAAGATTTGTGCCAATTGATCTTGGCACTCTTTGCATCACAAAATCTCTCTAGAGCAACCTGAAATCTGGAGATATTGGCATCGTGGGCATGCAAGTAAACTGCAGTATCATCGGAAAACTCAGCATCCAAAAGTGTCTCCTCTCTAACATGAAGCCGAAGTCCCTGCAAACCAATGTCCTCTGAAGTTAAGTAGAGGTTCACGGCCTCAGATAAGAAAAGAAATAGGGGCAGCCATTTCCCGTAGATCTAGAGATGTTGAAACACTCCCCTCGACCAGCGGCCACTAATACAGGGCTGTGTGTGGATCTGTAAAGAGAGGCAACCCCCTTGATCCATCTAGCGGGAAAGCCCATACAAAGCATAGTGTCCCCAAGAAAAGCCCATTCAACACGATCGTAGGCCTTCTCAAAATCCAACGACAAAATAGCAAGAGGCTCGCCACGCATCCTAGCCAAAGACACCACCTTCTAAAACGTAAAGATATTGCCAAGAATACTACGACCCTTAACAAAACCACTATGCATTGCATGGATGAAAAACTCAAGCATCGGCTTTAATCTCAAACTCAGAACTTTCGCAAGAATTTTGTAGGTTGAGTTGAGAATAGTGATCCGCCATCAATGTCTGATCTCATCAAGGTTCCTATCTCCTTAGGGATGAGGAAAATCAGTCCCTCAAAAAGCATCTCAAGTAAGGTGCCCCCTTCCATGATCTCGTGGAAGGCAAGCCTAAGCAATTGCTTCAAGATCCCCCAATAGCACATAAAGAAAGCAAGGAGGCCATCCTCACCGGGACAACGGTCTCTCATCAGCCCATGCAAAGCATCAACAAGCTTGCTGCCCGAGAACGGGGCAAGGAGCCTATCCTACATCTCATCAATCAGTGTCTCGTGCACATGTCTAAAGACACAGTGTCTAGACTCATGCCAAGTTTCAGAGGGAGTCGCCTTGGACAACAAGGTGCAATAAAACTTGGTGGCTATCTCGCGCATCTAAACAAGCTCGGAAGTCATCTAACCATCGGTGCAGCGAAGCTGATCGAAACCTGTCCGAGAGTGTTGTGAAGGGGTAGCCGAGAAGAACTCAACACAGACTCTATCCCCACCTTGAGTCCACTAAGAAGCCCATCTGTGATGGAAAAAGGTAGAGCACCAATCCTCAATATCATGAAGCTCGTTCTTGGCATGCACTAGCTCCGCCCCCACCCACTCACTATCAAGGTGTCACTCAACGATACACTAGAGGGAGGCCACCCCCATTGAAGGTCCCCAATCAAGATACATACACCACCCTAGGACCCATGTGGCCCATAGCCAACCGACCAAAAGACTTCCCTATGTCTCTGCAAAAGCTATCCACAATGCCAAGTACTGCACAAAGAAAGATGGTGCTCCTGTAGCATCAAAATATCAATAGGCCCACCAATGAAGGACGGGTGGAGCTCCTACCTCATACCAGCTCTATAGCGCATGAAGTTAGGGCCTCCAAACCCCTAAACATTCCATGAGAGGACTCTCATAGAAATTGAGCGAACCATGAGGTTGTAGCAGCCGCAAACCGGGCTATCTTCGATGATGGCTTGGATGGGGAATAATCGGAGTGCAAGCATCCTCCGCGTGATGCCAACCGCTCCATAAGAGCAAGGCGAAGGCTAAACCAAGTAGAATCACCAAACTCAAGAGGCCTGTCTTGAGTGTGCATCTCCTCATGAACATACATATAGCAAAGGGCAATGTGTGTATCCACAATCACATACATGATAAGCTTACTCTCTTTGGGGCCAAGAATGAACATGAACTTCGTTGTATCCAATGATCAGATAAATAGATCTACATAGTTGATCTCACCAAGGTGATGCAAGAACTCAATCACCTGGGCACCTACAAAGCGCAATGCCTCCCCCAAAGTCCAATCAAGTTGTGAAGCTCTCGAGTCTACACTAAGTAAAGGAGAAATCAACTACCGAGTCCAAAGCTATCAGGCTATGAGAGGCAAGAGCCACTTCATGGACCCGAATGGTAGAGGGTGACCAGTCCTTCTACGCACCGAAAAAAACAGGAGAACTCATAGGCGAATCTTTCCCCCTGCAAATGATAGTCAAAAATCACGAGGCCAGGGGAAATGGCAGTCATGGGAGAAGTACCTAGTGTCCCGGGGGGCCTAGGGGATGATCGCCCCGAATGAACTCCATGGCTCCCTGTGAAGTCACTGTCAAGTGTGGAGTACTAGGAGTTGAAGAGTCTGGAGAATGCGAAGGCTTTGGTGTGGAAACCGAAACGTGAGCGATCGGAGACGATGTGGCCACCAAGGTTGGAGGCTCCACAACCGTCTCAGTACGTGGGGTAGATGTTGGCTCCTCCGGAAGCAGACTAAAGTGATTCCCCATGGGAACATAAACTTGTTTGACAACTCATCTTTGTTGTAGGCCCAACTGCTATCGTTGCCCTGGCTATTGCCCACCAGAGGAGGATGGCGAAGGATCGATCAAAAGTGTTGAGTCAGAGGTGGTCAGAGGTGGTCTTCTATCCAGCTCCCTCTTCTGGTTGTGTTGAATCGCTCGACGAGGTCAGAGGGGAAGGGGGGTGCTTAATTTCCTTTGGGGGAGGTTACTAAGAGCAACACCTAGTCATGGGGCATGTTTTCGCAAGGTGGCCTACCTAACAACAAGCAAAGCATTGATTTGGGAGGTCGGAGTACTCGACCCTCTCAAGCAGCCGATTCCCTCATAGGTTATAACAGTGGAAGCTCAATCTCAAAAGGTTGGTTAAACAATGAGGATCCGAACAAAAGGTAGGCCCATTGCCTTGGCCACTATAGAAGCATCCATGTGTGTAGTCTCCAGAAAGGTAACTAAGGACCCACCAATCTTTGGCAAAAGGGATAGGTACTCTCGATGTAAGCCAAGAAAACAAGCCATCACACGGAAGCCACGTGCTTCACTCAGAATGAAAGCTGACAAAGTCTCTGGCGAAGGATCAAAGCCTAGGACATATGGTCGCATGAAAGCTCGAGCATCCCACACAGAAATCGTTAAAAGCTCAATCATCCTACGGCTTCCTTTGGAGTCTCTAACTCCACGTGGTAAAAACCGTGGCCCAAGGTGTTAATATCAACCAACTTGCTAACCTCAGCAAGCAGGCTTCTTTGAAGGTCCCTGAGTTCGCCAAGACTAGGACTTGAATCGATGATCTTGCAAATAACCAAAGAAGCTTGAAGGTGCTCAACCTCTGAAACTAAGCTCTCTCTACCCTCCTCAGTAAGGGGGAGTTGAATGGGCGATGGAGCACTTGCAGGCGAGGGGGCTTCAGTAGAGTCCCTCTAGGGGGACAAATTCCTGTTCCATTCCTGTCTGTTGCAAACAAGAAGAAAAGATGGAGGCAGGGTGGAGGAAGAGAATCCTGAGAAGACCTTACACACACGGTACACCCACCTCCTCCTAACAAAGACAGAGAAGAAAGTAGGGAACAGGGGGGGAGGGTGCAAGGGGATGGGCAGAGGGAGGGAGGACGCAAGGAGGGAGAGAAGTGCGGGGGAAAGAAAAATTGGGGGGGGGGGGGGGGGGGGGGGGGGGCTGGCCCTAGGGTGCGGGTAGCGGATGGAGGGGCTTTGAAGGGGAATCAGTGGGAGGATGTTGTAGGCGACGGAAGAGGTGGGATAGAGAGGGAGGCAAGTCGGAGGGCACGTAGAGGGGAGGGGATGCAGACCGGGGGGGAGGGGGGGTGTGGGAAAGACGAAGGGCAGGCAGGGGGTGCAGAGCGCGGCAACGAGAGTTGAACCGAGTTCAGTGTTTCACCTCAAGAGTTTCAAATTAACCCCTTACATGGAAATAAAGCTCCTCATTTCAATCCCATACCTCCCAAAAGCTGCACATAAGTATAGAGAATACTATGTATTATATTGTGAGGAGAGGTGGAAGAAAAAAAGTGCCCTCACAGAGGTGCTAGTAGCCTCATCAATTCATCCCACATAGGCTGGTTGGGGAAGTAAGAAAAAGGCATGTCTCTAACTTGGATGCCTTGATTTTGCACCACAAAGAGAAAGTGGAGAGGCAAGAGATCCCTTGCATGATCTCTCTCTCTCTCTCTGGTTGAGGGATTACCCGACTCATGGACTATGCATACCATTACGCCTATCCATAAGTCCGGCGATATGATGGACCCAAGGAACTACAGGACTATTATGATAGGCCATATCCTGGCCAAGATCTATGGGGCAGTACTAGAGGCAGAGCTCAGTACACACGTTGAGGCAGCGGGGATCGGAGCACCCGGCCAAGCAGGCTTCCGCCGCACTTTCTCCACCATCGACCACATCTTCGTGCTTCGTTGCTTGATTGAGAGCGCGAAGGCGAGGAAGCAGAGACTATACTGTTGCTTTGTGGATTTCCGCAAAGCCTTCGACATGGTCCCTCGAGAGAGACTACTACGGAGGCTCCAGGAGTTACAGATTCCATCAAACATGCTATGGGCCATCCACGCTTTGTATGCACGAGTCACAGGCAGGGTACGCTGCCCCGGCGGTCTATCAGACAGCCTTGTTAGCACCATTGGTGTGAAACAAGGTTGCCCTCTCTCACCCACTCTCTTCGGTCTCTACATCGACAAGATCACGGAGTATATACAGCGAGCAGGAGGGCGAGGAGGAGACCTCGGAGGTACGCTAGTACATATCCTATTATATGCTGATGACATTGTCCTGCTCTCAAAGTCACAGGAGGGGTTGCAGTCACATTTATAAATTTCAGGAGCCCCGGACTAAGGGGTGGCTCTTTGACACTCTAGTGACACCCGCATTGATGTACGCAGCAGCAGTATGGGCACCAGGGATCACAGAGGCGATGTGGACGCAGATTGAGAGGCCCCAGATCACCATGATATCACGCTTGCTCCGCAGCAAGCCCTCCGTTCCACATGACATTATACGAGCCGAGCTTGGCACACCACCGATGCTAGTGGAGGCCCTCTTCCAGTTGGTGACCTTTATTCTGAGAGTCAGAGAGCTCCCCACTAGCCGACTCACCAGGCTTGCATTTGAGAGCTCTAGACATTTGGCAGAGACAGGGCATGAGAGAGTATGGTATGCACAGACTTACTGATGGTTAGCAGACCATGGCATGAGCATTACGGATCTCCCCCCTTTTCAGTATGACCTCTCTTCCCCCCACATTACCCTCTCTCGTTCGGAGAGGAATAGGATCATCCGTCAGGACCTACTACAGATACACGTCAGGGAGACATGGATAGCACCACGGGAGCCTCTTCCCACAAAGAGGCAACACTACAGAGAGCACTTCCTGACTGTGACAGCGGATGGTTTCATTCAGAGACCACGATAAATGGATACATATATGGCACCAGCTGAGAGAGTGGCCATTGGGCAGCTCAGAGTATCATCACACCAGCTCGAGATTGAGATTGGGCGAGCCACACATACCCACCAGGGATGAGCGACTATGCAGGATATGTAGAGAGGAGGTGGAGGACGAGGAGCACTACACATGTAGATGCCAGGCATATGAGGACATCAGAGACCGCTACCCACAGCTCTTTAGGGGGCCTAGAGAGATCAGGGCTTTATTGGGGACAGAGGACCAGCGCCCTCTAGGTCGTTTCCTAGTAGAGCTCCAGCCCCGCCGCGCATCACTCCTCCAGCAGCAGATGGAGATACATCTGGCCCCCCCCCCTCAGACTTATATTACAGATTTTTTCAGACCCACATACACTCAAGGGCCCAGCTCGATGCGGGGTGTCACATTACACAGAGCAGAGGAGCTTAGACGACAGCGTCGACGACCGAGACCCCTTGTCCGGAGAGCTAGTCCACATCAGAGAGAGATTCAAGCGATTCACACACGCCATGACATGGAGATACAGAGACGTCAGCAGCGCACCCCTATCGATTTGGACGCCCAGAGCATTTTGAGGATCGCCATGATGCCTTACCCACCGATGCATTATATCCTACACCCACTCCAGGCATTTAGGGGGTTGTGATACCATCGAGCCTCCCCTCCCTATGCATATCATATTTGTATCTCACCCATTGAGCATATAGAGTGCATACCCATAGCACCCCACACCCTTGATGCCAGCTACTATCTCTCCTTTTATACCCGTTTGCAGTACTCACACTTTATTTTCGTTTTGGATCACAGTGGATTGGATCATACTGATGTATATGTTTTGTCTCATAGGCCGATTTTGGCCTCTAATAGACATTAAAAAGTCTTTCTTTCTTTCTCTCTCTCTCTCTCTCTCTCTCTCTCTCTCTCTCTCTCTCTCTCTCTCTCTCTCTCTCTCTCTCACGAGATATGTTCTACGCAGGGTTACTACACTTGTACATGGTTTTTGTCTCATAGGCCAAGTTTGGCCTCCAGAAGACGTTAATATGACTCTCTTTCTCTCTCTCTCTCTCTCTCTCTCTCTCTCTCTCTCTCTCTCTCTCTCTCTCTCTCTCTCTCTCTCTCTATGGAGATATGGCATACATATATACAGAGGACATGGATCAGCCCGAGAGATCCATTGCCACCGAAAACTCTCTATTATCGTGACCATTTCCTAGAGATCTCAGATCAGGGCTTCATTGAGATCCCATGTTACATGGAGACATACCTACCACACCACCTTAGTCTCGTCATGGGGAAGCTTCGAGTTTCATCACATCATGCTCGAGATCGAGAGAGGTCGGGCCGGAGGAATCCCCTGAGAGGAGAGGTGGTGCCGAGTTTGTCATACAGAGATAGAGAGTGAGGAGCACTTGATTACGAGATGCCTGGCATATTTAGACCTACAGGCACAATTCCAGATTGAGGAGTCACTCCAGTTGTGCATGACCATAGGAGACCAGCGGAGGGTGGGTCGCTACATCACGGTAGCATATAAGAGACGAGAGCAGATGTTCCAGCACACACATCAGACACATGTGGGTACCCAGTAGACTATTACTCAGTTCTTTCGGCGACTTGAGGCACAGCAGACAAACCAGCCTTCGAGAGGCATAGGGCTCACGCTCGAGCAGGCAGCGGCACAAAGAGTGTGACGTAGATCACGTACGACTGGGTACCGACCACCACGACTGCATCATGAGGACATCCCTCGCATCAGGATAGCCTATGACCGTGCACCACGACTGCATCATGAGGACATCCCTCGCATCAGGATGGAGCATCCGTGCACCACCACCACTTGGGTCGCCCTCTTGCAAGAGATGTTGAGTCCACGGCCGATGTACCATATACTCCACCCTCCTCCACCCATCTATATCAGTTAGGGTACACATTCACTCCCACATATGTCCCCATGTAGTAGGTGGCCATTATCTGCGAAGTCAAAGCCACGCTCCCCCATGCACCACTACTTTATCTCCACTACTCCATCATTGCTAGGTACACCATCATCTTGCTATTTTCAGCCTACATAGTTCTTTTCAGTAGTGAGTACAGTAGTGATACACAAAGATAACCACAGTTGTACATGGTTTTGTCCCATAGACCAAGTTTGGCCTTTTGGTAGACGATGAACATTAATATGACTTTATCTCTCTCTCTCTCTCTCTCTCTCTCTCTCTCTCTCTCTCTCTCTCTCTCTCTCTCTCTCTCTCTCTCTCTCTCTCTCTCTCTCTCTCTCTCTCTCTCTCTCTGGGTTGAAGTGGTGAAGAAAAACATCAAAAAAGAGGCAAAAGAAGAAGCTCTTATTGTACACACTGCCATTGAAGAGGAGAGGATGCGACGAGCTCGACGCCTTAATGTGCGGATCACAGGTATATTAGAAAAGGAAGGCTCCACCCCCGAGATGGATGGGAAGACACTATGTAAGAAGCTCGGTTACAAAGAAGAGGAAGCTCTCCCATTCACCAAATGTTGGAGGGTAGGGAAAGATCCTTCAAAAAAAAGAGCTCTCATTTTGCAATTCCCCTCCGAAGCAGTAAGATCCATTTTCATTCGCAAGAGAGTGGTCTTGAGGGGGCTTGAAGGTCCCCCTATTTACCTAGATGATGATCTCACACCCATGCAAGTAGCACATCGTCGCGCATGCATGCCAAGAGTACATGAGGCTCGTAGAGAAGGGAAGAAGGCTTCATACAGAGATGGTCAGATCATCATTGAGGGCAAACCCATACTATAGGGATTCACTGCCTGTGAGTCAGTTGAGGAGATACATCTCGCAGTGTGGAACTGCAATGGCGATTTATGGACACATCCAGAGAGGCTCGAGGAGGTGAGCAAAGATAGAGATATTATTCTCTTGACAGAGACACATGAGAGCCCCGATAGGAGTCTACCTCAGGTGCATGGCTTCCAATGGGAGTCTACATACAGAAATTGTACACGCCACCACACTACGAGAGGATATGGGGGAGTAGCGATACTCTTCAGAGATAGATTTCAGGATACAGATCGTCGCACGGGACTCATAGGCAAGATACCTTTGGATCCGATTACAGCTCTCACATGAGAGGACCATCTACACTGCATTATGCTATTTTGCACCCTCTAGCTCTCGATTCTGTGTCATGGATCAGGAGGAGGGCTCACCTTATACTTGTCTATGAGAGGAGATCACTGAGTACTCTACTCTAGGGGAAGTCGTCCTTATGGGCGACTTCAACGCAAGGACGGGAAGCGATCAGTGCGAGGCTTTTGACCCAGGGGATCCAGTCATATTACCCACTCTACAGGAGGAATCTATGGCACGAGTTTCAGCTGATTCTACACACACACTCTACGGTACTCACCTACTCAGACTTGGGTCGAGACACCGCCTCGTTATTTATAACGGGATGAGACACTGGCCTATGTCAAGGAGATTGACATGCGTACCGCACTCAGTTACAGATGGAGGAGGGAGTATCGTGGATTATATCATGGGACCGAGGGAGGCCACCCACATACTCAGTTCTTTCACCATCCCACCTATACCCATTGGAGCAGATCACGCATATCTTGCACTATCCCTCAAGGGAGACATTCCCACACACACACCCATGACACGCCCCCCACACACTACCATCCACTTCACAAACGAGCTTGCTCACATATACTCAGCCCGAGTTGAAGAAAACCTTCTTTCACTTCATCCTGACACCCCACTACCTATACTTACCTCACATATAGAATCCATCCTTCACACATCCACCATCGGTTCATTCCCACACACCACCCATTCTAGTCACACACCTCCCCCAGGGACCATGCTGCAAAATCCCTAGTACGATGATGAGTGCAGGAGTCTCTATCGTCGACTACGAGCTGAGAGAGCATTGGGAGAGATCACAAAGATGGAGGCTAGAAGACATATGAAGACCCTCACATGTCGAAAGAGACTGGCCTTCGAGGAGGCACAAGAGCTTGAGCTATACCATTTACTTATGAGCAGGGATTGCACTGCTGCATGGTGCACACTACGAGAGTCACGACTGACAACACCTATTGGAGATCCACAGATTTGGCACGAGTATGCTGAGAGACTATATGAGATACCTGGACAGCCTCCCATCCCCCAACCACCTTGACCACGCCCTACTCGTTCCTCTTTCTTCACAGCAAAGATGATCCAGAGGGCCATTGAGCGACTACAGCTGGGTGTTCGACTGACCACACGGGACTGCAGAGTGAGCACCTCATATATACTGCCTCCACTATAGCTCCATTGATTGCACATGTCTTCAATCGGGCTATAAGGGAGGGCTTCCCACAGGAGTGGACAAGGAACACCATTGTACCCATCCACAAATCTGGGGATACCTTGGACCCAGGGAACTATAGGACTATCATGATTGGTCACAGCATGGCCAAGCTTTATGGGACGGTTCTCGAGACAGAGTTCAGCTCATATGCTGAGATGGAAGGGTTACGAGCACGTGGTCACGCAGGGTTCCGATGGGCTTTCTCCACTATTGATCACATCTTCATTCTACGTTGCCTCATTGAGGGGGCAAAGATGCGAAAGAAGAGATTATATTGCTGCTTTGTGGATTTCTGCAAAGCCTTCGATACTGTGCCACGGGAGAAGCTTTTTCGGAGACTTCATAGCTTGGGGATACCATCAGAGATGATTTGGGCCATCTACACACTCTATGAGCAGGTGATTGGGAGGGTTCGATGCCCGGGGGGACTATCAGAGGACATTGCTAGCACAGTGGGTGTTAAGCAAGGTTGCCCACTCTCTCCCACTCTATTCGGGCTCTACATCGACGAGATTGAGGACTACATTCTACGAGCTAGAGGGGAGGGTGCAAACCTCGCAGCCTGCAGGTACACAGGTCCACATTTTATTATATGCAGATGACATTGTATTGATTTCAGAGTCACCCAAGGGATTACAGCACCACCTAGATGCCCTCCATGAGTTTTGTACACAGAGAGGCTTGACAGTAAACCTTGGCAAGACCAAGGTCATGATCTTCCACACCTCCCCCATGGTGAGGAATGGAGCAGGGTTCATAATTGGCAGTGGACAGATTGAGGTGGTCACTTCCTATGTCTACCTCGGAGTCACATTCACGAGCTTGCCCGGCCCCTTCAGCATGAGACAGGCAGCCATCGATAGACTCGCACGAGGATATGCAGCCTTAGCCATGTTAGAGCGGAGATGTCACCAGGCACACTTCCAGGAGCCCCGCACAAAGGGGTGGCTATTTGATACACTAGTCAGACCAGCTATGATGTATGCTGCGACAGTTTGGGCACCAGGCCTCACAGGCACCCTGTGGAGTGCGATCGAGCGGCCACAAGTACGTATGATCTCACGACTATTTCGTGGGAAACAGTCAGTGCCACATGACATCATCATGGCAGAGCTAGCTGCACCACCCATGGTGGTAGATGCACTATTCCAGACTATCTCCTTTATTCAGAGGGTGAGGGAGCTCCCTACAGAAAGACACACACAGAGCTTTTGAGGCATCTATACAGATATCAGAGTCGGGATATGAGAGAGCTTGGTACACTCAGGTTAGAGCGTGGTTTGATAGTCATGGACTTGATATGGATAGATTGCCGCCTTTTCAGTATGACCCAGACTCACCTCACATCCACCTCTCGCGTAATGAGAGGAATCTTGTGCTGAGACAGGACCTTTGGCAGCTCTACATTAGTCGGACATGGCACACACCACACATGGGATCGAGACTATCACACTATCGAGACCAGTTCTTGGACATACTAGCGGATGGTTTCATCCAGCGACCACGCTACATGGATACCTACATGCCTCATAGCTTGAGGGTAGCGATTGGCCAGTTGAGGGTCTCATCACACTGACTAGAGATTGAGATAGGCAGAGCCACAGACATTCCCAGAGAGGAGCGGCTATGCAAGATATGCAGAGTAGAGATGGAGGATGAGGAGCACTTTGTTTGCAGATGTAGCACATATGATGACATTAGAGACAGATACAAGACTCTGTTTACAGGGCAGCCCACCCTCCGAGAGATCATGGGCTCTAGAGATCAGCGACAGCTCGGGCAATTCTTACTAGAGATTCAGAGTCACAGAGATTCCCTCCTCCAGCCTACTGCGGTTGCCCATTGTAGGTGGTGAAATGAAGTGTGTGGGTGCAGGGAATGCAAAATGCACTACTCCTGGAGAATATGTAAGCACATGAACACATTAAACCACATTACCAAAATAGACACTTATCACGAAGCCTTCACATCAACACTAGAAACCACACTTAGAGGTAAGAATCAAGCAACGGCAAGCATGGAGCACAACACCATACTAACTAGAAGGCCAAATATAACACAATCAGAAGACAAGTGATTATCTCATACCACAACTAATCATACTACTAATCCTACCACAGCTGATCATACCAAGCAAGGACATCAGAATGCAATCTCAGGGTATTCTTACACAATGGCATCAAGAAAACAACATAAACAGCAGTAGTAGCTAACATGAACAGGACTCAACTATCCAGGAACTCTAAGTCCACTCTCACTCTCAGCTATAACATATGGCCTATCCTGTATCGTGTCATGTATATCACACACCTTTTCCACTTGCGGGTGCTCCTTTTATAGGAGAGAGGTGAGGAACTGGTTACAACAGGAGGGTCTGTTCCATCGGGGTAGTGGGAAGTTAATGCATTAGGCGGTGACAAGAGTCAGCCGTCACCCCAGCCACCTCCGCCTCCAGTATCGGACCTTGTCGTGTAATGATGAGTGGCTGGGTCCCGGACCCAGCCTTGTGAGGTCTTCCTTGGGCATTCAGTCGCCCAAATCTTCCATCCTGGTGCCCAACTCCAGATTTTGGGCGTGTGGTGCCTCGGCCTCTGATGCCTTGGCCACTGATGCTTGTACTACTCTTTTGCATATAGGCTACAGATATAGCACTCCATTCACCATCCCCCCCTCCCACTTTCATGGTATCTCTATATGCATACTACAGAGATCTATATCAGCCTTACCAGCTTTTTTTTTCAGCACTCTTATCTTTTCTGATTGACAGAAGATACACCCATGTACATTGATTTGTCTCATAGGCCGAGTTCGGCCTCCTAATAGATGTAAAAACACTTTCTTTCTTTCTTTCTTTCTTTCTCTTTCTCTCTCTCTCTCTCTCTCTCTCTCTCTCTCTCTCTCTCTCTCTCTCTCTCTCTCTCTCTCTCTCTCTCTCTCTCTCTCTCTCTCTCTCTCATACATACATACACACACACACACACTTTGGCTACCCCAGCACTCATGTATGGAGCAGGCATATGGGGACTCGGATTAGCGGCATCATCATGGGCAGCATTGGAGAGGCTGTAGATTCTCACTCATGGTTGCCAGATTCATCTACATCAAATCTTCGGTACCCCATGATATCATCGGGGCAGAGCTTGCTGCACCACTGATGCTAGTAGAGGCACTCTTCCAAACAGTATGCCTATTACACAGGATCAAGAGCATGGACAGAGGGCACATCATTTACAGAGATTTCCAGGCATCACGCGACATGGCGCTAGCAGGAGAAACGTCCTCATGGTATGCATAGACATGGGATTGGCTGGCCCCCATGGATTCGACATAGACAGACTACCACCAGTACAGTATGACTCTAAGGCCCCTACCTATTCGCTCTCCCATCAGGAGAGAAATAGGATCATTCGTCAGGAGATATGGCATACATACATACAGAGGACATGGATCAGCCCTAGGGATACGTTGACACCACCGTGAGCATTTTCTAAAGATCTCAGACCAAGGCTTCATTGAGACTCCGCGCTACATGCAGACATGCCTAGCACAATACATTCACACCATTGTGAGAATTTTCTAAAGATCTGAGACCAAGGCTTCATTGAGACTCCGCGCTACATGCAAACATACCTAGCACACCACCTTCGAGTCGTCATTGAGAAGCTTCGAGTTTCATCACATCAGCTCGAGATCGAGAGGGGGCGGGCTAGAGGAGTCCCTCGAGAGGAGAGGTGGTGCCCAGTACGCCATACAGAGATAGAGAGTGAGGAGCACTTGGTTACCAAATGGCCAACATACTCAGACCTACGAGCAAAGTTCCAGATAGAGGAGTCACTCTAGCTGTGTGTGACCATTGGAAACCAGCAGAGGATGGGAGGATGGGACGCTTCCTCACAACGGCATATGAGAGACGAGAGCAAATGCTACAGCCCATGCATCAGACATGGGTGAGTACCTAGCAAACTATTACTCAATTCTTTCAATGATTTGGATCACGTCAGATGAACCCGCCTGCCAGACGCATAGGGCTCACGCTCCAACGCGCGGTGGCACAGAGAGTGCGACACCAACCATGTATGGTTGGGTATCGACGAACAAGACTACACCAAGATGATATCTCACGCATCAAGATAGCCCACAACCACATGATGGAGCAAGGTGCACCAGCACCACTTGGGCAGCCTTCTATTAAGAGGTACTCAGACCACCACCAATACCACATACTCCATCCACCTCCACCCATCATCAGGAGGTAGTGTATACACATTCACTCCCCCCCCCCCCCCCCAATGGGTCTCCCTTGTATTAGGTGGCCATTATTTGCAGAGTAAGAGCCACGTTCCCCCCATGCACCACTACATTATCCCCACTACCCCCTCATTACCAGGTATGCCATCCTTTTGTTGTTTTCCGCCTACATAATTTTGGGTAGCGATATTTCCTCCCCCCCCCCAATGGGTCTCCCTTGTATTAGGTGGCCATTATTTGCAGAGTAAGAGCCACGTTCCCCCCATGCACCACTACATTATCCCCACTACCCCCTCATTACCAGGTATGCCATCCTTTTGTTGTTTTCCGCCTACATAATTTTGGGTAGCGATATTTTTCCTTTTTCATTTCTACACAGAAATTACCATAGTTGTACATGGTTTTGTCTCATAGGCCAAGTTTGGCCTTTGGAAGACATTAATCTCTCTCTCTCTCTCTCTCTCTCTCTCTCTCTCTCTCTCTCTCTCTCTCTCTCTCTCTCTCTCTCTCTCTCTCTCTCTCTCTCTCTCTCTCTCTCTCTCTCTCTCTCTTCTCTCTCTCTCTCTTCCCCCCCCCTCCGACGCTTGGGATACTAGAGCATGCCTTTCAGAGGGGCATGGAGGGTTCGTAGAGACACGTCCCCACCACGAGCACTCATTCTCCGTATGAGCTCTGAGGATACACATATTTCCTACTTCCGACTACAATCGGTACTACGCGGACTACCCAGAGGAGCTTTATATATCGACAGGATCTCACGAGGATGCAGATAGAGCACCGCAAGACATGTATGCCACAGATTATCCAGGCAAGACGAGAGGAAAAGAAGGCTTTCTACCGGGACGATAAAGTCTTCATCGACGAACTCCCTATGAAATAGGGATACATGGCCTATGAGGCAACACAATATCAAGAATCTCCACTCAGAGGAGTAGTGTGGAACTCCAAGGGAGCACTTTGGACACGGCAAGACTGACTAGAAGATATCCTAGACACTCATGACTTTGCTTGCACCACAGAGACCCATGCGAGCTCAGAGAGAGGCCTACCTCGCATTGTAGGTTTTCATTGGGAATCTGCATTCAGAACCATGACGAGACGGAGTACAGCATGAAGGTCGAGGGGTGTCTCCATCATATTTAGACAAGAGATATAAAGCCGGATCCATATCATAGGAAGAGATAAGGAGGCACGATACATGTGGGTCCGCATGGAGATAGCATCAGAGAGCTGCATTAACATTGCCATATGCTACTTCCCACCAGGCGGATCCCGATATGCAAGACAAGACCTTGGGGGAGCTACTCGAGATAAAGACTCACCATACACAAGATTTTCATATGAGATACTACATTAGAAAAGGTGCAGTCTTCCTTATGGGGGACTTCAATGGCCACACCCAGTCACGTCTGTGCGAGGCATATGACATGCACCATCCACATCTCATGAGGGCCAAAGATCTGGATGAGACAAGCACAGTAGAGTATCAGATAATATGGGTAAGGACACCACCAGGTATGGTAGACATCTGCCTGAGCTAGGCAGCTGACACCATCTCGTTATATATAACGGGATGCACCGTTGGCCAAGCTTAGGCGGACTTACTTGCTTCCCTCACGGAGGGGGAGAGAGCACAGTCGACTACATTCTGGGTACCATCTTTGGAGCTTCACTTATCCCCTCACTTAGTATTGGACGACACCCACTAGGTGTTGACCATATGTTTATCACATTCACACTTTCATCTCCTATCCCATTAGACCCTCCCTCATTCATTGAGCCACACACCATGATACACTTCACACACAAGCTCTCACACGTTTATGCACATCACTTACACACCAGGCTACTCTCCCTCGATCCATTCTCACCTTCGAACACACTTACATCACATATCACCACCATCCTTCATGACTCAGCTATCCAAAGCTTCCCACATCGCACACATACACATCCTCCATGCACATCCTCCATGCCCATAACTGTTGGTATGATGCAGATTGTTGGGAACTAAGGAAGCATCTACAGATTTTAGAGCTTAGAGGGGATATTAAACAAAGACAGGCACAGAGTCGCATGCATGTAGAGCCTTGCTCGCCACAAGCGGAGAGAATGGAAGGAGAGATAGTATTGGGATATCTACCATTTGCTCATGAGTAGGGATGGTACAATGGCATGGTGACATCTGAGGGAGAGGAGACAACAGACACCCATTCGAGACCCGAGCATTTGGCATAGCTATGCACAAAGCCTATACATGACCTTAGACAAGCCTCCCATTCCCAGACCATAGAGCTCACGCCCAACTACCTCTTAGTTCTTCACACCCACTATGGTGAGCTTCGCTATTTCCCATTTACAACATGGTAGAGCCCATGACCGGTTCAGTTTACAGGCAAAGCACCTCATCTAGGGATGCACGACACTCGCATTGCTCATTGCCGACCTCTTCAACCCTGCATTGGTTGAAGGGTTCCCTGACTCATGGACAGAGCACACCATAGTGCCCATTCATAAGTCACTCGATGTTATGGATCCAGCTACATATCGGACGATCATGATTGGCCTCATATTGGCCAAATTATATGGGGCAGTGCTAGAGACAGAGTTGAGCACTCTCATCGAGAGGAAGGGTATCACGGCTCCAGTACAGGCAGGTTTTAAACAAGATTACTCTACCATTGACCACATCTTCACTCTGAGATGCTGACCGACCAAGCAAGAGTGAGGAACAGGAGATTACACTGCTGCTCTATGGACTTCCGCAAAGCCTTCGACACAGTTCCTAGGCAGAGACTCTTCAGACGCCTACTCGATATCGAGTTCCAAATGAGGTGATATGGGGGATCTACGCCTTATATGAGAGGCTATCTAGTAGAGTCAGATGTCCAGGTGGCTTATCCCACTCACTTGCTAGCACCATACGAGTGAAGCAAGGGTGCCCTCTTTCACCCACCCTCTTTGGTCTATACATTGATGAGATAGTGGACTTCATACGACAGCAGGGAGGGGAGGGCATCGAGGTATGAGGGACAATTGTTCATATTCTTTTATATGCTGATGATATTGTGCTGGTTTCAGAGTCCATAGAAAGTCTACAACACCACCTACGCAGCCTAGACGACTTCTGCATACATAGACGGCTATCTATGAAACTTGGTAAAGCCAAGGTTATGATTTTTCATACATCATCATAGGTGAGGAGACATAATTCTTTCACAGAAGCAGGCAGACCGATAGAGGTAGTTGGATCATATGTCTATCTTAGAGTGGCATTCACAAAAGCCTCTTGGGTTTTCTCTATGTCTCAGGCAACCCAGGATCGCATCACACGTGGACACGCAGCACTAGCCTTGATGGAGAGACAATGCCACCAAGCACATTTTCAAGAGCCCTGCACAAAGGGGTGGCTCTTCGACACTTTGGTTACACTAGTGCTCATGTATGGAGCAGCCATACGGGGGCCGGGATTAGCGACATCAGCATGGATAGCATTGGAGAGGCCACAGATTCTCATGATTGCCAAACTCATCCGCAGCAAGCCTTCGGTACCACACGATATCATCAGAGAAGAGCTCGCTGCATCACCGATGCAAGTAGAGACACTGTTTGAGACAGTATGCCTATCACACAAGATCCGGAGCATGGACATAGAGCGCATCGTTTATCGAGCTTTCCAGGCGTCATGCCACATGGCATTAGAAGGAGACTTCCTCATGGTATGCACGGACACGAGACTGGTTGGCCCATCATGTGTTTGACATAGACAAGCTACCACCAGTGCAGTACGACTTATAGGTCCCCACCTATTCACTCTCCCACCAAGAGGGGAATAGGGTCATTCGACAGGAGATATGGCATACATACATACAGAGGACATGGATTAGCCCTAGGGATACATTACCATCCAAAATGCTCCACTACCGCGAGCATTTTCTATAGATCTCATACCATGGCTTCATTGAGACTCTGCAATACATGAAGACATACCTACCACACCACCTCCGAGTCGTCATTGGGCAGCTTCGAGTTTCATCACATCAGCTTGAGATTGAGAGTGGTCAGACCAGGGGAGTCCCTAGAGAGGAGAGGTGGCACCCAATATGCCATATACAGATAGAGAGTGAGGAGCACTTTGTTACCAGATGCAGAGCATACTCAAATCTACGAGCACAGTTCCACATAGAGGAGTCACTACAATTGTGCATGACCATTGGAGACCAACAGAGATTGGGACGTTTCCTCATGGCAGTATATGAGAGACAAGAGCAATTGCTACAGCCCACGCATGAGACAAGGGTGAGTACCCGGAAGACCATTACTCAATTCTTTCAACGAGATGGGCTACACCAGACACGCCCACCTTCTAGAGGCATAGGGTTCACGCTCCAGCAGGCAGCGGCACAGAGAGTGCGACGTCGACCACATAAGGCTGGATACGGACGACCACAACTATACCACGAGGATATCTCATGCATCATGATAGCCCATGACCACATGATGGAGCACAGGCACACCACTACCACCTGGGTAGCCTTCCTTTAGGAGGCACTCAGACCGCCGCCGATGTACCACATACTCCACCCACCTCCACCCATTATCTATAGTTAGGATATGCATATTCACTCCCGTCATGGGGCCCCCATGTATTAGGTAGCCATTACCTCTAGAGTCAGAGCCACATCTCCCCACGCACCACTACATTATCCCCACTACCTCTCCATCACCCGGTACACTATCATGTGGTTCTTTCCAGCCTTTTTCAGCCTACACAGTTTTGTGTAGCAAGTACTATTCCGTTTTATTTCTACACAGGGGTTACTACAGTTGTACATGGTTTTGTCTCATAGGCCAAGTTTTTCCTTCGGAAGACGTTAATATCACTTTCTTTCTTTCTTTTTCCCCCTCTCTACCTCTCTCCCTCCGGATGCTAGGCCGAGGCTTTGTTCTAGGCAGCATGTTTGCTCCATAGACTCATGCTCCATAAACTCGAGGACATGGATAGTGGGCGGCCGGCACATTGCATATATGGCTTTTCAGGCAGCATGTTTGCTCCATAGACTCATACATGGGGCCCCCATGTATTAGGTAGCCATTATCTGCAGAGTCAGAGCCACATCTCCCCACCCACCACTACATTATCCCCACTACCTCTCCATCACCCGGTACACTATCCTGTGGTTGTCTCCAGCCTTTTTCAGCCTACACAGTTTTGTGGAGCCAGTACTATTCCGTTTTATTTCTACACAGGGGTTACTACAGTTGTACATGGTTTTGTCTCATAGGCCAAGTTTGGCCTCCGGAAGACGTTAATATCACTTTCTTTCTTTCTTTCTCCCCCTCTCTCCCTCTCTCCCTCCGGATGCTAGGCCGAGGCTTTGTTCTAGGCAGCATGTTTGCTCCATAGACTCATGCTCCATAGACTCGAAGACATGGATAGTGGGCAGCAGGCACATTGCATATATGGCTTTTCAGGCATCATGGGATCTCTTTCTCCCTCGGGATGCTAGGCCGAGGCTTTTTTCCAGGCAGCATGTTTGCTCCATAGACTCCAGGATATGGATAGTGGGTGCATTGCGTATATGTCTTTTCAGGCATCATGGGATCCTTCTCTGGCTGGAGATACTTCATGCTGGTATGCTGAGACCAGAGATTGGTTTGGCAGCTATGGATTTGGCATGGATTGAGTACCACCCCTACAGTATGATATAGATGCTCCCACCTACTCCCTCTCTTTACAGGAGAAAAATAGGATCATACGGTAGGAGATATGGCACAGATATAGAAAGTGGACTTGGATCCTACCTAGGGAGACTTACGAGCAAAAAGGCTTCACTATCGTGAATTTTTTCTACAGATTTCAGATCGAGGGTTCATTGAGATTCCTCACATCTATATGCCACATCCCATACGAGTTGCTATTGGGCAGCTTAGCGTATCATCACACCAGTTGGAGATTGAAAGAGGTCAGGCTAGCCGGATCCTATATGCCCTGTTTGCAAGACAGAAGTGGAGAGCGACAAGCATTTTATTATACAATGCCTTGCATATGCTGAGCTTAAGATACAAGTCCAGAAAGAGGGACCAATACAACAGTGTACGAGGAGTGAGTATCAGTGTTGTTTTGAACAATTCCTCATTATTGCATACAACAAATGCAAGACTCTTATACAGCCTATACAGACAACAGGTGAGGATATACAGCAGAGGATCATTCATTTCTTTCAGAGCATTGAGCCACGTCCTATCCACACTAGCCTAGCTTTCGATCTCGAGCAGGCAAAGAGTCAAAGAGCTAGGAGATGACCTCATGTTCCCAGATATAGGAGACCCAGAATCTACGAGCATGAGATCTTGAGGATCCGATCACTCTATGAGCAACAGATGGACTGGAGTCGTCCACACCTGGGCACATTATCTTACACCGAATACTTCATCCTTCACCTATGTATGGCATTCTACATCCACCCCACCCCCATATTGTACCCCTAGGTTTATGGTTTTTCTTTTTCCTTACCCATTGTCATATTTGCCCCTTGTATGACATTATCATTTTTTGCAGTGCAAAAGCCATGATACCTTAGTTCACTTTTATGCTTTATTTTAATTTTGCAGCCATTTGGATTATTGTCGGAGTACATGGTTTGGTCTCAAAGGCCAACTTTGGCCTTTAGCATATGTTAATATAACTCTCTCTCTCTCTCTCTCTCTCTCTCTCTCTCTCTCTCTCTCTCTCTCTCTCTCTCTCTCTCTCTCTCTCTCTCTCTCTCTCTCTCTCTCTCTCTCTCTCTCTCTCTCTCTCTCTCTCTCTCTCTCTCTCTCTCTCTCTCTCTCTCTCTCTCTCTCTCTCTCTCTCTCTCTCTCTCTCTCTCTCTCTCTCTCTCTCCCCCCCCCTCCCCCTCCCCCCCCCCGCTCCCTCCCCCCCCCCCCCCCCCCGCTCCCTCCCCCTCCCCCCCCCGCTCCCTCCCCCGCTCCCTCCCCCTCCCCCTCCCCCTCTCTCTCTCTCTCTCTCTCTCTCTCTCTCTCTCTCTCTCTCTCTCTCTATCTATCTATCTATCTATCTATCTATCTATCTATCTATCTATCTATCTATCTATCTATCTATCTATCTATCTATCTATCTATCTATCTATCTATCTATCTATCTATCTATCTATCTATCTATCTATCTATCTATCTATCTATCTATCTATCTATCTATCTATCTATCTATCTATCTATCTATCTATCTATCTATCTATCTATCTATCTATCTATCTATCTATCTATCTATCTATCTATCTATCTATCTATCTATCTATCTATCTATCTATATATATATATATATATATATATATATATATATATATATATATATATATATATATATCCCTCCCTCCCTCCCTCCCTCCCTCCCTCCCTCTCTCTCTCTCTCTCTCTCTCTCTCTCTCTCTCTCTCTCTCTCTCTCTCTCTCTCTCTCTGAGCTTGGAGAGGTGGCTCCTTTGTTGTGCCCATGGACTATTAGACCAAGGACACGTGTATGAGATTTATGTATGTGTATGTGTGTATGTATGTATGTATGTAGGTAGGTAGGTAGGTAGGTAGGTAGGTAGGTTTGTATGTATGTATGTATGTATGTATGTATGTATGTATGTATGTATGTGTATGCATGCATGTATGTATGTACATATCCATATTGATCTTTATAATCTACACTCTAACTTTATTAATGATATGATGCGCTTTTTGAATGATACAACAATTTTATCATTAATCATTCTAAATGAATGTGGTAATTTTTTATGGCCTGATGATCTAATATGTGCATGTTTTCTTTTGAGATTCCACCATGGTATGATGATGATGCATCTTTTTCGTAATATCTATATTCAATGTTATTGAAGTTTCTAATTATGGCATCCACCCAACATATGAAGCACGTCATTTCATAGCAATGCACCTTTCAAAATTCGTTGTTGATGTTCGGAAAAATGGAATGGTCCAAAATATTCCAAGTATTACAAGTGAAACCACATGTAGTTTCTCAACCCATATAAGGACAAATACCCACAAATTTAATGATGAAGAGGTTTCCCTAGACTCCAAAAGGAACCTTATTCTTGGAACTCAACCGGAAGAGTAAATGTCCTCATTCATTCTTTGCTCTTTAAGCACATTTTCCACCATGGAAGCCCAAAGTGCTACTTGTGAGCTCTTTTATTAATCCAAATTGTCGTGTGAGCTTTGAAGTATGGGGACATAAGAATACGATCCTTATTTTCGATTCACGAAAGCTAGAGGTTTCTTAATACGATCCTTATTTTCGATTAAGTACTAGAGGTTTCTAAATATGAGCTTTGACCAAGATAGAGCCTCCATTTACTATGCCAACCATAATTTATCTTTGTGGAGAAGCCAATCTTCTTGTAAAGAGACGAGATATTGAGGAGATTTCCCCCCTTTCTATTTGTATCCGTACTTAGCCGTAGGGTAGTTGATCCCTTGACTGCCCCGATCGTATTCCTCCCTAAGACAACTTATTCAAAGGAAAATCTTGAATGATGGGTTAACATGTTCAAGAGGGATCGAGAACCTAATGTTTGTTCCAAAGATTCAACCATGTTCTAATCCTTTTCTGAAAAGATCCCCTATTGTGATGACTATATAAACACCTTTTACGCTTTTTCAAGCATGGAAAGATGACCAAACTCATTCTGAACACACTACGTTCACCTTCAATGGAAAGAATAGATGGAAATGACCATCTTGGTTTTTCTTTCATGTAAGTAGACTTCAACAAAAGCAGCTTTTAGGAGTCTAAAAGTAGCAAACAAGGACTCCCTCATGTTAATAGATCACCCAAAGAAATTTTCAAGAATAACAAAACCCATGGAAATAACCGACCAATGCAAGCAAAACAAATACCAATTGATATGAACCTCCCTACTTTGATGATCATCATAGAGGGACTGAAGTAGCATTTATACAGTATTTAAAAGTTCAGCTTTTTAAACTTGAATCATGACATATCAGCTTTCCCATATTATTTACAGAGGCCAACACTTTTAAACTTGATTGATCTCTGAGGTCAATATGTGCTTCTCAATATAGCATGTAAAAATTCAAATTTTCTGACCTAAAACCATTTTCAACAGACGTCATGATCAATGAAGACCTGTCTAGAAGCTCAAACTGTACCATATAAATCCAGTGAATCTATAGCTCAAACTGTAAGTGAAATCATTTTAAGCGATCCTGATCTTGTCACCAATAAGCACAAAGCCAGTAGCTCAACCGTAACATGTGTATCAATCCAATCAAACTTAGCTTGAAAAAGACCTTGAGCCTAAGCATATTTTTTGACATTCATGCTCAGGCCCCTCCAAGTTGCATATCTTCTTGAGAATTAAGGCTGTTACTATTCTTGACATTATGTAAAACCTCTACATTGATTCAACTGTTTCTCCTCAATCATCATACACTGTGAATGCATGCTTGATCCTACGATATACATGCGCGATCATAGAATGGGAAACTTCTTTGAAATCATTTTAATTGATGCTGACATAGTAGCCAATAAGCACAAATCTAGTAGTTCAAACCATAGCATGCATATCGATCCAACCAAACCTAGCTTGTAAAAGACCCTAAGCCTAAGCATACTCTTTAATGTTTATGCCTCAGGTCCCTCCGAGTTGCATATCTTCTTGGGAATTAGGACTGTTACCATTCTTGACATTAATGCAAACATTTACATCAATTTACTTCTCAATCATCATACACTGTGAATGCATGGTTGATTCCACAATATGCATGGAAGATCATAGAATGACAAACTTAACTCTCGTACCCGAAAAATTGCCTTCCACATCCAGTATAGCTAAAAGAAGGTAATAATACCACCGTACCTGAAGGCAACACAGAAATAGTTACCAACTTAAAAATGCAAAATCTATATGTAGACTTCTGAAACTTGACTACATATGTGGATATATGTAAACTTCCAAACACTAACTAGACTTGCAGATTCGAAGTTACAAAAATACAATCAGAGTTGTAAAGTCCCAATTTGCATACCACAATCACCGACAATCCAACAACCGATGAGTTCCTATCATTTGTTCTTCTATAAAATCATGTGAAATACTATACAATCAATTCAGAACGCATTACTATATGTATGTATTACAACTCTCTGTTATACCTCCAGAGTGAAAGCCAGTTAGGAAATGAATCAGTCTATATTTCAAGGTGCATCACTGCAATTGCAAAGTGAGAAGTCTGATTCTATCTAAATTGAAAAAACATATCTACAAGCAAACCTGGCATGCTTTATGAATTTAACCCAAAAAAGAAGGAAGCAAAATTCACTATGTCCACCTTATGTGATGTACTTGCAAGTTGCAAAAGGACTGGAGAATTTAAAGAGGAGGAATGTGTGTGTGTGTGTGTGTGTGTGTGTGTGTGTGTGTGTGTGTGTGTGTGTGTGTGTGTGCGCGCGCGCGCGTGTGTGTGTGTGTGGGTGGGTGGGTGGGTGGGTGTGTGTGTGTGTGTGTGTGTGTGTGTGTGTGTGTGTGTGTGTGTGTGTGTGTGTGTGTGTGTGTGTGTGTGTGTGTGTGTGGAGAGAGAGAGAGAGAGAGAGGAGAGGACTCACCTTCAAAGTTTTTCTTCTTATAATAAAAGTGCTTCCATACACAACAGTTAGAAGGACATAGTTGAAAAACGACTGAGATGTAGGGGCATTGAAACCTGCCAAGTACAGAAAAAATTCAGATAAAAGCAGAAGTGACATTCCAGTTAGGCATCAACACATGCCAAGACATCAAACAATCAGAAGTGAAGAAAGGAATGCTTGGAAATGCCATTGAATATAAGCATTTATTTTTGTCATGCATGTAAATAAGCATGAACATGTTAAGAGGTGCATAAGTTATCCTCACCATCTGGCAATTCAGTTCTCCAGGCTCAGTAAGTATTACCTTAAGTGTTTTGCATATCTACTACTTATAAACACAACTCAATAATTATTAAATTTAATTTTACCTGCATAGGCTCGTAAAGATCCTACTTTTAAGGAGAAATATATATACCTAGACAACAAGTTCAGATTTACCTGAGCTAACAAGCAGAAGTAGAGATACACACACATTTACAAAAGAAAAAAAACAAACCCACAAAAGAATGACACAATGAACCACTAGTACAAGAGGGAGGGGGAGAAAGAGCAAACAGATTTGATCAAAGCAATACCATAATGTAATTAATCGAAATCAATTACTTAAAAACCAATTTACATAATAGCCGAAAATTAATAAATATAAATTTTAAGAAAAAAAATTGAATAAACGCTACTTTGTTATGATCAAGATAAGCATACAAAATAACTAAACACTGTAGATGAATTTCTTATTTTAGTTCTCTATGTGGTGTGTCCTATTGAGTGCAGTATGCACTATGAGTTGCAATTTGAGAGCTCAATAGAAGGGCTACACACAACAGCTACACAAATGGAAATATGAAAAAGAGAAAGATGCTCAAAATTAAAGTAGAGAAAACCAGCTCAAGAAGACAATAAACACAAGGTAATCAGCCCAACAGTACAAGGTTCAAGAATACAGAGACATCCAACTCAATGAGTACAATTTTACAAGGTGCACATGCAATAAGACCACCAACCTCCCTACACTAACTTGCTATCAAGAGAAGAACAATTCATCATTGCTTGCCCAACTCTATTCCCAGTGTCAAGCAAAGCTGGTTTCTAGTCTAAGGGATGGTGTAGTAGGAGGGTGCTAAGAACTCTACTTCTGCACACAACAGCCAAACATGAAACCTCTTGGTTTTTGCTCTCCTAAGTGCACAAACGGCCAAATGCTCAAAAGTGCTCTCACCTTTTGGGTATTCCTGCTTCCTTTTACTATGGCTCATCTCATCTCCACATGCTTGCATGCATAGTTTAAAAAAAATCATACGATTCTTTTTTATTGTAAAAATCTCGATCGCGATTTAAATCTCTAAGAGCTTTATTTTTGGTTAAAGCCTTGTGTAAACCTTGTTGTATTGTGCATTCTTCAAAAACGACGTATTATGATTGTAAATACCATTCAATAGGATCCTTTTCAAGAGGATAGTTTGAGATGCATAATGAATTTGTGCATGATTTCGCAATTTTAAGGAATACATACATACAAACATTTGTTGCTTATCAAAGTATTTCTAGAATTGTGTGTTCAAAGTATTGCTTCTCTTTCGGCTGATGAATGATCTTTGATACCACTATTTCACTTCGTATGTATCGTCATACTTAGAAAAAAATAAAGGGTAGTTTCATACCTTGAAAAGTGACAGGTATTTCTAGCCACTCCTCTTAGTAGATTCAAATGGATTTCATTCCCTCTTATGTTCATCTACGGTTCTACCACCCTAGTTATTGAATGGTCTTGGCAAAAAGTTTGATGATCAAGAGGTGCCTTATGCTCTCCAGGATTTAGATAATGACAAAACACCCAAAGTGGATGTGTTTATGGAGGAACATAATCTCCTTTATTGGGAATCCGTAAATTATGGTAATTGCTATTGTTAATGATAGTTGGAGAGACTTTTAGATGCCATGATGAATGAGATGAAAAGAATACATAGTCCAAGGGACTTACAATCAAAGTGTCACTTTACAGGTTTCTTGTCTTTAAAGCATTCCGTCCTTAGAGAAAATGAAAATTCTCTCTCTTTTCTTCTTCTTTTTCTTTTTTTCATTTCCCTTTCTTCTTCTCCTTCTTCTTCTTCTCCTTCTTCTTCTTCTCCTTCTTCATATTCTCCTTCTTCTTCTTCTCCTTCTTCTTCTTCTCCTTCTTCTTCTCCTTCTTCTTCTTCTCCTTCTTCTTCTTCTCCTTCTTCTCCTTCTTCTTCTCCATCTTCTTCTTGTTCTTTTTCTTTCTTTCTTTTTTTTTCAAAAACGAAATGGAAATTCTACAAGTTCTCATTAAATAAAATGCTTCTCTTTAGATAAAAAGGGAATTCTCAATACAAAAGCAGATTTAGAACTACTAATCCCATACGACTCTCTTTACCAAACTCGTTAAAGTTGTGACGATGTAGACATAAAAGGATTTTTTAGGGGCTGATCTATATGGGTATAACCCAATCCAAGTCGATATCAAGGAACCAAATCATTTTGAAGTTCTAGCTAAGGATACAATGCAAGAGGCTATGTATTAACAAAAGCCTAAGCATGAGATTATAATGCCAAACTAAGAAGAGGATTTTGATGCCAATATACCAGATATTGTTGAGTCCGGGTGAGATAAGCTCTGGCATGAGGTACAAGAAAAAAAATGAAAGTGGCATGTATCAAAGCCTCCCTTCAATGAGCTCGATGAAGGAGCATTAAGTACAATGAATTATCAAGATGCACAATGCTTTATACATGCTAGTGAGAATATGTTCGAATGTGAGAACAACAATCTGAATACCTTACCAAGATATTTAGGACTCTACAAAGACACTTCAAAGTGTAAAAAGACAACACTTCTTCAGCCAATGAAGGGCGATCCTAATTTATCAATTGACATCAACGGATCTCAAGAGAGCTAGAGTGAACTGCACTCTCAGAGTTGAAGAATTGATCAAATTGACACCTCACTACTAGGAGGACATAGCTAGGCAAGCTAGTCTAGATCCCTCAAACGTGAAAATATACAATCAAGTCAAGCAAATACCCTTAGACAAAGTGGGAGAATACAGTGAAGGGGATGAAGGGAATACTCTTATTCCTTTCACCTTCAACGATGTCACTACTAAAGACATAACGGACTCTAGGGCTAGAGTAGCACTTGCTAAAGTCCTTGTGAATCAAATGGGGTAAATCAAATTAACGGCCAACTAGAATGAAGTTATAAGTGGAAGATGGACACATAGGCAAAACATTAGGTCTGCTAGAAGGAGTAACCTAAGCACCTGTGGTCCAGAGTTTGAGCACACTCTCCTCATATGTGACCTTGAAAGGGAAAGTAAATATGAGTTGTTGTTAGGATCCTATGCCAACTAGAAATCGTGCAAGATTGGGGTGGTAATGTAGTATGCCCATAACATCAGGGCACTACAACATGGATAGACCTGATATTCAACTTATATAGAGATGTGTCACCACTCCAATGGAAGGCTATCCCCCATAACGTAGATGACTTAGTAGAATGTGAGTCTTCTATCAAGTTTGAAGTAGAGAATGAAGATTGGAAGCATGAGGACACTCACTTATGGATGTCTAGAGTTGATCAAAGGCAAGAAGCCAAGAGGAAGAAGAACGAGACGCTCACTAGGGTAGAGTGTAACTTTGATAGACTGATTGAAGATCCCTCCTACATGACCATGATTTCCACATTATGATTTTGAGCCATATGATTGGGCTCAAAGCCTTGCTACTTTGGATGTGGTTGTCGATGGGCAAATGCTCACTCCATACCAGGATGAAGAAGGCTATGATCTATTCATGGTGAAAGTGACCTATGAGGACAAAGAGGAAGAGAGACTATGGATTATCCACAATTCCGGTCCATGAACAAGTGAAATACAAAGAAGTTATCTTGTTGAGATAAGAGGAGATCGAAGCTCTAAAAGGAGACCATAAAGTGTTGCCATACATTGTAGATGTCCCTTATAGCTTAGTTAAAGATTACTCGAGTAAGATTGGATTTTTGCATTCTTGAGTAACACCTAAGTCAATAAAATACTATAAGGAAGTGTATCAAGTGGAGAAAGCCATACCTAAGTCGAAAGAATCAAAAGAAGAGGAGAAAGACTCAAGTATCAGCCTTTGAAGTTCTAGAGAACCTCAAGAAATACTCAATCAAAGAGAGGACTATTCAAGTGGAAATGCCCAAGACTTACGTGTCATGCTTTCAAAGAATTCCTTAGAGAATGCTTAGAAGTATATGTTGACGACCTTTGTGCACACTCAAAGGTGTGAGACCAACATATACCTAGCCTCATATGCATCTTTGATAAATACCAAATTTACAAAGTATGTTTGAATCGAGAGAGGTGTGTGTGCATGGTGCATCAAGATAAAATCCTTGGTCAGATCATCTCTAGACAAGGTGTTTCGATTGAGGAAGAGAAAGTCAAAGTGATTGTTGATCTACCAAGACCTAGAAATGCAATAGAGATACAATCCTTCACAGACCATTGTGGCTACTATCAATGCTTCATTCATATGCACATAGTAATAGCACTACCTCTCTACTCTCTAATCAATCACTTTGAATGGATTGAAGACTGTTGAAATCTTTCCAAGAACTAAAAAGACGATTGATGTCAACACCAATTCTAAAAGTCCTTGAATAGAATGAGCCATTCCATATTCACATGGATGGATCCAACTATGTAATAGGATGGATGTACATTAGCCCAACTAGCTGATGATGGAAAACTGGATTTCCCAATTGCATACGTCAGTCGACAATTAAATAGTGTCGAGCGAAATTACACTACAATAGCGAGAAGGCCTAGGAATGGTCTACGCTATGCATAATTTTAGACATTATGTCATGTCTAATAAATTCAAGATATTTTGTAGACCGTTAAGCCCTCTTGTGTCTAGTCAATAAGACATGTGCCATAGGTAGGTTGGTGAGATGGTTCCTACTACTAAGGGAGTATGACTTCAATGTAGTAGTGAAGAAAGGCAAGTCCCATATTTGATCCAACCATCTATCTAGACTTACAAATGGGAAGTTAAAAGTGTCGTTAATGATTATAGTTTTCTTTATGAATACCTTTCCAAATCTAGAAGTAGAACCAAAGTGGGTAGAGTCCTTCGCACTCGTCCTCATTTTTTGTCCTAGCCATCGACAAGTGAAAACTTCTCCAATGAAGGTGAAAGAAGCATGAGAACTTCAAATCAATGTTGGATGTCTCTATCATTGAAATAATCAAGGGATACTCTATTGTTGCATAGAGGAAGTAGGGCAATGCATGCTCATTGAGAAAGCTCATAAGAGCATATTGGGTAACCATTTCCCTAGTTCTCACACATTGCATAACTTGAAAGAGATGGTGTACATTGGCCTACAATGGAGAAGGATGTAGCAAGTCTCATAAGGGAGTGCAATGAGAGTAAGATCACGCAACCTATTGAAAACGCTACACTCTATAGATTAGTTGCCAATCCGAAATGGAGTCTTCCCATGGTAGACTACATCAAGACTGGCATGCTACTTGCAAATATGTCCCAAACTCGACAACCATCTTTCAAGGATACTACAAGGGAATACACATTGGTTGGAAATCAATTGTATAGACACATTAAGGATAACTTCTTTTGTATATGTGTCCATGAATCAAAGTACTTACTCCTCTTAGAAGTTGCTCACTCTCCTATAGCAAGGGGACACTTCTCTCTTGAAAGAACCATTCAAATATTGATGTTTGCAGGCCTATGGTGGACAACCACGAGGATCGATGCAGAAAACTTTGACAAAATATGTGATATCTTCCAAAGGGCAAATTATCCTTTTAGAAGAGATGAGATGCCTTTACGACCTACGATGGGACGAAGAGCTTTTGTTAAATGGGAGGTAGACTTCATTGGTCCTATCCACCCACCAAAAAAAGGCTCACATGTTCAATATATCATAGTTGCAATGGATTATTTAACTAAGTGGGTTGAAACCAAAGCTATGACCAAGAATGATGCTCAAATGACAACCAAATTCCTCTTTGAGCAATTATTTACATGCTTTGGACTTCGCATAGAAATTTTAATTGATACAAGGACTCACTTCATCAATGAGGTGATTGAAAACTTGCTAGATGTGTTTCTTATTACACACAAGAAATCGGAACCCTATCACCCTCAAGCAAATGGACAAGCGGAGAGCTCAAATAAAGTCCTTTGCACCGTACTAACTGAGTTGGCAAACAATGGAAGATTAGATCGGGATATGAATTTGCATCATACAATTTGGGCTTATTATGTGACTTATGAAACATACTTAGGTGCAAGTCCATTCAATCTAGTTTATGGTCAAGAAGCATTTCTACCAATAGATTTCCTCATACCTACTTTATGAGTAGCACAAGGATACAATTGGACAAGACACGAACTCTCTAAGCTAGTAGATAGTCTAGAGAAGCTCCAAGAGATCCACTTGAGAGCTCTCCCAAGCATTCATGCTTCTAAGAAAGGCAAAAAGCATACTTTGATGCTCACAACAAAGACAAGCAATTGCAAGGAAGGGATTTAGTATTAGCATACACTCTTAAACAACATGCTAAGAAGCTTCAAAAGAAAGGTTATGGACCCTTCGTAATCCATAGGGTTTCTCCTAGTGGTGTCATAGAGCTAGCTTCATTAGATGGAGAGATCATTCCTAATTATGTTAGTGGGTGTAGAGTGAATCTCTATCAAGAGCCCCTCACTAAAGAAGTGTTACTTCAATTGCAAAAAGCTAAGGATAGAAAAGCTGACATGTTACACATTACACAAGAAGATCAATAAGAAGCCCTAGAACATATTAAGAAGAGAAAGTTGAGGCAACAAAGAGCCACAGAATACCTTGATGAATTATAAGAAATTCCTATGGGAGTGTGTGAAGAAGAAGACTCTTCCAAAAGAGTCATCCATAGATGATCACACATATGGGCAGCCTTAGAACATGGTTCTCATGCACCATCCAAGATTATCATAAGACACAGGAGTTGTAAGCAATGTTATCCGTTTGCCATTGGTATATAAGCTTTGGGCTGCCATCAACCCTATTGATGCTACATTGATTGGCATTGACAATACATGAACACCATGCTTAGGAGAAGCTAAAATCCCAATCCATGTTTCAAGACATACCACTAGAGCAAATTTCCTAGTGTTTAATGATGCTTCTCTTGGCAATATGAAGACCAAGAAATGGGTAAACTCACATAGATTAGAAATGAGCTTGCCAAGAGCATGGAGTAGGCTCCTCAAGCTTCTAACCAAGTACAAATGGGAGAAGAGGTCCTATATAGATTTGGGAGGGCTCCTCAAAATACATCAAATGTGGGATAATTCCCCTTGAAGGAAAATGAATACAATGGTAGAAGCAAATGGCAAGACACCCAAATACAAAAGAGATACAATATAAAATGGAAATAAACTAGAAATGGAGTGCCTCCTAGATACAAAATGGAGATGCACTCATGCGAATACAAATGTACATGATGTAGGAACAATCATGTCATCAACACCCCCTCTACCGCTCCAAAAATGCACTTATGGGAATACAAATGTAAATGATGTAGGAACAATCATGTAGTCAACACCCCCTCTACCGCTCCATTTTGGATGCTACATAGGTCCACCAAGCGTTGATGTGGAACTGGAGGTAGAGCCTTCATGAACATGTACGCCAGATTCTCCGGAGAGGTACACTGCTCGAGAGTAATCTCCTGAGATACAAGTTTCTCACGAATGAAATGATACTGGATCTCGATGTGCTTCCTCCAAGCATTGAACACTCCAGTCTTGACGATGGCCATGGCTGACTCGCTATCCGTGCGGATGCATGTCGGAGTAACCTGCAAAAGACCAATGTCAGATAATAATCATCGAAGCCAGATGGCCTCACATGCTCCGAAGCTGGATGCTCGGTACTCAGCCTCGGTGGATGACAAAGCAACTGCAGGCTACTTATTACTTATCAAGAGATAGGCCTGAGCCAAGCAATTGCATACCTTCTTCCCACTCAGGTTGTCCTTGAGCTTCTTTGTAGTTAGACGGCTCGGGAATCTACTGAATCTGATGCATCAATACATAATTTACATAATGAATTTGTTCATGTTGTTGCTTTTCAATGAGCCTTTGTGATCTTCTTGGTTGGTTTCAAGTACTTGCCTCTGAGTTGTGTTTGGAAAAGATTATATCTCCCTCTTAAGTGTAGATGGGTGGACTAAAACTTGTACGTGGATCTTTAGTTGAGTAAGTTGAAGCTTCATTAAATATTACAGCTTTTGAGATGGTGATGGAGTGGTTCTCAAGATCATATAATCTATAGGCTTTATATTGTTCACTATAGCCAATGAAGACGTGCTTCTTAAACTTGGACTCTAACTTACTTCGATCTTCTTTTGACACATGGACAAATGCTTCAATTCCAAACACTCTAAAGTGACTCACATTGGGTTTTCTTCCATAGTAGGCTTCAAAGGATCTCTTGTTGTTCAATGCACCAGTGAACATCAATTGAGTATGTGCACTACAGTGTGTACTGCTTTTGCTCAAAAATTGAAGGGTAATTCTTTGTTGTGAAGCATGATACACGCAATTTCCATTACATTTTGTCAAAGTCGTGATTAATAAACTCACCACCTCTATCTCATCAAACAATCTTGACTGACATGGACGCTTCATTCTCAACTTGAGTTATCTATCCTCCAAATTTAGAAAAGATATCTTTCTTCGACTTCAAAAAATATACCCAAATGTATCGTGAGTGGTCATCTACTAGAAGAAAGAACTAGAGTGATCCACTAAGTGAAGGGATATTCATGGATCCATAGAGATCCACGTGGACTAGGGCTAAAGGGTTCCTAACTCGTGTGGAAGCCTCCTTGGGAACAGCTTGTGTTGCTTGCCTTGGGTGTAAGCTTGGTAGACATTGTTGACTTGCCCCATCTTGGGAAATCCTTTAACTGTTTGTGATGCGAAAATCTTTGGTAAATATGAGGTGTGGACATACCTTTGATGCCAGAGGCTGAAAAGCGACTCCTTAGATAGAAAGGAGGAGAGTTTGTATAGCCCTTTTTCTTCTACGCCTTGGGGCGATGATGTCTTTGGTCTTAGGGTCAATCACCTTTACAGAAGTGTTATCAAATAAAACTTGTTTATCGTGGTCGGTGATGGCCTTAACTAATAGTAAATTCATGCACAAGTTTGGGACAAATAATACATTGGATAATGATTTAGACTCCCCTCAATCATAGGTGATTTATACTTTTTCTTTGCCTTCAATGGGTAGACTCTTGTTGTTGCCTAAGTAGAATTCGCCAGTATGGTCCTCGAAATCTTCAAAGGAGTCTCGATCTTTGCACATGAGAGATATGGCTCCACTATCAAAAATCCACTCTTGAGAGGAACTCGAAGTAGCTAGGGCATTGGCTTCTATCGAAATAAACAGGTCTTCACAGGAACATTGAGACCTATGTAGGGAGGGTTTTGATTGGTTCCTCGAGCTAGAGGGCTTGGAGCTATTCTTCTTTTTGTAGCAAAATTTTTCAAGGTGCCCCGTTTTGCCACAGTAATTACAACTAAACTTCTTTGATGAAGTGTTAGAACCTTGTTTGGGCGAGTTACTAATGTTATGACTAGCATGTTTTGCTTTGTTGAAGGATCCCTTAGCTTTCATCATGGTTTCTTGTGAGGATGCACACTTTGCTCAAGAGTCATGGAGGAGCAAAAGTCGTCGAACTTCTTCCTAAGTTAATACTTGGCCACGATTATAAAGGGTGGTTACAAATGTCTCGTAGGATCTAGGGAACTTATTGAGAAGATGAACAGCCATGTCCTCGCTCGAAACTTAGCAGCCACATAATATTAGCTTATGTTGATAATCCTCAAATGTGGCTATAACTTTTGAAATAGGATCCTAGGGCCTAATGGATAGGTTGTGAAATCCAGCCTTTAAGGTGTAAATTTTTTAGGGAGTTTTGTGTTCATATAGGTCTTCTAGGATCTTCCATGCCTCATTGGATGTTTTACAAGAGGTAATATGACCCTTGGTTAACTCATCACAAGCTAGAAGTAATTGACCTGAAGCTCGTTTATCTTTGACACTCCACACATTCGAGGCTCTTAGATCACTTTCTTTGTCGAGCTCTTCCTCAGTTCCTTCAACTACTTAGTGGTGTTCTTCCAGAGATTGTAGTTTGTGCCATTGATTCGCTCATCTTTTGGCATAAAGATTGTTGTGAATGAGGATAAATACCATTGACTTGATGATGTTGCATTTGAAAATGTTGACATGATCGTCGTTGAGAATAAGATACCAGACTTGCAAAACTGAAGTCCAATTTTGCACAAATGGGGTAGGGAAGGGGCTTAGAATAGCCCTACACTTAATGATGAGAGAGAGACATTGGAGGAGAGGCTTAGAATAGCCCTACACTTGGTGATGAGAGAGACGCCTTGGAGAGAGGGGGCTTAGAATAGCCCTATACTTGGCACCCAAGATGAGATGAGTTGACACAGAGAGAGGGCTTAGAGTAGCCCGTTGCACACCAAATGAGCCTTAGAGTAGGCTTAGAAACTTTGAGGGAGCTTGTGGATGGGCTTAGACTAGCCCCCAACCCACATATTCACACCCAACCCACATATTCACACGCAAAAGACCCTCTTCTTCTATTTTTGTGTTACGAAGTTGTACACTTAGTACCAAAGTGTTCCAAAGTAGATTTGTGGTACCCTTGAGAAGTAACTTCTTGAAGAATACAAAGTGCCCTTACAAAGTGGATTCTTTAATGTAGAGAGTGCCAACTTGAGGGTTTGAAACCCTTAGGAAATAAACCCCTTGGTAAATACAAAATATTCCCTTAATGTTTGGTGTGCCAAAGTATATGTGCCCAAAAAGAGGGTGAAAACCTTGTAGAATAAGATCTCTTGAAAGTCACAAAATGTAATCTTTGTCAAACAAAAATACAATGAGACTTGTCAAATAAAAAATACTCAAGAAGAATTGATTTCTTGAACTATCTCTTACGACTTGTACAAACCAAAAGTTGTTTTGAATTCGAAAGATAGGGCACGGATGGAGTCATTTATTTTCTATGAGTTGCCTTGAAATAGGTGAGAGGACCTCAAAACACTTAGAATTTCATCACGACAAATGCACTGAACTAAGAAAAAATCGAAAAAAAGTATTGTCACCTCATATGTGATAACAGACTTCAATTATGGTTATTTTCAAGATCCTTGCATGCAAAAAACTTCCAGAAGTTTTAGCTTACTAAGGATCTAACTATTTTTGTTCTGTGCACGTAAATAAAGAGGTGACATCATGGATGATGCAAAATTTCAAGCAAATAGGTGACATCATGGATGATGCCAACTTTCAAGCAAATCCACTTCCACATGGTTGATATCAGTGGTCTCTTTGTAGCTCGTCAAAGGCCTAGCAAGAAGTGCTTATAGAGGCAACACACAAAAACGATTCCTCTTGTCAAGATCCATTGCTCACAATGTGTTGATTACTTCTCTCTGTTAATGAGTGTCGCGAGCTAAGGCGAACAGGCATTCATAGCAAAGAGTCTTGTTCATGAACTTGAAGAGATGCAGATGAGTATTTGACCAGAATCTCTACAGAGAACAATCTCTCTCTCTCTCTCTCTCTCTCTCTCTCTCTCTCTCTCTCTCTCTCTCTCTCTCTCTCTCTCTCTCTCTCTCTCTCTCTCTCTCTCTCTCTCTCTCTCTCTCTCTCTCTCTCTCTCCCCCCCCTACACCCACTCCAGGCATTTAGGGGGTTGTGATACCATCGAGCCTCCCCTCCCTATGCATATCATATTTGTATCTCACCCATTGAGCATATAGAGTGCATACCCATAGCACCCCACACCCTTGATGCCAGCTACTATCCCTCCTTTTATACCCGTTTGCAGTACTCACACTTTATTTTCGTTTTGGATCACAGTGGATTGGATCATACTGGATCATACTGATGTATATGTTTTGTCTCATAGGCCGATTTTGGCCTCTAATAGACGTTAAAAAGTCTTTCTTTCTTTCTCTCTCTCTCTCTCTCTCTCTCTCTCTCTCTCTCTCTCTCTCTCTCTCTCTCTCTCTCTCTCTCTCTCTCTCTCTCTCTCTCTCTCTCTCTCTCTCTCTCACACACACACACACACACACATACACGGTGCTTCTGAGAGTGGAAGAGAACGCTGATAGGAGAAGGATAATACACAGTGTTTTGGTAGAGAGCACTGAGAGAAGAGGGATAATATTAAGCTTGAGTTGTTCTCTCTCTCTTTTTGTTATCAAGAGAGCTCGTTCTCCTTCATGTTCTCTTGAAGGGATTCGCTAAACACTAGCAAAGAGGTGAGCTCGTGTGCGACCTTTAATGGCTCCCACTCCCTTTTATGCTAATCTTCTCTGTACTTCACAGTATCTAGAGAGCTCGTTCTCCTTCGTGTTCTCTTGAAGGGATTCGCTTAAACACTGGCAAAGAGGTGAGCTCGTGTGCGACCTTTAATGGCTCCCACTCCCTTTTATGCTAATCTGCTTTGTACTTCACAATAGGTGAGCACGATTACAATCGGCTAATGGCACACAACAGATAGAATCTGTTCTCTCTTGCTCAGAATGTTGCAATGATGGTGAAAATGGTTGGTTCTACTACAGTATTGAGTCAAAAGAGTGGAGTTGCAAGTCAGAAGAGTGTAGCTCCTCTTCTAGGCGTTCTCTCTAGACTATCGGTGGGAGGCATCGATGTCGATGCGTAGTTGTACTCTCATAGTCTAGTCATGCACAAGTGTGATGGAGTTTGTGTGATGTGAGAGGGAGCACATACGGTAAAAATGCATGGGTTATATCATCAAAGTAAATCCATGAATGATCGACATGAAAGGAACATATGAACACGATGCACTACTCTTGTATCATCTAAGAGAGATTGAACAATCAAAGTGTTTATGAATACTTTAAATATGACGAGATGAACCACTAGATGCCACCATAGAGAGGGTGGGGGAGGGAGGGAGTGGGAAAATGGGGGTTAAGGGTGGAAGAATGGTTAAGAATAAGGGTGGGAGGGTGGCCAAATGGGCAAAATGAGGCCGTAATGAGCAAAACTGATGGCAAAAGCTTCTCTCAATGAAGAGAAATCAAAACCACCAACACTCAAGCACCACCACCACCACCACCAAAACGACCACCAAAATCACTGCCAAGACCTCCATCTAGTGCTCTGATACCATGTAGAGAGTACATGCACGGAATGAAAAGAAGAGTGTACTCACAAAAGAAGAGTGTGAGAGACTCAAAGTGAGTAGACCAAGAAATGGGTAAACTCACATGGATTAGAAATGAGCTTGCCAAGAGCATGGAGTAGGCTCCTCAAGCTTCTAACCAAGTACAAATGGAGAGAGAGGCCCTCCTTATATAGATTTGGGAGGGGCTCCTCAAAGTACATCAAATGTGAGATAATTCCCCTTGAAGGAGAATGAATACAATGGTAGAAGCAAATGGCAAGGTACCCAAATACAAAAGAGATACAATATAAAATGGAAATAAACTGGAAATGGAGTGCCTCTTAGATACAAAATGGAGATGCACTCATGTGGATACAAATGTAAATGATATGGGAGCAATCATGTTGTCAACATATTTGAATATGATCTTTGATTGACAAATGCATATACAAACCTAAGTTGCATAAGAACATCATTCTTGGAAACAAAGAAGCTGATCATATATAGATGCAGACTTATATGATGTTATTAACAAAAGTTTAACATACAAATAGAAATTCAAAAATAAGAATGAAAATAATATAATTGCACAAAGAAAGAATAAGCTGCAATTCTAGACTTGCAATTTTAAGAAAATTATTACTAGAAAACAAGGTTAAAATCAACCAAAAAAAGTAAGCTATCTTAAGAAAAATATTCTTAGAGAAATAGCATTCTTAAAGTATTCTTTGAAATAACCAATTTACACCTCAGTTTTGACTATCCAAACTATTCTACATGATAATAAATATAAATCTAAGATTTGATTGGGAAAAACACTCTTACAATTGAAGTGATAAGATAGGCAACAAGGACCTATGCAATAGTTTACTTGAACTATTAGGAAAAACTACGAGGGGTGAATAGAGTAGCTCACCTAAGCTTACTTCTTTATTAAAATATCATTCCTTACAACAAAGAAGAAAGTACAGCATATCTAGACTCTAAATTTGTCATAAAAGGATCAAATACATTAATTCATTGCTAGAGAGGGGGGGACAATAAACCTAAGCCTAAGCATTGATTGAGAATATCATACCGAGAAAAAGAGTAATTCAAAACAACATATCAAAATTCTAAGCATATGTCATAATTTGCGATATATCCAAACTTGTTCCTAGAAACAAACAACAAAGAGAAACATGCCTAAAACTACATAAACTTAAATATATAAACTCATTCTTAGAAATAAAATAATAAAAAACAATGTATCCAAAAATATCTAAATTTATGTCATGCAAAACCTTCTATGCTATTAGTCCTAGAGTCGTTAATGGAAGCAATCCTTCCATTGAACAATAGGCTGAACCATGTCTAGATCATGCAACAAGGGGGAGGGGGGAAACGTGGAGCTTGAAATCCTGATTTCTTTGTCAAAATTGGAGAACGAAAAAGCAACATTTTACAAAAAGAGATGCTATGAAAGAAGAATAGACATAATTTGACATTCTAAAGATTGAGAATTCTATGAAGCAATCAATAACCATTAGGTTGAGAAATTTTTACTAAGTGTGTATCGTATAAAGATTAGTAGTGCTTTGGGCTTATGGAAGTATATACAAGATAGGGGAGAGATCGTTAGCTATTGTTAGCATGCCCTCATGAAGCACTACCACCATTGTTCCATGACACTCCATTCGAGACCGTGTGAGAGCGTAAGACATTGTTAGGTTCTCAATTGTGAGGAAAGATGAGATCACGCGACAAACTTGAATGGTTGGAGATTTTTTGTGTGCCAAATAGATTTGTTAGGTAGGGCATTAACTACAATGTTGTTCAAGAACCTTTCGAAACTAAGAAAATGGCCTTGTAATAGCAGATGGACACCCCTATAGATCTTTCTTCCATCAGAGGATTATTGGATGGGCAATGATCCCACCCCTTGGGGTCAATAGTAAAGCTGCTCAACAACCCAAAAGTTGGTCGAGATGCATTCAGCCAAACACAAAAAAAGGCAAGCCACCTACTAAGTTTCTGATGCATCAGTCAAGCTCTACACATGCAAAACCCTGCAAAAGTAGCATTTCTGAACCCGTCATTGAAAGTTCATCCAAATCACCATCTAAGCTCCAAATGTGGGAGAAGAGGGTGTAAAATGCCATCGTTGCATCTCTGTTTTAGAAATAGACTTTTTGTTATTGTTCATTATCTTTGGTATATTGATCTTCTAGCTAGACTCTAGTCTACTACGTTGTGTGATATTTCCTTTCAGAACCTCCTAAAGAGAAAATAAAAAGCTCCAACATACCTAAGTGTGTTTGAACATATCACTACCAAAGCATACTAACTAACTTCCCCTGGGAATGAAGCAGAAAACAAAGATTCAACACTCATGTATAAGGAAGCGCCTATACACATGATACTCACAATCAGACAACCCACTGGCATCTATACACATGACACTCACAATCAGACAAACTTCTGCAGTCTTCATACTGTACCCATCCCTTAGAATAGAATATCTTGAATTGACCCACAAAAGCAGTAACATGCAAGAGAGATAAAATCCTTCAATTTAGTGTACTTCAGAAAAGCACTGAGCAGCGAATCACCAACATCGCCGCGTGATAAAAAAGAATGCCTCTTTAAGGTATGAATATTTTATTAAAGCATATCTATGAAATCAAATGATGTGCTTCAAAAAGGCAGTAGAAGCAAATAGACAATGTGAAAACATACAGCAAGACAAACGGTTTTTTAATTTTAGTATGCGACCATCAACATAAAGCCAAAAAATAAGGTTATATTTCTTCAGGAGCAACTGTGGGATGTAAGGTAAGCTTCCATCAGGTTACAACCCGCTATTACTTTCAACAAGTGTCCAAATTGCATAAAATTTCATAAAAAGATGGACGAATTTCAGCCATGTGCTTCTTTTGGCAAATTGCATGTGAAAGTTATGCGCCGGTGAACCATGACCTACGTGCTAGTGAGCCAACTATGTGGCGGTAAATTATGAATATAGATCACACGCACTCAACTTGTGCATCACCAAAATATGAACCGTTAAAATTAATCCAAATTCACTTTACATCTTTTTTTTTGCACCACATCTTTCTTGAGGTTGTTCACTATGTTGTGAAATGGTGCATGCTGTATGTCATACGAAAACACTGTGTCAAGCTATAGTTGTGGAGCTTAAAAAATGTGACAAGGTCTAATCCTGAGAAGGGTAGCTACGTTTGCATGCACGGCGGACACTTGCCTGCTTGTTCTCACTTGCGACATCTGATAATTCACATGCTTCATGTGCTGAGTGATATGTTCAATAAAGCAGACCTGAGAGAATGCATGCCATGGAACACAGGCAATGTTGAGGGAAGAACTGTGCTCTGAAAAATTTAACTGTGAATATGTTGCATCAAAAACATGCGCTATGTAACTACATTTGCACATGCTTACTTGCACATAATGGCATACACATCTGGCTGTTCAGATGCTTCATATGCTGGGAGATTCTCTCAAAAAAACTACTTGAGAAAATATACGTCAGAGAACACAAGCTCTAGTCATGGAAGAACAACGCTCTGAACAAGCTGGGTTTGTGAGAGGGTCGCAGAACGTGCGATGTGGTTGCTGGAAGAAATGAACGACCAAACGCAAGGCTGAGGCACGTTTGACATGCGTTCTTTACAGAATCCCCCCCTCGTTGAGGCTACAGACAGCATATAAGTGCACACAATAATAATAGACTCTCTACAACTTACAAAACTCTCCTTCTCAGGGTTAACAGAGTATGCATGAGCACATAAAAGAAATTTATAGCTGGGCCGAATAAATAAACTCTCATCGGCTACAAGAACTCTCTGCCTCAAGCTAAACAGAACTAACACGAGCGCAGAACAAGATTCTACAGCATTATTCAAGCCGACGATGTTGGGAAGAAGGCCGCTACTATGGAAAACGAAGAATCCCGGATAAATATACTCTTTTTAGATAAAAGAATTCTCTCCCTCAAGTTAAACAGAGCTAGCAGGAGAACAGAGCACCTCTCTCTCTCTCTCTCTCTCTCTCTCTCTCTCTCTCTCTCTCTCTCTCTCTCTCTCTCTCTCTCTCTCTCTCTCTCTCTCTCTCTCTCTCTCTCTCTCTCTCTCTCTCTCTCTCTCTCTCTGTGTGTGTGTGTGCATCGACGCGGGCGCGCGTGTATGTGTGTGTGTTTGTGAAGAATTGGAACCAGTCCAGCACCAAAAATCATCTAAAAACTGGTGTGCGGCTCAGTTAGAAATATCAGATACCTCGACGAGCAAGAATGCTAGAGGTAAGGCCCGTGAAGGTGATAAGCACGGAAGCAAACTGGCCAAGAGCAAGTAATCCAAACAGGCGGTAGAGCCTCTTGTCCTGCAGATATTGAAAGCAAGCCATATTGCTCGTCCGCCTGGTAATGCCTGATTTTCCCTCTAAGCAGCTCATTGCTCCTCCTCAACCTCCTTATTCTATACACGATTAGGTCAACTGAAAGAATAACGCACGCACAGCTTCGACATCTACGCCACCCCTTCCGGGGGGCCGAAGGAGAAGTCTCGCTGTGCGTCGCAAGCTACGATTAGAGATGGGAAGGAGGGCCTGCGAAGACGTATATCCAGTAAGTAGAAGGTGTTTTCTCGAGCAAAAAGCATATGAACGGAAAGAGAAAGTGAACGTCTACGAGTGATCGAATTCATCATGAAGCGAGGGCGTGCATGCACGCAATGTGGGCGCCAGTAGAAAAGAAAACACAAATTTGTCTAACAAAGAATATAAGCATAACAGTGCACCTGCGCACAGAAGCGAGCCTCGAGACGACGCGAGTCGAGTCTCAACACTCAGTCGACAGTCTTGTTCGATATAAAAAGGATGGCGAGGTGAAGACGTCAAGTGAAACGTGCATTGGTCAACTTTTAGAGGAAATATGACATATTTCGCCAATCAGATTTGAGCGAGAGTTTGAGTTATGATTACGGGGACTTTTTTAAGCTTTAAAGGAAATCGGCAGTCAATGACAATGGCTGTCTGACACGTGGGCCCTACGCCCTTCTTATATCCTTTTGCCTGCTACACAATACATATTCTTCATGGTGTGTGGTGTAGTTGTAAAACACATTGAACTTTCCACCGAAAGAGATATAGGGTTCAATACTTGTAGATTGAATTGATATGATGTTAATTCCCATTAGAGATGAACATAAGTTTTTGGATTTGTAAGCTGTTTTTTTTTCAAATTTTCATTTTAATAAAACAGTAGATCGAATATCAATTTTCCAAGCCGCTTGGTTGGGTGGTTGGGCCTTTCGCCTCTTGAGACGGGGGCGAGGGTTCAACCCCCACCGGCAACATGTAAGGGACATGTTAACATGAAAACCTTGTATTGTGGCTGATGTGCCACCGTTTACCCTGCTACGCGGTAGATGTGATCGCAGTCTAACCCAGCTATGTAAACCCCTGTTCTTGTGGGATATGGAGGGTCCCATGGGTACTATGCCCTTCCTTGTACAGTTGCAATTTCAAAGTTAAAGTCTGGAGGAGTAGGCCTCGGCTGAACCTCCATTTAAAAAAAAAAAAAAAATCCTTTTTTTTTAAGAAAGAAAAGAAAATGAAGAGTAAAAAAAAAGAAAAGAATGGAAAGATTTTAGGCAATTTTCATCTAACAATTAGACACTCAAGGAAGAGTACTAGGGGGACAAATCGGACCATTGGACAAATCAATGCCACCATGCCCAACTCGAGATCACACAAGATGCTTAAGGTTCAAGGTTGGGTTCATACGTATGGCATTGTTTTCCATCTAATGCAAAACACACATGATAGTTTCACCACCATCTTGTTCAGATATAAGATTGGAAATTTCTTTCATGAATGAAGTTCCGATGTCTATTACAAACCGAAGGTTGAAATGAAACAAAAACAAAAAAATGTTGGTTGTTGGTCATATCTTGGCTAGTGTGGTCAATCTACTCGTGATTAGCTTTCGGGCCATTAAAACTAGATGTCTTCGGGTAACTCTCTTATTGTAATATTTCGGCAGTCTAACCCTTGCTTTGTGGAATATGGGAGTCTCATGATTACTATGCTCTTTATTTGTACAGTTATTTTTTCAATACATTCAAGCCCAAAGAGATTAAATTTAGCCGAAATTTTTTTTTAATAATAAAAAAAACCATTAAATAAAATAAAAAATAAATATTTAAATAATAAGAAATTTTTTTTAAGTGCAAAAAGTTTTCAACAATAGTATTCCAGCTGGATTATGGAACGCTTGAGTATGTGATAGTTTTGAAAAGTATATTCTGTCGCCCATTGTCAACACCAAAAGCCATACGGCGCATACTCATCACATCAGAGGAATACAAATAGTGTTCCATCATCACATCAGAGGAATACAAATAGTGTTCCATCATGCAATGCAAACCTAGCTAATGTCACCCAAATTTGTGCCCCACTTGATGTAATGGAAGCAAGTCAAACATATAATTTGTATAAAATTGGGACCCTCTTATTCTCGAGAAAGTCAAATCATATAGGTTATGTGAATGTTTAGGATTGTCTCCATGAATCATGTCAACAAAAATAACATGAAAAAAATCTCGGACTCAAAAGGGAAATTATATATTATTCATCAAAATATAATGATTTGAAGTGGTCTGTATTTGGTCCTACTTGGTAGTGATTCTTGATCCTAAGGAACCATGAATGGCGACCAACTCCTCAAATTATAAACACACAAAATCCTTACATTCTAAGGGAGAGTCATCCCTTTGAGAGATGATAGAGGTACCACCATATACAATTATAAGACGAGGTTGCATGTTAAGTGAGGGACATAGGCTGGCAACACACTTATTAAGTCATCACAACAGTGTGGATCCTAGCAAACAAGTGTGGATCCCTAGCAAACATCTTCTCTACCTGAAAGACCATTTATTTATCTTTCTCTTTGTGATCTTTATCCAATCAAACATGTGAGGCACTAGATCTTGATTTGAGTTTTATTGACAATCCTACATGTTTAGTAACTCGAAAAATGATGCATAAAAATTGGACCCTCATTGAGAATACCTATCTGATTGATCCACTTGAAATTACAATCCTACATGTTTAGTCACTCGAAAAATGATGCATAAACATTGGATGCTCATTGAGAATACCTATCTGATTGATCCACTTGAAATTACAAAAAGTATATTGAGACTATCTATTGAGACTAACCACCATCGAATAGTGCAGATTGATAAATTCTTGAAATCTTCCCTATGTGCAAAAGTTTACTTCCTCCATCATTAGTGGATCCCTGATTTATGCTTCATTCTAGCATAGGATGAGATTTAACTGTGTTGTAAAATATATCAAGAAGATGGAGAAGGAAGAGAATGAAGAAAAAAGTAAAAAAGTAAGAAAGCATCTTTTTTTCAATACAAAGGATAAGGGTAAGATATAAAAGGCATTTTAGGACCACAAAGTATCAAGATAGCATTCATGACAATTTCATGGTATGATTAATGATGCATATGAATGACGGTGACCTTTTAGAAATCAAGTAATAGACATATCCTTTATAAGCCGTCATATCTTCCATGAGAATAGATGCCAACACATGTAGAAGAAGGTTAAAAAAATTTAATTAAAAAGAATGCTTGAACTTATATTTACAACTTAGGGGGAATACCACTATCATAGGATCCCCAAGTTCACTATAAAGCTGAACCAAATCTCTTTACCAATTACAAATCCATCTGCAATTTCAACCTCAATAAACATTGTATCTTGCTATAGAGTTCAAGGAGATACTTTTAGCATGACCAAAACCATCTCTCGACCAGCTATAGTCAAAAGAATCGTAAGATTTGATGAATGTGAATGATTAAAATCTAGTTTTGATGATACTATTTTTTTTAATATATAAAAGGAAGTTTGGCCGAGACTTAATCTCTTATGCTTGAATTAATAAAAGGAAAATTATATAGTGAATGGGCTTACTACCCTTTGGATCCCTTGTATCCGACAAAGCAAAGGTAAGGTGACCCGAAGGCGTAATAGCTATGATGGTCCAAAATTGGTAGGAGACCTAAGGTTTGGTGGGTGAGAAATAACTTAAAGAGAATTATTGAGTAGTTTAATGATTTTTTCATCACCTCATGAGTAACCCACTTGTTTTTTATTTTTTTGTTTTCCAAGAAAAACATTATATGGTGTATGAAAGGCAATTATTTTTTACAATTACATATTTTTCAAAGCACTTCCCTTTTGATGGCATTCCACAAGGCAGAGAAGTAACCTATTGTTTGTCCAAGTAATACTTGTTTCAAGTTGATTTGCCTTTGTAAACTCAATTTGATGGTCCTATTGAGATATTTACAAACTCTTTGATTAATAGAGATTCAGAAAAGGATATCCTTGAAAGAAAAAAGAAAAAAAAAATAAAAAAGAGGAATATGAAAAGTGAATGGAAAATCTTTCAAGCTTCATAATTTCCAAACCTCCCTCTGTATTTTCTAAGTATGAGAAGGCTTTATATGGAGCTTCATTTTTTTGTAATAGTAAATAAGCCCATATGTTCCTTAGAAGTTAGTCTTTTAGGCTTTGAATATTGATTGTCTTTTGAGGTCGATTATTGGTCTTTTGAGGTCGATTACTGAATATTGATTGTCTTTACTGGCATATGGAGAGCTAAGGGTAGAGAACCTCACTTGAATGATCATAAAAAGCCTCATTAACACCATTGACTAGTAACATTTATTAAGGAGGTGTTCAATTGCGTTTGCATGCCAAAATTAGGTTTGAATATATGATCTATGGGCAACCATTCGTCTGAGTTAACCAAGATCCTCTTCAAAACTGGTTGTAATTTTTGTTTGGTCATGACTCAACCAACATCTTGACTATCAATGTGTCATCAGAGAAAATGTATCGGTAAAACGAGTAAATATAGAGTACATTAAACAGAAACTAGTAGATTCTAGATGAGAATTTCTTTGATGGCACCAAGCTTATCAAATTCAAAGGCAATGAACATGAAAAACGTTTTAATATGATGTAGATGTAGATTGAAGAGCTTGAGATTGCTGGGGAAGATTGGAATTTTGGAAACCTACAAGCTCAAGCACATGTGTTACATATAACCAACCTTACCACATCATCAACTACCTTTGAAGAATTCAAAAGTCATCCGGTCATGCTCATTAAACCTTTATCTGCTCATGGAAGAGGCACAAAAATGATCAAGATCTATTTCCTCCACCCACTCATTCACACAATATCGCATAGGGAAACAGATTGTGAAACACAATCCCTTCCATTCTAACATAAGGGTGCTCAAACCAGACACCATCTTCTATTGCCACTCTCCTAGTGTTTCATCAAACGGAAGGTCACCCTGGATTGGAAAAAAAAAAAAGCTTTATATTCAAATGAAAACACATGCATACATACACAATGCCTGCATATTACACAAATACATTTATACATACACATGTATGCATCTACAACATACATATACGCATGCATAAATGTATTCACACATATGATTGCATATATAAATATAGGATACATATATGCATATAAAAATATATTATACATAATCTAACTACATATGAAAAAAACAAAAAGATCACATGCATGTCTACATGATACATCCACAAATAAATAAATGCATACATAAATACACACACGCTATATACATTTATAGTAATTAAAAATAACTACTTTCAAAGAGTGGTTCCACCAACATGACTCTGGACCATGGGCCTAAGTTCTAGAATCATACCCACTCTAAAGCTCACCTACATCTCTTCCTGCACTACTTGCCTAATTCTGTGAACTTGGGACCCTCTTCTTCTCCCAAAAGCCAAAGCATATATTTGATACATCCACAAATAAATAAATGATACATCCACAAATAAATAAATGCATACAAAGACAGTACATAAATTTATATTAATTTAAAAAACATTTCTCTGGAGCATGGGCCTAAGTTCTAGAATCATACCCACCCTAAATCTCACCGACATCTCTTCCTGCACTACTTGTGTCATTCTGTAAACTTGTCTTCTTCTCCGGAAAACCAAAGCATATATTTGATTTGAATGTATAACGTGAAACTGTCAATAGAAACAACTTGGAAAAATGCGTGGGACCACAGAATGGCAAGTTTGTACTCATGATCATACTTTCCAATATCTTCCATATGCTCCTACTCGACTGTGATTATTGATGCATATTTAAAGCACGATTGTCAATGAAATCCTCATAACTTATCATTACTTATGCCTTTTTCCGTCTTCCTTTTTTTAAAGGGGCTGTGGGATATTCGTAGATGTATCACATTTTGAGGAAGAGACACCCCCTTTGAGAGAGGACAGAGAAATTCATCATGTACCATTACAGAACCAGCTCCCTATTCTATTTGGCAACACTCCAAATTCATTGTAGAGTAGTGGAACCTAATATGTATTTAGCTTCTATAGTGAAGGCTCGAACTTCCCAGGGGAGATAGAAGTACATAGATAGAAGAACTAGCTTGTGGTTAAGGGATTGAACACATAGAGACTATGTGTGGAAAAAAGGGATAACTAGAACTAGTTTTAGTCATGGGAGCGCTATTTATATTTAAAAATGTAGAAAGCATCATGTAGTCTATTTCCTTTTATGCGGATATAATTATCTTCATGAATAACAAACATGAACCAAGCCAAGAGATGATGCGAAAGAATATATTTCCTTTAAGGGTATCTATGAAAATGGCTCAAATTTGTATTGATCTCATTGGGACCATACAACAAACAAGTGTGGAAAAATTCTACATCATATATTTTCTCATATGACCTTGAAATATTTTTCAGTATATAATAGGAAGACCCATGTTTGAAAGATTCTTTAAACTTTACTACATACCATGAAATCAACACGAGAAAGGAAAAGAAAGAATGGACCATGAAACTCTTCATCAATAAAGAAAACATGGTAAAGCTACATAAAACATCTCGTGACCACAAAATATCAAGTTAGAACTCATGAAGATATAACTCGAGGTCTACATATACCCCGGATTATTAGCAAGGATGCAAGGCGAAAACATAATCAAGAATTATACATAGGAACTCGGTCTTGTGTTTTGGAAGGATCCATATGTTACATGGTAATAGATGTCATTTCAAATGGAAAGAGAACAAACTTTTAAATGAGTGTCTAAACCAAGGTCTACAACAAATGAGCACTATCCAAATCAAAGCACCTCATCGAACCTCTCCAATCTTGGCCCCAAGCACAATCTCATCCTAATCATACTAAGTTATGAGGAATATCACAATCAAGAGGCCTACAACAACATGTCCTCTTTTAGGATCAATCGTTTATTTTTGAGCTATTTTGTATATAGGCTCGAAGTTTGAAGAAACAACATATGCAGCTAAGGGACTCCCTTTATCCCCCAAATTCAAATGTTCAAGTCGAATTGATCTTGTACCCAAAGGACCCATTTTTATCCCCCACATGTGGTTTCCATGCATGCCATTGATCTCTCATACAAAGGCATCTTGTGCATCATCCAATCTCTCCTGGTATTTAAAATCCACAACTCAGTGGCTTTTGTGTCATATCACATTATAAGAATCAAGGGGGCATAGCGATGCCTTCAATTTAAAAAAATTTTGAATTGTGCCACTTATGCGATGCCCTACCCTAGAGCATTGAAAAAGCAATGTTCAAGATTAAAAAAAAAAAGCATCCATCACATAAACAATGTTAAGTGAGGGTACTTAAGTAGCATTGCTAGGAGCATCACAATGTAGCGATACTAGCAAACCATATGCGACATTGGAGTGTCGCATAAGCGATGCCCTGAAAGTACAAAAAAAGAAAAGGAAATCTCTTCGCATGTTTGTGCTCGGATTTGATGTGATAGACACATAGGAGAGAGAGACAGAGAGAGACGGAGAGAGAGAGAGAGAACACACACGGACATATGAGAGAGAGAACAATGCACACAAAGGTATGCATATGCATACACACATGCATATGCATACATACATAGACACATGCATACACACACATATACATACACACACATGTATGCATACACACCTATACACACACAACACTCACATACACACACATGCATACACACACATACACACACATGTACACACATATATACATAAACATACATAGACACACACATACAAATATACACACAGACACATACACTCACATGAATACATACACACACATGCATATGCATACATGCTTACACACACATATACGTACACACACATATGCATACACACACATACACATATACACACACACATACACTCACACATATAAATACACATGCATACACACACATACACATATGCTCCATTTGTAGGAGCACAACTCTCTACACATAGGTATGTTTCATTTTATAATTTATTAATTTTAATATTATTATAGCATAAATGTTTTTAATCATTTTATTTTGTTCATTTTAAGGACATCTATATCGCCTCCAACTTGTGAGAGCACATCACAAGTACCTATGACCACATGTATAGGTAGCTTAGGGCTTGAGTGTGACATAGCACATGATGGTAGTATAGTTTACATCAAGCATAGTTTAGAGTTTACTTGGAAAAATGCGTGGGACCACATAATGGCAAGTTTGTACTCATGATCATACTTTCCAGTCTCTTCCATATGCTCCTACTCGACTGTGATTATTGATGCATATTCAAATCCTCATACCTTATCATTACTTATGCCGTTTTCCGTCTTCCTTTTTTTAAAGGGGGTGTGGGGTATTCGTAGATGCATCACACCTTTACATTTTGAGGAAGAGGCACCCCCTTTGAGAGAGGACAGAGAAATTCATCATGTACCATTACAGAACCAGCTCCCCATTCTATGTGGCAACACTCCAAAATCATTGTAGAGTAGTGGAATCTAATATGCCTTTAGTTTCTATAGTGAATTCTCGAACTTCCTAGGGAGAGCGCTATTTATATCTAAAAATTTAGAAAGCATCATGTAGTCTTTTTCCTTTTATGCGGATATAATTATTTTCATGAATAACAACCATTAACCAAGTCAAGTGATGATGCGAAAGAATATATTTCCATTAAGGGTGTCTATAAAATAAGTTAGAAAATGGCTCAAATTTGTATTTTCATTGGGACCATACAACAAACAAGTGTGGAAAAATTCTGCATCATATATTTTCTCATATGATCTTTTCTCTACAGACTAATCAAGTCTACGGGGATGAATATATTGCACCTTTCTTGTGAAGCGGAAGTTGAATCCCTTGATTGGATCCTTGAAATATTTTTCAGTATATAATAGGAAGACCCATGTTTGAAAGTTTCTTTAAACTTTACTAAATATCATGAAATCAACACGAGAAATGAAAAGAAAGAATGGACCATGAACCTCTTCATCAATAAAGACATTATGCTAAAGCTACATAACACATCTCGTAACCACAACATATCAAGTTAGACTTCATGAAGATATAACTGGAGGTTTGCATATACCCCGGATTATTAGCAAGGATGCAAGGTGAAAACATAATCAAGACTTATACATAGGTCGTGTGATTTGGAAGGATCCGTATGTTACATGGTAATACATGTCATTTCAAATTAAATGAGAACAAACTTTTAAATGAGTGTCTAAACCAAGGTGAACAACAAATGAGCAATACCCAAATCAAAGCACATCATCGAACCTCACCAATCTTAGCTCCAAGGCACAATCTCAATATTCTAATCATACTAAGTTATGAGGAATGTCACAATCGAGA
>CM035435.1:137972168-137987168 GCA_020310875.1 Ceratopteris richardii
ACACATACAATCACATACACACATATACATACACATGCATACACACACAAACACACACAGATACATACATACATATACACACACATACACGTACACACACATATACATACACAAACATACACACACACATACACATATACACACACATACATACATACATACATACACACACATGGACACTCACACATTTACATATACACACATGGATACACTCACATGCATACATACACACACTTGCATACACACACATATCCATACACATACATACATAAACACACATACACATATATATATATATACACACACACACACACACATACACTCACATATACACACATACACATATACACACATATACATACACACACATTGACATACACACATACACATATACACACACATACATACACACATGCATACATACATACATACATACATACATACATACATACATACATACATACATACATACATACATAAATACATACATACATACATACACACATACACACACACATATGCATACACACACATACATATATGTACACACACATGTACAACCACATACACATATATACATATACATGCATACACACACACATACATGTACACGCACATATACATACACACACACTTGCATACAATCACATGCATAAACAAGCATATGCATACATACATACACAGATATACACATACACACACATATACATATACATACACACATATATACACACACACATACATATGTTGATGTATTTCAGTAGTGATGTGTGTGAACACATTAAGGACCATTGGGACACTTTTTTCCCTCTTTATGAGATTTTTTTTCCCGGCTTTTATATACACCTATAATCCTGATGGGTTACTTATCTTTGTACATTCACTTAATAATACATTTAGTATTGTGTGTTGTGGTCTAAGCTTCTTCTTCTTCTTCTTCCTTGTGCTGTTTGTGTGCTTCCTTAGACCTCAAACTCGAACAATTGGTATTAGAGCAAGTCGCGGCTTCATATAGGGCATCGTCGGCACCCCTCTGATCATAGCCTCAAAGTCGCATGAAAATTGGTGAGCATACTTAGGGCAATTAGGAGTTCAAAACATTTTGTTGTGTGGTGTCGAAAGTTTTATATGAACCTGTTTCGGCCTCCCAATGCACTATTGCACGCAATGCCTATGCAGACAATTTTGTCCTTTTCTGCAAAACATATATATAGCTTTTGGTTCGCCAGTCGCATGAAAATTGGTGAGCATAGTTAGGGCGATTAGGAGTTCAAAACAGTTATGTTGTGTCAAGTCGAAATTTTGATATGAGCCCATTTTGGCCTCCCAATGCACTATCGCAATGCCTATGCAGACAATTTTTTCCTTTTATGCAAAACATATATACAGGTTTTGGTTCGCCAGTACAAGCACTCAAAGTTTGCTATAAATTTAGCAGAGTTGGATAGGGTAGTTATGTTCAACTTTTTGAGATACAATCATTTTTCTGCATCAGGGTAATGATGTATTCCATATGTTGGCTGTTGAGGACAAGTTGGATGGTACCAATGACCCATTATGGGCATATATGATGCATTATGTATTGATAGCAACTTTGTTGGGATGGTAGAGATGCTAGTTTCACCACCATTTTGTTCAGATACAACATTGGAAATTTTTTTCATGAATGAAGTTTTGATGTCCATTACGAACGAAAGGTTGAGATGGAACAAAAACAAAAAAATGGGTGGGTTGTCGGACATACTTGGGGCAGTGTGGCCAATCTATCTGTGTAATGCTTTTGGGCCATTGAAACTAGATGCCTTCAGGCAGGCCTTTCATTGTAATACTTCAGAACTCTAACCCCTCTTTTGTGTAATATAGGGGGTCCCATTGGTGATATGCACTTTACTTGTACATGTTCTTTCAATACATTCAAATCCCATGGAGATTAGGTTCAAGACAACTTCCTTGAAAAAAATAAACATTAAATAAAATAAAAATTAATTAAAAAATTTAAATAATGAAAACTTTTTTTAAGTGCAAAAAGTGTTCAACATTAGTACTCCAGCTCGATGATGGAACACTTGAGTACGTGACAATTTTGAAAAGTATATTCTGCCGCCCATTGTGAACACCAAACACCATACGGCCCATACTCGTCACATCAAAGGAATACAAATAGTGTTCCATCATGCAATGCAAACCCACCTAATGTCATGACATCCACCTCAAATTTGTGCACCACTTGATGTAATAGAAGCAAGTCAAACATATAATTTGTATAAAATTGGGACCCTCTTTTTCTCGAGGAAGTCGAATTGTATAGGTTTTGTGAATGTTTAGGATCGTTTCCATGAATCATGGCAACAAAAAGAACATGAAAAGAATCTCGGACCTCAAAAAGGAAATTATGTATTCATCAAAATATAATGATTTGAAGTGGTCTGTATTTGGTACTATTCGGTTGTGATTCTTGATCCAATGAACCACGAATGCTGACCTAATCCTCAAATTATAAACACACAACATTCTAAGGGAGAGTCATCCCTTTGAGAGATGATACCACCATATACAATTATAAGACTAGGTTGCATGTTAAGGGAGGGACATAGGCCGGCAACAATTCCTAAGTCATCCTGATAGTGAACAAGTCTCGATCCCTAGCAAACATCTTCTCTACCCGAGAGAACATTTATTTATCTTCCTCTTTATGATCTTTATCCAATCAAACATGTGAGGCACTAGATCTTGATTTGAATTTACTCACAAAAGCATTCTTTACTGGCCTCACTTGAATGGTCATAAAAAACCTCATTAACACCATTGATTAGTAATATTTACTAAGGAGATGTTCAGTTGCGTTTGCATGCCAAAATTAGGTTTGAATATATGATCTATGGGCAACCATTCAACTGAGTTAACCAAGCTCCTCTTCAAAACTGGTTGTGATATTTTCTGGTCATGACTCAACCAATATCTTGGCTATCAATGTGTCATCAGAGAAAATGTATCGGTAAAACGAGTAAATATAGAGTACATTAAACAGAAACTAGTAGATTCTAGATTGAGATTGCTGGGAAAGATTGGAATTTTTCAAACCTACAAGCTCAAGCACATGGGTCCGAATTTGTATTTTCATTGGGACCATACAACAAACAAGTGTGCAAAAATTCTGCATCAGATATTTTCTCATAGGATCTTTTCTCTACAGACTAAGCAATTGGGGGGGGGGGGGGGGGGGGGGGGGGGGGGGGGCGGGGGGATGAATATTTTGCACCTTTTTTTTTGAAGGGGAAGTTGAATCCCTTGATTGGATCCTTGAAATATTTTTCAGTATATAATAGGATGACCCATGTTTGAAAGTTTCTTTATACTTTACTACATATCATTAAATCAACACGAGAAAGGAAAAGAAAGAGTGGACCATGAACCTCTTCATCAATAAAGACAACATGGTAAAGATCTCGTGACCACAAAATATCAAGTTAGAACTCATGAAGATATAACTGGAGGTCTACATATACCCCGAATTATTAGCAAGGATGCAAGATGAAAACATAATCAAGACTTATACATAGGAACTCGGTCATGTGTTTTGGATGGATCCATATGCTACATGGTAACAGATGTCATTTCAAATGGAAAGAGAACAAAATTTTAAATGAGTGTCTAAACCAAGGTGTACAACAAATGAGCAATATCCAAATCAAAGCACCTCACCGAACCTCTCCAATCTTGGCCCCAAGCACAATGTCATCCTAATCATACTAAGTTATGAGGAATAACATAATCAAGAGGCCTAAAACAACATGTCCTCTTTTAAGATCAATCGTTGATTTTTGAGCTATTTTGTATATAGACTCGGAGTTTGAAGAAACAACATATGCAGCTAAGGGACTCCCTTTATCCCCCAAATTCAAATGTCCAAGTCGAATTGATCTTGTACCCAAAGGACACCTTTTTATCCCCCACATGTGGCTTCCATGCATGCCATCTCTCATACAAAGGCATCTCGTGCATCATCCAATCTCTCTTGGTATTTAAAATCCACAACTCAGTGGGTTCTGGGTCATATCACACTATAAAAATCAAGGGGGCATAGCGATGCCCCCAATTAACAAAAAAAGTGAATTGTGCCGCTTACGCAATGCCCTACCCCTAGGGCATCGCAAAAGCAACATTCAAGATAAGTGATAGTACTTAAGTAGCATCTCTAGGAGCATCACAATGTAGCGATACTCGCAAACTATATGCAACATTGAAGCATTGCATAAGCAATGCCCTGAAAATACAAAAAAAAAAAAGATAAGGAAATCTCTCCGCATGTTTGTGCTGGATTTGATGCAATAGACACATAGAGAGAGAGAGAGAGATAGATAGAGAGAGAGAGAACACGTGGACATATGAGAGAGGGAGAGAACAATGAACACAAAGGTACATACACACATTCATATGCATACATACATACATACACACATGCATACACACACATATACATACACACACATATGCATGCACACATATACACACACATACATACACATGCATACACACACATACACATACACACACATATACATATACACGCATGCACACACACATATATACGTACACCTAAGTAGACATACACATACAAATATACACACACAAATACACTCACACAAATACATACACACACATGCATATGCAGACATACATACACACATGCTTACACACACATATACATACACACACATATACATAGATGTCAACTCAAAAGCCCCAAAATATCACATGGATATGTGCCAAAAATCAGGCATAATTACTTCTCAGGTCATTGACCGACGTCCCTTTGTGACCATAGAGATAGGACAAGGAAAGGGTGCAAGGAGTGTAAAAGCATTGATTGACTCAGGTGCAACAAGTAGTGCAGTTAGACTGTCCTACTGCCAAGACTTGAAGCTGAACATCAATCCCATAGAAGCTTATCTCATAGGATTGGGAGGTGTGGAAACCCCTTGTTTGGGCGAGGTGGAACTTCCCATCTACCTTCAAGATGTTCCAATGAAAGTCAAAGCGCTAGTGTGTCAAGATGAGACCCTTACAGAATCACTTGTCTTGGGTCAAGATTGGATCTATGACCATGCAGTTAACTTAAACCTAAGAAGTCAAATTCTTCAAGTTTGGGTACATGAACAATGCATTACAATAGAATTAGGGAACTGCATGCTCACATATCATGGCACCACACACTCTCTTAGTTCCTCTAAGACTAATCTTCTCGAGCAAGATGTAGTTTGTGTCAAAAGCTCTATGATCCAGACGGACTCAATCATGGAAGGACAATCGCAAAGGCAAGCACAACCTCCTTCTTTTTCGAAGAGTAAAGCATCCCCAGTAGTTCAACCTAAGAAGCAAGCACAACAATTCAAGAGAACTGCTATAGCAAATAGAAAGACACCATTCAACAAGAAAGCAGTTCCGGGCATGATGCAAATCTGGGTATGCAAAGGAGAGAAACCTCCAACCTTGCCCTCACAAACCCCATCCAGGCAATCCAACCAGGCCAGACGACGAAGGAAGAAGCTCGGACAAGCTCAACCACAAGATTTTCAACAAATTTGGGTGCCTAAGAAATTAGTTGCAGCTCAACAAGGGTGATTACACATGTGGGTACCCAGGAAGCTCTTATGTCCGCAACAACCTATGCTCTCCCATACGCGAAAAGTCTCAACAAAGAAGCCAAGGCGAGGAAAAGGTCAGAACCAAACACCAAGAACAAAAGTGAACCAACTAACCTCTCCAACGCGAGTCAGGCGACCAGCCACAAAGCTATGGGTTCGGAAACCGAAAGCATCAGCGGCCCCTACAAAACCAAAGCGCCAACCACAAGGGACACCACAGTCAAGAAACCAGCCAAGGATGAATAGGCCAAGGGTGCTCACTACACAGTCGCAGATCGTTCTGAAATGGATCCCCATAAGGAGGATGGATCAGTTGTCATCTCGAGATCAAATGGATACCTCCACGACAGATGGCATCAACATCCGCAAATAACATCGAAAGCCTCGACGAGCGACAACCATGTGCTCCTTGCACAACCCACTCTCTTGCACCATTCAGGTCATGCATTTCCAAAGTGTGCATTAATATAGGGCCACATTACATGGCCGTGCATAGACACATTTGAGAGTCCCATGCACAAGAGCACATTGACATATGTCAACTATTTTTTTTTATACTAATATCTATCTTCTTGTTTGGTGACATTGTTCCTCAAACAAAAAAAAAAAAAAAAAGAGGGAGAGGAAGCACTTGTTCCCAGGTTTGGCTCATGAAACATGAATGAGTCATGCTTAATTGAAGGTGGAACCATTGATTACTAGACAGTTATCAGTTTTTGATACAAGTGTGTCTCGGCTAGCAGATGATATAATTGCTGCCTTATCTGGTAGATGTCAAGAACTTGGCATGAACATGGCATCACGAACTATGGTTTCCTCTTACCATGGTAGGAGACAGGGCCAAAACTAGTCCAAAAACTATAAAAAGAGCTAGAGAGCTCATTTTTGAGGTTAGCTTGTTAGAGAATAGAGCTTTTGTAAGAGAACCCTTTTGCAATCTAAGCTTTCCATTGTTCCTCTCTTTGGTCTTACTTTGTGCGTGTGTGTGTGCATGTTTGTGTGCTTTCACTCACGTACTTGTGCCTTCACTTGCTCGTGGTCTTCATACCGGTCCTCATGTCTCCGCGGATTGACAAGTAAAGGAGGTGGTGCTTATGCTTGAGCTACAATATACATATACATATACATACACACACACACACACACACACACACACACACACATATATATATATATATATATATATATATATATATATATATATATATATATATATATATATATATATATATATATATATATATATATATATATATATATATATATATATATATATATATATATATATGTGTGTGTGTGTGTGTGTGTGTGTGTTACATAATGAACGTATGTCTAACAAGAGTTCATAAACTATGCCAAAGTGGCTGAAACAAACTTTACAAGACAACAAATTGAGTGTACCTTTACTTGCTAGAACAAGATCAAGCTCTCACCATGCATCAAGTAATTTTGTGGATTATTCTCTTATTGCTACAGCATGTAATGAAGAGCCACTTTCTTTTGAAGATGCATGTGATGATCCACAATAGGAATGGTACTTGGGACTTATGTGAATTGCCAAAAGGAAAGAATGCCATTGGTACAAAGTGGGTTTATAAGATTAAGAGAAAATCTGATGGTAGCATTGATCGCTACAAAGATAGATTGGTTGCCAAAGGATATGCACAACAATATGGCATTGATTATGAGGAAACATTTGCACCTACCTTCACGCATGACTACCATTCGTACCATGGTTGCATTGGCTGCCCATCGAGGTTGGAAAGTGCATCAGTTGGGCATAAAAAGAGCCCTCTTGAATGGTGATTTTCAAGAAGAGGTTTATGTGAAGCAACCTCTTGGATTTGCTATGAAAGGGAAAGAGCATATGGTTTGTCGCTTGCATAAAGCCTTGTATGGTCTCAAGCCAGCTCCACGTGGATGGTATGACAAAATCCATAAGCACTTGATTGCTCTTGGTTTCACATGTAGTATGATTGAAAGCACACTCTATGTACGCAAAAATGGGGCTGATCTTATAGTGCTTGTTCTTTATGTCGATGACATACTCTTGACTGGGTCATGTGATGCAAAACTTGACATTCTTATGGCTGATTTGCAGCATACTTTTGATGTCACTTATCTTGGTCTTTTGAGCTACTATCTTGGCATCCAGTTTGTATCCATTGAGGGGAGAATTGTTATGCATCAAGCAAAGTATTTTGAAAAACTACTTCAGCATTTTGACTTTGAGGATTGCAAGCCAGTTTTGACACCAGTTGAGACAAGATTCAGGTTCTCAGTTGAGGATTCTAGTGATCCATTTGACACTACTCTTTATCAGCAAGCTGTGGGATGTCTTATATATGATGCAACACAAGGATGGATATACAGTATGCAGTTTCCCAGTTGATTCGATTCATGCATAGCCCTGGCACTAAGCATTCGCAAGCGGTGAAACATGTGTCTAGATATCTTAGAGGCACTTTGAGCTTAGGTCTCTTTTATGGCAGAGATGTTCAGCCATGCTTGCATGCTTTTACAGATAGTGATTGGGTTGGTTGTTATGATACTCGCATGTCCACTAGTGGTAATTGCTTTTTCCTTGGAGACTCATACATATCTTGGTTCAGTAAGAAGCAACCTATAGTGGCGACATCGAGTTGTGAAGTTGAGTACAGGGCGTTTCTCACAGCGACAGTGGAGTGTATATGGCTGAGATGCCTATTGATGGATCTTTGCATGGAGATTGATGCTTCTATGCATATTCTCACTGATAGTCAGAGTGCTTTGGCTGTTGCACAAAACCCAGTGTTTCATGCACGAACTAAACATGTTGAGGTGCATTATCACTATGTGAGAGAGCGCCTTCATGCAGGAGATACTGATTTGGCATATGTGCCTACACAAGATAATGTGGCAGACATATTCACCAAAGCTCTTCCATGGGAAAATTTTGAAGCTTTTTGCAAAGCTTTAGGCTTGTTTTGTCGGGGCTGATATGTCACTCCCTGTATGTGTTCACATCATTCGCTCCAGGGGCGTTTGTTACACTTATATGTTCCTTGAGTAGCTTTGATGTGAACCTTTTCCCTATACATGGGCACTTTTTCCTCTAGTGTTAGCTAGAGGTTTTTTCCCCATGTTACCACATACTTGATACTCTCATATGTGGTGGTACTTTGTACTTAGGGATATTATTCAGCTTTTACTTCAGTTCACTTCATTATCAAGAAAGAGCTATTCCAGCCATCGTCTTCTCCATCTGTCTTGCTGCATTTGTGCTCCTTGTGTGTGCTTCCCATGTGTCTCTCACACTTCTACACACACCCAACACTTATACCCTAGTAGAGAATGGTGTAGCTGAAAGGATGAATAGAACTATTCAGGATAGAGTAGTCTCTATGCTACATCATGTGATTAACCTTTCACCTAGTACTACCAAAGATCTGAAAGTGGAACAAGAGTTATGGGGGAAGCCACCATATTATGATCATCTTCGAGTTTTTGGGTGTGAAGAATATGTTCATATATCCAAGAATCTTAGACAAAAGTTGACCCATAAGTGAAAGAAATGCAATTTTCTTGGATATGATCAAGAAGGACAATTTGGATATCGCTTATGGGATCCTAAAACATGTTCATTGATCAGAAGTAGTGATGTCATTTTCAATGAGTCTAAGATGCATAAATAGCCCATTAAGGAGGTTGAAGTGAGAAGAGTGGTGTTTGAGGGTACTACATTTCTAGTTAGCATGCATAAAAATGCTACACATAGGGACGTTCAAGAGAACGTCCAATCAAATCAGTGTGCAAATGTTCCTGTTCAACAACCATTAAGAAGCTCTACATGTGTCTCACATCCACCTAATAGATATGTTCCAGGTTTAGATTTTGTTATGCTAACAGATGCCGGTGAGCCTTCTTGCTAAAAGAGGCTATGGAGAGAGAGGATCATGTCAAGTGGGAGCGTGCCATGAAGAGTGAGTTGGATTCTATTCACAAGAATGGTACTTGGGATTTAGTACCTTTGGCAAAGGACAGGAAAGCTTTACCATGTAAATGGGTATATAAGCTGAAATTCACATCACATAGTGCTTCTCTAAAGTATAAATTGGGACTATATTATGCAGTCGCTCCAAGATCTTGGTTGTAATGAGAGATTCACCAAGATGATTGCGACCCTTCTCGGAAACACATCGACCCAAATTAACATTAATGGCAAACTTTCGAAGGTGATCAAACTTAGAAGATCTATCAGACAAGGATGCCCATTGGCTCCCCTTCTCTTTGCCATTGCCACGGAAGGGCTTAACAGGCTGGTGGAGCATCAAGTGGAAGCTGGTAATATCAAAGGCCTCCGTTTGCCTCATGACCACAATCAGATCACCATGAGACTTTTTGCCGATGATATGAACGCGTTTGTTCACAATGATAGTGCCAGCCTGGAGACGTTTTGGAGGTGTCTGGCTACCTTTTGTGAAGCCTCTAGATCCACAATCAACCACTCTAAGACTGCCTCCTTTAGAGCTATCGTTGGGTCACAACCCGACCTTCTCATTGATAATGGCTGTCAAATCATTCCGCAGGGCCAAATTTTTCGGCTTCTTGGGATTCCCTTGGGGTTTGGCATCTCTATGGAACAGCGGTGGAACTGGGTGCTGGCCAAACTCGAAAACAAGCTTAACTATTGGAGAGGTATGCAAATCAATCTTGTTGGTCATGCTATGGTTATCAACACGTTCCTCTTATCATCTATCATTTATTTCCTTTCTTGTTGGAGACCAAAAGAGCAAGATCTATCTAAATTGGATAGTATTTGTAGAAACTTCCTTTGGACGGGCGACCACAATAGGAGGGGGGTGCCTAAAATCAAATGGTCCATCTGCACCAGCCATAGAGATAGTGGGGGGCTTGGTATCTTTGACATTGGGTGCATGGCTAACAAACTCGTGGCCAAATGGATGATTAAGGCTTGGTGCAATGTGGAGGCCTCCTGGGCCAAGTTGATCTTCAGAAACAAGAATGAGTTGGCTCTCATAGGTTTCCCAAATTGGAAGAATCTTGACATCTTGACCTTGCTGTTTTCCCCGATCCTGTCTTCCCAAAAGGCTCAAATCTCGTGTGCTCCCTATGGGAGAGTTGGAATAAAGTCAAAAGCTACACAAGAATAAGTGAAGACTAGAAGTGGGCAACCGGTATCAGACAAAACAACTCTATCTGGTTTCCGATCCATGGCATCCGGAGTGTGGAATCTTGGAACATTCAAAATGCCAAGAAGTTATGGAACAAAGGCTTCAAAAAATGGAAACATCTCTGGAAACAAGACACCAACCGTTGGATCAACTTCGAGGATATTGACCCTTGCGTCAACATTTTGTATGAAGAATGGAACACTTTGCAAAGCAGATGTCTCACCTGGGACCAACACAAAGTTCGCCTTCTCATGGGACACCACGTCGAGCTCGCTTGGTCTCAAATGGCACAATGGGAATAGCCTATCAAAAATCTCGAACATCAAAGAAACGATTGACTATCAGGTTAACCTCAACAAGAAGTGGTGCATGTCATGGACACGGCTTCGGTGGGACATGAAGTTCATGGCTATCTGGCACCCCCTCATAGAAATCAAAAGGTATGTCCTCTTATGGCAAATTCTTCATCATGGAATCTGGACCAACCTTAAGGCTAACAAATTTTGTGGGATTCCTCCCTGGTGCAAACGCTGCTACCAGTCTATCAAAGATGTTTCACACATCTTCTTTACCTGCCCCAACTCCAACAGACTCTGGCAGATGGTTGGAAAGAAAATTAGACTTTAGAAACATCTCAGTTGGCAGCACGCCCTGCTAGGAGAAGCGATCGGCTACTCCGTGACTCTCTGGAACGCCATTAGAGGGGAGGTCCTATGGAAAATCTGGCGGGAAAGATATTCTTTCAACTTCGATGACTCCCCCAAAGAGTGGTCAATTGAGAAATCATTATTCCTCCTTGGCAAAAGGATTGTTAACTATAAGAAATCCCCCCCCTTCAGGCATCATCAAGTACTCCTTTTGATCAATAACAAGCTTAAACCCAAGTGGGCCCCACATGAGGGTGATGAGAGGGTGATTAACCTTCTTTGTAATGCCATCTAAGCTCTGTAAAAGCTTCCCCTACTCTGTGGGATTTAGGGGGTCCCATGGGCACTAGTCCCCTTCCCTTGTACTTTTCTTTATTTAATTCAAGTCCGGGAGAGTAGGCTAATGCCGAACTTCCTTTATATTAAAAAAAAAGGTTTGATGCTTTTATGAAGTCTCAAGGCTATTCTCGAAGCAATGAGGATCATTGTATTTACACCTGCAAATCCATCAAGGAAGCTATAAACTTCCTTGCCTGCCACTCTTTCTAATAGATGTTCAATGATATGAAGCGGATAACTATCTTGATTAGTGGCTGTGTTAACCTTCTTCAAGTTAATGCATACCTGCAACTTTCCATTATTTTTGGGCACCACTACAATGGGGGGAACCCATTTAGTGTTCTCAATCTCATAGATAAATCTAGCTTCTACCAACCGATCTATGTCTTCCTTGATCTTGACGGCATAATTATCATTATATGTGTATGGCTTCTTCTTAGAGGGTTTGGCTTCTAAGGTCATGGGGATCGTATGTGAGCATATGTCAAGGTCGACTCCTTTTAGGTCCTTATAGCTCCATGCAAACACATCTTTGCATTCTCTTAATAAGTCAATCAACTCTCTTTCCTCTTCTTCACTCAAGTTGTGTCCTATGTACGTGCATCGTTCTTCACCTTCCTCTATGGTCACAATAATTTTCTTAGTCACCTCTTTGTTATCGTAGGCCTCTCCTTCTAGTGTTTCATTTTTAGGCATCCTTATCGTGACTTTTCTATCTTCTATCTTATACTTCTTAAAATTTTCAAGGACCTCAAACAACGATTCTTCCTCTTCTGGTGAGGCTTCTCTCTTCTTTCTTTTCTTGCCTTCACTCTTGGTGGTTAACTGTGTGGCTAACCTTACCTCGTTCATAAGCTCTTCTCATCCTTGAGGATGAGCTTCTACTTCGTATAGGTATTCTTCTTAGCCCAAAAAGGATCCATAATAATTGATAATAGATCTGAGTCACTCAATTGTTCAATTTCTTCCATACTAGGCTCACACTCTTCTATAACGAAATCACACATGAGTGGTTCAATTGTGAAAACCAAAATGTCATAGCCTTCTTCATCACAGTGTGGTGTCCATTGTTCTTCATTGATGACGACATCCATTGTGGCTAGAGTTTCAGACCAACCATGAGGTTCAAACTCTTCGTCTGGAAATACTACAGGTGCACAGGTTGGGTCTCAAATTGATCTATGAGTTTTGTTTGCACCTACCTCTCTCGCATTCTCCCTTTTTTGTTCTTCAACTACAACTTTGCACATCCATAATTGAGTGTCTTCGTGCATCCATGAGGATCCTAATTCTATGGAATGCACTGACTCTGTGTCTTGTGTGGCTCCATGGATGGGATTCCATTGTATAGGGTGCACGTTTATGTGAGAGTAATCCTTGAGATTGACTTTGGTTGTAACTCGTAAGTGTTGTAGATAGAATGAATTGGTTCCCCAATCTTGCACTAACTGCAACTGTCTCATGAATGGTCTTCCCAAAATCATCTCATAGGCATTGTTTTTGCTAAAGTCACATATAGAAAAAGTATGTTCAAACTCTACACTACAAGTAGTGAGAGTTATTCCTTCTAGCAGCCCTAAGGGTCTCTCTATTTGACCATTGGCCATTTGCAATTTCATTCTTGTCGGCCTGAGTGCTGGTTTGCCCCAATGCTTCCATAGGGAAGTGGTAACAATTGCAACTCTTGTGCCTAAGTCCAAAATAGCCTTGGTTGTATATCCTTGATAAGTGGTTGGAAGATAGGTGTTTCCTTCTTCACCTTTGCTCATGTCTCCTATCTTGTCCAAGGGTATTTCAGGAACTGTTCGATGTGATCCTACTTGGGAATGGGATTTGGCTACATTGGGTACTTGGTGGCTACATGTTTCCACAATTCTGGCATAACCTGAGTAGCTCTTCTAAAGTGAGATTGCACTGCACTTTAGTGTTCTTCACTACTTCTGTATTCCTAGGTATGACTGAGTCTTCATTCCTTATCATGACCGTGGGTGCTCTCATATAGGTGGATTTTGCCTCCCAAGGTCATGTGAAATGAGGCAGTTCTTGTAAGGATTTAGACTCGATTTCTAGCCACTCACTTGATTCGGCATCCTCTTGCTCTCCATAAATGGAAGGAATATCTTGTGGGAATTGATCATGAAAGTCATCCACAAGTTCAATGGGGGGAGGATTTTCACTTTGCTTAGACTATTTCTCTTCTTGATTTTCTCTGAGGAATTTATAGAAGAAGAGGTTCCTGACTCGATGGAGTTGGGAACATAAGCATCCTTGGGGGAAGGCCTATCCTTTCACTTCTGGTGTTACTCACTTGCAATGTAGCTTGCTTTCTTGACTCAGCTATCATCCGTTCTAATTTCTCTAATAATCCGTCAAAATGTAATTGAGTTTTGGTTGAACTAGAGAAATTGAAGAGGCGACTAGCTTCAAACATGGTTTGATCCAACTCTACCATCTTAGCACAAAGCTTGGTTCATTCAATCTCTAGATCAGCTCTAGGCTAACACTTTTCGTGGTCTATCACATTTGGCTCTTCTTGGATTCTGGCATGATATGCTTTAAGCATCATGTCTAGGTCTTTATGAGTGGGATCTACTAAGAGTGATCCTACTCTAGGTGGTGGGGGGACTATATGTGGTGGATTAGAAGGTGGTGGATTAGAGGGTGAGGGGGATGGTGGTGGTGGTGGTATGAGAGAGTGCATTTGAGATGTGAGTTCAACTATTTTGGCTTTTGTCTCTTTTAAGCTTTCCTTAATTTCACTCATCTTCTTAGACCATTGCCTTTTCATTCTCTCTCGGCTATCTTTCCATGCCCTCGTCCTTTTCTTGGTTGTGCTCTCAATCTCACTAACTTCAGAGTTCTTTTCTTGAGTTAGGCCTGGGTTCTACTTCAATGCCTGAGCTCTAGTAACCACCTACACTCGGGTGTATATTTATATGTATATGTATATGTATATGTATATGTATATGTATATGTATATGTATATGTATATGTATATGTATATGTATATGTATATGTATATGTATATGTATATGTATATGTATATGTATATGTATATGTATATGTATATGTATATGTATATGTATATGTATATGTATATGTATATGTATATGTATATGTATATGTATATGTATATGTATATGTATATGTATATGTATATGTATATGTATATGTATATGTATATGTATATGTATA
>CM035435.1:137992168-138042168 GCA_020310875.1 Ceratopteris richardii
CCTTCTGCCGTTGTAATGGGGATCTGGATGTTTTTACCTGACCGTGGTCGTGTTTGGAATCTTCGTAGATCATATTGAACTGGAGACCTCCTAATGGCGGTCCGAACTGCTTCTACTACCCCATATGTCTCGGCCATTAATAAGAGACCTTCACTATATTCTGAGTCAACTCCTACTTCTTCCAACAGCTGAGTCATGAGTACCCTATTGCTCTGTTCGGTGAGCAGTTGTTGCGATCGCACTCGTTCCATGATTTGATACAGCCTTCGGAGTTCTGCTGTATAAGCTGGGGCTTCAGTGGTCTCCTCTTTGTTTGCTCCTTCTTCTTCTAGATGTCCTTGTTGTTGACCTTGCTGATCGTCACCCCAATGTACATGGCGACCTTCTGTGGATTTTCTCCTTCTTTGTGAAGATGTGCCTTGTTCTTCTGTATCTGAATAAAACTCTACATCAGAGAGTTGTGTACTTTGTAAGAATGCTTCGAAGTCATGGGGATCTATCCCTTCAACGTCTACAGTTGTAGCAAATTCAAATTCAGATGGAGCAGGGGGAGCCGAAGGGGCAGCTTGTGTTGTAGTTTCAGATCCAGACCGGGGTATTCTAATGGTAAAGGGAGGTACAGTGGCCTCCCCTCGTGGCGATACTTCAGGAGTAGTCAGAACTTCACGTGTCTGGACACAAGGGATCGAACCCCTCATGCGCTTGGATTGATGTGTGGACGTCTTGAGCTTCTTAAACATTTGTAATTGTGCCCAAGTTAAGGCACGTTCAATGGGTACATCGTATGCTAAGCACCGGTAGATAATGCGTGTGATTGCACAGCAACCGTTCACCACTAATTTCCTAGAAGACCTTTTATTTGCTTCATACAACTGCTCTATAATCCATACAGGAAGCTTAATTGGTAACGCACCTGTCTCCGCTAAGTAGAGAGCGAACCAAATTCTTTTGTGCGGTTGTGTGAAGTGGTCTTGACCGGGGAAAGCAAAATGTTGCATGCACATACGGAGAGGGATGGACACGTTTGGTGTGAGTGCTGCCATGTCTTTAAGCTTCAGTAGTTTCCTATCCTTCATGTTAGTAGGAACGAGAGCATCCTTCTCAGAAGGTACATGTGTGCCGTGCATATTCAAAGCAGAGCTCACCAACTCCAAGGTAAGTTCAAACCTCTTTAACTCGTTGTTGCCCAACAAGGAAGGAAGAACAAACGATCCTGGTTTGTCCTTTTCTGCATTAGCCTGTAATGTTGAGACCAGATAGTAGCATCGGAGGAGGTCTGGTTTGGGTAATGGTGCCTCGAAGTACTCAGCTAGCCCTGCACGTTGCCATATGGTCTGAAGATCCTGTGTGTTCTGTAGAGTCTCAAACTCCTTGGAGAAGAATTGGAATCTGACCCAAGATCTGTCATACTCGCACTTAGACTCCCATATATACTTGGCCTCTCCTAATGGGCCTGGCATGCCATTGAACCAATGAGAATTGGCATGGACTCTTTCTGTGATCCCTATGGGTGGATCCGGTATCGAGATCTGCTGAAGGTGTTGCAGCTCCACAGGTCGTTCAGTTGGTGGCACATCAATAGGTAGACTATCCACATCAATTCCTGGAGTAATTATTCCTGCCTGTGAGCTCGGACCTGTTGCTTCTGCCATGAGAGTGCTTGTAGTTGTTGATGCTTATCTGCTAGAAGAAGAGAGAGGCACATTAGCATTGCATTGGAAACAGGATGTTATGGTGTTCCCTCCACAATACCAACATGACATTCCGAGTGGTTAGAGGTTAGTAGGTGAAGTGTTCGTGATGTGTGTACAAGTGGGTTAGTAGGTTAGGGTTCACTCTAGATGCATACTTTGGTTGTGCAAAGTTCTCAGAATGCACCTACATCAGAGGGAAAGGATTTACAAAGGTGGGTCAGGGGGTTTGATATGGGGTTTAGGTCTCCAAACTTTGATGTTGGAATCGTTGCTTTTATTGGCGATGATGTGTGAAGGTTTGCGGACTGGAGTGTATTGGGTTTGGGGCCTTTTGGGTACCCATTTCCAAACATTCCGTGACGTGACCGAGAATGCCGTGGTGTGGAGTGTAGTTGTTTGCCTTTGGATGGGAGCCAATAGGACTCGTGAGTGTTGGTTTGATCTAGTGGTTGGAGGTGAAGTTATTTGAGCTGGTAAGCAGGTCTTGGGCACCCATATTTGTCTAGCCTTTGGGATAGCCTTCATTGACTGCTTTGGAACCCAAATAGAAATGGTTTGTCTAGATTGATGCCTAGGGTACTCCTTTGCTGTAGTCCTCGACACTGTAGCTTGCTTGATGCCTCTTTGGAATCCTGTCTCCAAAGCCGAGGGTTGTTCACCTTTGCGTATCCAGATCTGCTTCATGCCATGGGTATTCTCTATTGTACTAGTTGGTGTTCATTCTTCTTGGTCCTCGGGCTCCTGTGTATCTTGTATTTTCTGGCTTGCTTTCCTCGAATTCTCTTTGGAAAAGAAGGGAACTCCTTGTTGACTTCTGTACCTTTGTCATGAGTGGCAATCCCTTGCACCATAGCACTTTGGTCAGGAGTAGCATGGTTCATTTCAGGTGGACTCCTGGAAGGACCAGGATTCGGTGCCTCTTCTAGCGGCCTATGTGCTTGATTTTCTAATTCAATCGTGATGTGGTTTTGGCCTACCCATGCCTGAAGAAGTCCACTTCTTAGGTTGAGGCTGACTGTATGATCATAGATCCAGTCTTGGCCCAGGACAAGAGGTTCGGTAAGATCCTCGTCTTCACACACTAGCACTTTGATTGCCATTAGCACCTCTTGAATGTAGAGGGGAAGTTCCACCTCACCAATGCAAAGGGTTTCCACACCTCCCAATCCTATGAGATATGCCTCTATAGGATTGATTTGTAATTGAAGCTCTTGGCAGTAAGAAAGTCGAACTTCACTAGTGGCTGCTCCTGAGTCAATTAAAGCTCTCACTGTCCTTACACTCTCTCCTTGTCCTACTTCTAGGGTTACAAAAGGCCGTCGGTCGATTATTCTATGGGAACGTCCACCTGAAGCCTCGCACATGGCCATAGGATAGCCTACAGATTCTTGAGTGTCAGGCATAGGCGGTTCTCTGCCTTGTCTCCTCAATTTCATTCGTCGGATGCGTTCTAAAGCTTCTGCCTGTGCTTCTTCTCTAATTCGTTTCTCTTCTTCTTTACGTTTCTTGGCAGTGTTGAGTCGATTTAGCATCTCTTCAGTCAGGGGTTCTTGATATAACTTGACTCTGCATCCACTTGTGTAACTTGGTAGAATATCACCCTCTAGAGTGGCTAGTTGAACTGCTCCACTTGTGGAGATTCTATTGATAATCATTGGCCCATAACCTCTCTTCTCTAACTTCCGTGCATGTTGCTTCAAGGTGTAGACTAAGACTAGGTCTCCTGCTTTCAAGCCCTTATCCTTGACGTGTGCATCGAAATATGCCTTTTGCCTCTTCTTGGCTGCATAAATTCCTGCTGCAGCCCTCAATCGTGTTTCACCTAGTCGTTCAAGATCGAAGATTCTAGAGGACAACTCATGGCCTGTCCAATCATGCTCTTGTGCTACTTTCAAGGTTGGTATCAAAAATTCCAATGGTAGCACTGCATTCTGGCCGAAAACCATTTGAAAGGGCGTGGCTTGGAGTACCGTTTTATAGGCAACTCTGTATGCCCAAACAGCATGGTGTAGCTGTTTGTCCCAATCCGAGCGTTTGTTATTCACTAATTTGGTTAGCACATTGCATAGAATCTTATTTGTGCTTTCGGCTTGTCCATTAGCTTGTGGGTGATAGGGGGCAGACTTCTTGTGTATCACCAAGAACTGTTGTAGCAAATTTTCAATAACTTCATTCAAGAAGTGAGTCCCTCTATCACTGACTAGCTCTATAGGTAATCCATACCTGGTGAACACATTCTCAAACAAGAACTTAGTTGTTGTTTGTGCATCGTTCTTTGTAGTGGCTTTTACTTCTACGCACTTGGTTAGATAATCCGTGGCCACAATGATATACTCAACATGTGAACCCTTAGCTGGGGGATTAATAGGACCAACAAAGTCTATTCCCCACTTAGAAAATGCACGTCCACCCATCATAGGTTTCAATGGCATCTCATCCTTGCGTATAGGATACTGAGTTCTCTGACAAACATCACACCGTTTCACATAGGTATGTGCATCCATGTGAAGGGTTGACCACCAGAAGCCCGCAAATAGTATTGCCTTGATCACCCGATCTAGTCCAAAGTGTCCTCCTGCTACACCTTGGTGAGCAATTTCCAAGATCTTGAGATATTCACTCTCATGGACACATAGTCTCAGGTAACCATCTTTACCACGCTTGTATAGATTATCACCAATGATTGAGTAATCTAGGGCTTCTTGTTCTAGACTTCTTTGTCTCGTCAGGGTCATATCTGGAGGGAATGTTTTCGTCCTCAAGAAGGCTACTAATGGTTCACTCCAATCTGGCACTATGGACACTTGGTAAAGAGTGGCATGTTATAGAGGTGGTTTAGTGCAACAGATTGGGCATTCTTTACACATCTTATGTACATCAGCTTCCATATTAGGCCAATGCACTTCGAGTCTCCTTAGTGTCTGTAGGGTTCGTTGTTTTGAGTAGTGTTGCTCTATTGCACCTACGTGTGCCAACTGCAACCATTTAGCGTACTCATCCTCTTCCACACAACAAGCCAATATCCCTTGATATGTCTGTTTGTACATACTTCCTGCCATGATATGGTACTTCTGGGCTTTTACTACCTCTCTACCTTGAGTGTTTATGACTGGGTGATTAGGCCCGTATGTCAATACTAGCACTAATGGCTTAGCCCACTAAGGTACAACTTCCAAATTAAACAAGTAAGCGTCAGGAAGGTCATCTGATACTCCTTGTGGGGCTTCTCCCGATGTGAGCCTAGAGAGATGATCTGCTCTCAAATGAGTCTTGCCTTTTCTCACCACTACCTCAAAGTCATATTCCATTAGTAAGAGGAACCATCTCACCAATCTACCTGTGTTGCATGGCTTGTTCACCAAGTAAAGTAGAGCTTGATGATCAGTAAAAAATTTAAACTTATTTGCAAGCAAATAATGTCTAAACTTTTTAACCGCATACACCATGCCTAATCCCTCTTGTTCGGTAGTGGTATAGTTTCGTTCAGCCGCATTCAACTGTCTACTAGCATAGGCAATTGGAAGATCCATATTGCCTGCACCCGTAGGTTGTGCAAGTACACATCCAATAGCATAATTGGATGCATCCACATGAACATGGAAGGGCCTATTCCAATCTAGTGTAGTCAAGATTGGTGCTGAGCATAATCGCCATTTGAGCTCATTGAAAGAGTTCTCACATTCCTCAGTCCACTCAAAGTTTGTCAGAAGTCCGTACAGAGGCTTTGCAATGATGGCATACATGTGAATGAAACGTCGGTAATAACCACAATGCCCCATGAAAGCTTGCACTTGACATTCTTTGGCCTAGGTAGTTCTGCAATAGCCCTCACCTTCTCTTCGTCAGTGGAGATGCCGTTCTTTGACACTATGTGTCCTAAAATCTTTCCTTGCCTGACCATGAAAACGCACTTTCTGGGTTCAGGCAAACTTGATATTCTCTACATTTGTCAAAGATTTGCCTGAGTTCAGGTATATGTGTTTGTCTAATGTTGGAATGAGCACAGAGATCATCAACATAGACTTCCAAATTCTTTCTCAGGAACTCTTTAAACACATGGCACATCAATCTCTGGAAGGTTGCGGGAGCATTGGTAAGCCCGAATGGCATTACCCTAAAAGCGAATATGCCCCACTCTATGGCAAAAGCCGTCTTATGTTGATCTTCTGGTGCAATAGCTACTTGATTGTAGCCAGAGAATCCATCTAGGAAGCTGTACACTTCCTTGCCGGCTACCCTTTTTAATAAATGCTCGGTGATAGGAAGCGGATAACTATCCCTGATAGTGGCTGCGTTAACCTTCTTCAAGTTAATGCATACACGTAATTTACCATTCTTTTTGGGCACCACTACAATGGGGGACACCCATTCAGTGTGCTCAATTTCATAGATAAATCCAGCTTCAACCAAGCGGTCTATCTCTTCTTTGATCTTGGCAGCATAGTTGTCATTGTATGTGTATGGCTTTTGTTTAGAAGGTCTGGCCTCTGTGGTCATGGGAATCGTATGGGCGCATATGTCAGGGTCTACACCTTTCAAATCTTTGTAGCTCCAAGCGAATACATCTCTGTACTCTCTTAGCAAAGCTATCAGCTCATGCTCCTCTTCCTCAGTGATTTCATGTCCTATGTAAGTGCACCTCTCTTCTCCTTCTTCTATGGCTACCACTACCTTCTTGGTGGTTTCTTTGTTATCATAGGCCTCTCCTGCTTGTGCATCGCGTTTTGGCATTCTTACCATGACTCTCCTATCTTCTATTGCATACTTCTTGAAATTTTCAGGGACCTCAAACACGGATTCTTCCTCCTCTGGTGCGGCTTCTCTCTTCTTCCTTTTCTTTCCTTCACTCTTAGTGGTCACTCGTGTGGTTAATCTCACATCATTAGTGAGTTCTTCATGTCTCTATGGGTAAAATTCTACTTCATAGAAATATTCTTTGTCTGATGCAAAGGGTGGATCCATGATGATTGACTCAAGATCAGAGTCACTTGCATCTTCAAATGCATCAGGGCTAGGTTCGCATTCTTCTAAAACTGCATCTCCCATGATTGGCTCTATGGAGAAGACAGAAATGTCATAGCCATCCTCATCACAGTGGGGTGTACATTGCTCTTCATTGATGGCTACATCCATAGTTGCTAGAATTTCTGCCCAGCCGTGAGGTTCAAATTCTTCGTCCGAAAATACTACAGGTGCATAGGCTGGGTCTTGAACTGATCTATGTGTTTCCTTTGCACCTACCTCTCTGGCTTTTTCTCTTTTCTCCTCTTCCACTGCCACTTTACACATCCATAAGTGAGTGTCTTCATGCATCCATGAGGATCCTGATCCTATGGAATGCACCGATTCCGTATCATCTTTGGCTCTATGGATGGGGTTCCATTGGATAGGAGGAACATCTCTATGAGAGTAGTCCTTGAGATTGACTTTGGTTGTAACACCTAAGTGTTGCAAATACAAGGAATTGGTTCCCCAATCCTGCACCACTTGCAACTGCCGCATAAATGGTCTCCCCAAAATCATCTCGTAGTAGGCTTGGTTCTTGCTAAAGTCACATATAGCAAAAGTATGCTCGAAATCAACACCACATGTAGTGAGAGTTATTCCTTCTAGCAATCCTAAGGGCCTCTCGATATGACCATCGGCCATCTGCAATTTCATTCTCGTTGGCCTGAGTGCTGGCTTGCCCAATGCTTCCATAGGGAAGTGGTAGCAATTGCAACTCCTGCACCTGAGTCTAGAATGGCCTTGGTGGTGTATCCTTGATGGGTGATAGGAATATATGTGTTTCCCTCTTCACCCTCACTCATGTCTCCTATTTGGTCCAAGGGTATTTCTGGCACTGTTCTCTGGGATCCTACCTGGGAATGAGGTTTTGCTATCTCTGGTACTTGTTTGGCTACATGTTTCCATAGCTCTGGCCTAACCTTGAGTAGTTCTTCTAAAGTGAGATTGCACTGCACCTTAGTGTTCTTCACTACCTCCGTGTTCTTAGGTATGAATGAATCTTCGTTTCTTACCATGACTGTGGGTGCTCTCATACAAGTGGACTTTGCTTCCCATGGGCCTGTGAAGTGGGGTAATTCTTGTAGAGAGTTAGACTCAAAGTCTAATCTTTCCTGAGATTGGGTGCTCTCCTGCTCCTCATAAATGGATGGGATGTCTTGTGGGAATTGGTCGTGTGCATCATCCACAAGTTCAATAGGAGGAGGGACTTCACTTTCTTTAGCCCATTTGTCTTCTTGAATCTCTCGTAGGAATTCGGGTGTGAACCGATTCATAGAAGATGATGTGTCTGGCTCCGTAGAGTTAGGCACATAGGCTTCCTGGGGAGGAATGCTTATTCTATCACTTGCCTTCTCCTTAGCCTGGGAGTTGGCTCCTTTTCCAGACTTTGCAATTAACATCTCCAATTTGTCTAACAGACCATCAAAATGCAATGGTGTTCTAGTGGAGCTAGAGCAAGTGAAAAGGCGACTGGTCTCAAACATGGCTTGAGCCAATTCCACCATCTTGGCACACAACTTAGTTCGTTCAAGCTCTAGATCAGCTCTAGGGTAACATTTCTCATGATCTGTTACATTGGGTCCTTCTTGGATTCTAGCCTGATATGCTTTAAGCATCATGTCTAGATCTTCAGGAGTGGGATCGGCTAAGACTGATCCTACTCGGGGTGGTGGTTGGGTTACGTGTGGTGGATTGGTGGGTGGAGGAATGAAGGGTGAAGGGGATGGTAGTGGCGGGGATGTGTGAGAGTGCGTTTGAGATGTGATTTCTATGATTTTGGCTTTGGTTTCTCGTAGACTTTCCTCAAGTTTGCTCATCTTTCTTGCCCATTGCCTTTTCATACGTTCACGGCTATCTCTCCAAGCTCTTGTCCTCTTCTTATTCTGACTCTCAGTCTCGCTAACCTCCGCAGTCTTTTCCTGGCCTAAGTCTTGGTTTTGCTTAAGTGCCTGAGCTCTCGTGATGACTTGTACTGGAGCCGTGGAAGTCACACTTCCCGTGGAGTCTACCACTAAGCCAATAACATTGATAGGAGCAACTTTTGGTATATTGGCGGGGTTCTTGGGACACTCTCGTAACAAATGCTCCTTTCCACAATCGGGACAAAAGCCTTGAATTGTCACAGATTGGGTTTGTGTCGGTGCAGGTAGAGGGCAATCACGAATGAGATGATCTCCCTGACAACAATAGCATGGCCCTCTAGGGAATGGAGGTCTCATCGGCCTAGGTTGGGATCTCGAGTTGGGGTTGGCATACATGACGTTTGCGTATGCTGGCTCCCCACTAGATTCATTCGGTTCTTCATAATAATATGACTCACTATGCTCTGGTGATTGCATGTAGTAGGCCTGGGGGCTCTCAACATGGGTGGAGTCAAAGCTATGATCACTTGGATCACTTTCTGAAAGCGATAATGTCACTGGCACTAAAGCTCTATTTAGATTTTCTTCTGCCGCTGCATACTTTACTGGAATCACATTGGTGGGGGCAGGAGGTTGCTGCGCTAGGATTGGTTGCGATCTTTGTTGCCCTTGATAGGGTGGTTGATAGATTTGCTGGGACCTAGCATACTGTTGTTGTGGGTAATGATTAGGGTACTTTCCTTGTTGTGGATATGGCTGAGAATAATTTTGTCTAACAACTTGTTTGTTATATGGACAGTCTTGTGTTGTGTGATTGGTGTACCTCCTTTCTATGGTGCAGTACTGGTTGTTAGGGTTCACTTGGGGTTGAGCCATGATGGGGCACACATTAGCCATATGGTCTCCTCCACAGGTATAGCATCGTTTTCCGGGGGCAAATCTAGGAATCTGCTTGCTAGAGACACCTAATTTCAGAGCTACCTTTTCTGCTAGATCCTCAATTGATGTGGATTGTGAGGAAATGAGGCTACTAGAACTATCTGAATCTTTATAGATTTTTGAGAGCTCTAATTTCTCCCCTAGATTATCCTCAATGTCTATGCACATGCGTACACATTCTTCTATGGATCTAGGGTCCTTCAGGTACACATATGATCTTAGTTTGGTGCTTAACAATCCATCTAAAAATAAGGCCACTTGCTTGGCTGGAGTGGGTAACTCTGGGGCCGGGCATCTCTCTAGATATTGCCTAAATCTTTTGCCTGTGAGCCTCACTGTCTCTTGAGATGTTTGTTTGAAGCTGTATATCAGGGAGGATGTGTTATGTCTTATGCCACTTTTAGAGAATTCGATAATGAATGCCTCTAGAAGTTGATCTATGCTCCTAAAATGCCTCTCGTGTAGTGGTTGAAACCATGTCAGGGCGGTGTTCCTAAGGGTTAGACCAAAGGCATTGTACTGCGTGAACAGATCTTCAACTTGTTTAGCTCTCAAGACTTGCCTAAACTCAGCTACATGATCGTAGGGGTCTCCAGTGCCATCGAAGTAGTTTTTCATGGACTTAACTAGCTGGGTCGGTCTCAAGGTCCTCGTGTGCTCTCTCGGTCTCGGCAAAGGGAAATCATCGGCATTTCTTCGGTTCCCTGGGGCTCTATGTCCCTTAGGTCCCACTCTATTTGTTTCCGTTCTCGTTCTTTCTCTTCCCCAAGAGTTGGCAAAGCTTACCTCAGGTCTCTCTCTACTCCTTTCTCTTTGAGTCCCATGAGCTTGAGATGTTCCAGCTCCTTGGTGACCATAAGACACATTGGATCGAGGTTGGGAAAAATCAAATTCTCCCTTCCAAGTGTATGCGTGTCTTCCATGCTCAGAGACCACAAAGATTCTCTCAGAAGCACCATCTAAGTAGGTCACCTTGCCTGGGCTATCAGGATCTTTGAACTCATAGATGGCAAGAGCTCCCACTTCATTAGACTTTTCAAGCTTGTACCTCCAAAAAGCCTCATCCGTTTCTTGGTTCCAGAGCAATTCTATGCTCCTATTATCCTCAGCTCCTTTCCTAAGTTCCCTTGCTCTATGTCACCTAATTCAGGTTCAGAGATTATGTTACCAAACTCATCCGTCCTTTCAGGTTGGCTGGTGACCACATACATTGTTCCTTCTTTATCTATGTATGAACCATTTTCAAACTTGACTACGGGGTGTTCTAGTCCAATGGGCTGATTCGGATTTTTAATTAGGACAACAGATCTTCGCAGACCATCCTCATAGATGCGTGCACCTAGGTGGTTGGTCTGGATGTATTCCAATTGAGTCTTGTAGGGACCTTCAGGTCTTTCTAGGTATGCCATTCCTGAGCTACCTAGAGGTCTTTCCATGCTATACGACCGTCAGAGTCACTAGTTTCTGAGTCTAGAGCGTAGGGGTAATTACTCAATTGTTGGGCCCAAGATCTGGCTGTATGGTTGACGCTAGCCTCGGATGATCTAACACTTAGACGGTCTCTCCCTAGGTGTCTACCTGATCTCAGGTTCATATGGCCTTTGTACGTTGCTGATTCTTTGGTACCAATCACTTGTTCCTTTTGAGTTCCTTTGTATGTGTTTTCTTGTTTTTAATTAAGCATCGTCAGGAGCACTTAAGTGTGTCATATTTGATGTTCTGCATCTGCTTAGTTTAAGTTCTTTTCCTTTAAGTTATCCCTTGACTGCAATTTAGCCTATCCTTGCACTTGAGAAATTAAAGGCTCTTCAAACTTGAGTGTTCCTATCGTACCCCTAGTCAATGAGGACAACTACTCGCACTTAGCCTATGCTAAGAATGGACTGAGGGGGTTAAGAGATGTTCCAACCTCAAGTCGCTCCTCCTGGTGATGCTGGTCTACCCAGGAAGCACGTTCCCAAGCTTGTTCGCCCTGGCACTTACTTTGCTTCCTCCATAAGCTCTCGATGATCCTGTAAGAACCCCAAGTTTAGCTTCAATTTGATCCTTCAATTGACAGACAATTTATTTCAGACACTTTTTAATGACCCTTGTTCCCCCTTTTGTATTGCTAAAAGAAAATTCCTCTAGAGCTCCCTTGGTGTACCTACCCCTTAGTGTGTCAACTTCAAAATATCATATCTGAAAATCAACGCATTATCTTTATAAAAAATAGTTGAGGGCGTGTAGTATATGCCACGAGCTTTCGGACAAGCCCTAGAGCTCAAAAAATGGATTTCGTATGAAAAAGTTATGACCGTTCAGGGTTTAGGGGGTTAAACAGACAACCAGAACCTTTCAGGAATTTTAATGCATTTTTCTAAGGCCTTTATAAGTGTATAAGTATTTGAGTATGCAAATATGCCCAAAATTTAGCCTAAATTTCCAAAAAAATTACCCCTTAATTTTTTTGCCGAAAATGTCTGTCTGTCGCGATAGACGGTGTCTGTCGCAATAGACGAGTCTATCGCGATAGACGGTGTCTGTCGCGATAGACTGAGTCTGTCGTGGAATTTGGTCTGTCGCGATAGACATGTGTCTGTCGCGATAGACGGGGTCTGTCGTGGGTCTCTGTGTGTCGCGATAAACGGGTGTTCTTCGCGATAGACGGTGTCTATCGTCTGTCATGGTTTTGGTCTGTCGTGATAGACGGTGTCTGTCGCGATAGACTGAGTCTATCGTGGAATTTGGTCTGTCACGATAGGCAGGTGTCTGTCGCGATAGACGGGGTCTGTCGTGGGTCTTTGTCTGTCGCGATAGACGGGTGTCTGTCGCGATAGACGGTGTCTATCGTCTATCGTGGTTTTGGTCTGTCGCGATAGACGGTATCTGTCGCGATAGATTGAGTCTGTCGTGGAATTTGGTCTGTCATGATAGACAGGTGTCTGTCGCGATAGACGGGGTCTGTCGTGGGTCTCTATCTATCGCGATAGACGGGTGTCTGTCGCGATAGACGGTGTCTATCGTCTGTCATGGTTTGGTCTGTCGCGATAGACGGTGTCTGTCGCGATAGACTGAAAAAACGCAAATTTTTTAGAAACTTCTAGTGATTTGGAGTGCTCTAATGATGTAGGTTACCGTGCCAAACATGCATTCAAAAAATATCAAGTTTTTCTGTCTGTCGCGACAGACAGAGGTCGTCGTCTCGGGACTTGTGCACAGTCTGTCGTACATGCGCAAGCTGCTGGAGATGGTAGTACAGCTAGTTCGTGCAACATAAGATCAAAAAACACACAAAAACAGATCGCATGCAAGCTCTCTTTCACTCTCTCTCACAATGAAATGAGGGAAATGAGGTGGGGAGTGGATTATGACCAAAAAACTAAAATTTTTGTGGAGATGGAGATGGAGGTGGGAGATGGTGGGGATGATGATGGTGATGATGGTGATGCAAAAAAAAGAAAAAATGAAGAAAAATAAGGAAAAGAAAGGATATTACCTATAACTCCAATGTCTCAACTCGACGTCTTACCATCACACGCTCATCCTCGAAGCTCTCTCCCCGGCAACGGCGCCAAATTTGGTGTCACTCTAGCACAATGGTGAGTACCAACGTGAGAAGATTCACCTCATAATTGTCAATCTGTGGAGACGTGAGGACTAGTATGAAGACTATGAGCAAGTGAAGGCACAAGTGTGTGAGTGAGAAGCACACAAGCATGCACACACATACACACACACGCGCACACAAGGCAAGAACAAGGAGAGGAACAATGGAGTTCTTTGCATTAGTCAAAAAGTCTCTTACATAAGCTCAATTCACAAACAATCTAACCCCAAAAATGAGCTCTCTAGCTCTTTTTATAGTTTTCTCACTAGCTTTGCCCTTGTCCAAACCTAGTGTCCAGGCTAGTTAAAAATTAGGTTCTAGAGCCTATTTGAGAGCTCAAACGGAGTCTAAAAATTATGAAAATTGGTATGTAGCTAATTCTAATACTCCTCAAGCTCGAGGACTCCTCGGCTTGAACAAAATGGAGTCTATTCTACCAAAAACAGAATTTATAATGTTTGTGTAGTGATTAAAATTACTTGAGTTGTGAATGATCCATGGAAAAAATGATTAGGCCTTGTTGCCGTATTGTGCATGACTGCTCTATTGTACCTGTGTGCTCTTCATATGACCTGTATACCAACAATATATATATATATATATATATATATATATATATATATATATATATATATATATATATATATATATATATATATATATATATATATATGTGTGTGTGTGTGTGTGTGTGTGTGTGTATGTGTATATGTATATGTATATGTATATGTATATTATATGTATATGTATATGTATATGTATATGTATATGTATATGTATATGTATACGTATATGTATAGGTATATGTATATGTATATGTATATGTATACGTATATGTATACATATGTATATGTATACATATGTATATGTATATGTATATGTATACGTATATGTATATGAATATGTATATGTATATGTATATGTATATGTATATGTATATGTATATGTATATGTATACGTATATGTATATGTATATGTATATGTATAATCCCTTTAAACGATCAAATGCACCTTCTTTAGAACGTACCGGAATTACATCGGAATCTACCAGAATCTCATCATTTATCACCGAACTGGTACCGGAATCTCGACTAACTGGCTCCGATTCTTTGGCAACTAGGTTTAAATGGCCTACACTTCTACCACCTGGGGGTGTCCCTAATAGATTTGGTACCGCCCAAGGATGCTGGTTTCTTCTATACTTTGGATAAGACTCACCGGACCGAGTAACTAGCATATATCACCACTGCACCACTTGCCTTACGTACTGCTCCACCTTAATGATTATTCTGAATCCATTGCCATCTTCCCACAGACGGCACCAGTGTCAAAAGTGTTGCTTGCCATCACAAACACTTCTAAGTTCTTTTCGGGTCCTTGGGGATGGTAGGGGTCTGATAAATCAGAGGCCCTGTATCTTTTTTCCCATTTAACTCACCCAGTAAGCAGTACGTTAAAGTTCAATATAACGCTTTCTACACATTATTACTGTTTATATTCCGGTTAAGCTTCCACAGTAGATAACGCAGGAATTATTAATTGACGTCCCACAGACTTATTATCGGCAACATACCATTACTGTGTTAATCACAAATTAATGTAACTTAACAAAGTAAGAATTATAGTACTCAGAATTAAGGAATGCTGCACTACGACGTCTCCACAGGCCGCAAATCGCCGAGATAGACAGTCTGGCGATTCCGCTCCTCACTATCGGAGAAGCACCAAAAGTGCCTTTTCATTAATTGATAGAAAGATACAACACTTCGCTACGACCTTTCGGTGCGTATGGTAATGGAAAATAGGAATTACATAATGCCAATCCGGCGACCTTACACTGGCACGCACGGTGGACTTGAACCCGCAATGGAAACAAATTTAAGGCTCATCTACGATGCTTTGTATATACATGGTTCTAGCTAATTTGAAGGTTCTGGTAATTTTCTGTTTGAGCGAATCCAACATTAGTTTTAAGGTTTCCGGCTCTACTAATTGGGCGTCAATGCGAACAGAACTGGCTGCAATTACTTGAATCATCAAAATTTCAGCCTGAGTTTGCAAAAATGCCTCTTGCAAATAAAAATCATTGGCAAGGGCTGCATCATGACTCAGTCTCATATCTTCAATTTGTTTCTCGATGCGCGAAAGACGCTCTGCTTGATATCCCAACTGCTTTTCTCTTCTCTCCAGCTCTTGAGCTTGATACTGAATAGTCTGGTAATATGCATCTCTTTCCTTCTTAATCCCTGCTATCTCCTTCTGAAGTTGAACAGTCAAAGTCGTCTTGGCTTTAAGATCAGAGTTCGCCTAAAATAAATCAACAATTACGGTCTGAAGTTCTGCAGTAGTTTATTTAGCTAAATCAGCCATCTCCTGTTCTCTCTGCACAACTTCATCGAGCTAGAGTCGCGTTTCGTCCAAAAGGTTTCCGAGAGTGATTCGAGCATCCTCCTTATCTTGTACAAACTGATTGAGTTGCTGGATTTCTACATCACGATCAGTTAACAAATCATCCTTGACTTTTAATTCAGCCAACGCTGCATCTCTTTGGGCAATCAAAGAATCCTGCTCTGCAATCTGTGCTTGAAGTTGTTGAATCTGTAGTTGTAGGGCATGATTTTCTGCTTTCACCGCATTAGTTTCTTCTTGCAATGGCACAATGTCAGCCTCTAAGACGTCCACTTTGTGCTGTAAGTCTTGACGGATACTATCTGTTGCCAGCTTCAATTGCATTGGTAACTGTTGTGAGAAGTGGATCAACATGCGACCCATAGACTCAAGTTCATGAAACATGGGGATTGGAACCGGAATGGTAGGAAGGGATTGGGATGTAGAAGCAGAGAACAGATGAGGGGAAGATGGTGGAGAATAGGTGGGAGAAGAAGATGGAGAAGTGGGTACGTCGGGAACAATAGGCTGGACTGGGGCAACTCGCGCAGTAGTAGTCATGTTGGGCACCAACACAATTCCGGTAGGCTACTGCATGGTCCCTTCAGTTCGGTCAATTACAGCATCAACCAAAGCAATCACTTCATTGACAACCTCAGTAACAATGGCTTGTACATCCTCATGGGTTTGCTGCTGAGAATCCTCCTTGGAAGAAATTTCTTCAGATTCGGTGGTGGACGCACTTTGTTCCTGCTGCTAGATTGGAGAAGATTGGGTGGAAGAATCAATATGAATAGAAGTGGCGGTGTCGTGGAAAACTTCTTCTTCATGTGCAGCGTTAGATCCTTGCACTTGACTCTCAGACGGACTTATACGGGTGCGTTTCCGACGAAGAAGTTGGAAGAGATCTTCATCCTCATCCTCTTCATCTTCGAGCATTCGAGTGGATTTTTCACGTAATAAGAAGGGAGCATTGGGCGGAGGTTGCGCGGCTTGAATGGCTGGAAAGAGAAACGTGAGGATATGGGGAAGACGTGATCGTGGAAGATCACCCTTATTAACATACTTAATAACCGTAACACATTCATGGTGAATGCGCCGGAAATAATAAGAGGCGAAATTTTGGCCATCGTATTTCAGGCAACATTAGTCAATGAAGCAGCGAGGTGGTTAACGGAGTATGATATCAACCATTTTGTTAACTATGATGCGGTAAGGGATGCGTTTTTACACAGGTTCCGGTTGAAAAAAAATCTCGTCAAAATCTTCAACTATTTGCAGAACAAACGACAGAAGCCACACCAGACTGTTCAAGAACATGCCACATTGTTTAGAACTCATTTAAGACAATTGCCTCTGGTGCATGCTAATTTACCGAACGATGTTATAACCCAGTGGTTCATTAACGGTTTGACCCCACAGTTAAGACAAATCATGATCATCCGTTGTGTGGGGGCTATGACACTGGATGTTGTTATAGCGATGACCCTGCAACTAGAGCATAAAGTTGGGGGATTCACTGAAGACTTGGAGTGGTTGAAAGCCGGTAAGAACATTATAGATGATTCGGCTAAACAGATGTATTGTACCAGGTGCAAAAATCCAGGGCACACCAGTGCTATATGTGCCCTTAATCAGATGTATTGCGCCATCTGCACCACAACCGGACATTCAACAGAAAATTGTGTGTATAATGCCAAAGTGCAGGGACGAGCAGTTGTAAATGCCATTCTCCAGGAACCCGGGCAGCCCGCAACCCATTACGTGCCACCACAAATGCGGAACAATCAGTCACAAGGATACAAAAATTACCGGGGTCAGAAGAATACCAATTTTAATTCAAATCGATGGCAGGAGGGTACATCAGTGGAGGGTACTTCTCTACCACCACCTTGATGTCACTTTTGCGGTGAGATTGGCCATATCCATAGATTTTGCAAGCATGCAGCAGAATACGACAAAAGGAAGGAGCGCCAGAAACCGATGACCAACATGGTCTATATTTCACCAGTGGAATCACTAAGCAGCAGTGGTTCAGACAAGATCGGGTAAGCAGTTGCAATCAGCAGCTGAGGTGTTCGAACCTGGTATCCGTGAGCAGCAGCGAATGTATATAAAGGCTAGTCAATGGACTGCTAAAGAGCCAACTATGTTCCCTGATCCAATTCCGGTGACACAGGTTCCCCTGCCAAAGGCGAGAGCGAATGAACAAAATCCTAATCCAGTAACAACAGAATCATCATCAGAAGCGATGAAGAGTACGATTCAAACAGATCAGGTATGGGAGATTCTCTCTAAGGCTTCAATTACGCTCCCTTTGGTATAGTTGCTCGCATTGGTGCCAGGAGTTAGGCAGCAATTTCAACAACAGGTCAGTCCTGGATCTTCCGGTACTATGGCGACTGCAACAATACAACCAGAAACTGATTCTACGGTGGATCATTCAGTCCCATTAATCATTGTCTGGCATAAAAATCAAAAGATTACGCAAGTGCTAATTGATGGCGGTTCGGGTGTGAATATAGCAACTGCAGCCCTCTACAAGAAATTGGGGTGGACCCAAATCGAGCCCGTCGAATTTTTTGTAAGAATGGCAGATCAATCCCGTGTCCATCCGGTGGGATTAGTACGGAATGTCCCGATTACTCTGCAGGGTACAACGTTCAAAATGACTTTTGTAGTCTTAGAACTACCAGAATCCAACCTCGACTACAATCTCCTTTTCGGTCAACCATGGTTGAAACAAGCCAAAGTTGTACAGGATTGGTCAGCGCAGGAATTGACTTTCAAAGATCATCACCGTAAATATGTCGTTAAACTGGATGCCATCCAGCCTTGCGAGCTTCATGCCAAACCATATGTAGCGGAATCGGTCCACATGTTGGATGGCTTGTCTGATGATGAAGAAGAGGCATTTTTGAAGAACAATAAAGATCTGATCTCCTTAGGTACTGTAGATCTTCAATCAGTAGCGGACACGTGGAGTCCGACAGCGTGTACGGTTGTTCTCGTAACCGAAGAGGCAGATGCAGATGATAGTGTTGCTATGGATGGAGCCACCCTACATCAACTTTTACAGTCAGCAGACGATCTGGTGAAACCTCGATAATTTTATGTTCTGAAAGACCCGTTAGTAACGTATAATTTGGGTGATGAGGCTAACCCGCGACCTGTTAAGATTAAGGCAGGATTGTCTGAGGCATTCCAAGAAGATTTGATCCGACTCCTGCGTGAGTTTTTTGATGTTTTTGCTTGGGACTATTGCGATATGAAAGGTCTTGATCTGCGAATCTATCAACACCGGGTAGTGCTCAAACCAGAGGCGAAGCCAATTAAACAATCCAGTTACCGAATGAACCCCAATTATGCCACACAAGTCAAAGTAGAACTCGATCGATTATTGAAGGTGGGATTCATTGTACCAATCGAGCACGCTGAATGGATATCTCCGATCATGATTGTTCCGAAGAAAAATAAACAGCTGCGTATCTGTGTGGATTACCGGAAACTGAATGCGGCCATGGTACTTGATCCATTTCCTCTCCCCTTTCTAGACACAATGCTAGAGAGAGTGGCAGGGCATGAGATGTACTCCTTTTTGGATGGCTACAATGGTTATAACCAGGTGCGAATGGCAGAACAGGACATCCCGAAAACAGCTTTTATCACGAATTGGGGTGTTTATGCTTGCACGGTAATGTGGTTTGGGTTAAGGAATGCTCCAAGCACATTTCAATGTTGTATGCAAGAAATATTTTCACCCTACCTGACTACTTTTATGCAAGTATATCTGGATGACTTTTCCTTATTTGGAAAAATTGTGGCGCACCTATATCATTTACGGTGTTGCTTTGAAAAATGTCGCGAATACCAATTATGCTTGAATCCAACAAAGTCAATTTTTGCGGTCTCTTGTGGCAAACTCCTCGGCCATATTATCTCTGAGCACGGCATACAAGTTGATCCGGACAAGGTTGCAGCCGTGTTGCAGGCACCAGTCCCTACAACACCAAAAGAAGTTATGCACTTTCTGGGTCAAATCCGGTGGCATGGCAAACATTTACGGTGGTTAGCTCATTTAGCAACACCACTGAATCGGCTTATGACTAGTACTCCATGGCAGTATGACTGGACTACAGAATGCCAAATTGCATTTGATCGTTTAAAGGGATTATTAACGTAGGCTCCAATTTTGCAACCCCCTGATTGGGAACGCCTGTTCCATGTCTTTGTTGATGCATCAGACATAGCTATTGGAAGCGTTTTAATGCAGCAAACTGACAAGTGGTTTCGGCTTGTCTATTATGCAAGTCGCCGACTAGCTCCTGCTAAAAGGAACTATTTAGTGACCGAAAGAGAATGTCTCGGGTTGCATCCCACCACATGAAGCAGACTCGGTTATTGCTATGGCACATTCAATACCCTCCGGTGGACATTTTGCAGCCGATCTTACTCACTAGAAAATTCTACAAAGTGGGCTTTGGTGGCCTACCATGTACAAAGATGTGACTCAGTTTGTGTAGCAGTGTGATACTTGTCAACGGTCTCGACAGCCATTACAATGCCACTTCTTTCCTCTGCAACCTGTATAACCTTTGGAACCCTTTCAGAAGTGGGGTCTTGATTTTATTGGGCCAATAACACCACCAGCGACCCTTAGCAACAATCGATATATACTGACCTGTATAGATTATGCTACCAGGTGGGCGGAAGCTTGGGCATTACGGTCTGCCACAACTATTTTGGTGGCAAAATGCTTGATGAAGGACGTTTTTCCGCGTTATGGATTACCTCTTGAACTTGTGACTGTTGGTGCATGCCAATCATCAATTGAAGGTTTATGAAGAAATGAAGTCAAGGAGTCAAGAAGAGAACAAATTCAGAAGGTTGAAGGAAGGACATACTCAGAAATCCAAAGCTATGTACACATATGTACATTAGTTCAGATATAGCTGACTCACACTTTTGATTAGTCATAAGCTTGTACATATTTGCCTATAAATGTTGTGGAAAAATGTCGGGGCAATAGAGGAGACAATAGGAGATCATGAGAATAGTGTATTGAGGAGTTGTAAGAGTCATTAAGTCTCTTAGAAGTGAGTTGAATTGTCTAGCCTCACTTAGTTGTAATTTTTTTGAGAAATCGAAAAATCTTGCGCCCGATGTTTTGCTGTCTGCTCCTTCTGTGTTTAATCTTTTGAGAAATCCTTCTGCACGTATCTAGTCCATAGCTAATCTATCTATGGCTAGAATTTGAGAGGCTAATTGCAATCAGGTTGAGAGAATTTAGTTTAGGAACATTCATATGTAATGATGTTCTGAGAGTCGACAAAACTGGCGCAGATTTCATGTTCAGAGAAATGAACATTGCTCAGTGCATGGTGTAAATTTTTACACAAGTGAGGGCTCAAAATCTAAGTTGGAAGGTAAGCCATCTATGGCTAAAAGATCTTGATCAAACGGGTTCGACATTGGGAGAACTATAGCTAAGAAGTTGCACGTGTCAAAGTCGCTACTGCAGAGAAGGTGATTTACACATAGGTAAACTGTTTTTGTGATTTCTCAGAGTATACTGAATCATTTGCAGAGATTTAAGTTGGAGAAGGTGCGCAAACTTAAGGCAAAGCAGTCTACAAAGTTTTATCAAAAACTTTACACAAATGATTAGTCAATTAAGGATTAATCTGTAGCAGACTTTTCTAAGAAGTTGAATTTTTCAGAATAATCAATTTTCAGATAAATTGGTGAATGTTCTCTAAATTTGTTGGAGTCTAAAGTTGATCTTGATATAGAGGTGGTCTAAATTCAAGGTCAACTTGTTCTTTTGGAGATTAACACTCTCCATCAGTGGTATCAGAGCAGGTTGTGTCAAAATTAAGGAAAAGGGAGACTCCGACTGCTGCAGACATACAAGTTCTACATTTCGAAGGTTCAGAAGGATAAAGTGCTGAAGAAAGATTGAAGGGAGACACGCAAAGATTATCAAAAGGATCAGAAGAAGCAACACTCGAAGTTAAGGTACATTTATTCCTTGTAAAGTCTAAAGTTTTGAGACTACAGGTGAAGCAAGGATGGGAGATAGTCTCCAAATTGAAAAGTTGGATAGAGAGAACTATCCAGCTTGGTCTATGAGGATGGAAGCTCATCTAATGAGCAAAGATTTGATAGCCTACACTACAGGTGAAGAAGAGAAGCCTCAGTTCAGAGATCCTAGTGTTCCAACTAGGGAAGAATTGTCAGATCTAAAGAATTGGATGAAGAAGGATGCTCAAGCAAGGAGCATAATCTACATGGCAGTCAATGACTATTTGCTTCCTCACATTAGAGGACTTGAAAGTGCAAGTGACATTTGGAATGCTTTGGAAGAGCATTTCCAAAACACAACCAAATCAAGGAAGGCTTCACTATGGGCAGAATTTACTACTTTCAAGAAGAAGGCCTCACAATCAATCTCTGATTATGTGACAAAGATGAAGGACATTGCAGATTCTCTAGGTGCAGTGGATGAAGATATTGAAGAAGATAAATTGGTAAGACAAATTCTCACAGGGCTAAGAGGAGATGAGAAGTGGAAGCCTTTTATTTTGTCTACAGAACTTTCATTAGATCACTTTACTCCTGATTTGAATCAATTGTTAGGTCATATGCTAACTTTTGAGAATGATATCAAAGGAGATGTTGATAAGAGTGCAGGTCATGCAATGTATTCTAAAGACAAGAAGAAAGCTAACAAAGGAAAGCAACAATCAGGTGAAGAAGAAGGTACTTCAAATCAAGCAAATTTCATAAGAGGAAAAGGAAATGGTAGAAGTAGAGGAAGAGGCAGAAACAACAAAGATAATGCAAGAGCTTGTTGGATATGTGGTAAGACCAATCATCTATCTCATGATTGTTGGCACAATAATCAGAATAATGGTAATTATCAGAACTTTAATCAAAGAGCAAGAGGTGGTAGATTTCAGAGAGGAAACTTCAGAGGTAGAGGTGGTAGGAATTCTTTTGGAAGAGGTGGAGGAAGAAACTTCCAAAATCAATCCTATAATAACACCTACTACAACTATGCATCAGATCAAAAGGAGGACTCGACTCTCATTATGAATGCAACATGTGAAACTTCACATGAGGACATGAGAGTGTTCTATATTGATTCAGGATGTAGTAATCATTTAAGTGGAAATATTGCTTTGATGACTGACCTAGATTATAATGCAATTAATCATACAGTTCAGACAGGTGATAATACAAAACTTAGGTAAAGTCAATTGGTTCAGTCAAGGCTAAAGATGGGAGCACTCTTCTGAGTAAGGTTCTTTATGTTCCCACAATTCCAAAGAATTTGATCAGTGTAGGTCAAATTGTGGAAAAAGGATATGAGGTAAGATTCACTAATGATGGAGTATATGTTGAAGACCCTAGTCAAGGGTATAAACAGGTTGTTACAGGAAAGAAAGAAGGAAGGCTCTTCACATTGAAGGTACAAGGAAATGTTGGACATGCTATGTTCACATATGGAGAGCAAAAGGTGTCAGAATTGGATCTTTGGCACAAAAGACTTGGACACTTCAATGAAAGAGGTATCAAAGACATGATTAATAATGATTCAGTGCTTGGATTGCCTAACATTGCAGGTCAACACATGACATACAGATGTGAGGCATGTCAATTAGGTAAGGCTCATAAGCAATCCTATTCCAAGCATGGGTTTATGTATTCAGAAAGACTTGAATTGGTGCATACAGATGTGTGGGGTCCTTCAAAGGACTTTAGTATAAATGGTTCAAGATATTATGTCATATATGTTGATGATGCTACCAGATGGATCACAATTTATGTGATTAAAGAAAAGTCAGAAGTGTTTAATACATTTAAACACTATCATGCATATGTAGAAAGGATTACAGGTCAAAAATTGAAGAGACTAAGGTCAGATGGAGGGGGAGAGTATTTTTCAAATGAATTCAATGATTACTTGTGGAATGCAGGTATAAAGAGAGAAGTTACTTGCAGGTACTCTCCTCAACAAAATGGGGTAGCAGAAAGAAGAAATAGGACTCTTGTTGAGTTTGCAAGGTCCATGATGAAAGAGAAGAATTGCCCAAATTATTTGTGGGCAGAGGCTGTAAATACAGCTACTTATTTGGTCAATAGATTGCCTTGTAAAGCTTTGCAAGGTATGACACCATATGAAGCTTGGTGGGGTAAGAGACCTACTTTGGATCATTGCAGAATATTTGGATGCTTGGCATATGCATATGTGCCATCTCAATTGAGGCATAAGTTGGAGCCTAAGGCAGAAAAGTATGTATTCATTGGTTATGATGATAAGCAAATGGGATACAGGTTGTGGAGTCCATCCACAAAGCAATTCCTTGTATCCAAGGATGTTACATTTGATGAGCAAGGTACTTGGTATGCAGGTAAATATAATGTACATGCAGATGTTGAAGAAGTATTGGATCAAAGAAAAGGTAAAGCAAAGATTCAATTACTTGATGAAAATGAGAATAATGAGGTACAGGTTGAAGTTGAAGAGAGGCCAAGGTTTGATCCAGAATGTGATGAACCAGAGACTTCAAGAAGTGCAGAAGTTAGGAGGTCATCTAGGCATAAATGGCAACCTACAAGGTATAGCTATGACACCTCATTCTTGACTACTAAAGATTATGCTTATTTGGTAAAAGCAGATGAAGATCCATCTACATATGATGAAGCCAAAGGCAAGAGAAATTGGGAAGAAGCCATGCAAGAGGAGTATGATGCATTGATAGAGAATCAGACTTGGGATCTGGTTCCTAAACCTAATAGCCAGAAAATTATTGGATGTAAGTGGGTGTACAAAAAAAAAAGATTTGCAGATGGAAGTGTGTCTAGGTACAAAGCCAGACTTGTTGTGAAAGGGTATGCACAGACATATGGAGTGGACTATGATGAGACCTATAGTCCTGTGGCAAAAATGACAACCATCAGAACTCTCATAGCAATTGTTGCTTGTAAAGGTTGGAAGCTATCTCAATTAGATGTTAAAAATGCTTTTTTGAATGGCTATATTTCAGATGAAGTTTACATGGAGCAACCAGATGGGTTCAAAGATCAAGTGAATCCAAATTATGTGTGTAAGCTCAAGAGAGCTTTGTGGATTAAAGCAGTCCCCAAGGGCATGGAATTATAGGCTTGTAAAGTTCTTGAATGATCTTGGATTTCAAGCATCAAAGGCAGATAGTAGCTTGCTAGTCAAAGCAAGTGAAGATGGATTCATTTATGTTTGTATTTATGTTGATGACATAATACTTACAGGAACAGATGATAAAGGAATACAAATGATCAAGAAGCAGATGGAGAAGGAGTTCAAAATCAGTGACTTGGGGAACTTGTCATTCTTTTTGGGAATGGAGATTTTGTATACTCAACATGGAGTATATGTGACCCAAGAAAGGTATCTTAAAAATTTGCTAACCAAATTTAAAATGGAAGATTGCAGGGTTGCACCTACACCATTGGAAGTGAACCATAAATTGTCTAGATTTGGGGGAGAAGAATTCAGAGACATGAAGCTCTATCAAAGCTTGGTTGGTAGCTTGATTTATGCTACATTAACAAGGCCTGATTTGTCATATGCAGTTGGTGTGCTTTCACAATTCATGCATTGTCCTAGAAAGGAACATTGGATTGCAGGACAAAGAGTACTTAGGTACATCAAGGGTACACTCAGAGAAGGGTTGTACTATGGATTTACTTCTGATACAAGAGTGAAGATATATAGTGATGCAGATTGGGCAGATAATGTGGATGATAGAAGATCAACACATGGATATTTGTGCTATGTAGGAGACAAATTGATTTCATGATGTTCTAAGAAGCAACATACAGTTGCTTTGTCATCTACAGAAGCAGAATACAAAGGTATGGTGGAAGCTGCAAAGGAGGTAATATGGCTAAAAACGCTTATGAAGGTTTTTGATGTGATTCAAAGTACTCCTATTATTTGTGGAGACAATATGAGTTCTCTATACTTGGCAGCTAATCCTGTGTTTCATGCTAGAACTAAGCATATTGAAATACAATATCATTTTCTGAGAGAGAAGGTCATTGATAAGGAAGTTGAAGTTATGCATACACCTACAAAAGATCAACTTGCAGATATGATGACAAAAAGTCTAGATGGACCAAAGCTACAGAGATTCAAGGATATGGCAGGAATTAAGAAGATAGAGAAGAACCTCAATTAATGATTGAGGGGGAGCTGTTGGTGCATGCCAATCATCAATTGAAGGTTTATGAAGAAATGAAGTCAAGGTATCAAGAAGAGAACAAATTCAGAAGGTTGAAGGAAGGACATACTCAGAAATCCAAAGCTATGTACACATATGTACATTAGTTCAGATATAGCTGACTCACACTTTTGATTAGTCATAAGCTTGTACATATTTGCCTATAAATGTTGTGGAAAAATGTCGGGGCAATAGAGGAGACAATAGGAGATCATGAGAATAGTGTATTGAGGAGTTGTAAGAGTCATTAAGTCTCTTAGAAGTGAGTTGAATTGTCTATCCTCACTTAGTTGTAATTTTTCTGAGAAATCGAAAAATCTTGCGCCCGATGTTTTGCTGTCTGCTCCTTCTGTGTTTAATCTTTTGAGAAATCCTTCTGCACGTATCTAAGTCCATAGCTAATCTATCTATGGCTAGAATTTGAGAGGCTAATTGCAATCAGGTTGAGAGAATTTAGTTTAGGAACATTCATATGTAATGATGTTCTGAGAGTCGACAAAACTGGCGCAGATTTCATGTTCAGAGAAATGAACATTGCTCAGTGCATGGTGTAAATCTTTACACAAGTGAGGGCTCAAAATCTAAGTTGGAAGGTAAGCCATCTATGGCTAAAAGATCTTGATCAAACGGGTTCGACATTGGGAGAACTATAGCTAAGAAGTTGCAGGTGTCAAAGTCGCTACTGCAGAGAAGGTGATTTACACATAGGTAAACTGCTTTTGTGATTTCTCAGAGTATACTGAATCATTTGTGGAGATTTAAGTTGGAGAAGGTGCGCAACCTTAAGGCGAAGTAGTCTACAAAGTTTTATAAAAAACTTTACACAAATGATTAGTCAATTAAGGATTAATCTGTAGCAGACTTTTCTGAGAAGTTGAATTTTTCAGAATAATCAATTTTCAGATAAATTGGTGAATGTTCTCTAAATTTGTTGGAGTCTAAAGTTGATCTTGATATAGAGGTGGTCTAAATTCAAGGTCAACTTGTTCTTTTGGAGATTAACACTCTCCATCAGTGACAGACCAAGGCACACATTTTGCCAACAATTTAATGCGAGTACTAACGCACACTTTTCAAATTCTGCATAAATTCAGCTCACCATACTATCCACGTGCTAATGGTTTGGCTGAAAGCACCAATAAGACGCTGTTGAGTATACTTCTCAAATTGATCGTGGAATCTCCAAAACGTTGGGATCAATTACTTTCCGCAGTTTTATGGGCATACCGGACTACATACAAAGTGGCAACCGGAATGACTCCTTTCAAGCTGGCTTATGGGTTGGAAGCAATCGCGTCGATGGAGATTGTAGTGCCAAGCCTACGCATGGCCCTCACTCAGAAATTTTTGCCCGAAGACTCTTTGCCATTTTGGTTGGAAGCACTCAGAGCCTTGAATGAACATCGCTGGGAAAGTTTACTGGTTCTTCAAGAAGTTCAGTTGCGGCAAGCCCGTACCCATGATCGTTTCCTCAAGACTCTAGTTTTTACGATGGGCCAACTTGTGCTATTTTATAATGCTAAAGCAAATCGTTCTACTGGGAAATTTAAATTACGGTGGTTCGGTCCTTACCGGATTAGTGAGCAAGTGGGACCAGCTACTTTTTGGTTGACTACCTTGACCGGAGTTCCCCTTCCCAAAGTAATCAATGGTTCCAAGCTACGCTCATATTACCAATCGTCTGATCACCGCTGACGTGTTCTTCGTTTTTCCACGTGTCGCTTATTTTCTTTTTATTTCTGTATTTTTGTTGAATATAGATTGTAACTCTCCTCGTTTTGATATCAAAATATGATTAATCGCCGCCCCGTGTTACTCATTCTGCTCATACATGCAGCCATAATTATGGAAGTTATTATCTCAATACCGTGTGATGATCAGGGTTTTCGATCGCCTCACGTTGTCATGTGTCTACTTAATCTTAATTCTTTCACGGTTAATCGCTATTGTGTCTGTGTGTTTCTGTGTTCTGTGTTTTCTGTGTTCTCTATGTTCTTGTACTTTCGCGTGTGCGTCATGGAAGCACTAGCCAACGTTGCTACCTTCCGTGAAGGACTCACCCCTGAAGTGAGTGAGTACTTGCATATCCGAGGCCTTTTGAACTTCGCTGAATTGCCTTGGCATTCAGTGGAGTGTCACCCATTTTATGCGCTGCCACACCTGCTACGGAGCAGAGTTGGCCTATCCTTTGCTTACCGACACGCGTAGTGATCACTTTGGCCTCGTTTGCTGAAGCATTTTGTCTTCCCATGGAAGGCTTGGAGAGTGGTCCTCTCCTTGTTGTCGCTACCATGACTGCATTATTTCCACGACACTCATGTAATGAGTACGCCATTCTGTGTCGCCCTCATCCTGAACGTACCACATTACAATTCTTAGTTGCGATCTTGAATTTGTAGAAACGTACCTACGGGATTTCACGTCCCTTTTATTCGATGATTGATATGGCTTCTCGTGGTTCGCACATGTGCATCAGGGTCGTCACCTTGAAATCCACCGAACTTTGTATAAGTCACCCCTGTTGGGACCGGTCGAAGTGGAGGTGGTTGTTGTTGTTGCTGTTGTTGTTGTTGTTGTTGCTGCTATTGACCACTCATTGTGCTATTAGTGGTATCGTTGCTGTCTCCTGTATTTTTAGGGGGTATCTCTTGTCCTTCGGAATCTGTATTATCAGATTGCTCACCTTCCGACTCGAAAATAGCGTTCAGTCTTTTACGTATCTCCAAATCAAATAGTCTATCCTCCGCTTTGAAGTCAAACGTAGACAAGCTTACCCCAAACAGCGGTGTACGTGAGAAAGATCCACCAGGGGGTATCACACTGTCACTGAAAAAATGTAAATTCCCACCAACTGGTACCGAACTTTCACCGTAACTAGTCGAACGTTCACCGAAACAAGGTATACTTTCACCAGCAACGATCTTTCTGGGTAACACAACTCTATCCTCGAGAAGGTTTGAATTTTGACCAGATGGGGTCGAATCAACTGCGCACTGCGTCCCTGTACACTCGAAAGTTACTGCACCTTCTTTAGAACGTACCGGAATTACACCGAAATCTACCGGAATCTCATCATTTATCACCGAACTGGTATCGGAATCTCGACTAACTGGCTCCGATTCTTCTGCAACTAGGTTTAAATGGCCTGCACTTCTACCACCTGGGGGTGTCCCTAATAGATTTGGTACCGCCCAGGGATGCTGGTCTCTTCTATACTTCGGATAAGACTCGCCGGACTGAGTAACCGGCATATATCACCGCTGCACCACGCCTTACGTACTACTCCACCTTACTGATTATTCTCAATCCATTGCCATCTTCCCATAGACGGCGCCAGTGTTAAAAGTGTTGCTTGCCATCACAAACACTTCTAAGTTCTATTCGGGTTCTTGGGGATGGTAGGGGTATAATAAATCAGAGGCCCTGTATCTTATTTCCCATTTAACTCACCCAGTAAGCAGTACGTTAAAGTTCAATATAACGCTTTCTACACAGTAATACTGTTTATATTCCGGTTAAGCTTCCATAGTACATAACACAGGAATTATTAATTAACATCGCACAGACTTATTATTGGCAACATACCATTACTGTGTTAATCACAAATTAATGTAACTTAACAAAGTAAGAATTACAGTACTCCGAATTAAGGAATACTGCACTACGACGTCTCCACAGGCCGCAAATAGCCCAGACAGACAGTCTGGCGATTCCGCTCCTCGCTACCGGAGAACCACCAAAAGTCCCTTTTCATTAATTGATAGAAAGATACAACACTTCGCTACGACCTTTCGATGCGTGCGGTAATGGAAAATAGGAATTACATAATGCCAATCCGGCGATCTTACAATATGTATATGTATATGTATATGTATATGTATATGTATATGTATATGTATATGTATATGTATATGTATATGTATATGTATATGTATATGTATATGTATATGTATATGTATATGTATATGTATATGTATATGTATATGTATATGTATATGTATATGTATATGTATATGTATATGTATATGCTTAACCACTAGCGAGTCACATACACACATACACACATACACATAAAGCCACACATATACCAGCACATCCACGTTTTCATATATCCCAAATCAGTTCACAACATCATGCATACACCGACATACTCACACGCATCCAACCTCACACATCTACACTCTTTCACTCCCTCTTTCTAGGAGACAAACGAAGACTGTCAGGGAAGCACTCAGCCAAGATAGATCAGAACAAATAGTACCCATTGCTTTCTTCTTTATTTCTGGACAGGAAATGTACAGACCACTCTGAACGATGGAGTTACATCAACCAAGGTATCACACTGAGTAGGAAATGTCTGCTGGACTCTGAAGCTTCCCTTCTCGAATGGTTCAACATCCTTGAAAGCTTCTGTGAAACCTGATGCCTTCAGTTAACATGTGCACCATAGTTTTGGGGATCGGACACCTTTCTCCTATGCCTCGAGTTCCTACCTTCGCCTTCTTACAGCGGCCTTCCCTTGTGTGTTTCATTCATTTCTATGCAATTTGTATGCTCACTTGTACTTGTGAAGGAGAAACACCCAATAGCTGCTCTTCATGAGCATCGTAATCGCCCTTTGACTTCATTTGCACTCCATGAAGACACTTGAATAAGATCCATGCTAATCTTTTTCATGAAAATTCCCTCTATGACAGAGCAAGCAGCACCTGCAAAAATCTCAGCAGACACACCAATTGTGCTCCTCTCGAAGCTATAGGTATGATGACAAATCTATGTACCGCCAACAAGTAGCATCCGGGAAGACACATGCCCAATGTCTGCACAAACACGGTATGACTTGAATTCGCTCTTCCACCTAGAGATGGTTGAAGATCACCATAAGTGCATCATGTCAATCTCTACGCAGCAACATTCCTCACTTTCCAAATCCCTTTTCTTGTAAAAGAACCTCTTGTTGAAGGGATGCCATTGTCCCTGTCTAACCGCACTCGTCTCTCTGTCTCCTCCCTCCCGTCTTTCAGTGCTTCCCTTTTTAATTGTGTGTCCAGACACTTCAGTAGTTCCCTTCTGTTACCACCCGAGAGGACGACCACAACCCCCCTCAACTACTCTTTGTTGGGGTTTTCTGAGACCATCGAGAGCACACTAAAACATACATGCACCTGCCAAGAATAGATATAACCTCCCCTCCAGCGTGCCCACCTTCAGTCTTCCATTGGCTACAAGAAATGAATAGTGATAGAGTTCCCAATAATCCCCCCTAATATATTTTTGCTGATTTACACATGCGTTCTCTATGATGTCTTCACGCATCTTCTGCCCATTGTTCCAGAACAATCAAAGAGGAGGATTCTTGTTTTGCTATGACTGATGATGCATAAGAGTGAGACCACAATAAAGTTATTCAAATAATGAATAGAAACACAAAATCATATTTCCTCCATAAATACACAAGCTTCAAACACTTTGGTTCCTTGATGGGGATCCCTTTTCAGTGATTCATCAAAACCTATACTGATTATATACAAGCTCCAAAGTATTTGCGAGAGTGGCTTCAGAAATTGTACCCAATGTTCAGCACCAAGAGCACATAATCTTAGGAGATCCATGTTATGATTATGGATCACTGAGCGTGAGAACCTTTTGCCGACAAGTTCTCCACTATATACGATAGCACTAGAAGACTTCACACCCTGGTGGCAGCAAAATCCAAGATCCTCATTTCCGCATACCTACTGTCGACGCCACAACCCCCAACCTTCTAGTGCTCGTCCTCCTGCACAAAGCAAGAAAAACCCTAAAAAGCATAACAGGTCCAAAACAATAGCCCCCCCTTTTTATCTACCTTAACGGGTCGATCTCGTCCATACTTCAGCAAATAGGGAATGACCAGAGATAGTGTTGCCTTTCCACCCACATCAACATACCCCGAGGCTTCGAATGCATCAACAATCAGAGGAAGGCTAAATATAAGTGTTAGTGCCCATGACCAATCCTTCTATTACATCTACAACTGAGGCAATATACCACTCGAACATCGAGGAATGGAAACAAAACATTTATGAATCAGATTGAGCACAGAGTACCTTCCTTCTAGAGGTGACATGAGTTGAACCACAAAAGGTTGGCCCGATCTTCTTCTAATATGGCCTGTAGTAGAGCCTCTTATCACTCCTGAGTGAGGGAGTATAGCCCACCAATAATTGTCCTCCTTCAGTCCAACATGCACGATCTGCTGCCCAGCAGTTCTTTCCACAAGCCTTCAATCCTCCACACTGAGATATCTCCTCCCCCTCTGACAGCCTTTTCCCCCTTGTCCACGCTCCATGAGTGTGATCATATCCCTCGATGCCTGCACAGAAAAGTGAACCAGCAACAAAAACTCTCGAACCCCTTTTTCTTCCTCCCCGTTGTTCTCTGTTCTACAAAAACGAAAACCCCTAACTCCCTCTACTCCCCTCGCAAGGGTCAAGCATGACTTCTCTGATGATGCCCCTAGGCCGTCGGCCTTCTTGTCTATACCCCCTGTTTACTCCCCTTCCTGCTATCCTGCACACGGATACCAACTGAGAGACACGCACCCCCTTTAGATGTGGGACCCCCCCGAAGAAAAGGAAAGATGAGACCCCCCCTCAACTGCAGCTGGCGCCCCGTTTTTTTCTCCCTTGTCTGTATGGATGTACCTAACAACAATACGTTCGAGAGTATTCATGCCCCAGAACTCGGCCTGATAATTTTGTAGGTGGCTGACCACCGCCCATTGAACCCTCCTTCAATTTTCTTGCAATTCAGTATTTTCTCATCGCACGACAATTGCAGTTTTTGAGAGGTCACTTAGCTCCGAGATCAACCATTTTCCAACCAAAACTGAACAGGAAAATTTCTTTCAGCCCTTTTATTTTACATAACACATTTTTCCACATCTTTTCCATCCTCATCGGAGGCCATGCCCCATGGAGAATCCCTAAGAGCACTTCAACAAGTGCAACACATTTTGCACCCCTATGCATTTCCAAGTACAACTTCATTCTTGAACCAACTCCTTCAGGAAATCTTTACCTTATATGCATGCTTCATACCGTCCCTAATAACCATGAACCACCTATAAAATACTTGCAACCAAACATTTTTCTATCCAAAATAAGAGTTTATTAATGCATAGAGATCATTACTTTTTATAGCTAACATACTCCCTCCTTCTGCTCGCGAAGTCGTCGTCGACGAGCCAAATTGTTTCTGCATCCCTGCAACCCACATCAAGTCATTCAACTATTTCCATAGATTAATTACATGTCCCATCCTTTTCCTAACAAGGTACCTGCAATCATACACTCAACATTGATTAGTATCAAAATCAATTACATTACTTACGGACCTCGGATACTTTCTTGCTACTTCACTGGCATGTCCTTCACGTCTGCAAACTCATCAAAAGCATTAGACCACTTTTCATCAAAACACAAATATACATCAGAACAACGGGAACCAACACATCATGAATCCACATCACACATGCATGTTTGACATCCTCTTTGCACACACCATGTACTCATGCAAGCAAAAAGCATCCCCACATTCCCTTCTCAATACTCTTCTGTCTATACGATCAACACATCACGAATCTCTATTCCACATGCATACTCAACTCACTTTCTGCACGTGCCATCAAAAACCATTCCCCACTTCCATTTTTGATACTCGTCCGAGCCACACGATCGTTTTGTTGATTCCTTTTTCTCATTTCTAACCAAGTTCTCTCACCCATTTTTCATTCCCCTTCTACCTAGGGTTTCCTATTCCCACTTTCCTTTTCATCGACTTTTTGTTTTTCACTTTTCAACTAAATTCCATGCTAGCTCACCACCACACCACTCTAACTTGATGGATACACGACAAAGACATCTCAAGCCTAATGCGAGCTCGCCTCGACAAGACCGCTCATCGTCAATATGCTTCAGGATATCGCAAGTAGTTGCACAACCTAAGAACCAAAATGAGCAACTCCCAAGAGTTCGCAGACGAACAAAGTAACTAGTAGGCTTGGATCTCTCAAGTCCAAGTCTTCCACAAACACGTCGGAGCCAAAACCCTAGCCGAGCTTAAGCCTCGATTCGACATACCTCATCGGGAGTCCACACATTCCCCGATCCCCACAACACATACACATATTCCCATCAGAGCATCATGCTCTCTCGCCTCTCTTCTGTCCCCCCTCGAGCGAGGAATTTGTCTCATTCTTTTTTTTCCACATTTTTTTCTCTTGTTTTTTTTTAATCATTTTTTCACATATTTACTCACACTTGCCGGCCTACGCTGAAGCTAGATGCGACTCGTGGACTCGACCACCCGATCGAGTTTATTCCACCCATCTACCAACCCGACGCAGCACGCGACACATAGACAACTAGCCCTATGTGAAACCGACATCGGTTCGTGGCTTTGACCACCCGGCCAAAGTGGGTCCACCCACCTATCGGCCCACATAGGCGCGTAGCCACATGCACACATACATAAACATATATATTTTTTTCCATTTTTTTCATTCCCACATCTCAAGAATTAAGAGACAAAAGAAAGGATCTTTTCCCAACCCAACTAGTCACGACACACACCCACATATCCCCCCATGGACATCCCGATGAGACATATCTCCTCTCTGCTACTACTCAAGCCGAAATCAGGCCACTAATGCCATGGTCAACTTTTTCTCTCGAGACCCGCACATACTAACCACCTCATCGACCTGGAGCCTCAAAAAGTGTCACTTCAGTCCTAAGCGTACAACAAACTTGGTCCGTCCATCCTCACATCTCTGACTCGCAATCCCACAAAGCAAACCCTAATCAGACCTAAGTTGTCCCTACCGACATCCATTGCCTCATCTATTTCTTTTTCATCTCCAACCTCTGCCTCGCGGAGCTTCCTCCTAACCCGATAAAGGACCTGGAAAATTACCATTAGCTATTGTACCTTTTAGTGCCTCAAGCCTCGTTGCTAGGTCTCTTAATCCTTGTTTGTTGTGCTCAATATCACTCTGATATTGGAACAGGTCACAATCGATGCCTCGGAACCGATTCCATATTTGCTCCATTTCTTCGTCTAACTCTCTCCTCCTCTTTTCGGATCCTTTGAGAACATCCTTCCTCTTCTCAACTCCCATGGTCAACTTCTCGATTTCCTCTCTAATCGATCTTTCCTCCCAAATCCTACTCATATTTTCTACATCTAGATCATCTACCTTCTTCGACAATTCATTCTTCATTCTTTCTAACTCTGTTCCAAACGCATCCAACCTATCCAACATGGCTTTCAACTCGCCTTCCATTTTTCCTACTTTCGGGTCCTCTAGTTGTCCTCATGTCTCATCATCTTTCCGATTCATCCACCTACCGAGCTTGCTACTTAGCCTTGCATTCTCTTTCTCTACCCATCTCACTTTCTCATCGCTCTCTGCTTGGGCACTCTTCATGCCTTCTAATTCTAGGTGAAACTCTTCAGCTACCTTATCTGCTTGTTCATCATATTTATCAATCATCTCTCGCAATTTCTCCATTTCCTTTTCCATTCGGTCAACTCTCTGTGCCAGGTCATCATCATATTTAGGAGAATCATCCTCGATCGCAACGCTATGGCAATCAGCTATCATCCGGCCGGTTCTTAGGTCTAAGACCACGTTTTTGTGCTCAGACCTTGCAAGGCCTTCCCTCAAGCTCTTGTTTGCTATCAACACCTTGTTCCTATTCTACATGTCTTGCAACTGTTCTACACACTTTGCGACAACCTCTCCTAATATTGCTTGACTTTTCTCCAACTTTTCTACTTTGGCCCTCTCATTGTCGCGTTCCTCGCGAAGACATTCCAACTCACGTTGTAGGCTTGCCAAAGAGCTTTTGTTGTCTTCGGCTTTCACATAAAAAGTTGCAATCGGCAGACTAACCTCTTTTGCCATGACCTCCTCAACGGGAACCTCTTTCACACGACACACATGCTCGCATAGCTTCTTGTTTCTGCATTCCATGCATCTAGGGACAAAGTCCAATGGGGTGCACACACGAGGGCAATATTTTGCAATGTGCCCAACTTTCTCAAAGCACCAACACCTAACGAGGTTTGAAATTGGTCCTGTGCGATGGCATCTGTATACATGATTCCTCATCGGGTGTCCAAACCCGCTTCGACTTCTAATCCCTGTGGGAGTCATCGTTCTCGAGCTAATTTCTTGAACATCTACAACTTGCGTACTTTGCACCATCTCTCTGCCTAGACCAATGCACTCAATCTCAACCGATGGGCTGTGCCACACGATTGGGGCACCGAGCGTACTCGTGGCACGACTCTATGAGGAGTGCTAAGCCAACTCCCCAGTAGGATCGCCAAATGATGAGTCCTAATTCCCAAGGAAACGATGCAGATAATTGCAATTATAATTGCCTAAATTCCTTGAATTGCATTTGTAGAAGGGGGGATGGCAACCTCAATACCCTTGCATGTAGAGATCCAATCTTCAAGGATTTCCTCTTGTGATTTCCCTTCACTCTCTTATTACTCATACATGCTTTTTCCGCACACCCACTCTCTTGCACTTTCCTTCTTGCTCTGTCGCACTTCCACTCACTCCTTTTCTCTCCTACTTCCTTTCACTTACTCTTCCTCATTCTATCGCTTGTACGCACTCTCTCTCTCTCTCACACACCTGCACACACGCACATCCACCTACACACTCCTACACTTTCTCTTTTTCCCTCTTTTGCTACTTCACCCTCCCCCACTCACCATGCCTCTCTCCTTCTCACTAGCTTTCATTCACACACACACACTCTTACAATCTCTCTAGTTGTTTACACATCCATTCAATTACAAAAGTGTGCCAACACTCATACAAGCTTAACCACTCGCGAGTCACATACACACACACACACACATAAAGCCACACATATACCAGCACATCCACATTTTCATATATCCCAAATCAGTTCACACCATCATGCATACACCGACATGCTCACATGCATCCAACCTCACACATCTACACTCTTTCACTCCCTCTTTCTAGGAGACAAATGAAGACTGTCAGGGAAGCACTCAGCCAAGATAGATCAGAACAAATAGTACCCATTGATTTCTTCTTTAATTCTGGACAGGAAATGTATAGATCACTCTGAACGATGGAGTTACATCAACCAAGGTATCACATTGAGTAGGAAATGTCTGCTGGACTCTAAAGCTTCCCTGCTCAAATGGTTCAACATCCTTGAAAGCTTCTGTGAAACCTGATGCCTTCAGTTAACGTGTGCACCATAGTTTAGGGGATTGGACACCTTTCTCCTATGCCTCGAGTTCCTACCTTCACCTTCCCACAGCAGCCTTCCCTTGTGTGTTTCATTCATTTCTATGTAATTTGTATGCTCACTTGTACTTGTGAAGGAGAAACACCCAATAGCTGCTCTTCATGAGCATCGTAATCGCCCTTTGACTTCGTTTGCACTCCATGAAGACACTTGAATAAGAACCATGCTAATCTTTTTCATGAAAATTCCCTCTATGACAGAGCAAGCAGCAACTGCAAAAATCTCAGCAGACACACCAATTGTGCTCCTCTCGAAGCTATAGGTATGATGACCAATCTATGTACCGCCAACAAGCAGCATCTCGGAAGACACATGCCCAATGTCTGCACAAACACGGTATGACTTGAATTCGCTCTTCCACCTAGAGATGGGTGAAGATCACCATAAGTGCATCATACGAATCTCTACGCAGCAACGTTCCTCACTTTTCGAATCCCTTTTCTTCTAAAAGAACCTCTTGTTGAAGGGATGCCATTGTCCGTGTCTAACCGCACTCATCTCTCTGTCTCCTCCCTCTCGCTTTTCAGTGCTTCCCTTTTTAATTGTGTGTCCAGACACTTCAGTAGTTCCCTTCGGTTACCACCCGAGAGGACGACCACAACCCCCCTCAACTGCTCTTTGCTGGGGTTTTCTCAAACCATCGAGAGCACACTAAAACATACATGCACCTGCCAAGAATAGATAGAACCTCCCCTCCAGCGTGCCCACCTTCAATCTTCCATTGGCTACAAGAAATGAATAGTGACAGAGTTCCTAATAATCCCCCATAATATATTTTTGCTGATTTACACATGCGTTCTCTATGATGTCTTCTCGCATCTTCTGCCCATTGTTCCAGAACGATCAAAGAGGAGGATTCTCATTTTGCTATGACTGATAATGCATAAGAGTGAGACCACAGTAAAGTTATTCAGTGATTCATCAAAACCTATACTGATTATATACCAGCACCAAAGTATTTGCGAGAGTCACTTCAGAAATTGTACCCAACGTTTGGCACTAAGAGCACATAATCCCAGGAGATCCACGTTATGATTATGGAGCACTCAGCGTGAGAACCTTTTGCCGACAAGTTCTCCACTATATACGATAGCACTAGAAGACTTCACACCCTCGTGGCAGCAAAATCCAAGATCCTCGTTTCCGCATACCTACTGTTGACGCCACAACCCCCAACCTTCTAGTGCTCGTCCTCCTGCACAAAGCAAGAAAAACCCACAAAAGCACAGCAGGTCCAAAACAATAGCCCCACCCCTTTTATCAACCTTAACGGGTCAATCTCATCCATACTTCAGCAAACAGGGAATGACCAGAGATAGTGTTGCCTTTCCACCCACACCAACATACCCCGAGGCTTCGAATGCATCAACAATCACAGGAAGGCTAAATATAAGTGTTAGTGCCCATGAGCAATCCTTCTATTACATCTACGATTGAGGCAATATACCACTCGAACATCGAGGAATGCAAACAAAACATTTATGAATCAGATTGAGCAGAGAGTACCTTCCTTATAGAGGTGAGATGAGTTGAACCACAAAAGGTTGGCCTGATCTTCTTCTAATACGGCCTATAGTAGAGCCTCTTATCACTCCTGAATGAGGGAGTATAGCCCACCAATAACTGTCCTCCTTCAGTCCAACACGCAGGATCTGCTGCCTAGCAGTTCTTTCCACAAGCCTTCAATCCTCCACATCGAGATATCTCCTCCCCCTCTGACAGCCTTTTCCCCCTTGTCCACGCTCCATGAGTGCGAACATATCCCTCGATGCCTGCACGAAAAAGCGAACCAGCAACAAAAACTCTCAACCCCCTTTTTCTTCCTCCCCGTTGTTCTCTGTTTTGCAAAAACGAAAACCCCTAACTCCTTCTACTCCCCTCGCAAGGGTCAAGCATGACTTCTCTGATGATGCCCCCAGGCCGTCGGCCTTCTTGTGTATACCCCCTGTTTACTCCCCTTCCTGCTGTCCTGCACACGGATACCAACTAAGAGACACGCACCCCCTTTAGATGTCGAACCCCCCCAAAGAAAAGGAAAGACGAGACCCCCCCTCAAATGCCGCTGGCGCCCCCTTTTTTTATCCCTTATCTGTATGGACGTACCTAACAACAATACGTTCGAGAGTATTCATGCCCCATAACTCGGCTTGACAATTTTGTAGGTGGCTGACCACCACCCATTGAACCCTCCTTCAATTTTCTGGCAGTTCAGTATTTGCTCATCGCATGACAATTGTAGTTTTTGAGAGGTCACTTAGCTCTGAGATCAACCATTAACAAGAAAATTTCTTTCAGCCCTTTTATTTTACGTAACACATTTTGCACATCTTTTCCATCCTCATCGGAGGCCATGCCCCATGGAGAATCCCTAAGAGCACTTCAACAAGTGCACCACATTCTGCATCCCTATGTATTTCAAAGTACAACTTCATTCTTGAACCAACTCCTTCAGGAAATCTTTACCTTATATGTTTGCTTCATACCATCCCTAATAACCATGAACCACCTGTAAAATACTTGCAACCAAACATTTTCCTGCAAACATTTTCCTGTCCAAAATAAGAGTTTATTAATGCATAGAGATCATTACATTTTATAGTTAACATATATGTATACATATACATATACATATTCATACAAATATACGTATACATATACATATACATATACATATACATATTCATATATGTATACGTATACATATACATATACATATACATATACATATACATATACATATAAATATACATATACATATACATATACATATACATATACATATACATATACATATACATATACATATACATATACATATACATATACATATACATATACATATACATATACATATACATATACATCTACATATACATATACATATACATATCCATATCCATATGCATATACATATGCATATGCTTACACATATACATATACATATACATATACATATACATATACATATACATATACATATACATATACACATACATATACTTATACATATACATACACATACAGATACAGATACAGATACAGATACAGATACAGATACACATACATATACATATACATATACATATACATATACATATACACATACATATACACATACATATACGTATACATATACATATACATATACACATACATATACACATACATATACATATACATATACATATACACATACATATACACATACATATACATATACATATACATATATATATACATATACATATACACATACATATACATATACATATACATATACACATACATATACATATACATATACATATACATATACATATACATATACATATACATATACATATACATATACATATACATATACATATACATATACATATACATATACATATACATATACATATACATATACATATACATATACATATACATATACATATACATATACATATACATATACATATACATATACATATTGATGAGTTCCTTAGTCCAAGGGAATTTGCATACGCTCAACGATATTTCGCCTAATTTTCTTACACTATGTCACTTTGTTTCACAACTATCCTCAAATTTATCCACCTTGGGATTCCCGGCAAACGCACCAAAATGAATAGGGTCTTGAGCCCACGGAAAAAATGATTATACGAGACTTTATTTGGTTTAATCCCTCGCAATCGGTCTACTTGGATTACTTAGAGCCCGCAATTATCTCGAAATGGACTCTTCTTATGGCTATGCACTAGCTCATAAATTCCCGGCGAACGCACCAAAATGAATGGCTCTTATCCTCACTTTTGCTGCATACTCCAATTCGACTTTAAAATCTCTAGATCTAGATAACAATTTATGGCATTTTGACAAATCATCACCACCAACATTCGATCTGTTGATTGCCCTCTCATCTAAAATAACATCGAATTCTTGAGTCTGGAGCTCGAGAGGCCCCGTGGAAAAAATAAAAAAAAGACATTTTTCTCCGTCATATGCAAACTTCTTTCCTTTAAATGTGCTGGACCCATAGTTTTCATACTGTTTGCTCATGATGGTACGGCAGAGCGACTTGTTAGCAATACCATCGTTCTCCTTCTTCTGCACTGTTCAGCTATAATCATCATTTGCTCTTTCTAACAAGAGAAGCGAGTAAACCCTATACATTAGCGAAAATAAAGAGAGCTATTCTTCCCTACTCCACCCCATTTTTCCTTATCTTTATGGAGCAGACAACCCTAGAGGGATTAAGACTTGGGAATACGAGATAGCAAAATATATTCAATAAATGTTAGGAACATATAGGCATTGAGCAAGACACCATAGCATTCAAAGGAATTAGCAAGTCCCATCGCTGTAGCTATGACAATTATCACCATCATGCGTGGCATAATATAGAGCAGCATTGAGCACATAGAGATCGTCACCTGGAACTCCATGACTTAAGGAGGAGGTCAACATACAGAAGATGAACGATACATCCAGAGAGGATGAAGAGCTCCTTCCAAAAACTCCAGCACATAGAGCTTTTTCTCTTTCTCTAGTAATTTGGCCTCTCATCCTCTATCAAATCAGTTCTCTTCCCATACCATTTTCACTGCATCATTGTCAGTTCCCTTCTCCCTTTCTCAGCATGGGCCACTTCATTCCTCCGTGAAATCCACCATGAACTTTCTCATCCCATAAGCAACAGACCACAATACCATCTACCCTCCATGCCGAGAGAAAAAAACTTATCCTCCTATTAGTCGCATGCATCTTCCATGTAAACCCCACAATATGCTTATCCCCTGTATCCCCTAGCATCTGTCCATTCATGCTTCTTTGTGTGTCGAAACTGATGGGGCGTAGTTGTGCTGCAATGCCTCCCTTCCTCCCACAATAGGTCTGCCTCCATCCATGTATCGTAGGTGATCTCAAATGATGAACCGTTCCCTCAGCCTATTGCATTTCTTGAGTCCTCCTCCTTCACCCATCTCTGTTATCTCTCCTCTTTCGCATACAAGAAATGTCTCCTCAAGTACGGAACTGGTCTTACTCTCCTTGTTTCTTTCATCTCCATGCACGTTCTGGCTTCACTCCTTCCCTGTGCTCCATCGACTCTCTTCCTCCCTTAGATAGGATCGAAGCCCTCGACGTCGAAGAAGAAGAAGAATCGTCATGCTTTCTCTCCTCCTCCTATCTAAATCAGATCTGAACATGTCCTTCCCTCTCAACAATTCGAAATTCTGATTTGGAACCCTGTTCCCCAAGTGCAATGTTTGCTCTCTTCCAACTGATAGGAAGGTCTGTACAAGTAATACTGCACATAGTCATGAGGAACCCCCACCTGCAACTCTTAAATTCGAAATTGCTCTTTTCTATACGTTCCTCCTTTCTATCTTTAGCCGTCGATGCCTTTCTCTTTCTTCTGCCGATCCTTCCTCCAACCTTCTGAACGCGAGCAGCTCCCAGAGCATTCGATCACATGCTTGCCAAAAAAATAATTTTCACCCATTTCTTTACAAAGGAATCTCTTTCTCTTTCATCCCCCTCGGAAACAGTCTGCCATTCTCCTCCACGTAACCACCTCCATCAAAGGTCTGCTGCGCGTCCTCCTTCAATGCCTGCGCCCTCTTCTCCCTACTCCCCTGGCTGCCTCATACCACCCATGCTCTATAGCAAAAACTGACGCTCTCCGAAATCAGCTCTACCACGATCGGCTATGTCAGGCCGTCATCGTCTTCTGTTCGGAGCAGGTCCCTTCAAATCGAGAGAGAGAGAACCATCCAATACCTTCCTGTATATCCCCCGTAGAAAGATAAGGTATTCCAAAAAAAAACCTCTTCCATCTGCTCCACGTCATCAATCACATCCCTTTATCTTGATAAGTCCTCCCCCTCTTTTCCGTTGTGGCAGATGATAAAGAACTGGAGAAGAACCCCCAAAAAATGAAAGCCGCCCCCCCCTCTTATCTGTACTTCGGTGCCAAAAACTTCCCGATGCGGGTCTAATAAACGTGGATATCCTTTCTCAGCATAACCCAAAATGAGAGAGTTCCATGTGACCAAGTCTTGACTTGACAGCTTGTCAAAAACATCTTGAACTTTTGATACCAAAAATAAATTTGCATACATACTGATCAAGGCACTTCCCAAAAATAAGGTCCTTGTTGCAAATCCTTGTCTTTCAATACCTGCATGCAACTCTATACCCATGTGAACCGCTCCTTGAACAGCATAGGCTTTCAAAACACAAACATATGTGACTTCATTAGGAGCAATTTTTCATCTGCTCATAGCAAGCAAGAGCTTTATCAGCATGATCATGTTCTACATATCTTGCAAACCGGGCATTCCATGACACCACATCCTGATTCAGCAGCCTATCAAAGACTTCGTGTGCTTTTCTGATCAAGCCACACTTGACATACATGTCTGTCAATGCATTTCCAACAGCAGTACCAAGTTCCCGATCCATTCTGATCATGATGGCGTCATGTAGTTGCAAATACTTCCCTTCAAACATTTGATCACTCTTCAAGTACCTGTAATCAAACATCTTCTTCGGCCAAATACAAACATATTAGTGCATAAAAACCAATCATTTTTTGAGCTAACATACTCCCCTCTTCTTAATTGCGAAGTCGTCCTCGACGAGCCAAGTTGTTCCTGCGCTCAAATCATCCAACATGTGCTCATCACTCAATCAAATACAAATCTTTACCTTGTAGGCCTATTCTCTTCTTCCTCAATGTAGCACCTGCAATCACCCTCATACAATCATTTGTTAGTACCAAAATCCAATCATTTCACTTACCATCTTCGTCCATCTTGATGTATCTTCCTCGCCATGTCCACCTGTCTGCAAACTTCATTAAAACATTAGATCATTTTTCATCAAATGACAATATCTACAACCAAAATGAAAAGACAATCATATCAATCATCCACATCACACATATATACTCAACACACACATCACGATCCCGCATCACACATGCATTCTCGTCACACACAACATACATACATGCAAACAGAAGACATGTCCACATTCGCTCTCGTCACTCTTCTCGACTACTCATTCAACACGTCACACATCTTTATTCCACATATCCACACACTTTCCACACACAGCTTATATATGTAAGCAAGTACCATCCTTGAATTTCATTTTTCCTACCTTCGAGGCTATACCGCAACCTCCCCCCAATTCTTCTTCCATTTCCAATCGAGTCCTCCTGTTTATTTTTCATGCCTCTTCAACTTAGGGTTTCCTATTCCCACTTGCCTTCCTGTCTATCTCTCTGTTTTTCTTGCTCGTCGACTAGATCATATGCTAGGTCACCACCACCTCTCCTAAATTGATGGACACACGACAAAGACCACTCAAGCCTAACACGAGCTCACTCTAACAAGATCACTCATCGTCGACGCGATTTCGAACTTCACAAGTCATTGCACCACCTAAGAGCCAAACTGAACACTTCCGGAAGGTTTGCAGACAAACAATGCAACTAGCACGATTGGATCCCTCAAGTCCAAGCTTTCCATAGACACATCGCAACCAAAACCCTAGCCGAGCTTAAGCTTCAATTTGACATGTTTCATCGGGAGCCCACACATAACCCAAATCCCCACAACACAAACACATATATTCCCATCCGAGCATCATGCTCTCTCACCTCTCTTATGTCCCCCCTCGAGCGAGGGATTTGTCTCATTCATTTTTTTTTCACATTTTTCTCTTCCTTTTTTCATCATTTTCCACCTATTTCCTCATACTTGCCGGCCTACGCCGAAGCTGGATGCGACTCGTGGACTCGACCACCCGATCGAGTTTGTTCCACCCATCTACCAACCCAACGTAGCGCGCGACACACACACAACTAGCCCTATGCGAAATCGACGTCGGTTCGTGGCTTTGACCACCCGGCCAAAGTGGGTCCACCCACCTATCGGCCCACATAGGCGCGTAGCCACACTCACACATACACAAACATATATTTTTTCTCATTTTCTTTTCATTCCCGCATCTCGAGAATTAGGAGACAAAAGAAAGGATCTTTTTCCCAACCATCCCCATCACGACACACACACATAGACTCCCTGTGGACATCCCGATGAGACATATCTCCTCTTTGCTACCACTCAAGCCAAAATCCAGCCACTAATGCCATGGTCAACCAGTCCTCGCAAAACCCGCACATACTAATCACCTCGTCGACCTGAAACCTCTGAAAGTGTCACTTCAGTCCTAAGTGTACAACAGACTTGGTCCATCCGTCCTCACATCTCAGACTTGTAATCCACAAAGCAAACCCTAATCAAACTCAAGCCGTCCTAACCGGCATCCATTGCCTCGTCTATTTTTTTCATCTCCAACCTCTGCCTCGCAGAGATTCCACGTGACCTGATAGATGACCTTGAAAACTACCATTAGCCGTTATACCTCTTAGTGCCTCAAGCCTCGCCGCTAAGTCCCTTAATCCTTGTTTGTTGTGCTCAATATCACTATGATATTGGAACAGGTCTCAATCGATGCCTCGGAACCGATTCCATATTTGCTCCATCTCTTTATCCTCTCTCACCCTTTTTGCAGATCCGAGGGGAATATCCTCCCTCTTCTCAACTCGAACGGTCAACTTCTCAACCTCCTCTCTAATCGATCTTTCCTCCCAAATCCTACTCATATTTTCTTCATCCAGGTCATCTACCTTCTTCGACAATTCATTCTTCGTCCTTTCTAACTCTGTTCCGAACGCATCCAACCTATCCAACACCGCTTTCAGCTCTTCCTCTAATTTTCCTACTTTTGGGTCCTCTACTTGTCCTCGCATCACATCGTCTTTCCGATTCATCCACCTACCAAGCTTGCTACTCAGCTGTGCATTCTCTTTTTCTACCCGTCCAACTCTCTCATCGCTCTCTGCTTGGGCATTTTTCATTCTTTCTAGCTCTAGGTGGAACTCGTCACATGCCTTACCCGCTTGATCACTGTATCGATGGATTATGCTTTGTACCTTCTCAATTTCATGCTCCATTCCTTCGACTCTCCTCATTAGGTCATCCTCGTCTCTTGAGAGCTCTTCTTCGATCGCAACTCCAAAGAAGTCGGCTACCATCAAGCCGGATCTCAAGTCCCAGACCACGTTTTCACTCTCGGGCTTCACAAGATCTTGCCTCCAGCTTTTGTTTACTCTTTTCCACTCCTTGTTTTCATTTTTCAACATTCGTACTTGCTTTTCCCAAGTTCCTAGGACCTCGGCCATTTTCTCTTGATTTTCCTCTAATTTCGCTATTTTGATCCTCTCGTTATCTCACTCCACATGCAACCAATTGACTTGACATTCCAAGCTCTTCACAAGTTCTATCAAGTCTCGATCATGAGATCGAGTGTCCTTGCTTCCACTTGCTCTCGCAGTTTCCGTCGATGAAGTAACTCCACCTTTGTCAACTTCCACATACAAAGAGGATAAACACCTATCAGATTGATTCGTTGTGACCTTTATGCCAGTTACCTCTTTTGAGCCACACACGTGCTCGCATAGTCTCTTTTTCCCACAGTCCTCACATGTGGGGACAAAATCCAACGGGGTGCATACACGAGGGCAATATTTGGCTATATGCCCAATCTGCTCGCAACACCAGCATCTCACATAATTTGATATCGGGCCAAATCGCCACCCTCGGTTCACATGATGTCTCATGGTCCGATGAGAATCTACCCATCTCCTATTTTGTCCAAAATTCGGTTGCCTTATATTCGCTTTCTCAAAACTAGAGGCTTGTCTTTGTTGGGCCATTTCTCTAATGAAGATCAGAGCAAATTTGGGATCGGATTGGCTGTGCCACACGATTGGGGCACCAAGCGAACTCGTAGCACTCTCTATGAGATGTGCTAAGCCAATTCTCGGCAGACGCACCAAAATGATGAGTTCCTTAGTCCAAGGGAATTTGCATACGCTCAACGATATTTCGCCTAATTTTCTTACACTATGTCACTTTGTTTCACAACTATCCTCAAATTTATCCACCTTGGGATTCCCGGCAAACGCACCAAAATGAATAGGGTCTTGAGCCCACGGAAAAAATGATTATACGAGACTTTATTTGGTTTAATCCCTCGCAATCGGTCTACTTGGATTACTTAGAGCCCGCAATTATCTCGAAATGGACTCTTCTTATGGCTATGCACTAGCTCATAAATTCCCGGCGAACGCACCAAAATGAATGGCTCTTATCCTCACTTTTGCTGCATACTCCAATTCGACTTTAAAATCTCTAGATCTAGATAACAATTTATGGCATTTTGACAAATCATCACCACCAACATTCGATCTGTTGATTGCCCTCTCATCTAAAATAACATCGAATTCTTGAGTCTGGAGCTCGAGAGGCCCCGTGGAAAAAATAAAAAAAAGACATTTTTCTCCGTCATATGCAAACTTCTTTCCTTTAAATGTGCTGGACCCATAGTTTTCATACTGTTTGCTCATGATGGTACGGCAGAGCGACTTGTTAGCAATACCATCGTTCTCCTTCTTCTGCAACTGTTCAGCTATAATCATCATTTGCTCTTTCTAACAAGAGAAGCGAGTAAACCCTATACATTAGCGAAAATAAAGAGAGCTATTCTTCCCTACTCCACCCCATTTTTCCTTATCTTTATGGAGCAGACAACCCTAGAGGGATTAAGACTTGGGAATACGAGATAGCAAAATATATTCAATAAATGTTAGGAACATATAGGCATTGAGCAAGACACCATAGCATTCAAAGGAATTAGCAAGTCCCATCGCTGTAGCTATGACAATTATCACCATCATGCGTGGCATAATATAGAGCAGCATTGAGCACATAGAGATCGTCACCTGGAACTCCATGACTTAAGGAGGAGGTCAACATACAGAAGATGAACGATACATCCAGAGAGGATGAAGAGCTCCTTCCAAAAACTCCAGCACATAGAGCTTTTTCTCTTTCTCTAGTAATTTGGCCTCTCATCCTCTATCAAATCAGTTCTCTTCCCATACCATTTTCACTGCATCATTGCCAGTTCCCTTCTCCCTTTCTCAGCATGGGCCACTTCATTCCTCCGTGAAATCCACCATGAACTTTCTCATCCCATAAGCAACAGACCACAATACCATCTACCCTCCATGCCGAGAGAAAAAAACTTATCCTCCTATTAGTCGCATGCATCTTCCATGTAAACCCCACAATATGCTTATCCCCTGTATCCCCTAGCATCTGTCCATTCATGCTTCTTTGTGTGTCGAAACTGATGGGGCGTAGTTGTGCTGCAGTGCCTCCCTTCCTCCCACAATAGGTCTGCCTCCATCCATGTATCGTAGGTGATCTCAAATGATGAACCGTTCCCTCAGCCTATTGCATTTCTTGAGTCCTCCTCCTTCACCCATCTCTGTTATCTCTCCTCTTTCGCATACAAGAAATGTCTCCTCAAGTACGGAACTGGTCTTACTCTCCTTGTTTCTTTCATCTCCATGCACGTTCTGGCTTCACTCCTTCCCTGTGCTCCATCGACTCTCTTCCTCCCTTAGATAGGATCGAAGCCCTCGACGTCGAAGAAGAAGAAGAATCGTCATGCTTTCTCTCCTCCTCCTATCTAAATCAGATCTGAACATGTCCTTCCCTCTCAACAATTCGAAATTTTGATTTGGAACCCTGTTCCCCAAGTGCAATGTTTGCTCTCTTCCAACTCATAGGAAGGTCTGTACAAGTAATACTGCACATAGTCATGAGGAACCCCCACCTGCAACTCTTAAATTCGAAATTGCTCTTTTCTATACGTTCCTCCTTTCTATCTTTAGCCGTCGATGCCTTTCTCTTTCTTCTGCCGATCCTTCCTCCAACCTTTTGAACGCCAGCAGCTCCCAGAGCATTCGATCACATGCTTGCCAAAAAAATAATTTTCACCCATTTCTTTACAAAGGAATCTCTTTCTCTTTCATCCCCCTCGGAAACAGTTTGCCATTCTCCTCCACGTAACCACCTCCATCAAAGGTCTGCTGCGCGTCCTCCTTCAATGCCTGCGCCCTCTTCTCCCTACTCCCCTGGCTGCCTCATACCACCCATGCTCTATAGCAAAAACTGACGCTCTCCGAAATCAGCTCTGCCACGATCGGCTATGTCAGGCCGTCATCGTCTTCTGTTCGGAGCAGGTCCCTTCAAATCGAGAGAGAGAGAACCACCCAATACCTTCCTGTATATCCCCCGTAGAAAGATAAGGTATTCCAAAAAAAAACCTCTTCCATCTGCTCCACGTCATCAATCACATCCCTTTATCTTGATAAGTCCTCCCCCTCTTTTCCGTTGTGGCAGATGATAAAGAACTGGAGAAGAACCCCCAAAAAATGAAAGCCGCCCCCCCTCTTATCTGTACTTCGGTGCCAAAAACTTCCCGATGCGGGTCTAATAAACGTGGATATCCTTTCTCAGCATAACCCAAAATGAGAGAGTTCCATGTGACCAAGTCTTGACTTGACAGCTTGTCAAAAACATCTTGAACTTTTGATACCAAAAATAAATTTGCATACATACTGATCAAGGCACTTCCCAAAAATAAGGTCCTTGTTGCAAATCCTTGTCTTTCAATACCTGCATGCAACTCTATACCCATGTGAACCTCTCCTTGAACAGCATAGGCTTTCAAAACACAAACATATGTGACTTCATTAGGAGCAATTTTTCATCTGATCATAGCAAGCACGAGCTTTATCAGCATGATCATGTTCTACATATCCTGCAAACCGGGCATTCCATGACACCACATCCTGATTCAGCAGCCTATCGAAGACTTCGTGTGCTTTTCTGATCAAGCCACACTTGACATACATGTCTATCAATGCATTTCCAACAGCAGTACCAAGTTCCCGATCCATTCTGATCATGATGGCGTCATGTAGTTGC
>CM035435.1:138049668-138136393 GCA_020310875.1 Ceratopteris richardii
TGGTATTCCTACATGAAGAATTTGAACCCCATGGTTGGGCAAAAATTTTAGCCACTATGGATATAGTTGTGGATGAGGAGCAATGGAAACCCCATTGTGATGAAGATGGCTATGATATCTTGGTATTCATGATAGAACCTCTTGCATTTGACCCACTCATTGAAGCATGTAAGTTTAGTGCAATATGTACTAAGGGAAGCCACTAATGAGGATTTAGAATCCATCATCATGGAGTTCCTCAGTGTGTCAAAAGAAGAGTACTTGCTCTTAGCAGAAGATAAAACTCACAAACAAGAAGAGGGCAAGCATGAAACGCTCTTAGCTACTCACACAAAGGCCAAGAGTGAAAAGAAAAAACTAAAGAAACAATCTCCCACACCAGAAGAGGAAGAACCTTTATTTGAAGTGCCAGAAATTTTTAAGAAATATGAGATAGAGGATCAAAATATTATGGTCAGAATGCCTAAACAAGAAGCTCTCATGAGAGAAGCTTATGATAATAATGAACTAACTAAGACGATTACAATGAGAATAGAAGATGAAGAAGAGAGATGTACTTATATAGGACATGACTTGAGTGAAGAAGAAGATGAGAATTGATAGGCTTGTTGAGAGAATAGAGAGGTGTGTTTGGTTGGAACTATAAGGAACTATAGGGAGTGGATCTAGACATGTGCTCCCACAGGATCCATATGACCCTAGAGGCAAAGCCAACCAATCAAAAGACTTACACATACAACAATAATTATGCAGTAAAAGTCAAATAGGCAATAGATTGCTTTATAGAAGCTGAATTCATCTATGAGATTGAGCATACCGAATGGGTATCCCCATTGTTGTAGTACCCAAAAAGAATGGCTAATTGTGAGTGTGCATTAACTTGAAGAAAGTTAATGTTTCTACCATTCGAGATAGTTATCCACAACTTATCACTGAGCACCTATTAGAACGAGTAGGGTGCAATGAAGTCTACAACTTCCTTGATGGATTCTCAAGTTACTACCAAGTATCCATCACCCAGGAAGATCAACATAACATGGCTTTCCCACTGAATCGGGTATCTTTGCATTTTAAATTATGCCATTTGGGCTCACCAATGCATCGGCTATGTTTCAAAGGTTGATGTGTCAAGTGTTTAAGGAATTCTTGAGGAAAAACTTAGAATTCTATGTGGATGATCTATCAGCCCATTCCCACATCAAGAAAACACACATCCTAGAGCTCAAACAAACCTTTGACAAATGCTCTGAAATATCAAGTATGCTTGAACCTAGAAAAATGTGCTTTCATGGTCAGACAAGGCAAGATTTTAGGCCATATAGTGTCAAAGAATGGGATCTCAATAGACGAGGATAAAGTGAGAGTCATTGCATAATTACCTAGACCTAAGAAGATCAAGGAAGTGGAAGCTTTTATGGGTCATTATGGGTATTACCAACGTTTCATCCACATGTACACTATGATGGCAAAGCCTATATAAAACCTCTTGAATAAATTTGAATGGAGTGAAGAATATGAAACATCCTTCAGTGAACTAAAAAGAGGACTGTGTTCGAAACCAATCTTAATAATACGAGATTAGAATAAGCCATTCCATGTTCATGTGTATGCTTCCAATTTTGCTATTGGGTGTGTGCTAGCACACCCGATAGGAGAAGGGTGTGAAGAGATGGATAGGTATGTGCTTGAAGATGAAGAGATGTTGCAAAATCCTTGATCTACACCAGCCAAATGAGCTCCAGAGTATATGGTGGGCCCTTTTAGCTTGCCAATGGATGTATTAGACACCCTATGTACCTTGGAAGATCACTCTCAAAAAGATAGATCAAAACAGATAAGTTGGAGTTAGCTCAGAGGTGAAAACTTGCTATTCTTGGTTCATACACCTGTCGAGTGTTTTACATAATTCTCTCAGCACAGCAGCAATTAGCTTAATTCCTCTTGGGGAAGTCTAGGTATCTTAAAGAGCTAACTTTCAAGAGTAATCTCATCAAAAATAACAAAGCACACACTGAGAATGAGTTTTAACAAGTGATGACATCATCCCGATTTTCACGCTGCTACAGAAATAGACCAGTGAGCAGAAAAATCACCATAACTCAAAATGTAGACATTCAATGATTATGAAAATTTGTATGGTTATACTAGACAGTAAGATAAATCCAACAAGCTTTAAATCACTGAATCTGGATAAGTAACCACTGAGAAACACCTCTGACAAGATGAGTGAAAAAGTCGGGTACCTGACAGAGAGGTGAAGATGAACAGACCCTGTTGACTTCAAATGAACATAACTGAAGATTGCAACATCCAAATGACATGAAAATTTATGAGCATATAGTAGACTTATAGAGCTAACTTTACCAAGTTAAATCACTGAAAATGATGCACCAATCTCAGAGAAAACATCTCTGCAAGCTGACTGAGAAAACTGAGAGTAATGGTAGTGAGTAGTACACTTCACAAGAACATGAAAAGATGAACTCAAATAATCATGAAAATGAAAGTATATTGCTTGTACAATACAATGACTTACTGATACATATGTGTGCCTTGTAATCACACCTTGATATGGCATAAAGCTCAGCTCTTGGAGGTCTTCACATAGGTCTCTCTAACCACGACTAAAACTGCCATCTATTTATAGTTGAGTTTGGGAGGCTAACTTCCCTCAATCACTCTCCAATCAATCAATGATTGATTTGATTCTCTACCTACCACAAATCACGAATTCGTGGCTCCTCTTTCCATTCTTGATCAGGTGGACTCAACCACTTAAGATTCTCTTACTTTTACATTAAGTAAACTCTTCAAAAGTTACAAGAGGTAGTTCACAAGTGAACTTTACATAGTCTTGTTTTTAAAGCTTCTTCTAAGACTTTGTGAGACTCAAGCCAATACTTAGGCTTGTCATAGACTTGCTCCAACAAAGGGAACATGGTTTCCCCATAACCTATGCAAGTAGACAATTGAACATGGCCAAGAGGAACTACATGAGCACAAAAAGAGAAGGATTAGGCATGGTGTATGTGATGAAGAAGTTTAGACACTATTTACTTGCAAATAAGTTTAAATTCTTTACAAATCATTAGGCATTACTCTACCTAGTGAACAAGCCTTGTAATACAAGTAGATTAGTAAGATGGTTTCTCTTACTAATGGAGTATGATTCTTAACTAGTAGTTAGGAAGGGTAAGACTCACCTTAGGGCATATCACTTTTCTAGACTTACTTTAGCCAAACCACTGCAAGGAGTATTAGATCAACTTCCTGATGCTTACTTGTTCAACTTGGAAGTCATACCAAACTAGGCTAAGAGATGTGCATACATGTGGGAATCACAGTGCAAATCTAACAATGTCTAGGGAAAATACCGATTTTTCACACGTTGAGTTCGACTAGGTCTAAAACACATCAAAGCTCCAAGCTATCTAGGAGAGAGCTGGAATGGCAGAGTATTTTAGTGAACCACTACCATAAACAAATTTTTTGAGGTGTTACTATCTGATCTTTACTTTACAACCAAGTAACATGAAGGATGTACATGGAATTGTTATCATTCCCTCCCTGATGCTCAACAATGAGATGAAGAAGTTCAATCTCACCTTGAACTTAGTACATGTAACATGCAAGGCATGCATGTACCATTGGAGAAAGAGGCTCTAGTACCCAATAACATGAAGAACTAAAACATAACAAATCTCAAGGACATGGCAGCTATGACACGAAACATTTTAGTACCACCTCGATTATCTATGTAGCATTTTGATTTCCATGGACAAGATCGCTTTACTTAACCACATAAGAGAATATGGTTCAGTATTTACTTGAAAAAAAACTTAGGTTTAACCACCAAGAAGTTAGCTGCATCAAAGGTAAGTAATAGTGGAAGTGAAAGGCTCAGCTTACCCTCCAAGGAAGCTTTTGCACCTAACTCCATGGATGATGGAGTCTCTCCCTCATTGAATCAATATTACCAAGAATTCTTGAGAGATATTCAAGAGGAAAAATGTGCCAAGGAGAGTGAGACCCCTCCTCCCATTGAGATAGTGGATGATCTCCATGATCAATTCCCACAAGACATTTCCTCTATTTATGGAGAACAAGAAGATGTACCAACTAGTGAATGATTAGACTTGGAATCCAATTCCCTAAATGAATTGCCCCATTTCATGAGCCCATGGGAATCTAAGTCTATTCATAAGAGATCCCATATTGTCATGGTAAGAAACAAGGAATCAGTTCTATCTAGGACCACAAATGTAGTGAAGAATACGAAGGTACAATGTCACATCAACCTAGAGGATCTATTGAAGGTAAAGCCTGAAATATGGAAGCATATAGAAAATCAAGTGCTAGAAATAATTAAACCACCCTCTTTGGTAGGGAGACACAAGTCATTTTCCATAGATACCCTTGGATAAGATTGGAGACATGAGTGAAAGAGAGCAATGAAATACCTATCTCCCTATTACTTATCCTGGTTATACCACTAAAGATTTTGGACTCAGGTGCAGGAGTTGCCATCATGAACACCTCCTTATGGAAGCGTTGGGGCAAGCCAACACTCAGGCCAATGAGGATGAAACTGCAAATGGCAAACGATCGCATTGAGAAGCCTTTAGGACTATTTGAAGGAATAACTCTCACGACTTGTGGTGTAGAGTTTGAGCATACATTCGCCATATGTGATTTTGGCAAGAACCATGTCTATGAGATGATTTTAGGTAGAACTTTCATGCATTAGATGAAAATAGTGAAAGATTGGGGAACCAATTCCTTGTACATACAACACTTAGGTGTCACAACTGAAGTCAATCACAAGGAAGGTCGTTGCACCTCCCTCAAAGCAAATGAGAGGATCAATTTGTTGTGTTGAACCTTGAGGAGCCACTTTGATGCCTCACATCTCTCCTACACCAAAATGCATTGTCCAACCATTTACACTCTGATTGCCAAGGCACAACACTGATGGTTCACAATTGATCTTTCCACCCATACCATCCGACATAGTTCTAGAAGAATTGGGTGATGTTGACTTTGACCAAATGCTCAGATATGTAAATCTAGAATTGGAAGAGGAAGAAGGAGATGCTCACCTACAGTATGAAGAGGGACAAGAGGAGCAACAATAGGACAAAGATCAAGAAGAGGAGGAAGAAGAACAATATGAACAAGGATAGTATGAAGGATCCTCAACGTCTACAACATAATTGCAAAAATTTTATGAAACTATTACTAGCATCCAAGAATGAGGTTGACTCTCATTCCAAACACACCGAGTCCTCATAGATCAGATACTAGGAGAAGAGGGAGTGGATCCTTATTTCATCGAATTCCTCCAACTTATGAGAGAAACATGTGGAGTAGTAGAAGCTATATATACCATGTTACAAAAGCCACAACCCCAATATGACCAAAGGTGCATGGATACTAGGCCAAGGCCAAGTAAAAACATTTGGATACCTATCTCACAATAGGAGATGACAACCACTCATGTGGAAACATCAATCACCAATCTGACTGCAAAAATCTTTGTGCAAACCTCATCCATTTTGTCTCAACACCCTCAATCCCAACCCAAAACCCACAAAGTACATATTAGCACCACCATCACAACAACTACCCAACCAACAAAGCCCATCTTTCACACCCCTGCCAACTCACTGCCCCATACTGATTCTACCATGACTACTTCTAAAATTAGCATATCCACCCCTTCATTTAGTTTCTAGAAAACCTGTGTCTCAAGCCGCACTCTTTTCTTCCATTAACAATCCATTGTAAAACACCCCGTTTGAATCCCTTGAACAAGTCCTAGGTCATCTGCTTAAACACATATTATTAGGAAACCCATCTCCGATCCAAGGTAGTCTAGGCTTCCTGACTTACCCTCAGTATTGCTCTTATAATGCATCCCCATTCTTCCATCCCTCGACCTCAAGAACCTACCACCACTGTACCACCATTTTGGGTATCCTTTATGGAAATCATGAGCAGAGTCCTTGAACATTCAAGGGGCCCATATTCTACCACCACATACTCACTATTCACAAACACCATGAGCACTACACCTACCATCCCCATCAATATGGTATAACCAACATGCATGACACTATCCGACCTTATGGATATCTCACCACACATGGCACCACCCCCTCCCACTATACTTCAATAGTCTCCCATTCTACCTCTACCAACCTCACGGACACCTGTGACACTAGCATGCATATCATTCACATCTCCCATTCACATCTCCCATTCCCACCTCCATCCCCCTCCATTTCCCCCTATAAATATTTCATCCATGTCCATAAATAATACCATTGATACTATGATTCAATGTGCCACATAGTTGTGATAGGAATTAACAGTTGGAAGAACATAATACCATACTCATGGAGGAATCCCAATAATTATAAGCTAGAATTACTACATTGGACGATGAAGACTACACATTACAAGAGGAGTACGACATGCTCCAGTAGGCCCACAATGAACTAGAATCTTGAATGCAAAATTTAAATCAAGAGACTATCAGCAATTTGGAGATTATGCTGCATCATCAGATGGACAAAAATGCTAAACTACAAAGAAACATGGGTCTTCTTCAAAGACACATGGCAGCGGCTATGGAAGAGAACAAACATCTCCAACAACAAAATCAGGACAACTTAGAGGCAGCAATGCAAGGCTCCCCAAGAGCAACAATCAGTCCTACAAGGTTTCAAGCTATTCCCTCAGAAAACATCTGAGTATTATTGGAGGAAGATGCAAACTTCTTAAAATCTTATGGGAATTTATAAGAGGAACGAGTTGAGATCTAGAAGAAACTAGCCATAACTAGCACCAAGGGGCCTGACGCCATCCCTCTACCATCAAACGCACAAGAGATTGAGAGCCTTCAGAAGCAAATTGAGGAATTTCAAGAAAAATTGTTACACTATGAATGACTCCCCCCCACTAGTGGAACCTGAACCAGAAGAGTTAGGAGAGATCCCGATGGAGGAAACATTTGAGGATGCCTATGAGCCACAACCAATGCCAAGGGGCAGAGTAACTAAAGAAGGACAGGATACCTAGGAGGAACCTATATCGCAATGGTTAAACAAAGTAGAGGAGATTGGGCAAACACATGATGATAGGATTACAATACAGATCCAATCCTTATCAAACCTAAAAGAATCAATACTCAAATCAGAATACTTCAGAACGTCCCACAGAAGGCTAATCACCACTTTCAAGATGCAATATATGCCATATTTCATGTTTCTAACTGACTATAACATGGAAGTGAAATGGGTAATCAGACTTTGTGACAAAGCTCTAACCTATTGACCTTCCAAAGAGAGCCAAGAAAGGAAACATCTTTGAAACGAATTGATAGGCAAGGTTGCTAGAGATGTACCCAAAAATGCTGAGGAAATGGTCAAATGCCCCTTATACATCAAGTACAATCCATGCTATTTTCTAGTACCTCATTGACACCCATGGCTGGAATTTGCTATCAAAGTATGCAATGGCAAGGGATATTTGGATTGGCTCAATTACCCATATCTCCCTCCACCAAGAGGACCACCTACAGTAGCATATATGGAATCAATGGCCAAACATTGGTCACAAAGGCTCAAGAATGTACATGATGTGGTTGCCAAAATATGCATGAAGATATTTGAGCTTATGACAATCATCTCCAAAACATTTAGAAACATCAAAGCCCCATATGTCTCCACTCTGAGCTTCAATTGATTTCAACCTAGTCTATGATATGAGTAAGACTCCATCATTCAACACCATCTATGCATGGCATGCACAAATAAAATACATGCCTACTTGCTACAAGTAAACATTTGAAGAAACATCCTCAATAGGTTTCTAAGAATATCACTCAAAAATATTCATTCCAAGATCGTGCATTTGCTACATCTATTTGTAGTGGAACAAGCTCTACGTGCCAAGCAATTATGTATGCCACATCCAAACATGATAGGTCTTGTAGATTGGGATAGTCTAATGACAGACTAAGCACACAACCTTCACCTCAAAAAATAAGATATAGCTGTAGATGTGGTCCAATACTACATATCACCCCTTCCACAACAAGGGTTTTTCATGGACAACATACTCGAGAGGGGGAGGGGTGTTGGAACCCAAGGCAGCGGCCAAGGTGGTCTGACACAACAAGGGAGTTCAAGGCAAACAAGTCAAACGGAGCAAGGGAAAAGATAAGGACAATTAGGACAAATCCGACAAGGAAGCCAATGAAGATGTGGAAGTTAGGCCAATCAATTTTTTAAAAGAGAAGTTCCTTTAAAATAGTGATTGTTATCACTACACATACATTGTAAATACAATTTTTTATAATTCCAACCCTTTTTTGTCCAAGCCAAGGAGTCTTGAAGCTTAAGGAGTAGAAGATATGCTCATGTATCAATTTTCATAATTTTCAAAGCTTGATTGAGCCCCCCATATTATTCTAGTAACTTAATTGTTTTAGTAATCTTGAGACTAGGTCTGAACAGGGTTAAAAACTAGTCAAAAACTATAAAAGGTGCTAGAAGGCTCATTTTTAAGGGCGGATTGTTTGAGATTGAAGCAAACTAAGAAGATTCTAAAACTTTCTTTTGATGAATTGAAGACTCCATTGCTCCATCTCTTTCTCTTACTATGTATGCATGTGTGCTTTTCATTCATGCACTTGTGTACTCATTTGCTCATGGTTGTCATACCTCCCCACCTCTCCTTAGATTGACAACTATGAGGTGGAACTCCTCATGTTGATACTCATCATTTTGCTAGAGTGATAGTAATCCAAACAATGGTAAACAAATTAGGCTTTCCATATGTACCAAAAGCTCCCTTCAAGCCTAATATGCTTGATTCTTCATTCCTTTGCAGTCCCTTGAATTCCAATCCTTGATTTCAAACTACTTGACTTTACTTCATCCAATGCTTTAGCCATTATGTCTACACATTGTTGTTGAGTTGAGATATATGAAATCTTAATATCCTTGCTTGTAATCTTCTCCCTAACACAGTGATAGTGGACGTCAATGTGTTTGGTCTTTGCATGATGAATAGGGTTTGTTGCAAGATGCGAAGAACTCATCTTACCACCAAATATGTGAGGTATAGATGACTTCATCCCTAAATCAACATATCAATCTTCATCAACATATCTTCTTGAGCTACATTTTCCAATCCTTTATACTCACTTTTTGTAGATGAGAGAGAAATAGAATGCTTCTTCTTTGATGATCAAGAGATGAGTTTAGAACCTCCACATGAAAGATAACTAGAGGTACTTCTCCTAGCACCTCTTGATCTTGTCCAAGTATGCATCAAAAAATATCTTGATATCTATATTAGAGATATATATAGAATAGGCCTTCATCTATTGTCCCTTTGGGATACATGAGTATCCTTTTGACAACCTCCATGTGTGGCTTCCTAGGTGACTGCATGATCTAACTCAAAACCATTCACATTATAATTGATATCTACTCTTGTGAGAGTACAATAGTTGAGACTCCCCACTAGGATTTGATATCATATCACATCTTCAACGAGATCTCTTTCAAGTGCGCACACAATTCGGAATTCACTATTATAGGTGTACATACAACCTTTGAATTTTCCATTTTGAGCTTTGTGATCATATCTTTGATGTACTTCTAGTCGTGGGCCATAATTCAACAATGCTATATTCTTTGTGTCTTGGAGTTCAAAGGGGAATAGCCTACTTTTCTTTGAACCTTTAATCTTTGGTATGGATCTTACACATGGGCTCCATACATTGTATAATGCACCTCCAATCCTTTCTCCAAAAACTTTTCTACACTTATCAAATTCTTACTGATGCTAGGTAGAAAGAGAACTTTGCTCAACAAACTCATATTATCATTTGATGTCTTCACATTCCCAATGTTTTCCACAAGATGACTTGTGTCATCTCCTATTTGCACTTCATGCTTGTGATTATATTCTTCCAAACAAATATGAGAGTAGCTCTACCGTCCCTAATATATGATCTAATAATCCGTAATCAACTTAGAATACATGTTCATTTGATTTACCTCCTTTCATAGTCATGTTCATGAGTAGAAGTGATTCTTCTTGTGATTCATCATAAGTGTAATAGTTGCTAAAGTTGTTATTGCCATTGTAGCCATAGTTATTGTTGTATCTGCATCTAAGAGATGGATATTCTCCTTTGTTGTATCCTCTTCCTCTTTGGTTTCTTGGGTTGTCAAAACAATGCTCAATGATATCATCTCCTTCCTTTGTAACCTCCTTGATAGTTGTTTTTGAAGTTGATTTTGTCATTGTATCCATAGTTGTTGTTGTATATGTATTTAGGAGCTCCATATCCTCCTTTGTTGTGTCCTCTTCCTCTCTAGTTTCTTGGGTTCATTGATATGGTTTTTAAGTCCTCACATGAAACAAGCTAAGGAGCTTTGAGATCTCCACTTGCTTTTTTTGCCTCCTCTACCTCTTCCTCTTGAGCTTGCAAAGCTAGCTTTGGAGGTACTTGCTTCTTCCATAGAACTTTTCATTTTTCCTTTGGCATCTTTACTTCTACCTTTATCGGTGTATAGGGAAGAGTATTGATTACCTTTTTGAGTATCTCCATTCTTCATAAGCTTGGCTTCATGAGTGAAGAGTTTTCCCATAAGTGTGTTGAAATCTTGCACTTGCATGTCCATGTATGAATCCATTGTAGTGGTGAAAGAGTCGTACAACCTCTAATGTGTGGAAGTAAGAAATTAGAACAGGAGCTTAGAATATATGACATTGCCAACACATCCTTTGTAGACCATGTGTTCAACCTCTCTTAATATTCTTGTGTTGGTTGTCCTTTGGTCCTTAGAATAGGCATTGTCTCATCTCTAATGATGTATTCTTACAAATTTCTTCATTGCAAATATGCTTCCATACTTAGAGACCATGATAGTTAGTACTTTGATCCAATTTATCAATTGAAGAATGAAAATCATCACCCATAATGTATATACTATGATGATGCTCTGATACCACTGTGAGTAGGTGATGCCAGAGTATGAAGATGAGAGGGTCTTTGCAAAATCCTACCCAGACTAGTCTATCTTTTTCTTGAACATTATAGTACGCTCTCCAAGCTTTCAAAAAACACATCACTATGACCATAGTGCTTTGGATCATTGATTTCAAATTTTTGAGTCAATACACACTACTTTGAGATTTTGAGCATGAAGAAAAGACCTTGTATATATGGAAGAAGGAAACTAGAAAAATATTGAGTGATCTCAACATGTTATGAATCAAGAAAAATCCATTAATATAGCTTTTAATAGGGATTTAAGTGAGCTAATACAAGTGATATCATGAATTTAGAGTAACTAGGGCATATGAAATATACTTAAGAACTCGTCGCTTTGATCCCGACATTTTAGGAAGCAAGCGGTGCATATTGTTGGAGCAAGTCTATGACAAGCCTAAGTATTGGCTTGAGTCTCACAAAGTCTTAGAAGAAGCTTTAAAAAGAAGACTATGCAAAGTTCACTTGTGAACTACCTCTTGTAACTTTTGAAGAGTTTACTTAATGTAAAAGTGAAAGAATCTTAAGTGGTTGAGTCCACTTGATCAAAAAGGGAAAGAGGAGCCACGAATTGGTGATTTGTGGTAGGTAGAGAATCAAATCAATCATTGATTGATTGGAGAGTGATTGAGGGAAGTTAGCCTCCCAAACTCAATTATAAATAGATGGCAGTTTTAGTCGTGGTTAGAGAGACCTATGTGAAGACCTCCAAGAGCTGATCTTTATGCCATATCAAGGTGTGATTACAAGGCACACATATGTATCAGTAAGTCCATTGTATTGTACAAGCAATATACTTTCATTTTCATGATCATTTGGGTTCATATTTCCATGTTCTTGTGAAGTGTACTACTCACTGCCATTACTCTCAGTTTTCTCAGTCAGATTGCAAAGATTGTTTCTCTGAGCTTGGTGCATCATTTTCAGTTATTTAACTTGATAAAGTTAGCTCTATAAGTCTACTATATGCTCATAAATTTTCATGTCATTTGGATGTTGCAATCTTCAGTTATGTTTAGTTCAAGTCAACAGGGTCTGTTCATCTTCACTTCTCTGTCAGGTACCCGATTTTTTCACTCACCTTGTCAGAGCCATTTCTCAGTGGTTACTTATTCAAATTCAGTGATTTAAATCTTGTTGGATTCAGCTTACTGTCTAGTATAAGCATACATATTTTCATAATCATTGTATTCCTACATTTTGAGTTATGTTTATTTTTGTGCTCACTGGTCTCAAACTGTAGCAGCCCGTGAAAATCGGGATGATGTCGTCACTTGTTAAAACTCATTCTCAGTGTGTGGTTTATTATTTTTTATGAGATTACTCTTGAAAGTTAGCTCTTTAAGTTATCTAGACTTCCCCAAGAGAAATTAAACTAATTGCTGCTGTGCTCAGAGAATTATGTAAAACACTGGACAGGTGTATGAACTAAGAATAGCAAGTTTTCACCTCTGAGCTAACTCCAACTTATCTGTTTTGATCTATCTTTTTGTGAGTGATCTTCCAAGGTACATAGGGTGTTTAATACATCCATTGGCAAGCTAAAAGGGCCCACCATATACTCCTGGAGTTCATTTGGTTGGTGTAGATCAAGGATTTTGCAACACCTCTTCATCTTCAAGCACATACCTATCCATCTCTTCACACATATACACACTCATAGAGATTGATCCATATTTGTGCAGATAGAGCTTCAAAATATTAAATTAAAAATCTCACAAGGGTCTTAAATTTATGATCGAAGCATTGGATGACACAATGGGACCATAAGTTCACTTCAATGACTCTTTGAAGTTGGTAGACTTGAACTGTCCACAAACAAGAATGGATAATAGCTCAAGATGATGATTAAACTTCAAGCATATGTATTGATATGTAAAGTACATTACTTGGAGGTGTTGGAGTTCTACAATGGCTATGCAATAAGTACATTGGCCATTGTATAAGTGAATGATAGATTTTCTATATCTTGTGGCTTCTTCATTGAAGTATATATGACTCGTGGTCTTTGGCTCCGTTCAGAGCTACTTCTATTATCACTTTTTTTTTGTTGTCATAAGTTATGTTTAAGGTGGCCTCTGACTTAGGTTTTGGTACCACTTTTTTTCTATGTTCAATTCATACTTCTTGAAATTCTTGCGCATTTCAAAATCAATGTTACCCATTTTAGTGTGGTTGGCCTCTTCTTCTTGATTCTTCTCTTATTCATTCGACTCCTCTTTTACTTCTATTTAATAAGATATATTTTTCCCGTGTGCGGTAAAGTAATGGTTTATGATCTCTAGGAGATCTTCTACACTAAATTTTGATCCTCTGTAGGGGTCTCTTGAACCTCCTCAACTATGCAGTTCTTTTTAATGCTAGGTTTAATGATTCTACTTATGGATATTTACTCTATTTCTATAGACTTGTAATCTTTGTATGGGTATTAAAGCACATATGGGACCTTCTCTAGGACTGTGCTCTTAGGCATGAAGATATCAATCACAAAGATGTAATAAAGTAAGTCTATGATCCAAGGGTCTGGCCGGTTCAGACAGATCTGAAATCGGACACCGTTTGGTCATCCGTGTGTATGACCAAAGATCTTGAGTTTAGACTTACTAGAAGCTCTTGTGCTCTTGTGAACAAGTGACCCACTTAGCCTAGTGGTTAAGTCTCATGGATGTGAAGGAGGAGGTCTTGGGTTCAATCCCTATGGGGAACATGGGGAGAGTATTTTGCCCAAAGAGATCTAGAGCCTTCTAGAAGCATCCACTTGAGTTAACTCGAGTACTAGGACACTTGGCGCACATGTAGTTACATGGCTGACACATGGATGGTTAGTATCCACCTGCCCAAGTTGGCAGTCCTCTGGAGAGAGCTATATATAGAGGCATTTGGTTGGGAGGAGAGTTATCTCTCAAGCACGTGGTGGTCGTAATCCTTGTTCTCTTACATTGGTATCAGAGCTCAAGGTTGAGCTTCCATGGAGACCTTGAAGGGGTTCATCATCTTCATGCTCTCTACATGTAGATCTTCAATCTATCAACTCGAGCTGCATCGTTAAAAACTCGTAGGCAATCATCTTTTTTGCTCGGGGGTGAGCTGTAGCACCATTCCAAATTGTAGAGCAGATTGCCAAAAGAGAATTTTTTCTGACTACCTGCACGAGTTTTGAACGCATGACCTGTGCCATAGGTCTGCGCTCCCTTATTCAAGATGTCCGACCACTTGCGTAGCTACTGCAGGAGAAGATCTTTACTATATTCTATGTTTGGCAGCAGCAGCCCTCCAATATGAATATAGAACTGCTGCTCGGATTTCCGGGGATTGAAAACAGGCGGAATGATTTGCGTCAGCCCCGTCTACCTACGTTTCTCAAATCTGTGACTTGCGCTGTGTTCGACACTGCCAATTTTTGTCTATCGAAGTATGAATTGGAGGTGTACGATCTATCCACAGCAGCAACGCAATTTTTCCGCACATCACGGAGATTTAAGCAAAGATTATTTGATTTGCTGGCGTAGAATTCGAACCAGTGTTCTTATGGTCTGGAGGTGTACGATCTATCCACAGCAGCAACGCAATTTGTCCGCACATCACGGAGAGAAGCAAAGATTATTTGATTTGCTGGCGCAACCCAATGAAGGCAGGCCCTTCACGTGATGGCGCATGGGTTCAAGAGATCATATGACCTCTTCATAAATAAAGACTGCGCTTATCCAGATAGCAAGGTGATTTCGTGCAGTACGAGCTTACAAATTGAGTTTCAATCTACAAATGGTGGCACCAAGACCCGAACTCGCGACCATCCAGTGTATAGTACTTCGTTGTATCCACAATATCCAGTCGTGCTGTAGCCATTGATTTTGCTATTTTTATTATTTGTAGTGGAGTGTAGACAGCACGCGGATTTGATCCGTGACGCTAAGGATGACAGAGAACTCCTGTATCCAAAAGAGCCAACAACGTTCAAATGTTGGCATGGATATTTTAATCTTACACAAGCTTTCGATGTAAAGTTTTCACGTTGTGTCGGGTCACATCCGTTAAGGGCGAGGTCTGGAGGATAGCGTTCATCCAATACTACCAAAGGAAGACAACACTGGCTGCCAGCAGCTTCACACACTGCAAATTATGGAAGGATGAATCAATCCTCTGAATGTTTCAGAGCTTAGAGGCATCCTCTTGTCTCAGAAACTCAGAGCCAAGAAATCGAGCTCTACATTCCTTGCTAGAGGCTCGTTCATGGCAACCGTTATGCCAATATGATGAGAGCTCATCATTTTCATGACAAAAGGGTATTGTCTATAAGCAGTCAAGAGGCTATGCATGAAATGCTAGCAAAGTCTCTTGTTTAAATTTTCTTTGGATCTTTCGAAAGCTTCGGAGCACTTCACCGATTCGTGTCACATCCGACAAGTCATGGTTGAAGGTTGGCTCTTCGCAAGAATCAGAGGATGGACGTAGCTCTATGTGGAGCTAAGTATTTTCCAAATTATGTTTTCATTTTTGATATTTGTTTGCTCGAATGCTTTCATTTAGGATGCATTAATTAGGACTAAAAGCATAGTCCAATTATGGTTATCTCGATGAAAGCTAATTAGAGAACTAAACAGTATTGAAATGACACAAAAGTATACAAAGTACTTTTTCAGTTTTAGGTATGCAATTGAAATTTCTATTTCCATTCATGCACAAAAATAAAAAGATTATTTGTGCATAAAAGAATGTTTTATGCACATCAAGTTCGCACTTGCTTGGGAAAGGTAGTTAATTCTCCAGTTCATGCACTTGAATAATTACCTTTTGCCAGAATAGCAAGCAGGTTGTTTTAGCATGGATGCTTGTTTGCATACCTAATAAGCTTGAGATTTGCTTAAGTTCATTACACTTGCATGTACTCACATGCATTTGCACCCAAGAATGGGCATTTGCATACATGAACATGCATTTGCATGCAATTAGATGTGTGTGCATACGCATGATCTTTTGGTAAGTAGCTGAACACGTATACTTTCATTCCTTTCTTTTTCTAACTTGACTTAGCTAGGTGGAAAAAAATAGAAAATTACCTAGCTGCAAGGATCTTGACCATCATGCAACTAAGTATCTAGTCTATTTTTTCCCAAAAAGTGATACATAGGTACCACTTAGTAGGAGTCTTTTTGAGGAAAAGAAAGCATGTTGAAAGTAAGTATTCATAGAGCTACTTTCCAACATGCATGCTCAGTCTACGTTTGGGAAGAAACCTAGACATTCTTAGTAACTATCGAGGATTTAGTTATTTTTGGATGTTCATGTTCATGCATCCAAGTAAGGAAGTTTCTGTTGAAACTTGTAAGTTCAGCAAATTTTGGAAGGTTTAATACTTTATTATTCATCAAACATTGATGAAAATAAGTAGAACTATTGAACTTCTAGAATCCCTGGAGCTCTAGTGTTCATAGATGTTAGTTTCCAGAAATGCATCTCGAGGCATGATGCAAGGTCTTCAATTGGCACGAAAACTTTTGAAGGAAACTTGCTTGATTCTATTTAAGCTAACTCAAGGCTTAAAAAAGAAACCAAGACAAATATTAATTGATCTTTAGGAATCAAGTAATTTCCTAAAGTCATGACAATTAAGGAAATGATTCAAATTATTTTCATTTTTGAAACAGATATCTTAGGAAATCACGATATTTCCTAAAGACAATTTAGGAAACAAGTTCTTTCCTAAAAGATTAGCTTCAAGTGGTAAAGCCTTGAAGAGACCCAAGCGAAGTAAATCTTTGGAAATTAAGCTATTTCCTAAAGATAAGCTAATGAAAGAGTCCAATTAACTATTTCATTAGTTAAATGAGAATGTCTTTTGGACAAACAAAGCCTTAAGTCTGGGTCTTATCCAAAAGTCTAGAATTCCTTTTGAAAATCTTTCTAGGAAAGCAAAAGATTCCAAGATGAATCATTAGCTTTGAATTACTTGATTCCTTGGTAGGAATCAAAAAGTTCTTGAAAGAAAAAATCTCCCCAGATGTGAGACTAGCATCTTTCAAGAGAAGTTTTATAGTAAGTAGTTCCCAGCAAATCCCTAACCACAAGGTTTGGTATTTAAGTCCAAATAAGTGATATAACCTAACGATATATCAAAGATTCTTAGCTTTGGAATCTGAAAAGCATTAGAAAATGCTTGGACTTAAGTTGAGGGAAAGATCTCTAAAATCCTGCAGGTAAACAAAGAAGCTTAAGATAGTTTAAGAGATCTTAAAAGATAAAGACTAAATCTTTATTTTTGTCGCAAGTATCAACCAGACTTGATCAAACTTGACCATGATTGTCCAAAGAATGTGCGATTAGAACTACTCTGTAGATTGCCCAAGTATTGGCAGTAAAATTCTGTTAGGAATGATTCATTCAGGTTCCATTTATTAAATGGAAAATTGTGAAAAAAGTAAGTTGTTCCAAGTCTGAACAGAGTGAAGTAATTCCAAGAATGTAGTCTGCAACCGTGAAGATGGTACTTAAGTCTGTGGAAGGTAAAACATAAGTGTTTGTCTATCCTTAAAGGGATTTTGGTACAAATCTAGAGAGCATGAGCGGATGCTCAGACTTATGCAGTAGAGAGATTCCTATAAAAGTCTTGGCTAGGATAGGTACCTAAAAGCATTAGTTAAGAAAGGAATCTAAAGACAAGAAGCTAAAAGCTCTTGTCGCTACAAAATTGGTCAAGGATAAACCAATTGAACTTGAATTCAAGAAAATTCAAGTACTTGGAATTCAAGAAAATTCAAGTACTTGGAATTTTGATTGGTTTTCATTTAAAAGTCCTAGCAAAAAGGATTGGAGATATTCTATTAAAGGTTTTCAAGGTTAAAGCACAAGATCGTGAAATGATCATGTGAAGGGATTAAAACCTAGAATATCAAGATAGAGATAGTGCCTGAAACTGCAAAATTCTTGTCAAGAATTAAAGCTAGAAGGTTCTCTATCAAAAGATGTTGTAGACTTCAGGATAAAATTCACTCACATGTCAATGTGAGTATAAAATAAGGTGGTATGGGACACCAGATTTTATACTCATATTGATGTAGGAAAGATGGTATGGGACATCGGACCGTGAGATGATGATTATCTTTTAGTCCTTCTTTGGATCTTGAAGTTAGGTTTGATCTTCAAGGGAATTAAAGCTTCAAAGAAGGAGTTTAAATTCAAGAAGGCTCTCAAGATACTTCAAGATGACTTCAAAATCAAGGAAACAGAAGATATGAAGTAAGTAACTTCCAAGATCTTCTTAAAACACTTCAAGACAAAGTGTTGTTAATTCGGAAATATTTTATAAATTTCTGAAGAAATTAGGACTTTGATTTTGAGTTGATCTTTTCAACTAAAGATTTAATTGACTAAGTCAAGTATCAAGTTCCTAGTGAAACTTAGTAAATTCACTCTTTTAACTCAAAGAAATGCACAAGAATTGCATTACTAGTAAGGAGTCAGAAAGACTGAATTGGATTTGAACTTAGTCTTAAGTGAAGCATTATTTGAAAACTAAACTCATCGATAGAACCTCAGTGGGTCGACACACTGATGTTGGTTACCACACTAGTATCTTGTGGTTGGATGATGTTTTTTATTTTCTTTGAATCTTTTTGAGAATCCAGCTTATTTCTCTTAAAGATAACGACAATGCTTCAATGCCCTGTTGAAACAGATCTTTGAGAAGTTAAAGTCCTTGGTCATCTAGCCTTTGACTCATAGCAAATTTATGTATCTTCAAAGTATGAATTGGTTGTACAGAATTTTAGTTTTTTCTTTCCGCTTTCCGAATCTTTTGGAATTGACTCAGATATGGTATCTGATTCCTTTTGCAAAAGATCAGGCCGGTTAGCCGGTTAGAATTAGATAACTAACTTGAACATCCTAGATAGATGTTATGTACAAGGACCTTTTCAATCTTCAAAAGAAAATAAGTCTAAGTGGACTTATTTATTTGAGTTTGCTTCAAGTTATAGCATAAATGATTTCCTAGAGTCCAGTATACTCTAGAATAAAGAAGTTAGAAATTGCTCATTAGATTGACAATCCCCAAGAACTTTCAGTTAAAGTCTTTGAGAAAAGTGTCCTAAGTTGGACAAATTTCATTATGGATTTGTATTGGGCAAGTTATAGTATGGTTGACTCAAAGAAAATGGTAACTTTCTCTTACAGTTTACATAGGATTTTTTCAACTCATTAGGACAAAGTAGTCCTCTAGTCGGGTGAAAAAATCAAGTAACTGTTGGATCAAAGTAAACCATAGTATAAACATCTAAGTTAGATGTTTGAGACAACCAAACTTCAAGTTCTCCAAAACAAATTCAAGTGACTCAAGAATTCTCAAAGTCTTGTGAGGGATAAGAATCCCACCTTCATTACTAAGTCCATGCACCAGTCATGCCCAAAAATAGACTAGTAATTTGAATCCACCTAGTTCACATGTTTGTGCCTAGATCGCACATCCAGAAACTGTGAATTAGCCAGGGATGTATTTAGATCCACCCTCGTTATTCTTCACTAGTTTGTACTTTGTCCTGTTCATCAAAGTGCAAAATCAGGTAGTGCTTTGAATCATTTGGGCAGGGATGCCACCACAGAGATGAGACATTTCTTCTAGTTTTGGAACATGACCATGTTCTTCCAGTTTTAGAACATGAGGCTCGAGGGTTGCCTACACTATGTATATAGCTCTATTTTCGAGGACGAAAATATTTTCCAAGGGGAGAAGAATGTAATAAAGTAAGTCTATGATCCAAGGGTCTGGCTGGTTCAGACAGATCTGAAATCGGACACTGTTTAGTCATTCGTGTGTATGACCAAAGATCTCGAGTTTAGACTTACTAGGAGGTCTTGTGCTCTTGTGAATAAGTGACCCACTTAGCCTAGTGGTTAAGTCTCATGGATGTGAAGGAGGAGGTCTTGGGTTCAATCCCTATGGGGAACATGGGGAGAGTATTTTGCCCAAAGAGATCTAGAGCCTTCTAGAAGCATCCACTTGAGTTAACTCGAGTTAACTGGGACACTTGGTGCACATGTAGTTACATGGCTAACACATGGATGGTTAGTATCCACCTGCCCAAGTTGGCAGTCCCCTGGAGAGAGCTATATATAGAGGCATTTGGTTGGGAGGAGAGTTATCTCTCAAGCACGTGGTGGTCGTAATCCTTGTTCTCTTACAAAAGAGTTCCTACCCATCTTTTTCCCAAAAGTATTGTTACACTTTTCCATTGATACACGCATCCATTGTAGCCAAGATTTGCATCCATGCATGGGGCTCATATTCTTCATTTTTTAACATGTTTAATATAAGCAAGATTCTCAAAATATCATGGATTCCTATTGACGATACGAAGTTCATTTTTCCTCATAGGTTCAACTTAGCCAAACATGTGTATCCTCATTCATCTAGTCAAAATCACTCGTATTGGAACTATTAATGGAAGTGGGATTGTCTTCATCATTATCATTATGGGTGAAATACCATTGCAAAGGAGGGATATCCCTTTGAGAAAAGTCATGTAAGTTGAATTTCATGGTTATTCTTGTGTATTGTGACTACAAAGAGGTGCAATTTCTGAATCAAAATCAAGTCGAATGGATGCATCCCATGGATTCATGTCATCTTCTAGGGGTGGATATAGAAAGTGAATTTATGAGAAAGGAAGTGGTTGATTCTGCATGTCTTTCCATATCTTTTGTCGTTTCCCTCATGTTTATTTTTCTTTCTTGTTAAGCATACAAGTATAATCTTTTGTCTTTTTCTTGGGCTCTTTTGACAACATGGAATGGGATCTCCTCCTTTTCATCAATCTCACTTAGTCCAGGTCCACTCAACATTTGGTAGGTTTGGGCAGCTATGGTTACCCATATTTGGTAGTTTTTGAGCCAATTAGTAATTCCACAATCACGATAGTGCCTTGGCATCTCTATGATTGATGGAAATATTTGTGGTCAGTGTGTTGGATCTATACAAGGTAGTTGAGTTTCTAAGAGCTTCTCTATATTTATTTGAGTGGTTTACTCTCTCACTTGAGCCTTTGGGGCAACTTGATGCAACTCTTCACATGCTAGTTTCTCTTGAGAAGAACTAGAGGTCCCTACACTTATGGAATTGGTATATTGATTTTTCTTTGGGTGGTTAAGATATTCCTTGAATAGATGATCTACCATGCATGTAGATTAGTGAGGATAGTTATACATAGTGAGTGATGAAGCTATTTTTTCAATGTTGTGCTTTAGTATTGATGGAGGTTGAGATGTCAACTTGGATGATTCTTTCTATTTCCTAGATTCATATAACTAGATGAATTTTGGTTCTTGGTTTGGTTAGACTAACTCATAGGTTTCTAGATATATTGTTGTTGTTGTGAGGTTTGCTTCCTATTGTTCTCAAGAAAACTTGAGCGGGCATGGGTGGCCTAAATTTCATATGATGAGGTGGTCGTACGGAACTATAATCTTGGTCATCTAAAAGAGTAGATGTAACATAAAGCTCTATACCATAACCCTCTCAGGCTTGCTATAGATATTCCATTTGCTTAGGCTATAGGGTAGGTAGCTCATGGAATCAAGACGAAGCGCTTAAGCATGCCCTATAGAGATTGAGAGGTACATTGCTAGGTGGTTCCTCAATCATTTGGGGAAGTAGTTTGTGTGATGTGGTTTCTTGATATTTCCAATATAATCAATCAATAAACTCTTCAAAATTTTGAAATATTTTTCCCCTAGTTATAGGTGTTAAAAGACCTTTCCCAATTCCTCTTTAGTGGGTTGTCCTAGTGTGGATCATGCATGGGGCTTCTCTTTGACTTTATGTTTTGGTAGGGTTAAAGTGAGGCCTAAATCTTCATCCATCTCGATAAATTTTTCTCATGCAATCTAGCAAAGAACTTGTTTTCATGCAGAAAATGTTTGCTCGTGATCTGGAGTTGCTTAGGCCTTCTAAGAATATTGTTGCTAGTTTTGCATCACAAGGGAGTTGAAGATAATGTTCCATGGAACATCTGAATCTTCTCACTACTTCTCATTATAACTCATTGGGGCCTTTTTCCATGAAATTGAATAATGCATGCAAGAGGTCATCAATGCCTCAAAACCCTAATTCTTACAACATTTGGAACCATGCCATGATGGGTCCTCTCCATGTCAAGCCAAAGGTATGATATTGAATGAAGAAGTCTTCTATTTGATTGGATTTGATTATTTGGTAGAATTTAGCCTAATAAGATCTAGGATTACCAATTCCATCTCTGGATGCAGTATTTACAAAGGTTAATGCAAGGGGAAGGGAATGGGAATGGGAAGTGTGGATGCGGTGTAAAGTGGTGTGTTGGGTGCATGTGATGTTGGTGGAGGGGGAATAGGGGAGGGTGGAAGTGTGGGGGGTGGGGATGGTGTTCTAGGTGGTGATGTGTCCATGGGATCAGACATGGAGGTGTGTGAAGTTCTACGATAAAGACGGGAATGCTAGGTATCATGCTCATGATATCAATGAAAAACTTAGATGTTAGAAATTGTTGTGGGACTTGTGAAAAGCTAACCCACTCAAAGGGAATTCATGGTCAAGATCGTAGTATAGAGGAAAATAGTGATGTCGTTGGTTGAAGAATGGGAGGGAGTAAGGTTTTCGGTGCTTCTTGTGGAAACCAAGACGAGAATGGGGAATATGGCATTGGTTGGACAAAACTTTGGGTTGATTGTGAGGCGGGATAACCTATCATGGTGGATGAAGTGGCTAGATGATCCACTACAAGGTTTCGAGCTAGATGGCCTGTTGTGAGTTTGGATAAGGAGGAGAAGGTATGGTACCATGGGTTGGTGATTGAGGAGAATAGTTTTGAGTGAGAAACATGTGCATGGAAAGTGAAGGTAAGTGTTGTTGTGGATGTTTCGGTGAAAAAGACATCCTTGATCCTAGGAGGTGAGTGAGGCAGGGTGTGGAAAATCGGTTCTTCTTGTTGGGTGATAGCTTTGGTAGTGGTTGTGAGTTGATGCCTAGGGGTTATAGTTGGGGATGGAGAGGGAAGTGGTGAGATTTAGGGGGGGGGGGTCTGTACTATGGTTTTGGTGATTAAGTCAATGGTTGTAGTAGTAGTTGGTTTCATGGCAGTGGTGACTACTTCTTGGGCTAATGTAGTTGCTTCTAATATTGTGATTGGTATCTAGATCTTCTTCCCTGTCCTTTTCCTAGTGTGGATGCACCTCTCATCATACTCTACTCAAGGCCTCCATAACATGTGATCAATGACATCAACACTACCACGTCTTTATCAAAATCTATAAGGACTCAATAAAGTGCTCGTCTACACCTTCTTCCTCTAGGAGTTGATTCATGAGTGTTAGAGGAGATGGTGGATAGTCACAAGAGATGAATTGGTGTAGCTAAAACCTGTTTCACACCTGCTACAAGTGATGGCTGGAGAGTGTTGTGGGCCTCTATAGCTCGCTAATAAGCATAAATAATCACATATGTTGCTTGGAAGATGATCCACTAATGGTAGGATCAAAACACATAGGTAGGAATATAATCCAAGGTCCAAAACTTGCTAAAACTCTAATTAGCTTAACAAGCTACCAATCATGAGTGATATCATAAAAAATGATGGACTATATGCAAAGAAATATGTTTAGCAAATAAACCAAGCATCCCGACATTTACGGGTCTTGACAGTCAACAGACCAGTGAGGAAAGATGGATTAATACTTGATGATTGCGAGAGGCATTAATAATGAAACTTTGTAGGATTAATATCTGATGATTATATTAGATCCATTCTTTTGCGGTCCAATGAATTCAATTGTTGCCGCCTCTTCTTGAGCCCCCACACAGAATCTTGGATTCCTTTTTCCTCCTAGCCATCGCCCAAGCTGTGGTTCTTGACTCTCTCTCCTACCATTTTGGAGTAATTTCACCTAAGAATGCCATGTGTCGTTCTCTATCAAACCCCCATATAAATATCATGTGACATTTCCTTCCCCTTGAAAACATTTTCTTCCTCGAAAATGTAGATGAAATGTCCATAATGGTAGAAGAAAGTGCTCGGACACCCCTGAACCCCATGTACTCAATGTACATGGTCATCTCTGTGTGTTGTTTCCCCGTATCCTTCCCCTTAAGAAGTCTCATATGAGATCATCTCAAAGGTGGGAGACCGTCTGAGTGGTGCCTACTATCTCCCATATACACTTAACTTCCAAATTATCACTCCCACAACATATAACATCACCAAAATGACCTAAATCCATATGATGTATCCCCTATGGAGTAATAATATAAAAAGAAAGTGTAAATTGCCAAGCTCATAAGCTTGACCATACCGTAATGGAGATAATAAACCATAGAGTCCTATGAAATATAGAACAAAGTCCCATAACAAGTGACTCCAAACCCATCTAAGACTAAATGATAGATTGCCCTCATAACACTCCAGGTCTTCCTAACCTTGAGTGTTCTCACAAGTAATAGTTTCCTCTAAACTAGCTTGTGACTATGCAATTCCATCATCTAGCTCATATATAAGAATTTCTTGATAGTAAAATGCAATCTCTACATTTCACCAACCAAGAAGTCTGTGGTTTGTCATCCTTTTCCTTTGGACTTAGTTCTATTGGAAGAGCATCTATTGGCACTAGTGCAAACTCAAAAAGTTCTCTTCCGTGTAGTTTGCCATATGAATGCAGAAAGCATTCCAAGCATTCCCTTTGATATTCAGATAATGCCTAAGTACCGATCCTCCTAATTGATGTTTACACATCATGCTCATGATGTAACACCAACTAAGAGTTCCCAGTCTAACTAATGTCAATAATTGGATTATCTCATCTAGTCAAAGACCATCACTGAAAATAGCATAATTGCTTCTCTCTAGAGTTTACAAGTGAGACTCAATCTAACCATCATGATTAACTGATCTCCCTTTTGTCTTTGATAGAAGAGTGCCACTTCTATCTAGACAACCTAAAAGTGAGAAAGTGAAACTCTCTCTCTCTCTCTATTCAATCTCTTCTAAGGAAAAGAGATCTAACAGTGGAACCTATTCCACTTTCCCTTTCCCTTTGAAAGAGATTCTGTTGAATCCATTTTCTCTACTATCCATAGCAGAGAACATGCACATAAGTTCTCCATACTTTTCCTTCCAACTAGTGGAGAAATAAACTCCCATGTGAAGGAAAATTGTATTGAAAAGTAGAGTAAATGAATTCCTTATGAAATAAAGACTAAGAGATGTTTCCCAAAATCCTCTTCTGTCTAAAGGAAAACATACTCTATTCTTCTCCTATGAAGAAATCATGTTTTCCTTCTCTTCTTTCTCTCTCAAAGGGTAGGAGCTAAAGTGAGACCACTGAACTAAAGTGAGTTCCCTCATGGATCTCTGAGTTGATTCCCGCTTTCTCCTTTTCCTAAAAGCAGAACTCATGAATTTATTTGGTCCTCTCTTCCATAAGCAATGCATAATCCCTCAGTATATATATTCCTATGAAGATGGAGAACAAATCTCCACTAACTAATGAAGGTGTATGTAGTGAAGAGTGGAGAAAATAAATTCCTAACAAGGGTCAAAGCCCTCTGCTAAAATGTTCAGCAATGATATGACATGATAGCATAAACACATGTGTATCCATACTAAAGATCTATCTATGCTAACCATCCTCTATGCATGGATCTATATAATCCAATCAAACTCGTGGAATTATCCTTCCTGAAAACCTCAAAATGAGTATGTGACATCAATGGTGACAAAATTACCAATCACATTCTCTACTGGAAGAATAGGTCTTCCCTAATCTTAGATCTATGAAGGATAATTCCTAATCCTAAGGAGATGTATACTAAGAGCTCTCCGCTGATCTAGTGAGTCATGACGCCATGAATGATGAGTCCTTTTCTCCCTGGCCATAGAAGAAGAGTGCTCAAAGGGAAGTCATTTCCACTGTCCCATACCAGTGAAAACTTCTTCCAATTCACAGTGTCATACCTACACTAAACCGAATATATATTCCATATATATGTAATGGAATATATAGGTGGACTGTAATGAATCCCATATCCTAAAATCATGTCAGTGGACTCAAATGAGTCCCATGTCCTCGAACTAGTTAGTTTGGTTCTAATCATCATGTGACAATGGATATCCCTTTCTTATTTCAAACCAACTTGTTCCTAGGTACAAAGACTAGGTCTAAGTACCTCTCTGTAGATCCCGATATACATATATGTATTCGGTGCCCCAAGTATTCTTAACTAAGGGATCTATGCTCTAAATCATAGAGCCAATGCCATATCTCTGGCCTTCCTAACCATCACTCGAATCATATAAGCACCCGTCGATGCTGTCTCATGAAACCCATCTGTGTGATCCCATCTATTTGGCTTCCTTAGTAGGGTAGCACTAATACATCACCCCTTTTGTTGTCGTTAGTTCGCGGAGGTTGCTATGAGATCTTCCTCTCACTACTTCTGCCATACATAGTTCCTCGGGTGTGTGTGCTTGGCAAAACTTAGCTATAAAGAACTTCTCACGAATTTTTTTCATGAATCTAAAAGGGCAGCGTGGGTAGCTCATTTCTTTGACAAGGAAATGGCATGGGTTCAAATCCTATTCTTGCAGCGCAGCGCCTTCGATTGGCTTGGATCGTGGGCTCTGATACCACTATTAGATCCATTCTTTTGCGGTCCAATGAATTCAATTGTTTTTGCCTCTTCGCGAGCCCCCACACAAAGTCTTGCGTTTCTTTTTCCTCCTAGCCATCGCCCGAGCTATGGTTCTCGACTCTCTCTCCTACCATTGTGGAGTAATTTCACCTAAGAATGCCATGTGTCATTCTCTATCAAACCCCCATATAAATATCATGTGACAGATTGTGAGAGGCATTAATAATCACTATTACAATAGACACTATGCTGAATCTATCATGCTTTAAATCATGAGAAATGATCCACTATACTGTGAGAACAAGCTCTAACAAAATCACTATTTTGATGGAGTTATGATAGAGAAATGGGAATAAGAAGTAATGATCATGTATGTATTAAATCATGTAAAAGTACAATGTCATTGGCAATCAACCATTGCTCAATGAGTGAGAAGTGAGTAAGCTATGAGGTGAGCTCCTCTTCTCAATGAAAATACATCAAAATGATCTCTGAGCCTTGAGATAGATGTGGGCCTTTTAGATCCTATTTTTATAGTTATTGTTGGAGCCAAAGGATTTGAATTCAAATTCAAATCTCTACCAAAATGTGAATGCTAAAGTATAGGAATGATTCTCTCTTGAATCAACTACCAAATGATACGTGATTTTGTGCTTCTTAACTCCTCATGAGTATATTCCACTTTTACAGAAGTAATTGTGAAGCAAAATTACAAGGGATTGAACATATGAAGACTTCAAAAGGTTATGCCATTAAGTTATGCATAGGTGAGATGATCAAGTATGTAGGCTTGGGGTTAATTGCACCAACAATGAGTACCTGACTACTTTGTACGAGAAGTTTGCCTATAGACTGAACATCTTCCATAGTTTCTCGTAATCTGCGGAATTTTGCAGTATATATCTTGTTGTTGTTCTTCCTGTTGTTGTTTTTGGTGTTCTACATTATCTTCAATTTTTGAACCTATGTCTACTTCCCGAAGAAGTTCCTCAAGGTCAATGATTCCTAATTTTGGTCTTAGGAACTCAAAGTCGGTGGGTAGAGGAGGGGTGATTGTTTAAGCAAAAGATGCACCATCCGTATTTCATCATGGGAGGCAGATGGTGAAAGGTCGTACTAAACGTTGCCTTGCGGGTGAAATGTCTAGAGTAAGATTTGCACCTCTCGGCTATGCGCATGGTATGGTTTCTGACATCTTTTTTGATGGTGGTACAAACACTTTTTGGCTCTTGAGTTGTTGGATTCTATTCCAAGATATGTCTCATTGGATGGGTACATCATAAGATAGATTCTATAATGAAACGGGTAGCGGCACAACACCCGTTCAATATAGGTTTGCAAGCCCAATGGCTAATAGCCATATGAATATGTTTCATTGTCCATATGGGAATGTTGATGGTCATATTTGATACTTCCACCAGATAGAGGGATGGTCATTCTTTATATTTCCGCTAGATAGAGGCTAAATGAGATTCATTTGTGAGGCTGTGTAAAATGATCTTGCTCAAGAAAAGCAAAATGTTGCATGCATAATTGGAGCAGTACAATAGTTTTGGGGGTCATCGCAACCATGTTCTTGAGCTTTGTTATATTATGATTCTTCATGTTGTCTGAGACCAATGTTTCCTTCTCAATTGCTATATCCATATCATCTATTGGAACATCAAGCTTAAACTATGCTTGAGGTGGATTTGATCTACATCAAAAAGCTATCGTTTGGTTTATGTCAAAAGAATATCCGTTGACACGTTCTTTTATCTATGCTCATCTATTGTATTTTTTTTAAAATGCTTTTTTATGGATCCTTTACTAATGTAAAAACCTAGAGGTTTACACATGTAAAAGGAGAAAAAGGAATCTAAAATTCCACTAATTTGAGGTGTTTGAGTTGCCATCAATGAATCAATCAATCCCCTAAAAGTAGATAAAACTAGATCTTCACTTTTCCTAGATTGTAGGAAAGTGAATTGATTCCCTCCAACAACTAATCCTGCCTTCATTTGAATTCAAAAGCCACTTGTAGAAGTCATGGAGCACTTCAAGAGTCTATATAAAGACTTCAAATCACTAGTATATTATAGGGAAGCAATATACATGCACTTGTGGCCATCACTGTCTTGCTCCATTTTTTTGCATCATCTTCTTCAACAATAGTAAGTTGCACAGGTTGCTGCTCTCTCTACAGAGCTTCAAATTGGATGACTAAGAACTCATTAAACATATATTTGTGTCTAGTTTATGTGTATAAATTTTTGAATCATTTGGTTAAGTAGATTGGTAGAAATCTCAGTTTTTCTATCTCCGAGTCTATCTTTGTGCATCCCTAAAAAATAGGAGGTACCACTGTTGAGTGTGAGGTTCATTCCAAAAGCATATTTTTTTTATTTTTTGTACTCTTGTGCATTCTATACACTCAACAATATGTACATAAAGCCTCTAAAAGGATTCTTTCCAATTGTAATCATGTTGGCTGCTATGAGCATTTGAAGTTGATTGTCTCATCCAAAGATAATAAGTTTTTTTTATCTAGCCAATGTGCAGACCTATCTATTTGTCTCGACTCTTTCTCCTTGATGCTCCAAAGTACATAGTGCATTTTATTGCACTTATCGCATGCCTATAAGGTCTATTTGAGTCTCCATAAGCTCAAGGGCTGGTCTTGTGCCGGATGGCTGGATCAAACTTCAACGCTTCACAACTCACTTTTCTACCTCCTACAAGCTTCTCCAAGTTCTTTTAGTGGTATCAGAGCTAGATCAACATGGGTGATGGCTTTCCCTCAATTATTGAGAAGCCTGATTGACACAACTATGTGGCTTGGAAAATCATAATGGAGGCCTATTTTCAAGGTAAAAATCTTTATGGAATTATAGCAGGTGATGAAGCTATGCCTATTCAAAGATCCAAAGGAGGACCTACACAAGAGGAGACAGATAAGCTCACATTTTGTTGTGCAAAGGATGCTCAAGTAAGGTCATACATACTAAAATATGTCTCTGACTTTCTATTACCACATATTAGAGGATGCAAGACAACTCAAGTGACTTGGATTGCCCTCGAGACTTTCTTTTTTGCTAGTATAAAAGCAAGGAAGAACCATCTTTGGAACGAGTTCAACCAAATGAAGAAGACACCTAAACAAACTATCACAGAGTTTGTTATCAAGGTCAAGGAGGTTGCGGATTAGTTAGCATCCATTGGAGAGATCATTGAAGAAGACGACATCATGAGGCTGATTCTCAATGGGATTAGAAGTGACAAGCAATGGCAGGTTTTCACCATAGCTTATGATCTCATCATGGATGTGCAAACTCCAGACTTCAACATCTTTTGTGGACAACTCTTCAATCAAGAGGCCAATAACATACAGGAAGGTAACTCCTATCATCGTAATTCAACTAGTGCTCTATATGCACATAAGAAGTACAAGAAGCTGAAAGGCAAGAAGAAAGAAGAAGATGAAGAGGAGACTTCCCAAGCCAACTTCGCAGGCAAGAGCAAGTGGAAAGGGAAGAAGAAAGGACCAAAGCATGACAAATACAAAGGTTAGAATGTTCAACCTTGTGCCATTTGTTATAAGACTAACCAAATCACTCTTAGTTACTTGTTCAATGGGAAGACCCAGAAAGGAAGTGGAAGGAGTGGATATGGTAGCAATAGAGGCAGAGGTGGACACAACTTCAACAACAACAATAGATGCCATAATAGAAAGAGATTCAACAATTTTTCAAAAGATCAACCACATGAAGACTCATTGCTTCTAATGAATCCAAGCCACAAAGAAGATAAAGAAGATGATCATTCGTTCTACATAGATTCAAGATGTTCAAATCATGTTGTAGGCAATATTGCTCTTCTATCTAATTTGGAAATTCCAAAGCATATACATGAAGTAAAACCAGGGGATGATACTAAGCATAATGTAGAGAAAATTGGTAATTTCAAAGCTTCCAATGGTAGGACAAACATTCTGAGTAAGGTTCTCTATGTACCCACTATAACTAAAAACCTAATAAGTGTAGGCCAAATATATGAAAAAGGCTTGCAAGTTAGGTTCACCCAACATGGAGCTTTTGTGGAAGATCCATGTCAAGGCTTCAAGAAGATAGCCACAAGTGAGAAGCATGGTAGGCTCTTTACTTTTGAAGTAGGAGAAACCAGGAAGATAGCTCTATTAACTTTTGGGTCTCAAACCCTAAGTGAGCTTGAAGTGTGGCATAAGAGTCTTTCTCATGTGAATGAAAGGATCTTGAAGGATATATGTAGGGATCAAAGTGTTCTCTGACTACCAAACATATCAAAGCAACACACGATCAACATGGGTGATGCATGTCAGATTCGAAAGTCACAAAGATAAACATTCAACCACAAAGGCTATATCCAAAACAACTTATTCGACTTATTACAAACAAATGTATGGGGACCAAATCAAGAACCTTCATTGGCAGGATCAAGGTACTATGTCTCATTTATTGATGACCATAGTAGATGGACTATTCTGTACTTTATCAAGAGTAAGAATGAAGTGTTTGATTGCTTCAAAAAGTATCTAGCATATGTGGAGAATCATATAGGCAGATCACTCAAGAAGCTCAGATCTAATGGAGGGGGATGATACTTCTCCAAAGATTTTGATGAGTTCTTGCAAGATAAAGGTATAAAAAGGGAAGTGACTACTAGGTACTCTCCTCAATTGGATGGAATTGCAAAGAGAAGAAACAAGACATTCATTGGATAAGCCATAACAATGCTTGAAGAGAAGAGGTTGCCACATTATATGTGGGTAGAGGCTATTTCAACTGTTGTGTACCTTGTCAATAGACTACCATCAAAATTACTCCAAGGTATGACTCCTTATGAAGCATGGTATGGAAGAAAACCTAGTCTTGGACATTGCAAGGTATTTTGTTGTTTAGCTTATGTTCATGTACCATAAAAAATAAGAGATAAGCTAGATGAAAGAGCAACAAAGGTAGTGTTTATTGGGTATGAATCAACTCAGACGGGTTACAAGTTCTATAATCCTTCAACCAAGCAATTCACTACAGGTAGAGATATTGTGTTTGAAGAACACAAGTCTTGGTATGATGAAGAACACAGGTCTAGGATCCAAGAAATGATATATATGAGGACCAAGATGAAAGGGAAAAGGATTACAAACTATGGAAGTCAAGAGGCAAAGCAAAGATCCAGGAGTGTGCAGAATGCTCTAAGCAAGCTCCTAGAAGATCAACAAGAGAGAAGAAATAACTAGAAAGGTATGGATATGATTCCACATTTGTTACAAAGCATTCAATCTACTTGTCAAAAGACTCAATTTTAGAAGAACCCTCAACCTATGAGGAAACAAATGGAAACCCTAATTGGGAAAAAGCCATCAAAGAAGAAATAGATGCTTTGAATAACTGGTTGCAGATGGGTATTTAAAGTTAAAAGAAACTCAGATGGATTAGTTTGTAGGTACAAGGCAAGATTAGTTGCCAAAGCATGCTCAAAAACTCATGGTATATACTATGAGGAAACATTCTCACAAGTTGAAAAGATGAATACAATCAGAACATTGATAAGTGTAGTTGCTACAAGAAATTGGAGACTCCTCCAAGTTGATGTAAAAAATGCATTTTTAAATGGTTTGATAAGTGAAGAGGTATACAAGTCACAGCCTCCAGGTTTTGAAAACCCTAATCATGCATCTTATGTTTGCAGACTTAAGAAATCATTGTATGGATTGAAACAAGCTCCTAGAGCTTGGAATTATAGGTTGGTTACATACCTTGAAGATCAAGGGTTCAAACCTAGCAACTAAGATACTTCTCTATTCATCAAAAGGGATCACAATGAGGTTATCTATCTATGTGTAAATGTAGATGATATTATTTTGACAGGTGATGATCTAAATGGAATTCAAAGGATCAAGAGACACATGTAAGAGGAGCTCAAAATCTGTGATTTAGGTGAACTCACATTCTTCCTAGGTATGCAAGTCATATACACAGATGAAGGAATGTAGTTGACTTTGAGGAGATACATTCAGGATCTGCTTCTTAAGTTCAAAATGGAGAACACTAAGCTAAGGATGATAGAAGAAGTACCTCTAGTTACTTAGCATTTGGAGGTTGAAAGCTAGTGTCATGGAGTTCCAAGAAGCAACCTATAGTTGTTTTATCCTCAACTGAAGCAAAGTACAGAGATTTGACCATAGAAACTCATGAGGCAATATGGTTAAAAGCATTGTATACAAATTTGGGACTTGTGAGTTCCAAATCTCACATATTTGGAGATAATGTAAGTTCCATGGATCTAGCAGCAAACCCTATTTTTCATGCAAGAACCAAACACATAGAGGTTCATTACCACTTCATCGGATGAAGCTCATGGCAAAGGAGATTGACATTTCTTTTGTTCCAACTGAAAAACAAGTAGCAGATATGATGACGAAGGCACTTGATGGAATAAAACTTTGCATATTTAAATCAATGGCAGGTACTCAACCAATTAGAGAATGAAGACTCAAGCATAATTTAGCTTGAGGGGCAGCTTTGGAACATCAAGCTTACACTATGCTTGAGGTATATTTGATCTACATCAAAAAGCTATCATTTGGATTATGTCAAAAAAATATTTGTTGAAGCATTCTTTTACCTTTTCTCATTTATTATATCTTTTTTAAAATATTTTTTATGGATCTTTTACCATTATAAAAGCCTAGAGCTTTACACATGTAAAATTATAAAAAGAAAGCTAAACTTCCGTGAATTTGAGGTGCTTGAGTTGCAATCAATGAATCAATCAATCACCTAAAAGTAGATCAAACTAGATCTTCACTTTTCCTAGATTATAGGAAAGTGAATTGATTCCCTCCAACAACTAATCTTTCCTTCAATTTAATTCAAAATCAACTTTTAGAAGTCAAGGATCACTTCAAGACTCTATAAAAGACTTCAAATCACTTGTACATTACATGGAAGCAATATGCATACACTTGTGGCCATCATTCTCTTGATCCTTCATTTTTTTTTGCATCATCTTACTTCGACAGTAGTAAGATTCCAAAGGTTGCTGTTGTCACTATAGAGCTTCAAATTGGACGAATGAGCAATCATTGGAAATATATTAGTGTCAAGTTTATTTGTATAAATTTTCAAATCATTTGGTTTAGTAGATTGGTAGAAATCTTAGTTTTTATATCTTAGGGTCTATGTTTATGCATCTCTGAAAAATAGGAGGTACCACTCTTAAGTGTCAGGTTCATTCCAAAAGCATATTTTTCTTATTTCTTGTAATCTTGTGCATTCTATAAACTCAACCCTATGTGTACCACTCATTCAAAAGGACTTTTTCCAATTGTAATCATGTTGGCTGCTATGAGCATTTGAAGTTGATTCTCTCATCCAAAGATAGTAAGTTTTTTGAACTAGTCAATATGCAAACGTATTTTCTTTGTATCAACTCTTTCTCCTTGATGCTCCAAAGTGCATAGTGAATTTTATTGCACTTAGGTCTATTTGAGTCTCCATAATCTCAAGGGTTTTTCTTGCACTGGTTGGCTTGACCAAACTTTGTCACTTTGCAACTCACCTTTCTACCTCCTACAAGCTTCTCCAAGTCCTTTCACTGTGCATATTGAGTGCTTCGTGCACCATGTTCAATGTAAGCTTGAACTTCTTCAGCTCATTACTCTGCATCAAAGAGGGGATGAAAAAGGTGCTAGGAACTTCCTTGACATTATTGGGTTATAGAGTATTGATCAAATAATAGCATCACATGAAATCTGGCTTTGATAGTGGTTCACTAAAATATTCTGCGAATCCTGATCTCTGCCAAATAGGTTGAGCCTTTGGGGTGTTGTAGAGTTGCTTGAACCTGCATGTGAAAAAATGATACTTGCCCCATACACCATTGAATTTGCATTGTGACTCCCAGATATAGGCCGCATTTCCAAGTGGTCCCTCCATTTCTTTGAACCAATGGGAGTGGGGGTTAACCTTTGACATGTAAGCTCCAAGGAGATCTCGGATAGTGGAAATAATAGGAGGAGATGGTGGTGGTGTGCGTGGATTATATGAAGTACTATGGTGTGTGCGGACTTGAGGATTAGGAGCCCTTTTTTGTGCATATGTATGTGAAGATAAAGGGGGATCAATACCTTCCGTAAGCTTTGAAGGTAAGCTCTTTGGCCACAAGATTATTACCAAAAAGTATACAGGAAATTTCTTTGCATCCTTTTGCACCTGTACCGCATGCCTTTTCTTTTTTTCCATGATGGGCATCCATATGAGATGATGGAAGGGATATGGATGCACCCAAGCAAGGCATAAAAGTGCATCACAAGCAGTCATGTTGTTGAATGGAAACTTGGACTCGATCCTCCTTAAGAGGATAAAATACTTGCATGCACATAAAAGATAATAGTACCTTTCCAAGAGGTCATTGGTGATGAACAACTTCACACATTCCTCACATACCTTTCTGACTTTGACACCTGAGTATGATCTCCCTAGTTTGAGCCACTATGACTCTTTCACCCCCACAACTTTGTTCACCATTTTCTTGTCAGAGTTCCTCTTGTAAAGTGAGGAAAGAACTCAAAGAAATCAATTATGTCATCGGTTGTGAGTGAATCTTCCTCTTTGCTTGTTGACTGGGCTGAACCTGAACCTATTTGATATGGCTCATCATGAGATTCATAATTGTTGGTGCTCATGGAATTCCTTCAAGATGATTTTGACATGTTATTGTTGTTAATGGTTGGTTGTTGTTGTCTTACTTGTTGAATACTTGTCTTGTTGGCTGATGTGAGATTGTAGACTTCTTCAAGAGGAGAGAATTTGAGAGTCCCTCTTCTTCTTAGTAACCTTTAGGTATTTTAAGTCTAAATGTTGAGAGAAACTTAATTCGAATTGATCAACAAGAGAAAATGAATCGATAAACTATAGGCTTATCTCCATCTATAGCATACTTTGTCTTTCATGTTCATTTCTTGTGAGATGCGATTGGTTGAGGAAGATCGATTGAGGCAGATCTGCTACAAGTTGAAGGAAGAGGAGATCAACAAAATTGATTGAGGCCTCTACAAGTGACTAACGAAAAAATTCAACTTTTATTGGACTACATAAAGATCCATTAAAGGTTGAGAATCCTGAAATTGACTTGAAAAATGTTTCATACTAAAGAAAATCTACTCAACAAAGACTCAACTCAAAAGTTGGAAACAAAATTGACTAACCCAAAAAAAAGAAATATTCGACTCATGGAAGAAGTTAGTTCAAAGAATTAACCTTTTTCATATTTTAAAAAAAATTGACTTTTTTTTATTGAAAAAATCACCTTCTTCTCATTCTCTTAGTTCAAAATCGACTTGCTCAAAAAATCAACTCAACTGATCTTGCCATAACAAAAATCGGCTAAAAAGTTTAGACTAAAAAAATTTGACTAAAACAAATTAGCCTAAAAACCAAAATCGATAAAAAAATTTTGACTAAAAAAATTTGACTAAAAATTAGTCAAAAAACCAAAATTTATTAAACAAATTTAGACTCAAAATTTCACTAAAAATTAGTCTAAAAACCAAAACCGAGTACAACAAATTTAGATTAAAAAATTTGACCTAAAAAAATTAGCCTAAAAAAATAGACCAAAAAAATTAGACAAATCGACCTTTTAGTTACTTGGGTCTTTGATCAAACCTTTTTTTGTGTTTTTCTTTGGTCTTGAATGGCAAGGAATATTCTAATTATTCACATCAAGATAATTGGGTAAAATAGTAGTACAATAATGTATTGTGGTGATCCAAATATCTCCAATGGGTTTCGTGGGAAGGTTGGTAAGGTTTGAGATGAGACCAGTTTAATGGAGGGATTTGGGTCCCATCAAAAGTGGAGAGACGTACTACCCCTTGAGGAAAGATCTCTTTTACCTTGTAAGGACCCGTCCATCCGATGGATAACTTCTTTTCTTTTCTATTGTACAAGCTTGGTTGATATAGAAGGACCAATGATCCTTCCTTCATTTTTGTCTTCCACGGATTTCTGTCGTGCCATGCTTTCCAGTTCATTTGCTCTTTCTCAAGAGTTGAATTTGCAATTGTTCTCTTTTCCTCTAGTTGATGTAATCTGTTCATATTGATGTTACTTACGACTTGCAAACTATCAATCCTTGGATGTCCCACTCTGCTTGATCCTTTTAGAAATTCTAATGGAGCTATTGCCTCAAGACCATATACTAATTGGAAGGGAGTATGTTTTGTGGTTACCTTGAAAGCCATCCTGTATGCCCATACCACACGTAGGTAGGTGGTTCCCCATGTGAAGGGATGGAGATAGCACATTTTCCTCAAGAGAGAGATGAGTACCTTGTTGGTGCTTTTCAGCTTGACCATTGGCTCGTGGGCAATATGCACATGACTTTTTGTGGAACATTTTGTACTTCATAAATATTTCCGTTAGGGTTTTGTTGATGAAGTGAGATCCTTGGTCACTGGTGACTTCAATTGGAAAACCATACCTGCATAAAATATTTTCATACAAGAATGTGGCTACCATGTGAGAAGTGCAATCTTTTGTTGCCAGAACTTTTGCCCATTTAGTTGCGTACTCAGTTGCCACCAACAAGTATTTCATATTTGACGGAGAAGTGGTGGGATAGATTGGCCCCACAAAATCTAATCCCCATTTTTCAAATGGTCTCCATGATAAAGAAATTTTCAAGGGTTGGTTGTTGAGCTTACTTGGTTTTGGTGCACAACGTTGGCAAGTGTTGCATGTCTTTGCATATTGTGTTGCATCTCGAAAAAGATAAGGCCACCATAATCCTCCGTGTAAGATCCGATGTGTTGTTATGTGCCCTGGATAATGGCATGCAACCATTCCTCCATGGGCTTCTTCTAGTATTTGTTGTACTTCATGTGGTAGGATGCATCTCCTATACATCCCATCATGTCCTAATCGAAAAAGAGTATCTTTAACGATCGAAAAATTGTTACTTTGAGAAGCAATCTTCTCCGTTCTAGTGGTGTGAGATTAGGTGGGCATGTTCTTGTGGTTAACAAATGATGAATGTCGTGGTACCAAGTAGGGTAAGTGCTCACTTGAAATAAAGATTGATCTAGGAGGTTGTCTTCTATGCTCGTATCTGGTTCCAAATGTCCTTTAATCCTTGAGAGGTGATTTGCCATCACATGGTGCTTCCCAGGACATTGAACTAGTTCGAAGTTGAATTTTTGGAATAAGAGTAGCCACCTCCACACTCTTCCATAGATGTTTGGCTTGTTTAACAAATATTTGATTGCTTGATGATCAGTGATGATGGTGAAGTGAATTCCCAAAAAATAATGATGGAACTTCTTGAGAGCAAAAACAATAGTAAGTGCTTCTCTTTCAGTAGTACTATAGTTGCATTTTGCTTTAGTTAAAATTCTGCTAGCATAGTAAATGGGTCGATAAAGTTTATGTTCTTTGCTAGGTTGTGTGGGTATGGCTCCTACCGTTGTAGAACTTGCATCCACATGTACGTGGAAGGTAGCATTCCAATCTGGTACATCTAAAATAGGTGCATTGCTAAGTTTGGTTTTTAGAAGGATAAATGTGTTGTCTTCTACGTTAGTCCATTAAAAGGGTATCATTTTGCTAATGAGCCTAGAGTGGGGCTTAAATATCTTAGCAGACATTTTTTTGAACTTGTGATGATAGCCAGTATGTCCTAAGAAACTCTGAATTGCTTTTGCATTAATTGGTTTAGGCATATATAGTATTGCTCTAATTCTATCAGGATTGGGAGCCATATCTTTTACTGAGACTATGTGACCTAACAGTGTCCATTCGCTCACCAAAAAGTGACATTTTTTTGGGTTGAGTTTCAATTTGGCTTCTCTACAAGCACTAAAATCCTGTTCCAATTGACAAAGATGATCAATGAAGTTTCCCACCAGAGTAGAACATCGAGTGCCTAGAAAGGTGGAGAAGTCATCATTTGATTGTTATTGTTATTTCATAGATAGTAACCGATAGACATGGACTCCTGAAGCCAATTAGAGAGTGGGTTGATACCTTTGTGAAGTAATCTGAAGTTGAAGCTTTCATGAGGTTCGTTGGAGCATGCCCACCACTTATTGCGAGCATTGTCAGAGGAGACAATGTCTCTATGATCCCTATAAATTCACTTCTAAATCATTCATCCAATCTTAATAGATCATACAATGATACCTACTGAAAGTTGCTCTTTAAAATTTCCTCAATTTTGTTGATGGATGGTATTGGTGAAGGTAGAGAAGGCTCATTAGTTGATTGAAGTTCTCTTATTGTCTCTTCGAAAGCCTTGTCTATTTCCTGCAAAACTTCAAAATTTTTCGTACTTGAGTCTTTTTCTTGGATGAATGACCCTTGCTTCTACTTTCTTTCTCTAAGCTCTAGCCTACACCCCTTTTCTTGATCCATTTCTTGCAATGCAACCAATTTAGCTTCTGGCCTGTGGGTTAAAAGATGGGTTGGCCTTGACTTCTTGATTTTCTTCTTCTCTCTGTTGAGAAATAGGTTTAAACTTTGGAGCATAGCTTGGGGTTTCCTTTTCTAGGCCATAGTTTTGCAGGGGAATATCTCCGTGAAGTTGACCAAGATCACTGAGTGGAGTGGCATGAATCTAGGAAAATGAGTTGATTTCAAAAAATCATACATTTTCCTGAATTGGGATATCTTGGGAAAATAAGTCGACTTCAGAAATTTGACCATTTTTAAGTGGACTATTTTTAGAAAGTTGGGCAAATTTAAGTTGAACATTTTCCAAAAATTGGTCCACTTTATAAACGTGGTCATTTTTAAACAGTTTTTCAACTTTTAAAGTCATTTGCCCATCTTTCAAGTGGATCTCATTAACTTGACCATTTTTATAAAAATGGGTCAAAATCCTTAGGTGAAAAAAATAATCCAAATTGCCTAGGATGATTTACTTGAGAAAATCATCCAATTTTCCCAAGAGCATCACACATATTAGGGTACTCCCTCTCAAATAAGTGCAACTGTGCAAGAGCAGACTCGATAACTGGATAATTAAGAGTGTTGCTCTCTTCTCTCTTACTTGAATGAATTGCTTCTTGCTTTCCCTTATTGAAAGAGATAACATTGACTTGGTAGGATGGAGCTGATCCACTTGTAGAAGCCTTCTACTTTGGATAGTCCTTCGAATAATGATCCATTATATCGGGGCAATACCTGCAAGGTGGAGACCCTTCTGGGAGGAAGCATTTTCCTTGAAAATGCCCATATTTGCCACATCTTTAGCACATTATAGGATGAGCTAGCCTTCTAAATGGAGGTTTCCTTTCATTAGAAGAGTTTACCTAAGTAGTGGTATACATGCTTTCGACTTCAAATCTTGGAGTTTGTAATAGGAGCGGATGTACAGATACACTTGCAGGTGATGCCCAATTCTCTTGCAGTCCCTTGAGAAAATAGCAATCTCTTGCTTCATGGATTGGTTTTCCACAAAATTGACACATCAACCTCTCATGAAAATCTTGAGAAGATTGTCCTGATTTCTTACATATTGTGCACAAATAGATGTTTTTACCTCTTTTTGTGTTCTAAGCTCCTCCAATTCTTGTTGCAGCAGAGCTAACGCTTCATCCCTTCCTTGCCAAGTAGCCTTTTCCTCTTGAAAGGTTTTTTGTAACTTCAAGGTTTCTAAATCTCTTCTTAGTTGCACAAGAGGATCAGTTGTGAATTCATCCGTACCTTCATGTTCTTTGAACTAGAGTCTTGCTGCTTTGATCCTCGAGGTTGTGCTTAGCAACTTAGGAAATTGGTGAAATGGGAAAATAGGAAACTTAGGAAATTGGTGAAATGGGAAATTAGGCAACTTAGGAAATTATTGAAATGGGAAATTGTACAACTTAGGGAAGTGGTGAAGTAGGAGATTATGCGACTTAGGAGATTGGGAATTCTGCCTCCTTTGTGAACTCATGAGTTGGATCTCCTTTTCTTCATTTTATTGTTCTTGCTTCTTCTGCTTCGCCGATTACTCAAAATCAAGGTAACTTTTCCTGTACTTTGCTTCTGCATCTTGAAAAGAAAAACATAAGATACATTATTTTAAGGGTGTATCAAAGTACCCTGCTACAATCATGCTTACGTTTCAGCTTGTATACCCATTTAATGCCAATGACCTTTTGCATGGATGTAAATCGCATAAAGATTAGGTACCATTCTTCATAATAGCATCGTATTCTCATTTCATAGAAGCCATCCAATTTTTGAATTTTGTGCCTTCAAAAGAAACAAGCCATTCGCATCGCAAAGACTAGAGGTAGCCATTGCATAGCAATCTGATGGAAAGGAAGCACTATGAGAGCTTGAATGAGTATGATAGAGGTGAATCTAATTTGCTATCTCTCAAAGTTCCCACCAACCATTTAGGCATAGTTTTGGCCTCTTCTATGTTAGCCCTCTCATCAACAAGTGCATCATATAAATCTGCATCAGAAATGGAATGATCTACATCATCGTGTGGAACCTGTAAAGGCTGAGAAATTGCCTCATTTGGACTAGCACTTGATTGTCCTCTTATAAAAAGAGGCAGCAAAGTGTCATACACATCTTTTGAGCTAATTGATGTCTCTTTAGTACATCAAAATAAAAGTTGAATTGCATGTTCCACAAAACCAACATCATGGCTAATCAAAATGCATTTATTATGTGGATGATACAGATGATAGCCTTTGCTTTCAATACTATACCCAACAAAAATCCATTTCACTAATTTATCATACAATTTTCTACATTATTTTTCAGGCATTAATTGTTGGAACAAATCCATTACAATCCTAAGTATTGGCTTGAGTTTCTTAGAGAAGACAATGTATGGAAATCTAAGAGTTCACTTGTGAACTCACCCTTGTAACTGTTTGATCATTTACTTGATGTAGAAGTAAGAGGAATCAAAATTGGTTGACTCCACTTGATAAAAATAGAGAGAGAAGCCACAAATTCCTGATATGGAGGTTGGAGAATCAATCAATCTCAAAATATTAGGAAACTACTTTTAGGTGAGCAAGATTCAAATTCAAATCTTGGCTCCAAAACTCTCTATATATACATGGTAGTTTAGTCGCACTTTGAGAGGTGTCCAAAAGCTGAGCTATATGCTATATCAAGTGTGGATACAAGGCACACACATGTATCTGTAGTTCATTTTATTCTACAATCAATATACATTCATATTTATGATCATACAAGTTCATATCTTCATGGTTGTGTGAGTGATTTTTTAGTCAGATTGCATAGATCATGTCTCTTAGTGTGGTGCATCATTTTCAATTATTTAACTTGCTAAAGTTTTCTTTTAGATTCTACTATATGCTCACAAAATTTCGTTGTTATTGCAATCTTGCCTTATGATCAGTTGAAGTCAACCCTGTCTGTTCATATTCACTTCTCTACAAATTTTTGATTTTTTTCAATTAACTTGTTAGAGCTGGTCCTCCGCGTGTACTTCATCAAATTGCATGATTCAAAGCTTGTTGGATTCAACATCCTGTCTATTATCAGCATACAAAATTTCATAATCATTGAATATTTGAATCTTGAGTTATTGTCATTTTTCTACTCACTGTTCTCAGTACTATTGCAGCCCGTGAAAATCAGGATGATGTCATAACTTGTTAAACTTCATTCTCATTGTTTAATTCACTATTTCTGATGCAATTACTCTTGAAAGTTAGCTCTCTAAGTTAAATAGAGTTCCCCAAAAGGAATTAAGCTAATTGTGTCTATGCTCAGAGAATTATTCAAAACACTAGACATGTGTATGAATCAAAATAGCAAGTTTTTCACCTCTGAATTAATTCCAACTCATCTGTTTTGATCTATCTTTTTGAGATTGATCTTACAAGGTACATAGGGTTTCTAACACATCCATTGGCAAGCTAAAAGGGCCCACCACATACTCTTGGAGTTCATTTGACTGGTGTAGTGCAAGGTTTTTGCAGCACCACTTCTTCTTCAAGCACATATCTATCCATCTCTTCAAAGTGAGCAAAGATGGCAGATGGATTTCCTTCATCAATTGACAAATTGGATAGAGGTAATCACTCAGATTGGTCATTAAGGATGGAAGCTTATATCCAAGGTAGAAGTTTATATGGTTATGTGGCTGGAGATGAAGTTATGCAAAGTTTCAGGAACAAAAGTCAACCAACACAAGAAGAGCAAGAAAGATTGAGCACATGGTGCTCCAAGGATGCACTTGCAAGGTCTTATCTCCTCAACTCTATCTCAAAATTTTTGTTGCCTTACGTTAGAAGTTGTAATACATCTCAGGAAGTGTGGGATGCACTTGAAGCCTTCTTCTCTTCAAGTACCAAAGCAACATCAACTATGGCTGGATTTCACAATTCTCAAGAAAGATCCCAAACAAAATGTGACTTATTTTGTCACAAACCTCAAGGACATAGCAGATCAGTTGGGAAGCATTGGAGAGGTAATAGATGAAGAGCAAATTGTAAGGCAGGTCATCAATGGATTGAAAGCAGATGACAAGTGGGAAGCATTCACCACAGCTATGGATTTGTACCTGGACATGCATGTACCTGATTTCAATACACTCATTGGACAATTGATCACCCAAGAGGCAAAACTTATCAAGAACGGAGAAAGCTCTAAAGGTAATCAATCTCAACTTTATATACTGATAAAAGCAAGTCCAAAGAAAACAAAGGAAAGTCAAAGAAAGTGGATGATGAAGCAGGAACATATCAAGCTAACTATGCAGGTAGAGGAAGACATGGCAGAGGTAGAGGAAGAGGAGGTAGACAAGGCAGAGGAAGATCCCAAGACTCCAACCCATGTTTTATTTGTGGATTAACTAATCATACAACTGAAAATTGCTTTAGGAATTCCAAGAATCAAAGAGGTAGAGGATACAATAGAGAAAGTTATGGCTACTCAAGAGGAAGGCTTAACAATTATCTACAACAACTACAATCATTCAAACTATCAAGGAGGCTACAAGGGAAGGAGAGAATTCAATAACTACACAAAAGACTCAAACAAAGAGGATTCATTATTAATCATGAACATGGCTATGCCACAAGGTAAATCTGTTGAGCATGTTTTCTACATAGATTCAGGTTGTTCAAATCATGTGACAGGAAATGTGGCCCTCCTATCAGATTTAGAAGATCCAAGGAACAAGCATGAGGTACAAACAGGAGATGATACAAGACACCTTGTGGAGAAAATAGGAAATATCAAAGCACCTGATGGAAACATCAACCTACTCAGTAAGGTACTCTATGTCCCCACCATTACAAAGAATTTGATAAGTGTTGGGCAGATAGTAGAAAAAGGATTGCAAGTCAAGTTCACAAGAGGAGAACATATGTGGAAGATCTTAGCCAAGGGTTCAGAAGAATGACAAAGGGAGAAAAAATAGGTAGATTATTCACCTTTGAGTTGCAAAACACAAGGAACATAGCTCTCTTTAACTATGGTAATCAAACACTCATAGAACTAGAGGTATGGCACAAGAGATTGGCACATATTGGTGAAAGATCATTAAAGCAAATTAGCACGGACCAAAGTGTACTTGGACTTCCTAATTTGTCAAAACAACACATGATTTATAAGTGTAGTGCATGTCAATTTGGAAAGTCTCACAGGTTACCATTCATTAAGAAAGGTTATATGCATGGAGATCTCCTGGAGTTGGTTCATACAGATGTATGGGGACCTAGCAAGGATGCTTCAATATCTAGATCAAGGTATTATGTCTCCCTTATTGATGATTGCAACAGATGGACTATCCTATTCTTTATGAAACACAAAGATGAAGTTTTTCATGCTTCAAAAGATATTTGGCTCTTGTGGAGAATCAAATAGGTAAATCACTAAAAAGTCTAAGGTCAGATGGAGGGGGGAGAATACTTCTCCCATGAATTTGATTCTTTTCTTCAAGAAAGAGGAATCAAAAGAGAGGTAACTACAAGGTACACTCTTGAGCAAAATGGAGCGGCAGAAAAGAGGAATAGGACAATTGTTGAAGCTGCAAGGTCCATGTTAAATGAAAAGCATTTGCCTAATTATCTATGAACTGAGGCTGTATCTACAACCACTTACTTGATTAACAGGTTGCCTTCAAAATCCCTTGATGGGATGACTCCATATGAGGCTTGGAATGGAAGAAGACCTAGCTTAGATCATTGTAAAATTTTTGGATGTATTGTTTTTTCTCATGTTCCTTCACAGGTTAGAGGCAAGATGGATCCAAAGGCAGAAAGGTGTGTATTTATTGGATATGACAACAATCAAAGGGGTTATAGGTTATACAACCCTACCAAAAAGGGATTCTTAGTAAGCAGAGATGTAGTTTTTTATGAGAACAATTCATGGTATGAAGATTCATGCAGGAAGGTCAAATTGCCATATGACTTTGAAGAAGATTTTCCAAAGCTAAGCAGAGAACATCAACCAAAGATTGAAGGACAAGATACTTCAGAAGCTGATGAAGAAATTCAGATGGAAAAAATCAAAGCATGGAAGTCTAAAGGTAAAGCAAAATTGCAGGAACTTGGACATGAGGCAGAATCATCACAACATGGCTTAAGAAGATCTATAAGGGAAAGAAAAAAACCAGCAAGGTATGGGTTTGACACCTCATTAGTAACTAAACATTCTATTTACATAGCACATGACATAAATCAAGAGGATCCATCATCCTTTGAAGAGGCCAAAGCAAAATCACAATGGAAGCATGCAATGAAGGAAGAGATTGAAGCACTTGAGGAAAACAACACTTGGGATTTGGTGCCCAAGACTTCATCTATGAAGGTAATAGGCTCAAGGTGGGTCTATAAACTCAAGAAGAATTCTGATGGTTCCATAAACAGGTATAAGGCAAGGCTTGTAGCAAAAGGCTTTGCACAAACTCAGGGAATTGATTATGAGGAGACCTTCTCTCCTGTGGCAAAGATGCCTACTATTAGGGTTTTGCTTAGTATTGCCTCTTCCAAGAATTGAAAGACACTTCAACTAGATGTAAAGAATGCATTCTTAAATGGTTGGATAACAGAAGAGGTATATATGGCACAACCACCTGATTTTGAGAGTCAAGTTTATCTTGATTATGTGTGGTAAATTAACAAAGCATTGTATGGTCTCAAGCAAGCCCCAAGGGCTTGGAATTTCAGACTTGTTTCATTCTTGTAGGACAAAGGTTTTCAACCAAGCAAGGCAGATCCTTCACTCTTTATTAAAAAGAGTAATTCTGAGGTCATCTACCTATGTGTATATGTAGATGATATTTTATTGACAGGAAATGATGCAGATGGTATGAAGAAGATCAAAGATCAGATGAGAGAAGAATTCAAGATAAGTGATTTAGGATCAGTTACCTACTTCCTAGGTTTGCAAGTTGTCTACAAAGATCATGGTTTATTTCTCACTCAAAGGAAGCATATCAAGAATATTTTAGAAAAAATCAAGATGGAGGATTGTAAAATTGCAGGTACTCCAATGGAGGTCAACCATAAATTGAGCTCACATGAAAGTGAACTCATAGAGGACATCACATCATATCAAAGCCTTGTGGGTAGTCTCAACTATGCCACATTGACAAGGGTAGATATATGCTATAGTGTGAGTGTGCTAAGTCAGTTCATGGACACACCAAGGAAACCACACATGGATGCTGCTAAGAGGATACTCAAATATCTCAAAGGAACAATAAATGAAGGACTTTATTATCCTTATGTATCTGATTTAGGGTTGAAGCTATTTTCTGATGCAGATTGGGCTGGCTCCAAGAAAGATAGAAGGATCACTTCAGGTTATCTTACGTTTGCAGGTTCAAAGCTTATTTCATGGTCATCCAAGAAGCAACCCACAATTGCTCTCTCTTCTACTGAAGTTGAATACAGAGGTCATGCCATAGCTACACAAGAAGCTATGTGGATGTAGACATTATTCAAAGATCTTGGATTGGAGTTTGGAACTCCAACTATTTTTGGTGACAACATGAGTTCTATTCATTTAGCTGCTAAGCCTATTTTTCATGCAAGGACTAAACACATTGAAGTTCATTATCACTATGTAAGAGAAAAGGTTCTAAGCAAAGAGATTCAGATATCATATGTGTCCACTCATCAACAATGTGCAGATATTTTGACCAAAGCATTGGATGGTACAAAACTTTGCAAATTCAAGGCTATGATTGGATTGTAGGTTATTCTTGAAGCGTGAAGACCTCAAGCATACTTGGCTTGAGGGGGAGCTTTTTGAACAAATCCATTACAAGCCTAAGTATTGGCTTGAGTTTCTTAGAGAAGACAATGTATGGAAATCTAAGAGTTCACTTCTGAACTCACCCTTGTAATTGTTTGATCATTTACTTGATGTAAAAGTAAGAGGAATCAAAAGTGGTTGAGTCCAATTGATAAAAATAGAGAGAGAAGTCACGAATTCTTGATTTGGAGGTTGGAGAATCAATCGATCTGAAAAAATTAGGAAACTACTTTTAGGTGAGCAAGATTCAAATTCAAATCTTGGCTCCAAAACTCTATATATACATGGCAGTTTAGTCGCACTTTGATAGGCATCCATAAGCTGAGCTATATACTATATCAAGTGTGGATACAAGGCACACACATGTATCTATAAGTTCATTGTATTCTACAATCAATATACATTCATATTTATGATCATACAAGTTCATATCTTCATGGTTGTGTGTGTCTACTCTTTACTGTTATGCTTCTCAGATTTTTCAATCAGATTGAAGAGATCATTTCTCTCCGTGTGGTGGATCATTTTCAATGATTAAACTTGCTAAAGTTTTCTTTTAGAGTCTAGTATATGCTCACAAAATTTTGTTGCTATTGAACTTCTCAGTCTTGAGTTATGTTCAGTTGAAGTCAACCCTGTCTATTCATATTCACTTCTCTGCAGATTTTTGATTTTTTTCAGTTAACTTGTCAGAGCTGGTTCTCCACGTGTACTTCATAAATTGCATGATTCAAAGCTTTTTTCATTCAACATAATTTCTATTATCATCATACAAAATTTCATAATCATTTAATATTTTAATCTTGAGTTATGATCATTTTTCTGCTCACTGGTCTCAATACTATTGCAGCCCGTGAAAATCAGGATGATGTCATAACTTGTTAAATGTCATTCTCATTGTGTAATTCCACTATTTCTGATGAGATTACTCTTGAAATTTAGCTCTATAAGTTAATTAGATTTCCCTAAAAGGAATTAAGCTAATTGCTGCTGTGCTCAGAGAATTATTCAAAACACTGGGCAGGTGTATGAATCAAAATAGCAAGTTTTTCACCTCTGAATTAATTCCAGCTCATCTTTTTTGATCTATCTTCTTGAGATTGATCTTCCAAGGTACATAGGGTGTCTAACACATCCATTGGCCAGATAAAAGGGCCCACCACATACTCTTGGAGTTCATTTGGCTGGTATAGTACAAGGATTTTGCAGCACCACTTCTTCTTCAAGCACATATCTATCCATCTCTTCACATTAATGCATATACCAAACAACCAAATACATGCAAATGAGAAACAGATGGCTTCCAACCATGCCAATCCTCATATGGAGATTGCAGTGCTTTGGTGGGATACCTGTTATGTACATATGCAACGCACATAACAACCTTAAGCAAGAAGCTATGTGGTAAAGCCTGACTTTTGACCATACACCGTGCCATCTCTATGAGAGACCTGTTCTTTCTTTCAGTAACTCCATTTTTTGAGGTGTATTCAACATTTTACACTAATTTTTTATCCCATGTTCAACCATAAATGCATTAAAATGAGAAGACATGTATTCCCCCCTCCATCAAAACAGAGGGTGCCCAATTTACATGTTGTTAGAAGTATCAATGGACAAGAAGGCTAAAGAAAGGGGTTAGAAGGAGCAAGGAGATGGAACCATCATGCAACTCTGACAAAGAAGAGGCCTAACCAATTTTTCATTAATTATATTCAGTGAAGAGTGATTTTCATCACTACACCAACATTGTAAATATCATTTTTGATAGCTTTAGCTCCATTTTGTTCAAGACAAGGAGTCCTCAATCTTGAAGAGTATTAGAAGCACTTGAGTAGAAGAAGTATTGGAACTATCATCAAAGAGGCCTTCTCTAATGTTTGGCACACTTTTTGAAATTTATGCTAAAGTTTGATACCCTAGTACCTCCTCTACAGTCACCAATCTAGATGTCACACATGCTCTTAGTTCTTCTAAGACTAATCTTAGAGAAAAAGATATTGTATGTGTCTAAATCTTTATGATTTAGAAGGACTCAAACAAGGAAGAACAAGCTTGAGGGCCACTAGATCTTCCTTCTTTTTCAAAGACTAATGCAGTTCTAGTAGTTCAACCAAAAAGGCAAGCGAAGTAGTACAAGTAGACCATTATCTTCAGTAGATAGACAAAATCCAAGAGGAAAGTGGTTCCTAGCATGAAGCAAATATGGGTATGAACGGGTGCATAGCCAAGTGCTACAGTGTAGTTGAACCCACTACCAAAGGAGAAAATGAGAAAACGAAGAAGTCAAGCAATTGAAGAACAAAGATATCTATCCCAAAGAATACTCAATATTTGGGTACAAAAGTGGTCAATGAAGGTTTAGCATAATCATTGATAAATTTGGGTGCCCTGCTGGCGAGCTCAGATCAATACACATTAGCTCTTAGGATCTAGTCCCCATTCCCCAAAAACACTCTTAGAGAGCTATTGTAACTAAATCATCATGTAAATTCTTTCTTAGCACAACTTAGAAATAGGTGCCTAAAAAGTCTCATAACCAAGCCAAGTCATCAAACATCATGTATGAACTAAAAAGAAAAGCTTGTACTACCATAAAGGAATTTTGGAGAGTCAAACCTTGTAAATTACCACCGGACCCAACCAACGGTAACATATTTCTATACTATTACGAGCATGTTGAGTTCATGCATTAACCAAGTATGCATTTTGAATGCACACAAACTCACCTCTCCACTCATCACATGTTCATCATCCACATACTCACGAATTCCACACACACACGGATCAAGGGCAACAAGTTGGTATTGCAAAAGAAACAAGGCCTCATCAAGTTTCTATTACAATACTAATATGGTTCTTCTTATGTTAGCATATAGATTGTGCTAGTCATTTATATTGGTAAGCTATGGTTGAAGTAGGCACCAACTCCCAATCGGTAGATATTAGCACTTTTTTTGTCTCTGAACTTCCAATAGAAAGGTTGGAAGAACTCAGGCAATTGTGTATGCATTCCACATCCACCCAATCCATGCATTCTAGCACACCTCCACTCGCACCCTATTCTTCCACTTATGCACACCCCACATTAGAAAACATCCACATAGCTAATATTCATGCAAGAAACACGTTAGAATCCCTCTCACAACTCAATGACTATCACAAAGAGATCTTTTCATTTATGGGAGTGGCAAACCAACAAGTACTTCAGCTTCATGGAAGGATCGTAGACTTAGAAGAACACAACAAGCAACTAAATCAGAACAACAAGGAACTCAAAGAGGATAATGAAAAGTTATGGAAAGAAACCATGTTCTATAAAGACATCCATGACAAGGCAAAAAAATCTCTTTATGGTGGCCCAAAATGCACCCTAATTGGTAATGATGGTGGATAGCATTACATGTTTCTTTCTACTTTGTATTGGAAATATTTTGTTCTAGTTACTTCCTCTTGTAAGAAGCATGTGTCCCATTTTACTTGCAAATATCTCCATTTTTCCATACTATCTTTCACTTACATTATTTCCAAAAAAAAGAAAGAAAAGCAATAAAAAAAAGGTAACAAAATGAGGTGGCGAAGAAGAAGAGAAAGAAGATAAAAGAGTATTATTTTTCTTCGATGATGAAGAATGTCTAAGTGATGGGCAACCTGTAGCGGGGTACTTTGATACACCCTTAAAATAATGTATTTTTTGTTTTTCTTCTTGAGATGCAAAAGCAAAGTACAAGAAAAGTTACCTCGATTTTAAGTAAGCAGAGAAGCAGAAGAATTAATATCAATAAAATGAAGAAAACGGGATCCAACTCATCAGTTCACGAAGCAAGCAGAATTCCCAATCACTTAAGTTGCATAATTTCCTACTTCACCAATTTCCTAAGCTACAAAATTTCCCATTTCACCAATTTCCTAAGTTGCCTAATTTCCCATTTCACCAATTTCCTAAGTTGCCTGATTTCCCATTTCACCAATTTCCTAAGTTGCCTATTTTCCGATTTCACCAATTTCCTAAGTTGTTGAGTTCACCAATTCTCTAAGTAGTCTAAATTCCTAAGTTGACCGATTTCTCAAAGTAGTCTATTTTTTAAAGTCAATTTTTTACAAGTTAATCTAATTATCTCAAAAGTTCACCATTTTTATGAAATTAGTCTATTTACTTCAAAATTCTTCTATTTTTTTAAAGAAAATGGTCTACTTTTGATTTAGTCTACTTTTTCACTTGAAAAAAGTGGCTACAATTCCCAGATCTACATATGGTCTAAATTTTCAGCCACTTGCACGTGGAGGACTCATGGACGGTGGATGGTGGACGACACCGAATACCAGAATTTGGAAGATAGTGATGACATAAGAAAACTGGACCAAGAAGGAAGTTTTCAGAGTACCAAAATGGTCAGTGAGCATGCCAAAGAAGAAACTAATTTTGTCCCTTTTGTTGCCCTTCACTTCCAGAAAAACTATATAAGGAGACCTCTCCATCAAGGAAGAACAAGCTCAGGGAAAGACTTGAGGAAGGAATGTGTAGAGCTCTTAGTTTACAACTAGTGCTTCACTTGGTAGAATTGGAATCAGTTAGCTTGGCATTCTGAGTGAGTAGTGGGTGAGCAGTGACTGATCATTCTTCTCTTGATTAGCTAGTTGGAAGACTAGAGTTTTGAGAATGTATGTTTAGAGAATTGAAGTCCAACAATTAGACTCAAGGTGTATGCTTATGTCTCCTATTGATTGCCCAAAGTTTGTATAATCCTCTTTTGAGTTGTTTATACATAATTTTAGTTTATTTCTCTCATTTCACTATGTGATTGTATGTGCTATTTTTTTTTACTAATGAGTCTTCAAATTGCAACCCACAGTGCATATTGCACTTAAGAGGACACACCATATTGAGCATATAGATCAAGAAATTGATCTATAATGATGGAACAATTGATGGGCATAAGACTAGGATTGTTGCAAAAAGTTATGCTCAAGAGAGGCATTGATTTGGATGATATCTTTGCTCCCACACGTCAAATGACCAATAATCATAGCATATATGCACTTGCAACTCATCATGGTTGGAATGTACATCAGTTGGATATTGCAAAAAGAGCATGTATTCAGTTTGTTGTCTCTCATATGAGAAGCTTTATGCATTGCCCAAGCATCAAGCATTGGTAGGTAGTGAAGCACATCTTTTGCTACTTGAGTGGTACCCATCTACTTGGATTGTTTTATCCCAAGGGGGATCACTATCCCCAAATTTACATGCTTTTTTTTACTCTGACTCTGTTGGTTGCATGTTGCTCTAGCACAATTGTAAGTACCACGTTAAGAAGCTCCACCTCCTTAATATCAATCTGCAGAAAAGACATGAGTGATATGAAGATCGTGAATGCAAGTAGTGAGAGTGAAGGTGAGAAGGATGGAGATGCACACACACATACACACACAAGGAAGAGACAAGCGAGACACAATGAAGGTAGAAAATAAAGTCTATTGCTCAAGAACACTATTATAAAGCTCAAGGCTCACAATCCAACACTAGCTATCCTCAAAAATGAGCTCTCTAGCTCTATTTATAGATTCTAGACTAGCTTTGACGGTTTTGCATCTACTGTCCAGCATAGTTAAAAAATAGGTTCTAGGGGTCATTTGGAGGTCTAAACGAGATCTAAAAATTACCAAAATTGGTATGCTCATTCTACCTAAGTTCCTCAAGCTCGAGGAATCCTCTGATTGCACAAACTAAAGCTACTAAATACAAAAGTGGGTGTTTTATGATATATGTATTACAAAAGTGATGAAAATCACTATTTGGAATTTTGAAAAAGTAATATCAAGTATATTTCTTTGAAAAAAATCACTGCTTGGCTCCCCATGACTCTTTGTAGTCCACCTGTACATGCTTCCTTTGCGTCTATGCCTTTGACTTCGGCCAACACCCCCCTCCCTCTCACATTTGTCATCCCTGACACATCCTTGTTTTGGGGTCTGCATAATGTAGTTTTGCAAGAGGTCTTGTGTGAGGGTGTGCTCCACAATTCGAATTCCTTGTTCAAGATCAGCTTCTATGTTTTCCCAGTCTATCACCTAAGTTTCATTGGGAGGTGGAAACCGGTAGTGTGTTGAATATACAAGCGGTTCAATTGAAGTAGATGGGTAGGTCGACTGATAAAAACTTCATAATGGTACTCCCAAAAGCCCATTGTGAACATCTCTTCAAAAGTCATCTTATAACATGCACGTAAATACTTTATACGGCAGTGCCATGCGTAGCATACCTGGAGCAAGGGCATAGTGCTCATGTCGTATGTGAGGTCTTGGTTTCCATGCTCAAAGCCCGGGGTATTGACATGTGGTGCCTTCATGCGCCGAAAGATCTTGAAAACTATTTGCATCATATCAAAGATCTTAATGGTCATATATGCGACGATGTCGTCCATGCGATGTAATCGGGGATCCAGTGGCAGATGGTCGCCATCATATATCCAACGATTGGAGTTCCATGCACTGGTGCTAAATATGGGTAGTTGAGCCAATCTTGGCATTGCTTGTTATTTTGAACTTTGATCGCAAATGCCTTCCAGGAGCAGCATCTTGGCATCGGACCCCAGTAGAGATTGTACTTTAAGTGCACCGGTTCTTTTTGTTCAGGTGTGCATCATTTTCGGATATTCTTGTAACAGCTCCATGTGCCAATTTGGCTAAAAGATCTTTCCTTTCTTGGCGTCAAGGGGTAGGTCTTCGGGCTCAAACTATGTAGCATGAGTAAGTTTCTTTCTCGTTTCTTTTTCAATAGCTAATTGCCACTCTACCAATTAGCTATTGAAAATGAAAGTATAGAAAGTATACTTTCCATAGAAAGTAGGGTTTGTACTAAAGTAAGGTTTCTTTCTCATTTCTTTTTCATGTATAGAAACTAGGGTTTGTACTGAATCTTATTAATGGAGATATACCTGCGAGACGCTAGTTGAGCGAGTTTTTCCACTAATTTGAGCCATGCGAGAATCAGAAGTTTGAATGTGTCTTGCCCCTCTACTATGACACGTCCACCTGGGATAGGTTGTGATTCATATGCCTCTTCGTATGTGTCCTCCACTAGTATGGAAATGGTTTCTTCTTCGACAGGAACCTCTGGTGGGGAATTTGGTCTTGGTGGTTCTGAATGAACTGCAATCTATGCCTAGGAGTCAATGACATGCACCCCCTAAAGTAGTGAGTTCATCTAGGATTTCTGGGGGGTGACTTCAAGAACTGTTTGGGGCTGTGCAGGTTCCTTCAATAGTAAGGCTTTGTGATCTGCCTATAGCTTTTGATATTCTTCATTGATTTTTCCATAGTCCTCGAGTAATCGCCATGATCTTCCCATAATACTTGCATCGTTTCAGAGGAAACTGCATTGAATCTGCTAGGACTTAATGTTTCATTTGGTTGATCCATCGCTACTTTGAAGTTCTCGTGATTCTGCTCTTATAGCCTTTGGTGTAAGTAATCTCGTCTTGTGCCTACAAACTGATCCATTTGAGTTTCTTTTAACTTTATATACCCATCTGCAACCAATTACCTTTTGATTGGATGAAATTGGAACCAAATCCCAAGTGTCCATCTCCTTCGATGCATCTATTTCTTCTTTCGTGGCCTTTTCCTAATTAGGGTTTCCCTTTGCCTCCTCATTGGTTGAGGGTTATTCTGAAATTGAGTCTTTTGTCAAGTAGATTGAATGCTTTGTAACAAATTTGGAATCATATCCATACCTTTCTAGTTGTTTCTTCTCTCTTGTTGATCTTCTAGGAGCTTTCTTAGAGCATTCTCCACACTCTTGCATCTTTGCTTTGCCTCTTGACTTCCATAGTTTGTAATCCTTTTCCCTTTCATCTTGGTCATCATTTGTATCACTTCTTGGATCCTCGACTTGTGTGTCATGCTTTCTTCCTAATTGATGAGAATCAGAATCAAGATCATATCATAGAGTTACCTTTTGTTTGTCTTCATCATACCAAGACCTGTGTTCTTCAAACACAACATCTCTACTTGTAGTGAATTGCTTGGTTGAAGGATTATAGAACTGTAACCCATGTGAGTTGAGTCATACCCAATAAACACCTCCTTTGTTGCCCTTTCATCTAGATTACCTCTTATTTGTGATGGTACATGAACATAAGATAAACAACCAAAAAACACCTTGCAATGTCCAAGACTAGGTTTTCTTCCATGCCATGCTTCATAAGGAGTCATACCTTGAAGTGATTTGGATAGTAGTCTGTTGACAAGGTACATAGCAGTTGAAATAGCCTTTGTCCATAGATAATGTGGCAAACTCTTCTCTTCAAGCATTGTTCTGGCTAATCCAACCAATGTCTTGTTTCCCCTCTCTGAGATTCTATTCAATTGAGGAGAGTACCTAGTAGTCACTTCCCTTTTGATACCTTTATCTTGCAAGAACTCATCAAACTCTTTGGAGAAGTATTCTCCCCCTCCATTAGATCTTAGCTTCTTGAGTGATCTACCTGTATGATTCTCCACATGTGCTAGATACTTTTTGAAGCAATCAAACACTTCATTCTTACTCTTGTTAAAGTATAGAATAGTCCATCTACTATGGTCATCAATAAATGAGAAATAATACCTTGATGCTACCAATGAAGGTTCTTGACTTGGTCCCCATACATCTGTATGTACTAAGTCCAATAAGTTGTTGTGGATGTAGCCTTTGAATCGTTGTCTTTGTGCCTTCCCAATCTGACATGCATCACATCTATTGATCATGTGTTGGTTTGATATGTTTGGTAGTCCTAGAACACTTTGATCCTTGCATATATCTGTCAAGGTTCTTTCATTCACATGAGAAAGTCTCTTATGCCACACTTCAAGCTCACTTAGGGTTTGAGACCCAAAAGTGAATAGATCTATGTTCCTAGTTTCTCGTCCTTCAAAAGTAAAGAGCCTACCATACTTCTCATTGTTGGCTATCTTCTTGAAGCCTTGACATGGATCTTCCAAAAAAGCTCCATGTTGTCTATTTGGCTTACACTTATTAGGTTTTTAGTGATAGTGGGTACATAAAGAACCTTACTCAGAATATTTGTCTTGCCTTTGGAAGCTTTGACATTACCAATCTTCTCCACATTGCTCTTTGTGTCATCTCCTATTTGAAATTCATGTCTATGCTTTGGACTTTACAAATCAAATAGAAGAGCAATGTTGCTTGCAACATGATTTGAACATTTGGAAATTATGTAAAACAAATGATCCTTTTCTTTACCTTCTTTGTGGCTTAGATTCATTAGAAGCAATGAGTCTTCATGTGCTTGATCTTTTGAATAATTGTTGAAGTCCCTTCTATTATGGCCTCTATTGTTATTGTCAAAGTTGTCTCCACCTCTCCCTCTATTGCTACCATATCCACCTCTTCCAGTTCCATTCTGGACATTTCCATTGAACCAGCAATTATGAGTGGTGTGGTTGGTATTAGCAGAGATGGCACAAGGTTGAACATTTTGTCCTTTGGATTTTTCATGCTTTGGTTCTTTGTTCTTCCCTTTCCACTTGCTTTTGCTTGCAAAGTTGGCTTGGGAAGTTTCATCTTCATTTTCTACCTTCTTACCTTTCAATTTCTTGTCCTTCTTAGCTACATATAGAGCACTAGTTGAGTTACCACGATAAGAGTTACCTTCCTTTATGCTATTGTTGGCCTCTTGGTTGAAGAGTTGTCCAAGAAAGATGTTGTAACTAGAGTATGTGAAAGGAATGGGAGTAAACATAAATATGCACGAAGAAGAGAAATATAATACTTGAGCACTTCCCTAATACAAAATGAAGCTCTTGAAGCAAAATCAAACCAATCTTTGAAGCATAAAGGTTTTGATGTGCAATCCTCGCCAGAACAAAAAAAAACTCAAAATTTCCGGTTGTCCCAAGGAGGTTCTAGCCTCACCAAAACCTAGTAAGAACGATGCCAAAAACATATAGCAATAGCCTCAAATGAAAAAACTGAGTCAAACTAAAGCACTTTTAATTTTTTCCAATCCTTGCTAAGCCAAAGTAGGTTTTGGAGTGCTTGTATTTCAAAAATATAAAGCTATTCCAAGTGAAAAAAATCGATTCCGGTGCCAAATGATGAAAGACTAGGCCCGAAAGTGGCTGCATAGTTTCTGTTGAAGTGCTGCAAAGGGATTTTGGTTGATCAAATCTTCTCCAAATCAATGATAAATTGATTCCAATTTGAACTTTATAATTATAGCTTTGTAATGTGACAAAGATTTCTCAAATTGGATGTCAGATCACCAAGCTATGGTTCAGAGAAGACAGCTATATGACGGGTAGGAAGTGAGAGAATAATTCTTCTGGAATGCCAAAATTGAGAGATTGAAGCTTCTTTAGCTATTCCAATGACTATGCCTCATCTCCATAGCCCAAATTACATATGTGTATCATTGCTTCCTCAAATCCTTGATCCATAACATGGATTTTCTCCCCCCAAAATTGAAAGAAAACCTCAACTTTAAGTGGTTTGATTATCTCCTTGTAGCATATAACTTCAATTTTGTCATATGGAACACCCAAGGCATGGAAAAATCTCATTATCAAGAAACGACAAGCTTCTTTAGGTGCACAAGGAAAGGAGGAGGAGTACCAAAAAGTAATGCCTTCAAAGAGCTTTTTGATTGGTTCTTTAGAAGACAATTACAAAGGAGCTCATGCCAAATATTTTCATCAAAAGATTAGGACTATCACTAGACAAAAACATCATGGATCAATATCACAAAATGAGAAAGATTACATTCCAAAGGAAGCCTTAATAATTTCAATGTCTTTTATTTCTTTGAGAAATAAACATGTATATGTATGTACATTTCAAGATGTTAATTATCAATGCTGCATGCAAGTCATAGACACGACCAATTCAAGCGATAAGACTCATCAGATATTCTCTGATGACCCTAATTGCTTGAATCGGTCGCCTCTAATACACCTTTGTTTTACATACCTTTACCTCATCTTCCTCCTCAATGAGCTCTTTTGAGTCAATAGATATGGTTGCTTTGTCCTCGGCAACGTCCAAAAATGAATAGTTGCACCCAAATGAGTATATACCAAGATCCTTCTGATGTTGATCAAAGTCTTCATCAGCAAGTGTTGGCTTCTCTGAAATAGCTCTTTCAAAGCAGCTTGAAATAGCTTCTGATGAATCTTGGAATTATTCATTTGACAATGCTAAATCCAGACGCAAAAATTATTCTTTTCTTTCTCCCTTCTCATTGATAAATCTCCTTGCAACTTCCTCTGACTCGGCTATAGCATCAAGGCAGTAGTCTTCCCTTAGGTTGAAGAGCTCTTGAATGTAATAGAGTGGAATAAATTCCTTTCCAGAGATGAAATAAAATGGTAGATTTGGGAGAAGAAGTGACTTCTCAAAAACTTTCACATCTTCAATTGGCTCCCTTATTGCAGTCTCTGCTTTAAAAGTAGCCACATCAAAATTCTTGATATGCTCTTCTTCCGCTTGGAGATTGATCTCTTCAACAATCTCCATGACACCTTTCACACTTTTTGAGCTTCCCTCAAGTGTGAGCTCAAGGAATGGCTCTTTATCTTCAACATGAACACATTCTTCCTCCTTGTCATTTGACATGTGATCAAGCCATATCAAGAAGCCAATGCTCAAGGGGAGCAAAGATCAATCCCTTTCATGCTCTGGGCATAAATCTAGCTTTCTTGGCAAAGGGGATATCCTTTTGCACTTTCTAGTGATTTTTGCCCTATCCAATGGATTCTTTCCAAAGATGTGTGGATGGATATAGGATTTTCCAGAGATAATAAGATCCTTTCCATTGACCACACCCAAGAAGCTAGACTCCCACTCATCCCTCAAAAAGGTTTTTGTTTTCTCCAAAAGTACTTCAAAATCTATCTCGGGATTGAATATCCTCATTGCATCTGGAAAATAATCCACTCTTAAACCCTCTTGAACCATGAAATCCAGTAGTTTCTCAGATGGAGAAACACTTAGGATCACATTCTTTTCCTCCATCTTAGCTCTAGTTATTCTAGTGTGCCCTAGTGGAGAACATGACCGATGCAAGCGAAATAAGCTAGTCAAAGGCCGGTCAAACATGTGTAATTGCTTATATCGGTCGTATCGGATATGAAGCACAAGTATGCAGGGTGATGAAGAGAGAAATTATTTGAAGGTTGAAAATGTGAAGTGGTGAAGGGGACTGGTATTCATAGTCGAGGAGGAGTAGGTAACGATCACATGACATGGACCAATCAGTAAGTGCCACATGGCATTGGGAATCGCAATGGCTAGATGACGTGGCACACTCAAATGATGCCACATGGCATTTTTCACAACAGCTAGATGATGTGGACCAATCACAAGTTTCCACGTGTCACCAATGGGCCATCTCATTCCACAGACCTATTTAAGCTCCTCTATCCACTTTTTTTCATTTTTTTGTGAACTCTTTGCTAGCACCGACTTGCCATTGTGTAGAGGTCGGAAACTCTCAGATGCCTCGAGATGAAGCTTCAGGAAGTGTTCAAGTGCTCCTTTCCATTACATGGACATATTTGAGTTCTGAGCAGTCGTTGCTGTCATCTTTTCTTTGCTATCTCGGTTGTTTTGATACCTATCTCTCTCTTTCCTCCTCCCTCTCTCCCTTTTTCTTTCTCTCTCCCTCTCTCTCTCTCTCTCTCTTTCTCTCTCTTTCTCTCTCTCTCTCTCTCCCCCTCTTTTCCCCCCTCTCTCTCTCTTTCCCCGTCCCTGCTTCTCTCTCTCTCTCTCTCTCTCTCTCTCTCTCTCTCTCTCTCTCTCTCTCTCTCTCTCTCTCTCTCTCTCTCTCTCTCTCTCTCTCTCTCTCTCTCTCTCTCTCTCTCTTTCCCCGTCCCTGCCTCTCTCTCTCTCTCTCTCTCTCTCTCTCTCTCTCTCTCTCTCTCTCTCTCTCTCTCTCTCTCTCTCTCTCTCTCTCTCTCTCTCTCTCTCTCTCTCTCTCTCTCCCCCTTCTTCTCTCTCTTCCCCCGCCATCCCCGCTGCTCCCCGCCCTCCGCCCATCACCCCCGCCCCTCCCCCCGTAGCCCTCCACCCACCACCCCCGCCCCCTCCCTCCGCAGCCCTCCGCCCACCACCCCCGCCTCCTCACCCGCTGTCCCCCGCTCCCCGCCTAGTCCTCACCCCGCCCCCCCCTCCGCCATCCCTCCCGCCTCCTCACCCGCTGTCCCCCGCTCCCCGCCTAGTCCTCACCCCGCCCCCCCTTCCGCCATCCCTCCCGCCTCCTCACCCGCTGCCCCCACCCCGCCACCCGCCTAGTTCCCCTCCCCTTCCCCGCCTAGTTCCCCTCCCCTCCCCCGCCTAGTTCCCCTCCCCTCCCCCGCCTAATTTCCCCGCCCCCCTCCGCCTTAGCCCGCCATCCGCCCCCGCCTAGCTCCTCAGCCTCCGCCCCGCCTAACTCCTCAGCCCTCCGCCCCACCTAGTCCTCACTCTTCACCCCTCCTCAGCCTCCCACAATTACACACATCCCCCACACATGCACACACCCACACTCACATGCGCACAACGCACACACACTCACACACATACCATCACACACTCTCACTCGCACACTCACATGCACAAGCACACTCACCCACATACACACATACACCCACACACACATGCAACACACACACACCCACACACATACCCACTCACAACGACACACACACACACATTTTTGCATATACACACCCACGATTACACATATCTACCTATTGGGACCTCTTCCTTCAGCAAGGCTATGAAGATGGACTCAGAAGTATACCATAATCTAAAGAGCAATTATGGGCAAGACTTTTATCAAGAAGAACCCAATCGTTCAAGCAAAGACCCCTTTGACCAGGATGATTGAAGTAAGTTCACGGAGCAGATTAGGAAACAAGTTCAAGTTGTTGGATGATTCATTAGTCACCAATCCTATGACGATATGGAATAAAGGTATGCAGGTAAAAAGTAAAAGTGGATGAACAAATGTTGCCGCCAACCATTCACGGCGACTACCTATTTTTGTGGACCTAATTCAAATCAAGTGGAATATTTGATTTACCCCTCCAATTTTGGGTAATCAATCGACGCGTGATCAGTGGACGTGAAGATTCGGCAAGGCCCTCTTGGCCTATTGAGACCTATAAAATCAAGGGATTTGTGCTCATTTGGATACACTGGGGATACATACATGTACAAGGTACAATTTTAGAGGTACAGAGGTTCGTGTATACGTGCAGAAGTCCTCTCTTGCACTTGGTGGTTTCAAGCCTATTGTAGGAGCTACTCTGTAGTGTGTATACAGAGGGTGGGCTTCTCAGTGGAGGGCTATAAGCACTATAGTGTAAGAGAGTAGCTTGGATCTATTTTCCGTTCTGTGAGTCAGTGTGTTGATTAACCTCTATTCTCTTGAGAAATTCTCCCATTTGTATTGTTCTGAGTTAGCCTGCATATCAATGGCCCTTATGCTGATTAGTTGTATTGAGGTTAATACTTTTAGGGTGGCTTGTCAGCCCTAAGCTTGCATTTTTGAGCATCACTCTGCCCAACCTAGTAATCGATTCGAATCAAGAAGTGTATGGTCTTCCCTGGTCATTGGTTGTCCATATTTTTTTGAAGTATTTACTACTCTGTGCAATCTATGTTACTTACCTGCTCACAGAAATGTTAAAGGGTATACTTCCCTAAAGAGAACCCCCCTTGAGTAGGCGACGTACTGGAAGTGTTAATCTTTAATCTTTACATCTTGTTAAAAAAGGATACCCCAGTACCTCCTCTACAGTTTGGCACGCACGGTGGGACCTTTGCATTTCTGTGAGAGGTATTTTTGCCCTATTACATTTGCAAGTAGGTACATGATCCATACACGAGCAGATAAGGAATCTCTTCGTGTTGGGAGGAACCTTAACAAGTTAGCCATAACCACGACTAGTGAGTCTACCTCCCCTCTGCCCTCCCTAAATTTATCAATTGATTTGGGAGCGACACCATTGTCGAAAGAGGGGTATAGGAGAACTCTAGACTTCTCCTCAGATACGTCCGAAGAAACACCAGTACAAATGGAGGATCTCTCTCATTTACTCTCCATATTAAATATCAAATTCCCTACCTTCAAGGGACAAGCCTATGAGGATGCTGATGATCATGTGAGGAGATTCATCTCTTTATGCCGGGGAAGAGGTCTGCAAAATAGAGAGGATGCAATGTTGGCACTTTTTCCATCCACATTGGAGGGTCTTGCAGATAAATGGTATAGTCAATATGCAGATGGCCATTTCACTACATGGGAGGCTCTGAAGGCGGCATTCTCACAGACATTCCGACCAAGTGATTCCTCAGAAAGAGCTCTAGATCAGCTAGAGAATTTGAAGCTAAGACCAGGTGAATCTTTTCATGAACTTCACACTAGAACAAAAGCACTTGTTGCACGTCTGCCACATGCTCCAGGTGACTTTTTGGTTAAAAAGTGGATAGAGAAGGCTCTGCCCAGGTCATCTCAGCAGAAGCTTCGTGAGTCTCTTAGATTGGATGCCACCCTCAATGATTTTGTTGCAGCGGCATCACACATTGAAGAAGCAAGGCAACATTTTGAAGGGGATATACAACCAAAGTATGCTGCAGATCTGGATCCTATTGAGCATCTGAGAAGGGAATTGGAAGCATTGAAGATGCAACAAAATCAACAAGAAGAGAAGGTCTTGCCACCACTGCGTCGCACTGATGATGAAGTAGCCCAGCTTCGCCGAGAGTTAGAAGACTTGAAGACCACTCAGGATATAAGGAGACAAATCTGGTGTACAATCTATAATAAAAATGGACATTCCAATGCTAATTGCCCTATTAAGGTAAGCTGTCAATTTTGTGGAAAAGATGGTCATGAAGCAAGGGATTGCTACTACCTCAAGGGTACACAGCAGAGAGGTAACCCTCAAAATTTGGATTCATATTATGCTAGTACTTCAAATACATCTAATAGAGAGGAGAATAGGCCTGCAAAGCCTAGATATAATAGACCTTTGATGTGCTATCGTTGTGGTGAGTATGGCCACATGCAAAATAGGTGTTCTCTTCCAGAAGATGCACCTCCTTGTCAACATTGTCCAGAGGCCAAGGATCATTATACCAAAGATTGCGAAGTCGTCTCACTTTCTCATCACTCTCTACTTGGGCACTCTTCATTCTTTCTAATTCCAGGTGGAACTCTTCCACTACCTTACCCGCTTGGTCACTGTATCGACAGATTATGCTTTGTACCTTCTCGATTTCATGCTCCATTCCCTCGACTCTCCTCATTAGGTCATCCTCGTCTCTTGAGAGCTCTTCTTCGATCGCAACTCCAAAACAGTCGGCTACCATCAAGCCGGATCTCAAGTCCCAGACCACGTTTTCACTCTCGGGATTTACAAGATCTTGCCTCCAGCTTTTATTTACTCTTTTCCTTTCCTTGTTTTCATTTTTCAGCACACGTACTTGCTTTTCCCAAGTTTCTAGGACCTCGGCCATTTTCACTTGATTTTCCTCTAATTTCTCGATCTTGATCCTCTCGTTATCTTGCTCTTCTCGCAGACATTCCAACTGACGTAGTATGCTTGCCAACGAACTCTCATTATCTTCGGCTTTCACATAAAAGGTCGCAACCTGAGGACTAACCTCTTTTGCCACGACCTCCTCAATGAGAACATCCTTCGCACGACACACGTGCTCGCATAGCTTCTTGTTTCTGCATTCCACGCATCTAGGGACGAAGTCCAATGGGGTGCACACACGAGGGCAAAATTTTGTGATGTGCCCTATCTTTTCGCAACACCAACACCGAATGTAATTCGAGATTGGGCCAACCCGACAACATTCATATGCATGATTTCTCATTGGGTGCCCAAATCCGCTTCGACTTCTAATCCCTCTCGGAGTCATCATTCTTGAGCTAATTTCTCGAACATCTACAACTTGTGTACTTTGTGCCATCTCTCTACCAAGACCAAAGCAACCAATGCGGGGCTTGGCTGTGCCACACAATTGGGGCACCAAGCGAACTCGTAGCACTCTCTATGAGATGTGCTAAGCCAATTCCCGGCAAACGCACCAAATGAAAGGTTCTTAATGCCGCAGGAAAAAGTGGTTTTACGAGACTTTCTTCGGTTTAAATCCCTCGGAATCGGTCTAATTTGATTACCTAGAGCCCGCAATTATCTCGAAATGGATTTTTCTTATGGCTATGCACTAGCTCATAAGTTTCCCGGCAACGCACCAAAATGTAAGGCTCCTAACGCCCAAGGAGAAAGATACACATATGTTCTGCCCAAACTCCTGGAAGTCAGTCGAGTCGTATTGCTTGAAGGTCGCAATTATATCTTCAATATGTAACTTCGTACACACTCGTACTTATGCACGCTTGCTCTTCCAAGATCCCTTTTGCTCGTGCACATTTCTATGTACACTTCCATCTTCTACCTCCTTATCCATATAAACCCAAACCTACGTGCATTCACTTCCTCATATACTCTCCCACATGGACACTCGTATGCGCTCTCAGACTATTCACTACTTCAAAGCAAACCAACGACCTCTCAAGACTTGAAGTCAAATGGCCGAATCATCAAACGTACCCAATCTTATCACGGGAACAAACTCACCCACTTTCATCCTCCCTCCTTTTCTCACTCTCTTGCACTTTCTCTTTTTCTCTCTCTTTCTCCCACCTGCTTTCTTCCGCTCTCACACACTCTCATTTTTTATAAGCCTAAGGCTGAAAACCATAAACATAAAAAAACTTCAACATATACTTCAATGATGTGCACGGAAAGCGGAAGATGTTATTATCCTAAACCATATCCAATCACCTAAAAATTTCACTACGAACCAGATCTTAATAGTAAAACCTGAAATGTTGCTTTGGTAATAGAGTGCACAGAACAAATCGCATCCCGTTTCAAAGAAGCCATTCGCACATAAAACTTGATGCACAAAAATAAAACTCGTGGCATACTACATGGCATCGATTTCAGAGACCTTCCCATAAATACAGAGGTCTACATGGCAATCTCGCATTGAAAATATATATTCAGTTCTTTAAACCCTGTAATAGCAGATAAGTAACGACCTGCTTCCCTTTATAAACCCCAGAGTTTGTGTATAGCAAACAGATTCATCCTTCTGTAACACTGCCATGACCATATATCACTCCAGGATACACAAGTACAATAGGTAATCCATTTCTGGCTTGTCCCTCGGCAAAAGCATCTGCTAGAACTTTGGATTTCTCATATTCTGTGCAAAATGAGACACCCTTGTGTACCTGGCTCTCATCAGCTACTTTTCCACTCGTTGGACCAAGTGCAAAAAAAAAGAAGAAACATAGACCAATCTTTTTATTGAAGGGGTACCACGTACTGCATTCACCACATTTTTAGGCCATCAACATTTACCTGGAAGTATGAGGTGTCCAGGGGGTGACCAAGGCGGCGCAATGGAAGACGGCAACACAGCCTTGGAAGGCGGCGAACAGTGAAGAAGGGTCCGTAATGTCTCCGTACACAATTTCAACTTCACTGAGCGGCAGCTCCTTCAGTGAGCTGGAATGCCTGACGAGCGCCTTCACGTGGAATGTGCCCTGCCCCACCAGCGCATGACACAGCCTCCCTCCCAGAAACCCCGAAGTGCCTGTCACAATCAAACTGACCTTCTCCTCCACTCCCCGCTCGGCCATATCTTCTGCATAGAAGAAGTCATGCCCGATGGAAATCTGCTCCTACTCTTTTTGATAAAAAAAAACTTATCCCCGCAGCGACCATGTATTATCACCAGAGAGTTCAATACCCGAACCACCGTGCAAACGATGTTATGCCTGCAAATACATTGCTGATAAAGCTCATTGGATGTAGAGATTTAATCCACGTACTTTCACAGCTGTTACGCACACTGATGGCTTCAGAAGATATTCGGTAAAGCGAATTTGTATGCATAGGACATTCTCGATCTTTAATGCCACTCTATTGAAACCTTGGCAAAAGGAAAGCCATGGTGCGTTCTTGACTCTATTGCATCCTTGATCACCTAGCTTCCCTGCAGAAGACTTGAAAAGGTACATATTACCCTTGGACGCAATTGGTTGCATGGTTACATTCCGTGTAATGGTTGCATGTACATATATATATGTATGACATGTAAAATAGATGGCTTTATTCTTAGCAAGATCTGTGCAGATTCACATGATAAGAGATAAAACCTTCTATACACCACCATTTCGAAACTCAAAGCTTGGAATGAGGACCCAAAACCCTATAGCAGATTCTTGGCTAATCCAACCATGGGGCATACTTATTTTATTCTCACGGGAGTACTGATACTTGTCATCCACCTCCCCTGTCAAAATGGGATTCTCAGGGTTCAAAAGTAGAACAGCTTCAGGATAACAAAGTTGTTGACAACGGTCTGGAAGCCTGTCATCTGGAGATGGCATTACTCTCTGCTTACTATTGTCCAATGCCATGTAATGGAACCTCTAATGCTCTTGATCCTTGTGTCCACATTTGAGTAGATCTTATCATCACCGGCCATCTATTCTCATTGCAGAACACCTATGTTCAAACAAATATTCACTAAAATGGGGCGTGTTAGTGCATAAAAATCAACCAGTTCATGAGCTAACAGGTCGTCCTGCTCCGATTCATATGATTGCAGTCTCTCCACATGAAGAAGGAAAAACCACTCAGACTTATGTTGTTTCATCCTCTGCAATGCCCATGATGACTAGAGCTAGGCAAGCAGCGGCAACCCAAAGAGATGAACAACAAGGATTTCAGGATAAAGAGGAAGAAAAGGAGTCTGGATGGAAGAACCAAGCACAAATTGAAGGAGCTTATAATAAGATGACTACTTCTCTAAAGGGCCAACCAATAAGCCAGCAAGAAAACACTCAGAAGGTAAACATTGAACAGATCTTGAAAGGTATTCATCACAAGGTTAGTCTATATGAACTTATAAGGATGGATTCAAAATAAGAAGTGACTTACTGAAGATTATACACTCTGCTCACTTGGTCCAATCACCTAGTATAGATGGTTTCATGGTTGATTTTCCCCCTGCACCCTTAGCAGACTACCAAAGCTCAAGATTATCTGTTTGTATAAAGGATGAAACTCTTACAGGTGTGATCATAGATGGAGGCTCTGGTATCAATTTAATGCCAGATTTTACAATGAAGAAGCTGAAATTGAACCCCACCAAGTTGGCACCATTCACGATTACATTGGTAGATCAACATCGGGTTGCGCCACTGGGCATTATTGAGAAGGTACTGATGGTAGTACAGGGCTGCCATTTTGTTCTAGATTTTGTTGTTATTGCACTTCCACAGGAGACTTCTTACCCTCTACTCCTGGGGAGGCCTTGGTTAAGGCAAGCAAAGGCTCTACAGGATTGGGGAAAGAACAAGTTATGGATTTCCACATGTACTAATAATCAATTACAGATACATTTGGAGGAAGGATCAGACATCAACAAGGCTACTGGGTATACAATGGAAACTCAGGTAATGCCTTCAGAAGATGATGCTCTATTAAATTGGATGATGGGAAGAGCAGAATGCTGCACAGTAGAGATATGTGAAGTAAATGAGGACTTTGCAGAAGCAACACAAGGAGGACGGGAAGAGGGAAAAACTGATGTTCTTCACTTGAACAATATAGAAAAGAGTAAGCAAGGAAGTCAAGCTTATCTTTTGCAGGCACCTCCCGAAGGACAGAAACCTCTAATTGAGTCAGATAATCAAAATACAACACTTAGCGCCACCACGATGGTATGTAAGGATAAGGCAGGTAAACATGAGGAATCGGATGATTTTATGCTTGTAGGACCAGAAAGTGACAAAGTTATGCCGGCATCCGAGGAAGCTAATTGTGACCTTCAAGGACTCCCATTCTCAAATATACCTTTAGGATGGATCAAGGAACAGATTGTGGATCATAAATTGAACTCTACTCCTGCATACAGTGGAGATGAATTTTCAAGTGAGTTCAATCTGGAAAAGCAGCAGGATGCTGCTCCAATGCCTTCTTCCTTGACTGTAGGTGTTGTCCACGGTTCCGTATCCTGGGAAAATTGTCAGAAGATTCCTTCGAGATGGAGGCCAGAAGCAAGATGCAGACCAGATCTTGATGATGCACCTGTGTTTTTTCCTCTTGAAGAAGAGTTTCAAGATGTTGTAAAATATATTGCTAGTATCACTGCCGAGGCTGAACCATATGAGATTTTCCGGATTGTGCCACCACACTCCTGGAGACCTCCTTGTCCACTCAAAGACAACGAGAAATGGAGGACAGCTAAGTTCCCTACAAGTGTGCAAAGGCTGGACAAATTGCAAGATGGACAGGCTCGAATAAAGAAGGAACAGAAGAAACGGAAAAGAGGCCGTCCTCGATTAATTCCTATAGATGTTTGCACAGAATCTTCAGATAAGGATGGAACGTTTGGTTTTGAGCACGGGCCACCATTCACATTAGAGTCCTTTGAAAAATATGATAACCAGTTTAAGGATGAATATTTTGGTTTGAACGAGAGGGAGAAGCCTGTTCATGGATCTTTTCGGGAGAAAGCTTCTGTTGATTGTGTAGAAGGGGAATATTGGCGAATAGTGGAGCATGCAGCTGAGCAATTGGAGGTCCTTTATGGTGCTGAGATAGAGACAAGGAAATTTGGTAGTGGTTTTCCTCAGGCCAGACTTGGAGAGACACACAGCTCCTATAAAAGCTCTGGGTGGAATTTGAGTAGCATTGCTCGGCTGGGTGGATCAATCTTAGCTTTTGAGGAGGAGAAAATCTCTGGAGTTCTGGTTCCCTGGCTGTATATGGGAATGTGTTTCTCCTCTTTTTGTTGGCATGTTGAAGATCACCACCGGTATTCTGTGAATTATATGTATTTTGGTTCTCCAAAAGTGTGGTATGGAGTCCTGGCAGTGCAACTGGAGGATCTGCAAGTTCATTCTGAAGAAATAAGTAGAATAAGGAAGAAATTGCACCAGGGACGGTGCAAAAGCTTGATGTGGGGGTCCGTAGAGGTCGGAAATTCTCAGATGCCTCGGGATGAAGCTTCAGGAAGTGTTCAAGTGCTCCTTTCCATTACATGGACATATTTGAGTTCTGAGCAGTCGTTGCTGTCATCTTTTCTTTGCTACCTCGGTTGCTTTGATACCTATCTCTCTCTTTCTCTCTCTCTTTCCTCCTCCCTCTCTCCCTTTTTCTTTCTCTCTCCCTCTCTCTCTCTCTCTCTCTCTCTCTCTCTCTCTCTCTCTCTCTCTTTCTCTCTCTTTCTCTCTCTCTCTCTCTCCCCCTCTTTTCCCCCCTCTCTCTCTCTTTCCCTGTCCCTGCTTCTCTCTCTCTCTCTCTCTCTCTCTCTCTCTCTCTCTCTCTCTCTCTCTCTCTCTCTCTCTCTCTCTCTCTCTCTCTCTCTCTCTCTCTCTCTCTCTCTCTCTCTCTCTCTCTCTCTCTCTCTCTCTCTCTCTCTCTCTCTCTCTCTCTCTCTCTCTCTCTCTCTCTCTCTCTCTCTCTCTCTCTCTCTCTCTCTCTCTCTTTCCCCGTCCCTGCCTCTCTCTCTCTCTCTCTCTCTCTCTCTCTCTCTCTCTCTCTCTCTCTCTCTCTCTCTCTCTCTCTCTCTCTCTCTCTCTCTCTCTCTCTCTCTCTCTCTCTCTCTCTCTCTCTCTCTCTCTCTCTCTCTCTCTCTCTCTCTCTCTCTCTCTCTCTCTCTCTCTCTCTCTCTCTCTCTCCTCTCTCTCTCTCTCTCTCTCTCTCTCTCTCTCTCCCCCCGCCCTTCTTCTCTCTCTTCCCCCGCCATCCCCGCTGCTCCCCGCCCTCCGCCCATCACCCCCGCCCCTCCCCCCGCAGCCCTCCACCCACCACCCCCGCCCCCTCCCTCCGCAGCCCTCCGCCCACCACCCCCGCCTCCTCACCTGCTGTCCCCCGCTCCCCGCCTAGTCCTCACCCCGCCCCCCCCCTCCGCCATCCCTCCCGCCTCCTCACCCGCTGTCCCCCGCTCCCCGCCTAGTCCTCACCCCGCCCCCCCTTCCGCCATCCCTCCCGCCTCCTCACCCGCTGCCCCCACCCCGCCACCCGCCTAGTTCCCCTCCCCTTCCCCGCCTAGTTCCCCTCCCCTCCCCCACCTAGTTCCCCTCCCCTCCCCCGCCTAATTTCCCCGCCCCCCTCCGCCTTAGCCCGCCATCCGCCCCCGCCTAGCTCCTCAGCCTCCGCCCCGCCTAACTCCTCAGCCCTCCGCCCCACCTAGTCCTCACTCTTCACCCCTCCTCAGTCTCCCACAATTACACACATCCCCCACACATGCACACACCCACACTCACATGCGCACAACGCACACACACTCACACACATACCATCACACACTCTCACTCGCACACTCACATGCACAAGCACACTCACCCACATACACACATACACCCACACACACACATGCAACACACACACCCACACACATACCCACTCACAACGACACACACACACACACACATTTTTGCATATACACACCCACGATTACACATATCTACCTATTGGGACCTCTTCCTTCAGCAAGGCTATGAAGATGGACTCAGAAGTATACCATAATCTAAAGAGCAATTATGGGCAAGACTTTTATCAAGAAGAACCCAATCGTTCAAGCAAAGACCCCTTTGACCAGGATGATTGAAGTAAGTTCACGGAGCAGATTAGGAAACAAGTTCAAGTTGTTGGATGATTCATTAGTCACCAATCCTATGACGGTATGGAATAAAGGTATGCAGGTAAAAAGTAAAAGTGGATGAACAAATGTTGCCGCCAACCATTCACGGCGACTACCTATTTTTGTGGACCTAATTCAAATCAAGTGGAATATTTGATTTACCCCTCCAATTTTGGGTAATCAACCGACGCGTGATCAGTGGACGTGAAGATTCGGCAAGGCCCTCTTGGCCTATTGAGACCTATAAAATCAAGGGATTTGTGCTCATTTGGGTACACTGGGGATACATACATGTACAAGGTACAATTTTAGAGGTACAGAGGTTCGTGTATACGTGCAGAAGTCCTCTCTTGCACTTGGTGGTTTCAAGCCTATTGTAGGAGCTACTTTGTAGTGTGTATACAGAGGGTGGGCTTCTCAGTGGAGGGCTATAAGCACTATAGTGTAAGAGAGTAGCTTGGATCTATTTTCCGTTCTGTGAGTCAGTGTGTTGATTAACCTCTATTCTCTTGAGAAATTCTCCCATTTGTATTGTTCTGAGTTAGCCTGCATATCAATGGCCCTTATGCTGATTAATTGTATTGAGGTTAATACTTTTAGGGTGGCTTGTCAGCCCTAAGCTTGCATTTTTGAGCATCACTCTGCCCAACCTTGTAATCGATTCGAATCAAGAAGTGTATGGTCTTCCCTGGTCATTGGTTGTCCATATTTTTTTGAAGTATTTACTACTCTGTGCAATCTGTGTTACTTACCTGCTCACAGAAATGTTAAAGGGTATACTTCCCTAAAGAGAACCCCCCTTGAGTAGGCGACGTACTGGAAGTGTTAATCTTTAATCTTTACATCTTGTTAAAAAAGGATACCCCAGTACCTCCTCTACACATTGCCTTCGAGTTTTTTCGTGCTTTTCAAATAATTCCATAGAGCACATTTTGTGTGAGGTATGGTGGATCACAAGATCTTGTACACGACCAATCCAAGTGATTAGGGGCATCGGGAAGTTTCGGATGCCCCTAATCACTTGGATCGGTCGTCATAATCAACCATTTTACAACACGACCGATACAAGCGATTAGGAACATCAAGGGATTTCTGGATGACCCTAATCGCTTGCATCGGTCTTTTTTCTTGAGTGCTTTGTGAAAGTGTTTTTACATTAGTTTTTTTGCTTTTCAAATTTCTTCCATAATTAACCATTTAAAACACGACCAATACAGGTGATTAGGGACATCTAGGGATTTTTGGATGACCCTAATTGCTTGCATCGGTCCTGTTTCTTGACTGCTTTGTGAAAGGTTTTTTACATTAGTTTTTTTGCTTTTTAAATTTCTTCCATAATCAACCAATTTACAACACGACCGATACAAGTGATTAGGGATATTTGGGGAGTTTCGGATGACCCTTATCGCTTGCATTGGTTGTGTTTCTTGAGTGCTTTGTGAAAGGCTTTTTACATTAGTACTTTTTCTTTTTAAATTTCTTCCAAGCTTTTAAACTCTTTTTTTATTCAGCTTATGGCTACGACAAAGAAGACAGCAAGGAAGTTGTAGCCTCAGGATCAAGAGCAAAATGGCCAGAATCAAGATGACAAGGGACCTTCTCCCCAGAAAACTAGTCAAGGCCCTAGTGTATCAGAGAAGTCTTCAAAAAAAAAAGGTTTCGTTACCACGTTAATTCTTTGAGGGAGATAAGAAGGGCTCAAAAGTTTGTGGGACTCTTGATCCCCAGAATTCCTTTCATGAGAGTTGTCAAGCAAATTTCAGTGAGTCTTTGTTCCATGATGAAGACCACGTCCTTTGTAAACGTGAAGTGGAAAAATCAAGCTCTTCTATGCTTGCAAAAAGATTTATAAGACTTTGCAATCAACTTCATGAATGATGCTTACTTGTGTGCAGCTCATTGTCACAGGGTGACATTGATGGCAAAAGATTATGTGATTGTATCAAGGCTCAGATATAAGTTTGACAAATCTATTGTGCCTATTGAGAACCATGATCAAAAGTTATTTGATATTCTCAAGATACCTCTAGCACGAGCACCTAAGTCATCATTTATAATTGAAGAGATCCACCCTTACGTCCCTCATGATCATGAAATAAGAAATGTAGCAAATTGTGAGGAGAAGAAAAAGCAAGGTTTGTTGTCATAGGAAAATGTTATCCTAAACCAGATTCAAAAGCTACAAAAGGCAAATAAAGAACTTCTTAAAAAAGGAGATGGGCAGGTGATAGTAAATGATGAAATGCCATGGGAGGAGGAATTCTTGCTGACAACAAAATGCTGAAGGAGTTCAATGTTGAAATATCTGGTATTGTAGTCAATATTGCACTCAAGTATTATCTATAGGCCATAAAATGCTCATGTTTTCCTTAATTTGGTATTTCTTATACTGAATTTATATTTCTTGAATTCTAGACTCCTTTTGCAACAATGTGAGGAAGCAGTTTCAAGAAAAGTTCTCATAATAGATCTCTTGTGACTCAAATCTTTCTTCATAAGCATGGAGATGTGAAATTTCAAGAAAAGTTCTCATAATAGATCTCTTGTGACTCAAATCTTTCTTCATAAGCATGGAGATGTGAAATTCTTTCCAAAGAATTTTACAGAAGGGGTAGAATATATTATCAACCCCTATATTGAAAAGTAGTATTCATCTTCATTTTGAAATAAGTAACATTCTTTTCAATAGAGAAGTTATTTTTACATGCCACTCATTGTCAAGGGCCACTAGAGTCTTGTTATCATTGACTTCAATGAATATCAAGCACTTTTCATGAATTCCCTTCAATCACAACATGGAAACTACAAAGTTTAAGATTTGTCTTACATTTTGTTGTGTTCTATTTTAAAGCCTTGCCATCCATTTTGCATTTAAGTTTACCTTGTAGTGTTGCGAAGCTTCTCAAAATGCACATTGATTAGAACTTTCCAAGATTAGAACTCTCCCAAAAGGGCCACAAGCAACACAGAGGTCAGGGCTGCAAAAAGGACTGAAAAGAAGGGTGAAATATTATATTTTCTGAATGTAAGATTGTAATCTAATGTGCAACCAACATATGTTGAAAGATTTATTTATGTACAAATTGTATGTAATTATGCCAGTTTTCATCTGGAAGATGGTCATTGTAACTATATTTATATGCTTTGAGTAATATAATGTTGAATTGATCCTTTTCAGAACTAAGCAAAAGTGACTTCATTGCATGGTTCAAGCATCATCAAAATGTCTATTTTGTGTTTTTGTTTTATTCTTGTTGAAAAGTTAAATGTGAGGAGGATAGAGAAGGTTTTATGCCACGACCGATACAAGTGATACGGGCAATCAGAGAATTTCGGATGGCACGTATCGCTTGTATCGGTCGTGTCATTTTCCATTTTGTCATACCATCCTTGCAAGGCAACTATGCATAAGATGAGTTCACATGGAAACTAGTATTGCTCATTAGTCAAAGCTTAATGCAAAATTCACGTCTTGAAGCATGTTTCAATAGGTTGTAATACACGATCGGTTCACAAGATAAGGACGGTCTAAAAAGCTCGGATTGCCCTAGTCGCTTGAATCAGTCGTCTTCTCTGATCTCATCTACACTGTAATATGACTAAACTTCATGCTCTAGATATTTTGAATATCACTTGATTTGGAATTTGCACCACGTTCTCCACCCTCTTCAACATTCCTAGTTATGTGCACCATGGAGAATTTCTCGTGCATACTTGAGGCCAGACAAGCCTGGAGAATTTCTAATGTGCACCTTGGATAGACTCAAATACTTAAGTTGAAACTAGTTATTGAAAAGTAAAAGTATTGTTCATCTAGAATTTACTCATATGCAAGTTCATGTATAATCATTGTACCATTGAAACCTCATCAAAATGTTGAAATTAAACCAAAAAATGCCAATATGAATATAGTCCATAAAAAGCCATAATTGAAGTGATCTAATGAGTCACATTCTTAGTTACCATCATGCAAAGAAAAATCAATGGATGTATGGAAAAAGGTTCTAAAATGGGAGATATATTATGTGAGAATTTCTTGGTTTATATTCTTGAGTCACCTAGAATTTACTCATGCAAGTTCCTATATAATCATTGCACAATAGAAACCTCATCAGAATCTTGAAATTAAACAAAAAAATGCCAATATGAATATAGTCCATAAACAGATATAATTGAAGTGATGTAATCAGTCACATTCTTAGTCACCATCCTGCAAAGAAAAATCAATGGAAGTACGAAAAAAAGTTTCTTAAAGAAGGATATATATTATGTAAGAATGTCTTGGTTTCTATTCAATCAACGTTTTTTAGACTTGTTACAATCTTATGGGTTGGAACTTGATCACCCTGGGGGGTAGGCAAGTTATGCAAGATAATGTTTTCTCTGATCTAATGCTAACTATTGCATCATCAATTGAGAATCTGAACTATGATGATACATCATCAAGGTATTCTAGGAGCTCCCTTACATTTCTGAGTTTCCAATTTGTAGTGACAATTATTTTCCTAGATTGAAAATCTAGATGAATCAGTACTTCTAATTCATACGGTTAAAGGAGACGACAATGTTATATTCTTGTACATGTGGAAAGACTCTATTTGTCAATTTTCTTAATCCGTCATTAGCAAACAGCCCCTTTTCGACCGTTTTTTGCCCTAATGTCATATTTTGATTGCATAGAAAGCATTCAATTTTTTTGAACTTTGTGCCTCATCTAAAGAAACAAGTTCATTCTCATCTCAAAGACTAGAGACAACCATTGCATAACAATCTCATGCAATGGAAGCACTATGAGAGCCTAAATGAGTATGATACAACAAAGGTGCATCTACTTTGCTATCTTGCAAAGTTTGCACCAATCGTTTAGGCATATTTTTTGCCTCTTCTATATCAGTCATCTCATCAACAATTGCATCATGTAAATTTGCATCAAAAAATGTAATTATTTGCATCATCATTTGAAACATGTAAAGTTTGAGAAATTGCTTCATTTGGACTAGCACTTGACTATCCATATGTAAAAAGACACAAAAAAGTTTCAAAGCTAACTAATGTCTCATGCCTTTCATTATCAATGTAAGAGAAGAAGCAAAACTCTAATATGAATCTGGAAGACCATTAAAAATAGTCTGCACAAGTGAATTTTGTACCAAGATTTCATCAACAAAAATCAATTACTCCTTCATATCTTTGATTTTTTCAAAAAAATCCCATTGAATCTCCTTCATTCATATGCTCACTTTGCCTGGAATAGTGTTGTAAGAGTACCCCAAACATCTTTCGATATCTTGCAAGAGTGGATGTGAGGGATAATGTCACGTTTGGCAAACAAAGCTATGAATGGATGTGCATGTGCATCTCTACCATCCCACAAAGTTTTTATGCAATAGATGCAACACAAACCATAGCATGATCAGGAAATTGAAGATCATCATCTTCAACACCATCTACATCACCTTCAATCGCTATATTTGCAAGCGTACTATAGGATGTTTTTCAGCACTTTGCACGATATTCCACAAGCCTTTTGCTACCAATACATAATCCAACAATGTCACTTTACCCCGCTCCAGCTTGGCTTGTAGTGATACTCCACCACATATATACATTCAAATATGCAAGTTATGAACTTGGTAAAGTACAAATAAAGCCATAATTGTAATGGAGACTTTGGTACACGAACATAAACATACACATAACTTACCAAACTATAACATAACTATACCCATGACAATGATCATACCAATAACCATAGTCATATCAATAAGTATAACCATAAACGTAAACCATTGCAAGAGTAAACCTCCATTTAGGATCCCTTTCTTAGAGTGACATAGGAAGTTCACTTACATTTTTTTAATTATAATCTAATCAACAGAAAAAAAGAAGAAAAAAAATAGGAAACAAATATATTCAGAGACAGATTCAAATGAAGTTGATAAACCTGTCATTGTCAGACAGAACTAGTCTCATGTTATTCCCTCCAAAACTAAAAACTGAAAGCTTATATTTATATATATATATATATATATATATATATATATATATATATATATATATATATATATATATATATATATATGTATATATATATATATATATATACATACAGTCCGACTATGAAGAGTAGGAAACCCAAGTAGGTGCGCTGTTTAAACATTACCAAAATTGAGTGCATAATCTTGCAAATTCATGGTATCGCTTCCCGTTTACCGCTTTTTGATAATGTATCGTATAAAAGGTTTACTTGGCAAGCAAATAAGCAGACCAGATGGTGCAATCAGCGAACTATATTCGAGAAGAGAAATTTAGAAAATGCTATAGAAGCATGCCGACTAAATCTTACGCGGCGATCGTCGGCAGCCCAAGGCTATATAAGGAGCCCAGGAAATCTGTTGAGCATTACGAATTCAGTGATGTCTATGCTTGGAGTACAAATGCAGCGGCTGGGTCGGCGGTGGTTCTCTAAGTCGATGAGACGAGGTGCTCTGGCAGCAGCAGGAGGGGTCTCATTATCATCTTCATCGCAATCTGGAGCTTTTCGGTCTTGCAGACAACTTGCGCCTTTTTCCACATCTACAAATAAAGTTTTTGATACTCATTTCCTTACTAATGAGGAAATCCAGCGTCAGGGGATACAAGGAGCGAAGCGTCCTCCTGGGGAAGGGCCAGGAGAATACATGCATCAGCGGAAGCACTTTGGCAGGTCTGGAAATTGTTGCTGGCCGCTCAGAATGTTTCTAAGTAAATACATTGAAATTGTTTATATGAAGTGTAACTTGCAGCCACTTCCACGAACAGATTCACAGGGCACAGTAAGGATTTTAATTAAATGGGATGGTAGTAAGGAGTTTAATTACGCAGAAGAGCTTAATTATGCAGATTAATTACGCAAGGTGATTATCAATTGAAGCACGCACGTCCTGGATCACGTTTTGTGTTTGCTAAACTCGATATGCTTTTGAAAGGTTTGAACGATCAGGGTCCGATTTATGTTTCGCGAGTTTGACCAGTTCAATGTATAGAAATCGCCACACGGAATACAATAGGAGCAAGCGCAATCTGCTTCATGGTGCCACGTGCAATCTTTTATTTTAATGTCTTCTGTGAAAGGAATCCAATGGCTTCTTATGCAATATTTGAGATCGTCTTTGTGAATCAACATTCGACAAAGAAGATTTTTGGCATCAAAGCATGGCTTCCTGCAGCTGTAGGCGGTTTTTCCTATATCAGCTTAAGTTTGCAGAGCAAGTTCCTACCGTATCGCTGGTATCCGTAGCGGAGAATTTCGGTTGAAAATTGCAATAGAACTAAACTTCTTTAACTTAAAACTTCGACGGCACGTGAAGGTGCATCGTTACTAGTCAGTTCGACCGAGTGACTGAAGGTCCAACGCTCAAGACTACACATAAAACACATGCACAAACACAGAGAGATACACATACACATAGATACAGATATAGATGTATGTATGTGTTATGCGCATACACACACAGATAGATATATGCATGTTGTATGTATGTGTTATGCGCATACACCCACATATAGATACATATATGTATGTTATCTGTATAATATGTGTCTGTATTGCACACACAAGACATGTTATGCGCATACACACACATATAGATAGATATATGTATGTTATCTGTATAGATATATGTGTCTGTATTGCACACACAAGACACATACACATGCATGCACACACGCGCAGACACACATACATGCACACACACACATGCACATATAGACACGTACATACACACACACAAACACACACATACATGTGTATGCACATATAGACACGTACATACACACACACAAACACACACATACATGTGTATGTGTTCGTATGTGTGTGTATCCGTTTATGTATGATTTTGTTAGTGTACGTGTGTGTGTGTGATGTGTTGTGTATCTGTGTATCTATGACTTTGTAAGTGTAACGTAAGTGTGTGTATCACTATGTGTGTAAATGTAAATGCATAGACATATACAATACATACACGCCCATTCACGTGCGCGCACATTCTCTCACACACTTACATGTACACTCACATACATATTCTCACCCACACAAACACAGAGACATGCGCACATACACATGCACACACATGCGCACATGCACACCTCTCTCTCTATGTACTTATCTATGCGCGTACGTACGTACATGAGTGACCAAAAAGGTTCAAAGCTCCAGACTACACATACACACACATGCACAAAATACATGTATGTACGCACGTAATACATGTATGTACGCACGTATACATGTACGTACGTACGTGTAGTGTTTCTATACGTGTTATGTATATGTATATGCAAATATTTGATGGAGTTCAATACAGAATCCGAAAGTATACAAATATTTGATGTACAAATATTTGATGGAGTTCAATACAGAATCCGAAATTATTAGATCTCTACAAATACATCAAGATATAAGATTTCTGGTGAACGTAGTACTATTGAATATATTCGTTTTTCGAGCGAAGAAAATATATAAGGCATTATCAAGTCAGTACAGATATACCCAGACATCCACTGAAGATAGTCTTACCTATATTGATTTTTCGAGCAAAGATATGATATATAAACATGGGACATCATTAAAGCTGTACTTGATAACAATAGTAAAGAGCTCCCACAATTGACTGCATTCGTGCCCATCTCTTGTATATGCATACGCATTGAGTGTTTCTTTGACAGATATGAGGTACGTTGTATAGAAAGGGAGACCTTGTTTTTTTGGTTGAGTGGTTGATTTCGTGTGTGTGTGAGAGAGAGAGAGAGAGAACCATAGATAACTATAAATGTTTATTGATTGGTATTCATATGTGCAAAAGTATCCATACAAAACTACAAATGTGCAAAACTATCCATACAAAACTATAAATGTGAAAAACTATCAATTGGCATTGTGTGTGTGAGAGAGAGAGAGAGAATATAATCATTGTTTATGTTTTCAGAGAAACTATTAATTACAAATGTTTATCTATACAAAGAAATAATAGCTCTCTGCTTAATTTTGTGCAGTGGATTTTTCAAGTCAAAAGAGATGATACCTGTTTATCCGTTGCTATTCATGCTCACCGTAGCTTTTGGGTTAGCAACAGTAACCATGTACCGTGAGCTTGTGGAGTATCCCACCGTGATAGTCAAGAAGCAGAAGCGACGAGAGCATGCAATTCCAGAGCTAGAACAGGAAGCAGATGAGCGTCTAGCCAACGAGATGGTTCACTACTACGAGAGCAGTCCCATGCGCAGGATGGCATTCGGAAAAACTGTACCGAAATGGATAAAGCGCATGAATTCCAGGTTCTTTCAGATGCCTCCGGCCTTGCCGGGTTCGCATCCATCCTGGAGAAGCAGCCTTGAGAGGCTTGAGAGCTAGTCGTTCGGAAAACAATAGATATGAGAGCGTCTGAGAAGTGATGCCTGTGAGGTTCTGTAAAAATACCCTAGGACCTGATTACTTTGGCAGTGGAGTTCGATGCGATGCTTTGTACAAAGATCATCTTTTACAGTTTTCCAACAGTCGATGGGGGCTTAACCTCAAGGATCAGAGCTTATGGTGTTTCTCATCTGTTCAATGTTTGCCACATTGCCTCAAGGATCAGAGCTTATGGTGTTTCTCATCTGTTCAATGTTTGCCACATTGATGTTTATATGTGACGGATTTCTAGAGTCTTTGTTTGATGAGATTGTAACAGATAATTTTTTATCTAGTTTTTGTTTTCCACTGGGGGTGTTTTCAAGGTGAGTATCAGAAACTGAGAAATGGAGTATCAGAAAGTGGGTGATTTCAAAGTTCGAGCTTCTTGTTATGTTATGCATTATGCTAATCAGCATTAGTAGCATTTTGCGTATTTGTTCATGGAAGATCCAAGTGTATGACAAGGTATATTTGTTTTTCTGATCTGAGTCGTCCTGATGTTCCTTATTCTGAATGCGAAGACTGTTTATAATGCTGCAACTCCACACACAACAAAGAAATTTCGCGAGAATCTGACTAATTTTGGGAATATCATCTAGAAATTCAGCAACCCGGACTGATCACGGAATGCCATATTATGTTGGAATACGAACGTTTCTTTATTATTGTGTTCATAATATGATTTTAATTTACTATTCAGACTTTAAGGTCTTCATAAGTATTATTCTTTTTACGTCATATACATGCATATATATCGTGTATACTTGCTAACATTATGTATATGTATGGATATTATGTAGGTAGATGGAGACGCACGCACGCACGCACGCACGCACGCACATACATTTGGGGGGGGGGGGGGAGGGGGGGAGATGTATACAGAGACAGACTTGCTACATGTAGAGTTACACACACACATACACATGTATGTTACATGTGTGTACATACACACACATATATATACATATATATGTGTGTGTGTGTATATGTATGTATGTGTGTGTATGTGCATGCATATTGTACATATGCATGCATATACATACATATGCATGCATGCATATATGTATATATATATATATATATATATATATATATATATATATATATCATGCATATGCATGTATGTATGTATGTATGTATGTGTATGTATGTATATACATGTGTATGTATGTATATACATGTGTATGTATGCATGTGCGTATGTGTGAAATATTTATGATTGAAACATAAAAACTCATATTTATATGAACTGAATCAGAAAGTTAGATAGAAATTTTGGAATTGGAAGCTTGTAGACGAAAGGTAGCTTTATTTTGAATACATGTATATGCTTAAAATTTTATCCATTAGTATATAGGATTTTGTATTCTGTTATTTATTTCTTATGAGATTTGATCTCTAGATGAAAATAAAAATAATAATAATAATAATAAAAACTTCATACCCAATTAGCATATATGTATGTGTTCGTTGTTGGTGCGCTATGTTGGGCTAGTAGGCGGGTGGACCAACCTTGGTCGAGTGATCAAGGCCACGAGTTGACGCTAGTTTCAGCTTGATCACGAGTTGACGCTAGTTTCATCATAGGCTCAGCCTATATGTTGTCATGCGCCTGCATGGGTCGATAGGTGGGTGGAGTTACTCTGGTCGGGCGATCGGAGCCACGAGTTGACGTCGATTTCATGTAGGGCTGACATAGTTTTGTCTTGCGCTATGCCGGGTTGGTAGACAAGTGGAATAAACTTAGCTGGGTGGACAAGTCCAGGCGTCGCATCCAATTTCGGTATAGGCCGATTTGTGAAAATTAAAGAAAAAGCTAAGTTGGGATGAAGTCAAAAAGTAAAAGAAAAATGATATGAAAAAAAAAAAAAGCAATGAAAAGAGAGTCAGACCATAGGAAATAAAAGTAGGAGGCATATAATTCTATTACCTGATGAGAAAAATTTTTTGTATATGCTGCTATACAAGATAAATTACTTATTCTAAGCAAGTGACATGAACAGAAGGATTATAAAACTTATGATTTATTCTTATAAATGCTTGTTTAAATGTGGATTCAGAAATATGATAAGATATTTTTTATAACTTATATCTACTTTGTGTTTTTTTAAATGATTTGTACTAATCTTTTTAATTGCATAAAGTTTGAATGCATGATGAAATAAAATTTAAAAAAAAAAATGAAACTTATTTTCAAAAGAATTTGATCTATTCCACTTGAATCTGCAGGTTGGCCCATCGGGACGATGTGCAGGTTTAGTGGGGGCAGATGTCGGAGAGAATTTATTACTCTTAAAATATTTTAAAAATTAAAAGATTATTTGATTGATATAAGTTTGGTTAAATTATGAAATTTTTGACTAATGTTTGATTTTAATTTCTGCAGGAAAAGAAGTTTGCTGAATATTATCAGGATGGGAAGTATTTATTAAGGGTATAGATGAAAAGTCAAGGGTTAGTTAAGGGGTTTTCTATGTTTTGAAAGTAAATTTAAGGGTAATTAAGGGTCAACTATAGGTTCTGATCATGTTTTAAAGGGTTTTAACTAAATTACAAGGGTAATTAAGGGTTAAATGTATGTTTTGAGCATGAATTATAGGGTTCTAGTTAAATTTTAAGGGTTTAATATTCATCCTAGAGGGTTATGGTTAGAAAATAGGTTTATGGGTTAGTTGGAGTTAATTGATGTGGTTTAAAGTTAGTTGTAGGGTAAACCTAAGGTTAAATGATTAAATAAGTGGATTGTAGTCTATAAATGAATTATTAAATAGGTTAAATATATCATATGGAACCTTAGAAAAATAATTCAAATAGAAAAATATATTATTTAATTATTTCCATTAAGCTTATGGTTATAAAATAAATTTAGATGGGTTAAATTAATTTTAGACTAAAGTTTAGTATTTATTCTAAAGTTTAGTATTTTAATAAATTAAAAAAAAAGAAGTGAAAGGTTATTTAAAATCTAAAGTCTATGGTCCATTAGATATTTAATAGGTTGAGTGAAATTTGGAAAATTCAAATAGGAAAAATCCCACGCCTAAATTCTTGTTGAGTGTGGTTGAGTTGAAGAGGAGTTAATTTAGGTAGGTTGGTTCAGTTATCTATGGATAAATGTGGGCTATGGTGGGCTACTCTCATCTATTTAAAGAGGGGAGCACGTACTTACAAGCTCATGTGATTTTCAGGTATTTACTATGCTCTAGACTATAGTCATATTGTTTGCACTTAGTTCTATGTGAGCTCTCTGACAAGAGGAGAGAGAAGGCCATCTCTCTTGTCCTTCATTTTTTGGAAAAGCAAAATTTTTTGTCTTGGAAATTGATCGACGCAGTTAGATGAGAGAGGCGTTAGTTTTTTTATGCTCAAATGATTTATTTCCCCTTCTTTTTCTTTTTTTTCTTCTATTTTTTTTCCTTCTCCTGTCCTTACTTCTTCTCCCTCTTCTTTAATGTTATCCTTTCCCCTCTCCTTTCTTTGTTATTTTCATTTAAATCTTTTTCTCCTTCTCCCTTTCTTTCTCTGTCGGCGGCGCAGTAGAGCTGCGCGCGCAGCACAGAGAGAGAGAGAGAGAGAGAGAGAGAGAGAGAGAGAGAGAGAGAGAGAGAGAGAGAGAGAGAGTGAGTTTTCTTTTTATCTTTTTTATTTTGTTTTGTTTTTTTATTTAATTCCCTCTCCTCCCTTTCTCCTCTGCCGGTGGCGCAGCTCTGCTGCGCGCGCAGCAGAGAGAGAGAGAGAGAGAGAGAGAGAGAGAGAGAGAGAGAGAGAGAAAGGTATAGAGAGAGAGAAAGAGAGTTTTTTATATATATTCATTTCTTTTCTTTTTTATTTTATTGTTTATATATATATTTTCTCTATATATACTTTACTTTATAGTTTAGTTAAATTAAATAATTTATTTATATTAAATTATGATGTTTTATGTTATTTAAGTATATTTATTAATCAAATACTTAAAATAAAAATATGGAATGCATATGTAAAGGTATATAATGTATATGGTATGTATTGTGTGTACATATGAATATTTATAACTTAAATGTATTTGTTTTAATATAAGTATATATGTTTACGTATCTATTTATGTATGAGTGAGTGTGTGTTTTTTAAAATAGATTGATTGCTTAAATGTATGATTTGATTATCCTAATGTTTTTTGTATGTTCACAGGTAAGAGACAAGAAGGATTACCCTAACCAAATATTTACCCTATTCTATCTTCTTTTATCCTTTCCATTTCTTTTCTTACCCTTAACCCAAGCTTCTTCAACCCTTAGCTTTGATAGATACCTAAGATCTTATACCCATATATTATGTTAAGCATGTTTAGTCATTGATTGTACCCATGTTAGTGCTTGAACCTATGTTAGTTTTTAGTGCATGAACCATGTTTGATAATAGTGCATGTAGGGTATGTTAGTTAATATTAGTGCATGTTAGTGCATGATAAGTATATTAGTGCATGTAGGGTATGTTAGTTAATATTAGTGCATGATAAGTATGTTAGTGCATGTTAGGTATGTTAGTTAATGTTGATGCATGTTAGTAAATGGTAATACATGAACCATGTTAGTTTTTAGTGCATGAACCATGTTAGTTTTTAGTGCATGAACCATGTTTGATAATAGTGCATGTAGGGTATGTTAGTTAATATTAGTGCATGTTAGTGCATGATAAGTATATTAGTGCATGTAGGGTATGTTAGTTAATATTAGTGCATGATAAGTATGTTAGTGCATGTTAGGTATGTTAGTTAATGTTGATGCATGTTAGTAAATGGTAATACATGTTAAATCTTAAGCAATGCATGCTAGATGTTAGAAGTTAGGAATGTTAATACATGTTAGTTAAGAAAGTGCATGTTAGATGTTAGGATATGCATGTAAATGATAGGTATGTTTATGAATGTTAGAAGTATATTAAGTGCATGAATATTGTTTTGCATGTAAATATATATTTAGCTAATGCATGTTAGAAATTTATCCATGTTAGTTCATGCATGTCAATTAATGTATATACTCTAGATGTTATGTGTATATCATGTGTAAGCATGCATGTTGATTTATCTTATGCATGTAGGATAGTGTTTGCATGTATGTATACATATCATGCATGTTGCTTGATGCATATTTGTGCATGTATGTTCATGCATGATTGCTAGTGCATGTGCATGTATGCATGATTATTTATGTATATGTTAGTGTAAGTTCATGCATGTGTGTGTTTATGCATGTGCATGTATGTTCATGCATGGTTATTAGTGCATGTATGATTGCTTGTTGCATGTTAGTGCATATATGTTTATGCATATTCATTTATGCATGTGCATATATGCATATGAGGTGCGTTAGTATGCAAGTGATGCATGTTAAGCTTATATACTATGTATGAATATGTATAAGTATATAAACAATGTATTTATATGTTTGATGTATATTAAAGTAATCACATAAATGAATTATTTATTGCAATGTATATGTTTAAATAAATGGATGTACTTAAATACATATGCGTTTTAGGAAGTTAAATATTTTATATTAAGCTAAGTGTTTCTAATTATGCTAAGTTTTAAATGAGTGTTACTTTTCTATGAACGCATACTAATATTTTTCTGATGTTATTTCAGAGCACTGTTGGTGAACTGGAGATTCATGTGATTTTTTCAGATATGATTTCCTGAAGATTTGCAGCCTGTTGATGAACTGAAGAGTTGCAGCGAAAAGAATTTCTTAGCTTAAACTATTGATTAGCTTGTATAGGTTATTCATTAAGCTTGGATAGGTTATTATTTTATGATATTATCTTATAAGTGTGTATAGGAACTTGATCATTAATCTAGTGTCATTTTCATCTTATGTCTAAAGAGGCTTCTTCAAGTAGTTCCTTTCTACCTCTAGCTACATTTGATTTATTATTTCCTAAACCAGTTGAGGAAGTTGAAGAGTTAGTTAAAAATAAGATAGTTAAAGAAACTTTGCATGATCCTAATAGAACTTTACATTTACTTTCCGCTATTCCACCTAGCATTGAGAATAGTGAAGAACTTTTCCCACCAACTATAGATAGAAACGATGATAATTTTCAAGAAGATTCAAACGAAACTGAATGCATTAAAGATCAAGTAGTTAGTGAAAAACTTATCTCATCATCTTACTTTGACGCTATAGAAAGTTATAGGAACGCATCACCTTACACACCTTAGGAAAGTTTTAACCTGTTCTACATAGTCACGCCTGTCGATGCGCCGTTAGGGGCGAGGCAATTGAGTTGATCCGCCAGTCGTCATGAAATCGTCGCCCATATGTATATGTATATGTATATGTATAGTGTATATGTATATGTATATGTAGTATGTATATGTATGTGATGTATATATAGTATAATTATATATACATATACAATGTTATATATATATATATATATATAATATTTAGTATATATATATATATATATATTATATGATATATATATGTGTGTGTGGTGTGTGGTGTGTGTGTATATATATATATATATATATATAGATATATATATATATATATATATCTATAATATTATATATATATATATATAT
>CM035435.1:138156393-138231393 GCA_020310875.1 Ceratopteris richardii
GAAAATATTCTCTCCCATGTATGCATAACTACAAGAAATTTTCCTTACCTATTTTGTACAAATGATTCCCAATAAGATAACAGTATTTTGATTATTATTCAAGTATCTTCCTTCTAGCAGTAGTAGTACCTTTTGGAGATATTCCATCACAAGGGTAATCTACTACTATTGGATTATTCTATTATGGAGCTATTGTCACCTGATAGTGATTTGAATGTTTGATTGTTGATCTAACATTGATAAAGTAGCAATCGACATAGTACTCATGAGCATCCATGGCCATGTATGGCCAATTTACTTCTAACTAACTAAATTTTCACAAAGTTTTAATTTGGGGAAAATGCCATCCCAAACTAGCTATGTGGGCTTGAGTGATGAGATCCCACTTCTCGTGGTCATCAACACAACAAGAGAATATTCCTTATTCATATTTTATATAGAACTTCCAATGATGATTTGCAAAACTCTCGACTCTCTTATTTGTCTCCTTTTTGTCGGGAGATAGTGGTGCAATGGACCATATGTAAGTATAGAAACATAAGGTTCTATTTATTTGGGCATTTATAGGTTAAAAAATAGGCATATGGAAATTCATAAGAAACCTCGTTGGGTAGCTTTCCATTCTTTAACCTAGAAAGGGATGTCCTCATGTCATTTTGCAAAAATGATGGGCAGCACCCATTTTGTGTGCCCAATCTCATAGATACCTCAAGATTCTAAAAGTTTATCAAATTCATCTTTAATAATATCCAAATATACATCATTACATGTGTGTAGCCTCTATGTAGAGGGTCTAGCATCTGGTGCCATAGGAATTATATGGGCACAAATTTGAGATTCAATTCCCTTTCCTTATAGGACCAAGTAATACATCTTTGGAACAATTCTTTCAATCCCTCAATCTTTTGTTTAAATCTTTTTCAAGAAATCATCTTCACTGTCAAACTTAGGTTACATGTGAAATCACACTAATTCATCATCATCTAATCTTTCTTATTGCACTAGTATTGGTTCTTCCTTTTTTCTTTCATCAAGAACTAAGATAATGAATAATCCATTAATTTCATACCCTTCAGCAGCACAATGTTGATTCAAGGTATTTTCATTAATAGAAATGTCCATACTATCTAGGATTTGCATCCAACCTGTGGTTCAAATTCTTCATTATTAAACCTTTAAAAGAAATGTATGTTGGATCATCATTTGATCTATATTTTACTCCATAACTTGTGAGATCTCTTTTAGCTAATCTCTACTCTTCTCTATTAGCTTGTCTACAAACCCACAAATTCACATCCTCATCCATCCATGACTATGAGTCTGATGATTTATTTGAAAGGAAATCATATGCATCTTTATTTACTATGTTACATTGGATGGGAGGGAATCCCTATGCTCAAAGATGTTCATGGACTTATTCCATAGGCAACACTTGCCTCAACTCAAACTTGCACCACATGGGACATCTTTACTTTCATAAAACTCTTGTTTACATTTAGCGAATTAGGAAGGGTGAAGTCTTTTACCAAAGTCTAGTCTTAGGATCTAATGTTGCAGTTTGATTTTGTGCCATCCCTTGAGAAACTTGACTTACGTGAGAAATTGTTGGCACTTACTAATTGATTGGAAGAGTTAGGTAAGGCATTTGAGGTGGCCATGTTGGCATGGTTATAGTCAGCATTATTGGTGGAATTTTAGGTTGAGGTGACATCATTGGAATTGGCATTGTGATGGGCATTGCTCTAAATGAAAGTATGGGCATAGGTTTCCGTGTGGTTCCCAATGGAACACATGTACTAGTGGAGTTCACGTTCAAGATTAGTGTGGTCATAGCCATGGTGATGGAATTAATTTGGACAGTAGTGGAGGTTGTTCCAAAAGGGATACTTTGAGTTTGAGCTATTGTAGAAGTTGCAGGATTTATTTGCGATGTCGAGACACGGAGTGTAGGATTCCAACTGCAAGTCGGAGTGATCACTATCCTAGGATTGCCACTTGCAAACATAGGAAGATGGTGATGAGTGAAGTTCTATTGGAATCTGTGTCAAGAGGACAATATGGTATATTCTCCTCATTGTCATATGGGTAGTACTGGAGGATTCACATACTTAACCTCATGAATGTCCAAGTGATATGGACCTCTACCCATAGGTGGTGGAAGAGTCCAAAATGACTCCTTGATCTCATAAGCAAAGTACACCTTACGGATATAGCTACCACGGATGACTTTTCTTATGTGTGTGTTCCATGTCAAAGATGGTAAAGTATTTAGGTCAACTTTACTTTGGTTGAGATTAAGATCATGACCTAGACTTGTGTGGTCTATGAACTCTATATTTTGCATGTTGATCCTCTTTTGGCTTATCAATCACCATGTAATAAGCTCCCATTTTTCCGACAAGTAACTCTCTTTCAGGTTCTGACTACTATGATATTTGGAAAAGTTAAATCTCTAAGCTCACCAAGTCCCATGAGAGACTCTCCATGATCGTACTTGGAATTTGGTGGCTCCTAATGTGTTCATATGTGTGAAAGGGATTTTTCTTTAATACTCTCCTTCCACTCTTGATATTCTATCCTCTTCAATATCAAGGCTTGGATTTTTCATGTGTTAAGAACTAGATGGAGCCATAGTCTTGAGTTTTCTATTGAACTCACTTGAATTCTTGTGAGTGCTCCAAATAGATCCTATAACACTCTTTTCAGTATAGATATTGCTTTGTGTAGATCTACCATTCCCTATGAGCTTTCTTGATCTAAGAATCATGCACACACACACACACACACTCAATAAGCAACTCAACATGCAATGTGATTACCTCTCTTGAATTGTCTTAGAAGTTTTAGAACCATACCTTGATTTGCAAAATACGTGAAAGTCAAATCTTACTTGGGTCTTTCATGTAATCCTTTCACAAAATCAACCATTGAATGTGTACATCTACAATAAAATAAAGCACAAGCTTATATACAAATTTGAAAAGAATGTGAATGATATTCCTTGGTATGAGGGGACCCATAATGTGTGTATTAAATATTTTACAATACTCCCTAGAGTGGAGAGTGAAAATAATCCCTCTCTAGATGATCTACCTTTTTAAGCCTTCACTCTTTCTATGTGACTAAGTTTTAGGTATCTCTTGGTGATCTCTTTCACCCCTTTATAGCGGTGGAAGTTCCTTGGTGGCTCCCTTGACTTCGAGTCTAAACCAAAGGTCAACTTCAAAAAACAATACCTCAAAATTAGTGCATGACTTTTACAAAAGATAGTTTAGAGCATATGGGATTTGAAATGCCTTTCTATGAGCCCTAGATCTTTTAAAAATGGATAATTGTCCAAAAAGCTACATCAAATTAGGCTCTTAGGAGCCAAAAAAGGTAATCAAACTCTATAGACACTTTGAGGAGTCTAATGGGTTTTGTAGTCTTTTTTATAATTGCTCAAAGGTGGGAGACGGTGTCTAAACACTCTAATCAGTAATCTTTAAGCTCAAATCATGCCTAATCAACACAGTGATTTATCTACAGGTGTAGTGAAATCATTAGGAAATTCTTAGCTTGAAAAGGGTACTAATTGTGTGGAATATTCTTTCTAGCACTCCTTTAAGTCTATGTCAAGATCTATATCATTTAATCTCCAACTTGTGATTCCTCCCATGATCAAATTTTGCAAGATAATTCCTCCACACCAATCTGGTCAAAATCTCCTAGACAAAATCTCTAAATGTTTAAATTCTTTGGTTACGAAGCAAGTTTTTATAATTATTTCTTGAACTTTGTCACTCTGTGGAATATCCTTTAGGACCTTTGGATGTAATGGGTGTGATAAGCATTGGTTTTGACCTAAATTTTGATGAACAATGTCTGTAGAGGTAGGGAGGTTGTTTTTTCTTTTGATCACTTTCAAAGGCCTATGACTTGTGTTTTCAATTTCTTGGGATTCTTAAGAATGTGCTAATACTATTAGCACTCTTGCTCAAGTGCAATTGACTTTTTTAATGCAAAAAATACTCACACAATTTCTCTAGATTCTAGCAAAGTTGTTCCTTGATTTTGTCACAAATTTCAAGCATTTTCTTATTAGAATACTTTGAGAGCTTGCCTCTAGGTCTTAGGATTTCGTGAAGCTTCAAAGTTTGCAAGTTTAGGCTCCAAAATCTGACAAGAATTAGGGAAATTGTTCGATCTTATGTGAGCTTTATTTAAGATAATCATTAAAATAGAATTCACATGATCTGCAGGTATTAACGCTTTTGTTTTGTCTTTAATATAATCTAGATAAAATTGATAACTTCCCCATAGGCATTAGTCTTTTTGGAAATCGCACTAAAGTACAAAAATCTCATATTATCTCAATACATTCTTCCAAATACGATGATTGGTCTCAAGAAAATAGTGACATCTTGAGCATTTTTTATTTTGATCATCGATCTATTAAGGCCATCCAAATAACAACAATAGCTAATGCATTGGTAGATGTGTATCAAAGTGCAATTCAGTTCTTCCACTCAAACATTCAGATCCTCTCTTTTGTGATAGGAGGAATTTGAAACTCCTAAAATATAGACATGGTTTCCACTTCAAATTTTCATTAGCTCAAGGAAATGTAACTTAGATGCTTCTCTTGGTGGAAATGTGACTCAAATGTGACCTAGCTCAACCTATTAATCCATATTGATCATAGGTCGATGCATAATGAGTGTATGTTTTCTCTTTGCTTTGTTCTTATCTCTTTCTCTCTCTCTCAAGCTTTAACTTTGAATGGAAGAAATTGAAGAAAAGGAAAGAAGATACAAAGGCAACCTAAAGAGTACTTAGAAGTTAGAGGTCTTGTTGAGAAGGTTTGGCTCCAGTTGGGTGAAGTCCAAGAGGTGTTTTACTTTCAATAAAGTCTCCTTCATTGTTGATGAAACAATGGTAGATTTGAGTACATAAGATTTGTAAATCCAAGCTAGATTAGCTCAAATTAATTAGGAAAGAGCAAGATTTGGACCACAAATTCCTTGTATAAAATAGCAATCTCCCATGTTTTAACACCTTAAATGGGTCCTTCTTCTCAAATAAAATACGCCAAAATGCATATAGAAGTTTTCTTGAACCTTTTTTGTTGATATATTTAGGTAGTGATGTGTGCGAAGACACTAGGACCGTCAAGGCACTTTTTTTGCTCTTTAGGAGGTCCCCCCCTTGTATATATGCCTATAGCCCTAATGGGTTACTTATCTTTGTACATTCTAGTGGTAATACATTCAGTATTGTGTGTCGTGCTCTAAGCTTCTTCTTCTTCCTTGTGCTATTCCCGTGCTTCTGCAGACATCTAACTCAAACAGTTGGTATCAGAGCAAGTTGTCGCTTCATCTAGGGCATCGTCTACACCTCTCAAGTCGCAATCTCAGAATCGCACGAAATTTGGTGAGCATACTCAAGGTGTTTCACAGATCAAAACATTTTTGCTTTGTGGTTCCAAATCGTGATCTGAGCTCATTTTGTCCTCCTTCGAATGCACTATCATAGTGCTTGTGCAAGCTATTTTGTCTTTTTGTGCCAAAGATATATACAGGTTTTGGTTCACCGAGATAAGTATCTCAAAGTTTGCTACAGATCTAACAGAACTCGTTTGGGTAGTTTTGTTTTTACCAATGTTTGCAATTTTGACCCATCTTCTCATGAGCAGCACATGTCTACAATAGACTCCGATGTTTGGTACTTTGATAGTGGGGTGACCAAACATATTACCTTGCAGCGCAGTTTCTTCTCTTCACTCGAGCTTGCCCCTACAAGTAATACTATTACATGCGCCAATAAATCCTCTTATCTTGTTATGGGAGTTGCTAAGATCATTCTGACTACTACTGATGGTAGTTCTTTTACATTGTCAGATGCTTTATTTGTGCCAGGGATCAAGAAGAATTTGTTATCAGTTTCGGCCTTAGCCAAGATTGGTTTGGTTGTGTTTTGTTGATGATAGATGTACAGTTCATGATCTGTCAAATGGTGATGTGATTATTGCTTCTGGCATTTTATCCCATGGGTTGTATAAGCTCATGGATTATGAAAAAACTATGAATGATTCAGCATGTGCAGTACATGAGTCCCAAGCTATGTCAGATGCAAAGCTTTGGCATGCATGCTTTGGTCATCTGAATTTTGCTAGTTTGCTACGCTTGAAGAAATCTAAAATGATGTCCTCTTTGCCCAAACTTGAGGCACCTAGTAAACATGCATGTGAAGGTAGTATTTTGGGCAAAATGCAGCATTCATCCTTCCCAAAAGATGGTTTAGTTTGGGCTACTCAAAAATTGCAGCTTGTACATAGTGATGTATGTGGTCCTATGCAGATGCCTTATTTTGGAAACTATCCTTACTTTGTGACTTTCATTGATGATTTTTCAAGGCATGCATGGGTATATCCACTCAAAGAAAAGTCCAAAGTGTTCATGTGCTTCAAACATTTTTTTCTTTTGGCTGAAAATCTTTCAGCATGTAAAATGGGCACCCTCCGTTCTAATCGAGGGGGGGAATATATGTCTTCTGAATTTAATGCATTTCTGGTTGAACGTGGGATAAAACACCAGTGTACAGTGCCATATACACCTCAATAGAATGGAGTTGTTGAACAAAAGAACAGGTCACTCATGGAGATGGCGAGGTGTATGGTCAAGAGTCAAGCTTTACCACAATTTTTGGCTCGAGGCTATCATGTGTGCAGCATATGTACTTAACCTAGGTGTCCCACTAAAGCACTGCAGTATATCACTCCATATGAGGCTTGGCATGGTTGCAAGCCATCTTTTGCTCATCTGCGTGTTTTTGGTTGTCTGGCATATGCATTAGTGCCTGAATAACATCACAAGAAATTGGACGATAAAGCAGTAAAATGTATTTTTGTTGGGTAGAATTCTGAAAGCAAAGGCTACCGTCTATATCACCCACAGACTAAACGCATTTTGGTTAGTCGTGATGTTGCTTTTGTGGAAGATGTTATTCAGCCTTTACTTTCATGTACAAAGGAGACATTTGTTAGTTCCAAAGACATGTATGATACTTTGCTACATCTTTTTACAGGTGGATAGTCTAGTGCTAGTCCTAATGAGGCCACTCGTTGATGAGAGAGTTGATATTGAGGAGGCAAAAACTATGCCAAAATGGCTAGTGTGAACTTTGTGTGACAACAAATTAGATGCACCTCTATTATACGATACTCGTTTAGGCTCTCATAGTGCCTCTTTTGCATCAGATTGTTATGCTATGGTTGTATTTAGTCTCTGTGATGAGACTAAACCTACTTTGTTTGATGAAGCACAAAATTCTTAACATTGGATGGTTGCAATGCAACCTGAATATGGTGCTATCATGAAAAATGGTACTTGGTCTTTATGCGACTTGCCTCCTGGCAAGAAGGCCATTGGCACTAAGTGGGTATACAAGCTGAAGCATAAACCTGATGGAACTATTGAGAAGTATAAGGCTAGGCTTGTTGCAAAGGGTTATGCACAGGAAAGAGGCCTTGATTTTGATGAAACCTTTGCACCTACTTGCCAAATGACTATTGTTCATAGCATATGTACACTTGTAGCTTATTATGGTTGGAATGTACATGAGTTGGACATTAAAACAACATTTCTGAATGGTGAGTTGCATGAAGAAGTGTATGTTTCTCAGCCCCGTGGCTTTATGCGAAAAGGGCATGAAAACTAGGTGTGCAGATTAAAGAAGGCATTACATGGTTTAAAGCAAGCACCATGTGCTTGGTATGAAAAGATACATGCCTATTTGATTGCACATGGTTTTGAGAACATTCCAACTGCAAGCACCTTATAGTTAAGTTTGCTAATGGTGTGCTTCTTATCATTGTTGTGTATGTTGATGACATGCTAGTCACTAGTCCTCATGACAAGCATATTGCTGATTTTAAGGCTGATTTACATGCCTCATTTGAGATGTCTGATTTGGGGCATTTGCATCATTATTTGGGCATTCAATTTATGCAAGTTGATGGTGGAATGGCTTTGTATCAAACAAAGTATATTGACACATTATTTTAGCGTTTTGGCCTTGAAGACTATAAGCCTATTGCCATTCCTATGGAGACAGGTTTACGATTGAGTCTTCATGATGCCGGTGATGCATTTGATGATGTTCTCTATCATCAAGTTGTTGGATGCTTGATTTACTTATGCATTACTCGCTCAGCGAGATATTCAGTTTTTGGTCTCACAGATGAGCACATTTATGCATTGCCCAGGTGTCAAGCATTGGCAGGTGGTTAAGCACATCTTTTGCTACTTATGTGGTACCCGACTCCTTGGATTGTTTTATCCCAAGGGGGATCACTACCTCTAGATTTGCATGCTTTTTCTAATGGTGATTAGGCTAGTTGCTATGACACTTGTGTGTCCACTAGTGGTTTTTGCTTCATGCTTGGTAGGTCATGCATATCTTGGCTGAGCAAGAAGCAGCTTATTGCCACTTCCAGTTGTGAGGCACAATCAGTTGTATACTATGTAACATGCCCATCAGGTGGGAGGTATAGTTTGTATACTTACACTCAGGTATTCTTTATCATTCTTTATTTTTCTCCCATAGCTACTTTGGCCATATTGGCCTTTAGTGGGAGATTGTTATTGTTAATGTCCATGTGAAAGGCCAAATGGCCACTGGAGACTTCTTTGTATATGTTCTTTAATAAAACATATAGTGGCCTGGTTAGTACAGACTGTAAGTTTGACCACATTTGTAAGACCTAAGAAGTCTATCTTCGTGCTCCATGTGTATTGTGTTTTCTACATATTTTGGAGTCTCTGTGTGAAGTACCATGTGCGGCCTTAGGATCTCAATTTTCTACTCTGAGGATATCGTCGTGGAGCTTCGTGAGAAGGAGAGATGCACTATGGTGCATCGCCATCGAAATACTTCAAGGTTTTTTGTGATTAGTGAGCTCATTCTATGGATCCATCACTACCCTCACATTGTGCAATTATACATTGCCAATGTCATTGTAATTCTATGTTATTTAATACATATACATTGATCAGATCTCTATCTCACTTCTCTATAAAGTTCATCTCTAAACAATGATATTATCAAACTTGATTCTCAATGCATAGTTGATCATTTGATGTGATTTAAAGTGATATAGATTCAGCATACTGTCTATTACATAGCTACAAAGTTTCATTATCATCGTCTTTCTCAATCTCGAGATATCTTCACATATTTTCTCACTGGTCTACATACTGTTGAAGCGCGAAATTGTCGGGATGCATCCTTAACTTGCTAAGTTTATTTCTCAGGGTACACTTGATCATTTCAAGTGAAATAACTTGTCATTGGTAGCTATCTAAGTTAATTAGATACTCCCGAAAGGAATTTAATCACTTGCAAATAGGTTGAGAGCACTATTCATTTTACTGAACATCTGTAGAGACCAAAATAGCAAGTCTTAGCTCATAGTTGAATTTTCTACTCATCTGTTTTGATCCATTGATTAGAGGATCATACTCCAAAGAAATTAGGTGATTATTTGTGATTTTAGGGAAGCTCAAAGGGTCTACTCTACTCTCCACAACTTTTTCTTGGCTGGTGTGAAGCAAGATTTTGTAGCAGCACTTCATCTCTAGAATCTATCCACCATCTCCTCCAATAGGGACCACATACATCACTATGAACAAGCTGCAATTTTCCTTTAGTGTGTGTATGACTATCTTTTGGAAAAGAAGTACAATGCATTTTTCCAAGAATGCAACCTTCACATGCATGCTTTTCAATGGACTCAAGTTTTGGCAAACCAATAACCATGTCCTTCTTTTGCAAGTAAAGCAAACTATTGAAGTTCAAGTGACCAAAACGAGCATGCTAAAGCTCCATTTCAGCCATGGAAGAAGTATGAGCGACCAAGGCATTTGAGGCAGCCCTCTTGTATGTATCCATGTGATACAAACCATTACATAATGTACCTAACATAATGATAATATCATGATTGCTGAAATCATGAACCATCCACTTATCATCAACAAAGTGTCCGTGCAGTCCAACTTTGGCAATCAATGGAACTGAAATCAAGTTCTTCTTAATACCGAGTACATACAATGCATTTTTCAAGAGAATCACACCTCCATTTGCAGTTGTAAGCTCAATTTCTCATACTCCAATGATAGGATAAGAAGCATTGTTTGACAACACACACCACATGTCCTCCTTTGGGTGCATCTTTCTCCTTTGGATGCATCTTTCAAAGATGCAAAAAATCTTTTGCATGAAGTTATGTGCTTTGAAGCACCACTATCAAAGAACCAATGCGAATCAGCCTCACTCACAACCATACATTTAGAATGAAAAGATGCATCATAATGCCATGTAACAACACATGCCCAAAAGTCTTGACCCATGTTAGCTTCATCATTCTTTGTAGTTGCTAATTTTCAGTAATAGACATGCCCGATTCCTTCTTCTTTTCATTGTGCTTCGCAAGCTTTCTACACTCATCAATAGTATGACCAGCCTTTCCACAATATTTGCATCTCTTCTTCTTTTGCAAATCAGCATCATTAGAGGAATGTGTGGAAGAGGAAGTTAAAGGCTTTGGTTTTGATGAACCTAAAGTTGAACCATACTTGCTTTTTCCCTTTTGTGAGATAGCAAGTGCTTGCGTTCCCTCAATCAAACCACTCCTATTCACTCTAGATTGCTCTTCTTGCAAAAGAAGAGACACAACCTCATAAAATGCATACATATTTGGATTAACTTTTGCAACCAAACGGAGTGTAGTGGCAAAACTTTGAAAAGATTCTGGAAATCCTTTCAATAATGTAGAGATGAGTGATGCATTCAGAATAATCTCATCTGTGTTTGCCAATTGCTCTTTCAATTCCTTGATGGGTGTCACATACACATCCATAGACTCATTTTCAGCCATACACACATCCTCAAGTTGCTTCATCAAGTATGCAACACGTGCTTCATTATGCACAGCATATAAAGAAGCAAGAGTGTCCCATGCTTGTCTTGATGTAGAACATGAACGAATGTGTGGAACTATATGATGTTTCACAGAAAGCCCAATCAATGCATAAGCTTAGGCATCTTTTCCCATCCCATCTAAGCTTCTCCTGTGTAGGTGGAAAAGGAGTAACCATTGTACTTGAAGAAGAAGCTCCCTTTATGACAGTAGACTATGGAGTAGAAGAACCTGTGGGTCTTCAATCTACATCAGACACTATGTTCCAAAGTTGTTTAGCAACAAGAACATGCTTCTTCATGTAATACCACATTGGATAGTTGGTCCCATCAAGTGTATCTTCATCTTGAAGCATATCAAACAAGTCATTATTGCCTGCCATTTCACTTAAGAACAAGAATGTGACAAAATCTTTACTTCAATGAAGGTTGAAATGAATGTTGAAATTTCAGCTTACAAACTATCACTCTGATGGTAATTCTGACTACATGAATGGCATTGAAATGGGGTTAAAACACTAGTGCAACTAGTGGAAATGTTTCTTGGCTGTTGAAATTCATTGTTCTATGCTCCGAAGCCGATTTGCACTGTTAAAAGTGTGCGGGTGCCGTGACATGAAAAACCAAAACTTGAGAAGGAGCTGAACCTGCTCGGATACCACTGTTGGGTGTGTGTAGAAGCGCAAGAGACACACAAGAAGAACACATAAGGAACACAAATGCAGCAAGAGACATGGAGAAGATGGATGGCTAAAATAGCTCTCTCTATTGACGATGAACTGAACTGAAGTAAGAGCTCAATAATATCCTTAAGTACAAAGTACCACCACATATGAGTGAATCATTTATGTGGTAACATGGGGAAAAAACATCTAGCCAACGCTAGAGTAAAAAGTACCCATGTATAGGGAAAAGGTTCATATCAAAGCTACTCGAGGAACACATAAGTGTAACAATGTCTAGAACTTAAAAGTGCCTCAAGTTGAGCAAAATGTGAGCTTTTGGCTAAGCAATCTCCTTGATAAGGATTGCACTCTCCTAAAAGAGACATCGCAATCTCCCCTATGAGGGTGAAAATTTGAGGACTATACTCCTTAAGTCTTGACCAAGCTTATAGTAGTCTTCGCCTTCGAATTCAAAGCATGCATGCAAGGAAAACCCAAGAAAGGACAAAAATGACCTCTTGCATGAGAAAGAAAATATTTTTGTGCTGGGGTCAAAATTTGGTATTTGTTCTCCTATATTTCCATGAATATTCTCTTCAAGGCTCTTCTTAATATATTAAAAATTCAAGAAAAATCCCATGTTCCCCCTCAGACATGCTTTTGAATTCTCAAACCCTTCCTACTCAATTATCCATGAACAATACTTCCATCACAACAAAATGATACCAAAAGATGCATCCTCCCTTGTAGAAAAAAGTTTGAGGAAGAGCTTAAAGAAACTAGTTGCATGTGAGAAGTATGCAAAAATGCCTTTCTCTCTCCTCTCACTATTTTGCAAACCTCTCTCACTTTGCAAAAGTTTGAAAGAACGAAGCACTTTTTGTACTTTTTTGAGGATGATGATGATGCAATTGATAATGGAGATGGTGGAAAATTGTGCCAAGTGGTGTTTCAAGCCTAAAGCGCACTTAGTCTTATTGTTCTTCAATTTCTAGGCTATGAAATTTGTGAAGAAGATGATAAATATGAATATTTAAGCTTATTGAGACTCAAGAAAGCCTTCCAAAGAGTTTGTGGCTTTCCTTACCACTTCCGTATTATCACAAAACACTCCCAACGTGCTCATAATCCTTAAGCTACTATGCAAAACTTAGTAGAATTAAGGGTGGTGAATTAACTCTTAATTTTCTAGTCTTTCTGACACATGAAATGAAACAAGCAAACAAGCATGATAAGAACAAACGGAATTCACACAAAGTGAGCATAGATATGAGACACCCAAATCCACCTAGAGATGCATGAAAAAAAGAAGGAAGAATGAAAAAAATGCACTTGAAAGCTTGCATGAAAAATTTCAAGAGTTGTCTATTGAAATGCCCAAGATTCCTTTTTTACAAACTAGCCTATTGTCATTTATAGTTCTTGGGTTGTTCCATTCACACTATTGTTAAACCTAGTTCAAGCTCAAGGACTCCTTGGCCTTTCAAAAAAGGAGCCCATGTCCTCTCAATAATACAAAAACAAGGCATTTTTAGTTCTTTCTTAAAAAAAAAGAAATTCAATTATATTCTAATGGTGAAAATGAAATGAGATTTTGTGGGCCACGATGCTTGGATCTTCACACATTTATCACATGATATTTTGATTTGTCATTGGCCCTTTATCTTCTCTCTTTTCCTCACAATCTTAGTGCACTTCCCCAAATAATTTTCAATGTCATTTAGGATATACTTAGATACATAGTGAGCAAAGAAATGACCTTATGGTGAAATTCTCTCAAAGACACCTATGGAGACTAAGGGGGCTTCTTTTCCACAAACAAGTGAGTCACCATCATTACCAAAGAATAGCCTCACTATGTTGGTTTCTTTTTGGCTAATGAATGTAGGGAAAAAATTTATGCATCATTCTCTTTCCAATATATTTCTCCTTCAATTAGGATAGCCAATCACTCAGTTCTATGATATCTAACCAAAAAATTTCAAGGATTCAACAAGTTCATAGCGATAAAGATGGTATAGATTGTGTCAAATACTCAAAAATATTTCAAATAGGGAATTGTGCATGTAGACTATGATTTATCAACACTTATGAGCCCAAAGAGATAGCATCATGCCCCTATAGGGATGGAACACATAGCACATTTTAATGGAAAGGTTAGGAACCTGCCGTGTTCTCAAATCACATTTTTATAGCTTTTAAGTTCCCTCCTAGAGAAGGATCAGCTCCAAACATGGAAGAATAAGATATGCAAGTAAAAGATTTGAAAACCTTCCAAGAGTTTGAACAAACTTTACCTAGAACTAATAGTATGATCATTTTGGTTGAATTTTACTCTTGTTTGTATAGAATATATGTAGCTAAAGGATTTGAAGAAGTTCACAAGATTATAGAGATAGAGATGGTACATATTGTGTTAAGTATTCAAAAACACTTAAAATAGGGAGTTGTGCATGTAGACTATGATAGATGCATAAAATTCCTCAGCATTGCATGTATGATAGATGCATAAAAGTCCTCAACAATTTCGAGCCTAAAGAGAGCGCACCAGACACCCCTTTGGGGATGGGACATAGAACCCCTTTTAATGGAATTTAGAGAAGGATTGGGCTCAAACATAGAAGAAGAAGAAACTCAAGTCAAACATGTCATAACCTTCCAATGCATTAAAAACATTACTTGTAACAAAAAATATGATCATTTTAGTTGTGTGTGTGTGTATATATATATATATATATATATAAGTACTTATTCCATTCATTTATCATATTAATTATCAAAGGGAAAACATAGGTTTTGTGTCGTGTGTATTAAGGTAGAATAGACATGCGACAAAATCATTTAAAAATCATGGTTTCATTGGTGGTATAGTGGCCTTAACTAGGATTTCATACTCATGTTTACATCACTTAGACTTGTTGAAACGTGCAATAATTTTCAAGCAAGTACAGAAATGTTATGCTTTTGCAAAGGTCTTACAGGCTCACGATTAGGCAGCAATCATAAGGCAAAAGAGAAATATCACCGAGGAAAACATAGAGAATTATCCCAAAAATGCCACATGCATAGACCTCAAACTCCAAAAGACCAAGAATCAAGAAGATAGTAAGGAAAGATGTAAGTTCAATTCAAACTAAGAGTAGTACTTACTCTTGATGCCCTTTGATGATTATAATGAGGAAGAACATGTGTCTGACAGACACACACCAAAGGATTTTGCATGTAGGCCAAAGTGGTGTTTTCATGATTTTGAATCTATGCCATCATCACCTCCATCCTCAATCCAAGTAAATATTCCTATCACAACATTGTATGTATATGATTCCTCGTTAATCTTAGAGCTACTAGAAATTCCTATTGGTAGCCCCATAGCAACCCTGATAACAACATCTTGTACATCAATGGCATTTTTAATATTTTTAAAATTTTGAGAACAACTTTCACCACAAGTACACTCACTACCTTGAAAAGTGTTAATGCACCTATCAATAATATAAATTAAGGAGAAACACCCATGAGAGTACGTGGACCCACTTTTCCCACCATTTTCCCACCTATAATTTCCTACAAAGCAAAGCACATGATCCAAAGGGAAGACAAACATTTTGATAACATAATGTATTAGACTTAAAGATTGAACAACTACAAAGTAAATCTCAAGAAGCAAGAGATATGAAGAAAAAAATTTGAAACAAGGGAAGGAATCTTTTTGTGAGCAATTATAGCATGACACAAAAGAACTACAAAATGACCAATCAATTGAATACCTATTGAATAATGTGACACTACCTAGTTTGGGTAGGGACTTCTCTAGAGACCATTCTCTAGGGGGTTCTTCAAAATTGTTTGTACACCTTTCCTTCCGAATTCTCTAGCAAGCCTCACTTCGAATAGCATCCCAAAGTGCTACAAAGTAGTTGATACCTTCCCCAAGAAAAGCTTGCTTCCAACTAATTTGATGAGTCAATAATAGGAATGTTGGTACTTTGCCAGATTTAGGTTCTCTTAGCATAGGAAAAGAAAAGGTGGCAAATGTTATCCCTTCCATTTTAACATCTTTTACACCATGGAGATGCACTACAAATTTTAGTAGCCTTGATGTTGGTCCAATCCCTCAATGAAGAAATTGCCACATTGGACCGCTTTCTTGTTCTCTATAAGTAGGTTCCACATATCCTTAAACTTCAAGTCCCATATAATCAAAGAACAATCAATTTATCACCTCTTGTAACAAGGATAAATGAACATCAAGTTTTCGTTTAGTTCTTGGAATATCCTCCACCACATTCCCATTATTCCACTTCAAACTTTTAAGAGGGGGGAACTTGATCGAGGAGGAGCCAAATGTATAAGGTGCACCAAGCATTGATCATGTGCCCTAAAAAGCACCAATCTTCATAATCTATTCTACAATTGGGGTTCATGACTTCAAACCTGATCCAATTGTCTTCTACCTTGGTTCCAAAGGTTCTTCCATTTTTGAAAGCCCTAAGACCAAAGCTTCTTAGCTCTTTGAATATTTTCTTTCTCAACACTCTTGATACCAATAATAGGGAAACAAATTGAGTCATATTGCTTGCTGCCTGCAACCCATTTCCAATCATGATTGATGGAATAGAAGGAATTCATCTTGTTCTATGCTTTCCAAAATGAGAAGATTTGATATCAGGGACAATCAATATCCAAGATAACAAAAGCGTGAGCAAATCAAGGTCTTTCCAAGTATGGGTATTAGATATGGATAGGTCATTGTAGTTCCTAAAAATAACCTTGGCCTAATAATCCTTTTCATTACAAGCTTGTTAGAGATTGCATCCACATCTAGAATTCCCATGCCCTCTCAGCTCCGATCTCCTATGTAGAGGAAGTTCCCACAAGCTCTATCAATCTTTCAAAGCTCATTATTATTCGGCCTTTAACAAGCCAAAAGATACATGGTAACCAAAATAAGGGATGTGTTGGTTACAATCGCTTTCCCCACCACATTAAGTTGCATGCCTTTTGGATATTAGAGCTTATTATTGAGCCTAATGAGAATTCAACTCCAATGATCACTCAAAGAAACCTCAAACCCATTAGGATTCCAAGCAGTCAAAGGGTTTGATCGGAGGGAAGCTCCTTGCAACCTTGATCAAGTAGAAAACATGGCGTGGGATTTAAAATCACCTTGAATACCAACAATGGTCAATACAAAAGGTATCAAGGGGAGAAAGGAAGAGAAGACGCAATGAAACAGGGAGAGAAGGAGAGACGACACAAAGAAAGAAAAAGAGAGAGAGGGGGAAAGAGAGAGAGAGAAGAAATCGCCTCATACTCTAATCCATTCCACAATAAACATTTTTCCTTTTTTTCACCTGATTTACCTATTTTTCTCTTTACTCTTTCTCACTTTATTTTTCTCTCTTCTTCATTCCATCTCTCTTATTATTCTTTTTTCTTCAAAAAACTCAGAGATGTAAGAATTCTTGACTCCACAAAACCACGATGGGGATGCTTGGGAAGCGAGGTGAGTGAGGGTGAGAAGCGAGGTGAGTGAGGGTGAGGTCAGTTGTAATGCCTTGGGGCCATTCAAATCAAATACCTTCAGACAACTGGTGAAAGCAGGTATCGACATAAGCACATATCGTTAAAGCTCCATGCCCCGCAGGCGGGATCATTGACCTCTCACCTCTTGAGGCAGAGGTTGCGAGTTTGAGCTCTCTTTGGTTGTTAGACATACATGGCCATTTCGCTAGTCTATCCAGTTGTAATGCCTTTCGGCCACTCTAACCCCTGCTTTGTGGGATACGAGAGTCCCGTGGGGTTAGTGTGCCCTTCACTTCTACCATTGTTCTTTCAATATGTAAAATATATTCAAGCCACGAGAGATTAAGCTTCGAAAGAACTTTTGTTTTAGAAAAAAAAAAGTGTCATAAAAACTAGACAAGATATCATGGAGAACTCTGTACATCGAAGGCAACAAAAAGCTCCAACTTGGCTATAAAAATAACCTTGAAAATTATATTTAACCACTTTGGTGATGTTAACTTGACCCCCATCGCATTGATTGGTTTTCCGAGCTACAATTGCCTCATGTCTTATTATCTTCACATTATGTTCCTATGGCCAAGGTATATGCATACCTTCACAGGGACATTTGAAACATGCTTCTTTCAATACCAAAATGTTGTATGTATTCACGGGCTTATTTTCCTTCAAGCTTGATTCATTGCATATACTCAATATAAAAATCTTGCCATCAAAAAGACAAGATCCATGTTCAAATATAGATTAGCCCAATCGTGGGATGTACTAGTAGTGGAGCTCACTCATACTACAAAAGTTGGGGGCAACGAGCAGAAGATAGCACTAGTACAAATACTATTCAAAAGGCTATGGATGCCCATGGAGGAGGAAAACGATGATCACTCATCCACAAATGAATACATATTGAACCACCTAGGCATTGTCAAGGATGACAATGTCTAGGAGAGGGGAACTCTTGTCTTAAGGAATGATCACAAGCATGAGGAAGGATAGCAATACAAAATTTTTCATGACTTTTTGATGGTTTATGACTAGACATTTTGGATCGAATCCATTTTGTAAATTATTGAACCTGTATTGTTGGAGTTCAAAACCCAAGAGAAGCTCTTTATTACTTAGGATAAAAAGGATACATGGTGATACTAGAAAGGGCCACTCTGAAGCTATTCGCCCCCCACTTGCAAAAGAGATCTATTGGCTTCAATTGATGGAGATCCCATGTAAATTGTCAACCCAGGTACTTTATCCAATAGAGTGTATAAATGCATGTCCGCACAAAGGTTAAAAGTCCAAAAAAAAGCATAATCACTCCAACCATACACAAAATAGAGAAGAACAATCATACAAAGGATGGAGACAAGCTGTCAATGTGTAAGCATGGGCTTGGGACACCTCAAGGGCACTGTGGAAGCTTCAAAAAAAGAAGGACATGAGAGAAAGTTGCTCAAGAAGAAAGGTGCACAAGATTCATTCAAAATGACTCCAATAAGGCAATAAAACTTATAGCATTAATCATTTTTTATACTTGAAAGATTGTCCATATTCACAGTTATTCGTCCTAAAAACTTTGAATCATGTAGAATCATTTCGATATCATTCGAGCTCTAAAAAATATTTAAAAATTATAAGGGTTAGTCTAATGGTCCAGAGGCTCAAGGACTCCTTGACCTTTACAAACGTGGAGCCACTTACATTAAATGTGATTTTTGTTTATAGAAAATGTTGTGGAAGTCTTAAAAAATAGGCAAGTTTGACTTGTGTGAGGCCTTTGATGTCTTACACTCCTTCCTCTGAGTCTTTTTATTGTTTGGATTCACATCCAAGAGATATTATATGCATTCGATATGCAAAAAAAGTACGTTGTTACCCTTCATTTACTTTTAACCTTTTTCATCTACCAAGAACTTCCCCCTCACTAGAGTTTGTCATCCAAGTTGAGCATCAATTGATTCCATTTGATGGCATGAGGTGTGCTTGTTGAAGGCAAAAGTGAAAATACCTGCATGCACATTTCCATTTCAATGATGGGATGTGTCAAAAACAGCGAGTTGTAACAAATGAGAACTATGTCATAAAAGAGAAATCCCTCGTCAAAAATCAAGCAAATTGCATTTTATGTTTGAAAACCCTTTATATCAATGTACATATGTTTAAAAAAACAACTAAAAACATGTGATCTTATGACCTTTTTTGTCATTTTTTGAAATTTTTGGAGCTCAAAATGCCCAAAATTTTGATCTATTTAACATTGACATCTCCAAAATATGTATGAGAAATATAAAAGTGATTAAAAATTCCATATAGAAGATAAAGATTGAACATGTATTCAATAGAGGATCTCAGATAGTGAATCAAAAATGCTATAGAACATGATTTCATTATGCGAACTACTTTGGAGAATTCGTATAAGCACCAAAAATGTCATAGATTTTCATATCAATCTGCAGCTTTCTTGGTATATTTCTAGACCATCCTCATCGAATGCATTTGATTCAATATGAGACTCTTGTGAGCTCTCTTCTTCTTCTTCTTCTTCTTCTTTTATATCAACAAGAGCTCTATCCTCATCCACGTACTTACCAAAATCTGCAGGATCATGCACAGATCTTCTTGTTTGCTTATGATTAGCTATCTCACATAGATCTAGAATCTTTTGCTTTATCATATTGATGGTTGCTTTCCTCAAGTGCCCTATCTTTGTTAAGGCAAAATCATAAACAAGAATATCTACATCATCCATTTTAAGAGTGGATGTACTCTGAATATTCTTTTTCTTTTTTGAGCCTATTTGCCATCATCCATTTTAAGAGTGGATGTACTCTGAATATTCTTTTTTGGTGTCACATACCATTTCTAAGTTATATTTACTTGTGAATGCATTATTACTTTTAGTATAATACCAATGGACTATCAAAGCCTCCATTCTTCTTTGATCAATATCTTTAATGAACTCTAAGACTTTTGCAATCCAAAATGGTTTGGTAGACTCATCACCATCAGAAAGGACTTCTATAAGTGTTCCAGCATTTATTTCTTTCAAATTTTCATGCCATCGTGCTTCAACCTATTTTTCCATCCTTGGGCCTACATAAATATTCCTTTCTCGTGTATGAATAAAGCTTTGAAGTTTATCTGCATTACATGCTTGGTCCACATTCGTTGATCTTTATGTGCTAAAATCCCATGTGAATGGAATATGAATTGGCCAATGGCTTTCAATGTTATTCTTTATAATCTCTTCTTGATGGTTAAAAAACACATCCCACCCAGATAAATCTTGATCCCCATTATATTTTTTGCATGCTCAATTTGTCTCTTCTTTTCAATAAGTACATGCATCCACCTTTTACTTTGATCAACCACATTTCCACATCTTTCCATATTGCTTTTATCTTCACAAGGTGTTTGTTTTGCACCATAGACAATCAAAAACATGCAATAAAAATATGCATCCATCTTTAGGCTCCCACCTAAGAGAACATGAATACTACTTTGCAAATAAAAGAGTTATGTCATCAAGGCTCCTCATCAAGAATACATGGTTGAAACTAATATTGTGCAATGAAGCCAAAACCCTAGTATTGTTATCAAGGCCGACTAAGCAAAACTGCTTAAAATCATTAATATGTGTAAGATGTTGAACCTCAGGTTTTAGAGTGTATGCTTCAGAAATCAACATAGATAATATTGGAAGAGTAAAAGCATCATGGTGTGTCAACCTCTTAGATAATGTACTAAATATTTTATCAATGTGATCATGAGTGTGCCCAACTAAAAGGAAATTTACCTTAACCTTCTCAAAACGCATCTATCAACAAGCATACATAAATATCAAAAGACTATAGAGTTTTTATTCTCTCTTGCAGTATTATCAAGCTACAAATAGAGGCAAAAGACCCTCCCATGATTGCAAAACTTTAAGAATCACTGTGAATGTAAGGTTTGGATCACTATGCATGTTGGGACATGTGAAGAAAACCTTAGACTTTACAGTTCCATTGTATAAAAAAACTCCAATCATTTGCATTTGCACAAGGACTTCATCTCCAATATGCTTAGCAATGTGAGAAAAATGGGGCAAAAATGTTTTCTTTTGATCCATACCGTGAATCGAAAAACACATATAATGCTCTGGGTTTCTGAGTCTTTTACTTCGATGATGACTTTCCTTATTTCTTTCTAAAGCTTGACTTTCACTATGGTTCTTAGAAGAATTTTAAAATGAACCTTTTTTTTAGTGTTGTGGCCTCGCTTTCCATGTTTTTCAAAGTGGAGCAAATTGAGCATTCGCCCATCCTAACTTTACGAGGAATACTCACATTGTTAAACTCTTCTTTCCATAATCAAGTAAAATGTCGATACAACACATACTTCTCATTTTTACTTTCCATCTCTTCTTTATAGACTTGAAATACTTCTCGAGATGTAAAGTTATCTGACAAGTGTAACCTTCCAGTTGTAGGCATAATTTTAGAATGCAAACTAAAATAGTTCATCATCCAACTCATTGCCTGATGGCCAGTAGATCCTTTGGTTGCAATTCCATAACATGTATCAAAAATGAGATCTCCACTAATAAGCCCTTGCTGAATCTTATGTATTCTTGGATTCCCCATGCCCATTGCAATTTTAAATGCATCCCTACAACATTGGATCCCTTGACTAAAGTAATATTCAAAAACAACATGTGTTATTGACATGTTATATGTAATCATTTGCATGTGAGCATCAAGGTATATATCTTGTCTCTCACTATCTAAATTGAAGAATTTCTCTCTTAGTTGCCTTAGTTTCCTCATTCCTAATTTATACAAACATTTCAAGCCACAAAAATGCTTCGCAATGTCCGATGCAACTTGTCTATCTGATGTAAGGAATCAAAATCTTCTTTGACTTACTTCATGAGGCCTTTGCTTAAAACCCATGAACATGCTTTGTATACTCTCCCTCTCTTTGTTGAAATCCTTTGCTCCATGTGCACTTGAACCGGAAGAGAGATCAATAGATGGATTGGGATCAACATTGATTCTAGGATGAGCATTATTGCATTGAGAATCTAACTTAGATGACTCAACCGAGAACACAAAATCGTTGACACAATCTAAGCCATAGACATCTTTCATGAAAGGATCGACTAAAAACAATGAATTTGAAAGTCTTTCAAGATCATTAGAGATAGGGGAGGCTCATGCATCTACTGAAAAGAGGGAGCTCAAGTTCATTTACTCAAAGAGAAATGTTTAAGCATTCCCTTTATAGTGTAAGCAGAGGAAGTGTAACATCGAGCAGTTGTATCTTCCAAATCACATCCCTGGATAATGATGAATATGGATTGTGCCCATTATTATGGGTTATATGAATGAACAGTCATGCCTTTACTTTATGATAGAAAATCAAGATTAGGAGGTACGATTTGATTGCTGATTAATAATTGGACAAGAGCAAAACCCATTACAATTGATGTTATTTATGCCATTTATTAAAACAATTACTCTATGTGATGCATGACATCATTGATTATTCAAGATTTCTTTCTTGTGACAGGCTACAATGCCTTGATCCGACATGTATGGACACGAATGTCATTGCACAAAGACCTCACAAAGGCATTGACAATCTCTCTTTCTCTCTCTCCTACCTACTAACAAATCCATGTACAAGAGAAGTGATTGCATCATCTCTCATCCTCCCATGTATAGGTGTTGAGTTGAAGTTTTCTCACTTCTATCTCCATGTGTGTATTGTGTTGAATCCAGGGTGGCATTATCTATCACAAAGTGGCCCACGACGCAACCATTCTCTCCTTTAAATGCATTTTCTCATAGTTCTTCAGTATGCTCGTAGCTTGCTTTACTACCTATTCTCTCTCTCGTAGCACAAATGCTCAATGCAAATGCAAAATTTATTTGAATCTGGGAACAAGACAGAAATTTGTCTTATATAAGTTGCAAGCAAACCAATTATAGAAAGCAAATTCTTTCCTTTGTATGTGCAACCTTTTATTATACCAATTGTGATGTATATGCAGCACAACCTAAGTGGAGATGGTTGAAAATGGATAATATCACCAAGGAGAGATTAAGAATTTGACTAAGAGCTTCCCCTCCAAAGGTTTCCACAGAATTTCCTTCCAGTCTAGGTTTCTCTATAAGTCTCCAATGTGTGTTTCTCTGCAAGGTGCTCAGTTGAAAGTTCACCAAAGGTTGGAATTGGGAGGATCATGAAATGGTTTTAAATGTAAGTCTTGGAACAATACTAGTGCCTCCTTGTATAGGCCATGGGAATGTATATGTACCTCTCATATTTTGTTAAGAAACCATGGTGAGAGATATTTCTAGTCTTATGTGTCTAGTTGTATTTTATTAAATGGCATAGACACATAAGATAGCATACACACATAATATCGCAAAGACACATAAGTCATTTCCCCAAATTTCGGTGAAATTTGGTCTAATTGCTCATTCAACCCATGATACAACTTTCACCACATTTACTTGTGTGGCCATGCCTTCTTGTATCATCAAATAAACTTGTTCGCTAATACCAAATGATTTTTTTTGCTCATTCGGAACAGAAATGAAGAACAAATTTATTGTGACTTTGTACCATCAAGTTACACCAAGTTTGATCTAGTTGATATTGGTTACATCCTTGTTCAACTATAGTCTAGTTGCACCACCAAGTTACACCTAGTTTGATCTAGTTTATCTTGATTAGTTCTTGGTTCAACTCAACTAAATGTCTATAAATGGATGGGAGCCATTGAGTCTCATTTTCCACTGAGCCGCGAGTCGAGATAGAGCAGAGAGAGCAAACATGTCAGAGAGAGAAAGCACAAAAAAAGAAAGAAGATTGGTAATGGAGAAGAAGGGTCTTGGTATAATGTCTCACAAGTACCCCAAATTTACCTAGTAAAAAAAGATTCCAACATTTAGTCAATGCAATTTTTGAAATTTTTTGTGCATGAATTTTGAATTTAGGTATGTTTCATGTTAGTGAGTCCTATTTTTCAAGGGGTCAATGCCAGGCATCACCCATGAGGGCCAAGTCGATGCTAGGCATCGTCGTTGAGGACCAAGTCGATGCAAGGCATTGAATTTATGTGAGAAGTCAATGCTAGGCATCGACTTCTTACATAAAGTTGATGTCTGGCATCAACTTGGTCCTCAAAGGTGATGCTAACATGAACTTGGCCCTCACATAAAGTAGATTTCTGGCATCAACCTATTGTCAAGGGTGATGCCTAGCATCAACTTGTCCCTCAAGGGGAATGTGTAGCATTGACCCCTTGCAAAGAAGTTGAATGTCATGTCCTTGGCTAAGCTTTTTCATCATATACTAGGGACATTGATAAGCACAAGGAGAGGTCTATAAAGACGTTGAAGGTGAAGCTTAACTCGAGTGAGGAAATCAAAGATGTGCCTAGTGAACGGGAGGTGAATCCAAAAAGGACCATCATGCATGTATCCTGTTACTGTTAGTGTCCATGTGAAAGGGAAAATGGCCATGGGACACTTTTGTATAGGTTCTTTAATATAACATATAGTGGCCTAGTTAGCTAGAGACTGTAAGTTCGACCGCATTTTCTAACACCTAAGAAGTCTGTGTTCGAGCTCCCTCTATACTATTATTTTCTGCGTATTTTGCAGTCTCTGTTTGAAGTACCATGTGCAACACCTAAAGCTTGGTTTTCTACTTCGAGGATATCCTCGTGGAGCTCTGGAGAAGGAGAGCACACTGTGGTGCAGTGGTGTAGCTCAGTGATGAGTAGCACCTCCTTTAATGTCAATCCGGGAAGACATGAGGATGGTGTGAAGACCTCGAGCAAGTGAAGGCACAAATGTGTGAGTGAGAAGCACACCAACATGCACACACATACACACACACACGCACACACGGCAAGAACAAAGAGAGTAAGACAATGGAATCACTTCTATTATAACCAAGTTCTCATACAAGCTCAACACTACAAGAAGCTCGCCCAAAAATAAGCTCTCTAGCTCTATTTATAGGTTTTGACTAGCTTTGGCCCTGTCCAGACCTAGCGTCCGGCCTAGTTAAAAATCAGGTTCCAGGGCTTATTTGAGGGCTCAAACGAGATCTAAAAAATATGAAAATTGGCAGGAAAATACTTCTAAGGCTCCCCAAGCTCGAGGACTCCTCGGCTTGTACAAAATGGAGCTACAAAAAGATGAAACGGTATTTACAAGGGTTTCTAGTGATGAGAATCACTTTTAAAATGATGTAAGGTTTGGAAAAATTTTAATAGGTTGCCTTAGTGCTAGATCCGCATGCATGCCCATACTTGGCTTCTTCCCATATGATGCCAACACTCTCCCCCCCCTAGCGTCTGTCGCCTCTGATAGACCTCTGCTCCCTGGTTTGATCAATGTACTGCTGTAGTATGTCGGTTTCCAATTCTTGTTCTTTAATCCGCAGTCCCCTGACCAGGTCTCTCTGCAGGGCCTCCCAATTAACTGTGCCAGGTATGTCAGGTTGTGGCGTGGTGTAGAGCTCTGAATGCATTATTTGTTCGCAGGCGAATAGTTGTAGCAGATGAGTGGGGTGTGGCGCGAACACTTCTGAGTGTGCTTCCCAGAACCCCGTGGTGAACATGTCGTCAAAAGTTTGCTTGTAACAGGCAGGGAGATATCTTATTCGTGCATGCCACACATAAGCCACTCGGATACTCGGGGTCGTGCTCATATCATATAGCAAGTCATAGTTACCATTGATGAAGCCCAGAATTGGAGGCTGGATATTACGTACATTTCGGAAAGTCTTTGACACCACTTGCATCATGTCCAAGATTTTGAGCATCATCTGCGCGGCGACATCTGGCATGGGGTGGAGACGTGGCATCCAATGTCGGATGGTAGCCATCATGTATGATATTGTGGGTGTGCCTGTTGGGGGTGCAATGGAGGGATAATTTAGCCATTGTTTACAATTTGCATTGTTCTGAACCTTGATGGCAAATGCTTTCCATGATCTTCTTCTTTGTACTGGTCCAAAGCAAGGATTATATTTCAAATGCATGGGAGCGTGATCCCATGTTCGTAGCATTTCTAGATAGGTCTCAAGAAGTTTTTGCCTCCAGGTGGGTTGGAATATAGCCCCTTTTCTGGCTTCCTCTGGGATATCCTCTGGTTCGAACTGTGTTGCGAAAGTAGGGCACTTGTTGGTGACTCTTTTGATCTCTGCATTGTAGTCGGCCAATAATACAAAATAGGGTTTATATTGTAATTATGAACTAGTTATCAGTCTTCTAGAGGCAAGGTGTCTGAAATACTCTGATTGGAGTATGGTTTCTTCAATGGTCCTCATTGCCAGCATCTGAGTGGAGATACGTTCCTCATGAGTTGTCCCCATTTCTTCTACCTGTTTCATCCATGCCGACGGGGGCTCCTCATATGTGTCTTGTCCCTCCTTCGTGATTCTGCCACCTTGAAGGGGTTGAGGCTCATAGTTGTCTTCAAATGTTTCCTCCACTGGAATGATTACTACTTCTTCTTCTATTGGTTGATCAGGTGGAGAGGGGGGTCGTTCATACTGTGACAACTTGATCTTTAATTCTGCTACTTGTCGTCGTAGCTCAAGTACCTCATTGGTCGTAGAAGATTCGGGCTCTGGTGAAGTTGTCGCATTAACCATCTCTTTAGGTTCTGGTGGGTGTGGTGTAGACACGGGATCTTTGTAGTTCCTTGACTTGGTCGGCCAGCTGATCATGTGCTTCTAAGAGGTTGGCATAGGTTTCCAATATTTGCTAGATGCTTTCTGAGGGGATGGCCAGGAAGCTATCAGGTCAATTGGTGCCTTCTCTATGGCTGCTTCAAGATTATCTTGATTCTGTTGTTGTAATCTTCTGTTCTCTTCTTGAGCGGCTGCCAGATGGCGTCGGAGTAGAGCCATGTTTCTTTGTAGTCTAGCATTGCGAGCTAGCTGATCTCTGAGTTGGTCTTTCGTTGCCTTACTCGTCTCTGTATGTTTGGCTTTGAGCTTCACATGGGATTGTTGGAGGGCGGTGACTTCTTGTTGTAATGCTGCATTACTCAATTCCAAAGCATTGACACGTGCCTGGAGGTGGGCTGAGAGAGTACAAAGCTCCTTATTGTTTTCTTCCAATAATCGGTATTCTTCCTTAAGCTGGGCAGCGGCTTCGAGCATGGTGTCCAATGCATGACTGAATGAGGTGGATGCAGAGGTGGAGGTGAAAGATGCAAGGGTTTGGGGAATGGGAAAGGGAAAAGTGGATGTTGTGCTGACAGTGGATGTGTGCAGTGGTGTGCGTGAAGTTACAAGTGGTGATGTTGAAACAAGAGTGGTGGTGAGTGGTCCTGTGGAAGGTGAAATGTCCATTGGATCGGACGTGATGGTGTGTGATGTGTGAATCGTGAATATGGGAATGGTAGGTGGTTTGTTAGTGGTGGCAGTGAATGTGGGGGAGGTGGGTTGGGGAAGGGACTTTTTATTATAATTCTCAATTTGTTGAAGTATATTTACAAGGTTTGTCAAGAATGGAGGTCGGGTGATGTGTGTTGGTTCTGAGAAGGTCAAGAGGGGCTCAATGGTTTGGGGTTGGGAAAGAGGAATAGTATTGGTGAATGGAAATGGGTGTGTTAAGGTTTGGGTAGTGGCAAGTGGCTGTCAGAGGGCTGGGAGATATGAAGGGTGACCTATTATAGTTTGATCGGTGGCGGGGTGACCTATATGGGCTTCAGAAAATTGGTTGGAACTAGTGGATGGAGGTAAAGGGACGGATGGAGAAATGGTAGTGTCTGGTATAGTTTCACCAAGGGTTGATACTGATTGTTCAGGAATACTGGTGGTGAGGGCTTCGGAAGGCTGGATGGGAGGTGTTGATGGAGATGGTATCTATATATTTACATATGGTTCCTCACTGTTAGTTGGGCTGGCCATGTGAACATCTTCTTGAGTGGTGGTAGGGAGGGCGGTAGAGACTTCCATTTGAATCATCTTCCCCCTTCGTGGTCGTGTATCGATCCTTCGTTGATCGTATTGAGGAGGGTTGCGATGTAACATGATCCACATAGCTTCTATAATCCCATATGTCTCCGCCAAAAGGTTCAATGATTCCACGAAATGGGGGTCCGCGTTCTCTGCTTGAAGCATTTGATTCACCATCGCTCTATTTGCCTCCTCTGATAGCTTATGCCTCTTTTGTACCTGCTTGATCGTTTTGTAGAGCCGTTTGAGTTGTGCGGTGTAAGCAAGGGCTTCCTCCTCACTCTCCTCCGATTCATTCCTCTACATCTCCACTTGTTCATGTGTGCCTCCCGCCTGAGTGTGTTGTGCCTCATCCTCCCAATGTACTCTTCGTGCTTCACCATGTGGTCGTGCTCTCTGGGATGAAGATTCAGGGCCGTCGGTCTCAGAGAAAAACTCACTCTCAGATAATTGGGCGGTCTGCAGGACGCTTTCAAAGTCAAAAGATGGATCCTCTGCCAAAGTAGCCATGGAGGCAAACTTAGCGTCTGTGGGTAGTGGAGGGGCTGATGGAGTGGGTTGTACCATGCCCCCTGATTGTGGTCCTTGGAGATGAATCGTAAAAGGGGCTACTTGTTCTTCTTCTCTACAGGAGGCTTCTGTGGTGACCTCGCGAGGAATTAGTACCTATGAAAGTGATCCACGCATTCTTTTAGTGGGTTGAACCCCTGATTTCTGCCCCTGGAAGAATTCCAACTGTGAGTACTTGAGGGCCCGTGCGATCGGCACATCATAGGCGAGGCATCTATAGATGATTCTTGTAATGGCACAGTAGCCATTCAAAGTGGGCTTCCGCACTCCTCGCTTGCCTGCTTCATATAACTGGTCAAGTATCCACACTGGCATTTTAATAGGTAAGCTCCCGGTCTCTGCTAGGTATAGCCCATACCAGATCTTCTTATGAGGCTGGGTGAACCGATCTTGCACCGGAAATGCGAAGTGTTGAAGGCACATCCGTAGTGGTAGGGTGATGTTGGGGGTGAGGGCACACATTTCTTTCAACTTCTTGAGTTTATTGTTCTTCATAGACTCTGGTATCAAGGGATCTCGATCGGAGGGTACATGGGTGCCATACATCTGAAGGGCCTCCCTGATTAAAGTGGTATTCAACTCAAACTTCTTCATTTCCTCTTGGTTTGATAGAGAGGGTACCAGGAATGTGCCTGAATGATCTTTATCACCTGTAGCCTTCAGAGTTGCAATCAAGTAATAGCACCTGAGGAAATCAAGTTTAGGCAAAGCTGCACTAAAATAATCTTGCAATCCCGCTTTTTGCCAGATATCTTGAAGAGTAGCTACATTCTGTAATGCTTCAAATTCTCGTGAGAAGAACTGGAAGGTCCACCAAACTCCTCCGCATTCCAGCTTGGATTCCCAGATATGATCTGCATCCCCCAAGTCTCTGGGCATCTCATTGAACCAATGAGAATGTCCTTTCACTCTTTCAGTTAGGCCACTCGGTGGATCCGAGATGGGGATTCTTCGCACATTCAGGAACTCTTCAGGCCTTGCTGTCAGTGGAGCCTCCATAGGCATGGTATCCCAATTGCTTTGAGTACTAGTGCCCGCCTGGGAGCTTGTTCCTGCTGCCGCTGCCATGAGACTTCTGATGCTTATCTGCTATAAGAAGAAAGGCACATTAGTGTTGCATAGGAAACAGGATGTAATGGTGTTCCCTCCACAATACTAACATGACAATCCGGGTGGTTAGTGGTTAGAGATGAAGTGTTTACGAGAGATGTGAGTGGGGATTAGTGGTTAGTGTCAGCCTAGATGCATGCTTAGGATATGCAATGTACTCAGAAGGCACCTACATCAGAGTGGATGGATTTACAAAATTGGGTCACTGGGTTTGATACATGGTTTAAGTCTCCAAACTTTGATAGAGGATTCGTAGCTCTTAGAGCTAATGACAGGTAAAGATTTATGAACTAGATTGTGCTTGACTTGGGACCTTTTGGGCACCCATTTCCAGACATGTCTAGGTTTGACCGAAGGTGTAACACTGTGAGGTGCAGGTATCTTCCCTGAGCTGATTGCAGAGAGTACTTGTGAGTGTTGATTTACGCTAGTGACTGGAGGTGAAGTTGTTTGGGCTTGTTAATAGAAATGGTGTTGCTAGGGTGTTGCCTAGGGAACTCCTTCGTTTTGGTCCTGGATGGTGTGGCTCGCCCGATGCTTTTTTGAGAATCTACCTCTGGAGCCGGTTTTTTTTCCTTCTTGCGTACCCAGATCTGCTTCATGCCACAAGGTACTCTGTAGTGCACAGGTTGGTGCTCCTGCTTCTTGATCATTGGTCTCCTTAGTGTCGTGTGATGCTCAGCCTATCCTTTTAGAATCTTCTTTGGAACAACTGGGAACTCCTCATTGACTTATGTTCCTTCGGTAAGAGTGACAATCCTCTGCACCATAGAACTTTGGACAAGAACAGCATTGTTATCTTCATGTGGGTTCTTGGAGGGACCAGGAGTTCGTGCCTGTTCTAATGGTTTGATAGCTTGATTTTCTAATTCAATTGTAAGGCGGCTTTGGCTTGATCAAACCTGAAGAAGTCCACTTCTTAAGTTGAGGTTGACTGCGTGATCATAGATCCAGTCTTGACCTAAGACAAGAGGTTCGGTAAGATCCTCATCTTCACACACTAGCACTTTTGCTGGCATGAGGACCTCTTGAATGTAGAGGGGAAGTTCCACCTCTCCCATGCAAGGGGTTTCAACTCCTCCTAGCCCTATGAGATATGCCTCAATAGTTTTGACCTTCAATTCCAATTTTTGGCAGTAAGAGAGCCGAACTGCACTAGTGGATGCTCCTGAATCAATTAAAGCTCTCACGGTCCTTGCATTCTCTCCTTGTCCTACTTCGAGGGTCACAAAGGGTTGGCAATCAGCTATCCTGTGGGTCTATTCACCTGAGACCTCGCACATGGCCATGTGATAACCTAGAACTTCTTGAGAGTCTGGCATGGGCTGATCTCTACATTGTCTTCTCAATTTCATTCGTCGGATGCGTTCTAAAGCTTCGGCATGTGCTTCCTCTCGAATTCGCTTTTCTTCTTCCTTGCGTTTCTTGGCAGTGTTGAGTCGATTTAGCATCTCTTCAGTCAGTGGCTCTTGATATAACTTGACTCTGCATCCGCTTATGTAGCTAGGGAGAACATCGCCTTCTAAAGTGGCGAGTTGTACTGCTCCACTAGTTGAAATCCTATTTATGATCATAGGTCCATAGCCACGCTTCTCTAACTTTCTCGCATGTTTCTTCAGTGTGTAGACTAGGACTAGGTCTCCTACTTTCAAGCCTTTATCCTTCACATGTGTATCAAAATACGCCTTTTGCCTCTTCTTGGCTGCATAGATTCTTGCTGCAGCTCTCAATCGTGTCTCCCCTAAACGTTCAAGATCAAAGATTCTAGAGGAGAGTTCATGGCCTATCCAGTCATGCTCTTGTGCTACTTTCAATGTAGGTATCAAAAAGTCCAAAGGTAGCACCGCATTCTAGCCGAACACCGTCTGAAAGGGTGTGGCTTGGAGTACCGTTTTATAGGCAACTCGGTATGCCCAAACAGCATGGTGTAGCTATTTGTCCCAATCAGAGCGTTTGTTATTCACCAATTTAGTCAGCACATTGCATAAGATCTTATTTGTGCTCTCAGCCTAGCCATTAGCTTGTGGGTGATAGGGGGCAGACTTCTTATGTACTACCAAGAAATCTTGGAGAAGGTTTTCTATGACTTCATTCAAGAAGTGTGTGCCTCTATCACTTACTAATTCTATTGGCAATCCATATCTAGTGAACACATTTTCAAATAAGAACTTTGCTGTTGTTTGAGCATCATTCTTCGTAGTGGCTTTCACTTCTACCCACTTGGTTAGATAGTCTGTGGCCACAATGATATACTCAGCATGGGAACCCTTAGCTGGGGGATTAATAGGACCGACAAAGTCTATTCCCCACTTAGAGAATGCACGTCCACCCATCATAGGCTTCAATGGCATCTCATCCTTGCGTATGGGATACTGGGTTCGCTGACAAACCTCACACCTCTTCACGTAGGTATGGGCGTCCATGTGAAGGGTGGGCCACCAAAATCTTGCAAATAGTATTGCCTTGATCACCCTATCTGGACCGAAGTGTCCTCCTGCTACACCTTGGTGAGCAGTCTCTAATATCTTGAGGTATTCGCTCTCATGGACACATAGTCTTAGGTAACCATCTTTACCATGTTTGTATAAATTATCACCAATGATTGTGTAATCTATGGCTTCTTGTTCCAAACTCCTTTGTCTAGCCAAAGTCATATCTTGAGGGAATGTTTTCGTCCTCAAGAAGGCTACTAATGGTTCACTCCAATCTGGCACTAAAGACACTCGATAAAGAGTGGCATGTTCCACTGGTGGTTTAGTGCAGCAAATTGGGCATTCTTTGCACATTCTATGGACATCAACTTCCATGGTTGGCCAATGCACTCCTAGTCTCCTCAGTGTCTGTAGGGTTCGTTGTTTTGAGTACTGTTGTTCTAATGCACCTACATGTGCTAATTGCAACCATTTAGCGTACTCGTCCTCTTCCACACAACAAGCTAATATTCCTTGATTCGTATGTTTATACATACTTCCTGCCAAGATATGATACTTTTGAGCTTTTACTATCTCTCTATCTTCTGTGTGTATCACCGGGTGATTAGGCCCATATGTCAATACTGGCACTAATGGCTTAGCCCACTGAGGTACAACTTCCAAATTAAACAAGTAAGCATCAGGTAAGTCATCTGATACTCCTTGTGGGGCCTCTCCTGATGTGAGCCTTGAGAGATGATCTGCTCTCAGGTGGGTCTTGCCTTTCCTCACCACAACCTCAAAGTCGTATTCCATTAGTAAGAGGAACCATCTTACTAATCTTCCTGTATTGCATGGCTTGTTTACTAGGTACAGTAGAGCTTGGTGATCCGTAAAAAATTTAAACTTATTGGCAAGCAAATAGTGTCTAAACTTTTTAACCGCATACACCATGCCTAATCTTTCTCGTTCAGTGGTGGTATAGTTTCGTTCAGCTGCATTCAATTGTCTACTGGCATAAGCAATTGGAAGATCCATATTACCTTCACCAGTAGGTTGTGCAAGTACACATCCAATAGCATAATTGGATGCATCTACATGGACATGGAATGGCTTGTTCCAATCTGGTGTGGTCAAGATTGGTGCTGAACATAATCTTCGTTTGAGCTCCTTGAAAGAGTTCTCACATTCATCAGTCCACTCAAAGTTAGTTAGAAGAGCATATAGAGGCTTTGCAATGATTGCATACATGTGAATGAACCGGCGGTAGTAACCACAATGCCCCATGAAGGCCTGTACCTCCTTGACATTCCTTGGCCTAGGTAGCTCTGCAATGGCCCTCACTTTCTCCTCATCCGTTGATATGCCATTCTTTGACACTATGTGCCCTAGGATCTTGCCTTGCCTGACCATGAAAACACACTTTTCTGGGTTCAAGCAGACTTGATATTCTCTACATTTGTCAAAGATTTTCCTGAGTTCAGGTATATGGATCTGTCTAATGTTGGAATGAGCACAAAGATCATCAACATAGACTTCCAAATTTTTCCTCAAGAACTCTTTAAACACATGGCACATCAGCCTCTGGAAGGTTCCAGGTGCATTGGTAAGCCCGAATGGCATTACCCGAAAAGCAAATATGCCCCACTCTATGGCAAAAGCCTTCTTATGCTGATCTTTTGGTGCAATGGCCACTTGATTGTAGCCAGAGAACCCATCCAGGAAGCTGTACACTTCCTTGCCTGCTACCCTTTCTAATAGATGCTCAGTGATAGGAAGCGGATAACTATCCCTGATAGTGGCTGCATTCACCTTCTTCAAGTTAATGCATACACATAATTTGCCATTCTTTTTAGGCACCACTACAATGGGGGATACCCATTCAGTGTGCTCAATTTCATAGATAAATCCAGCTTCAACCAAGCGATCTATCTCCTCTTTGATCTTGGCAGCATAGTTGTCATTGTATGTGTATGGCTTTTGTTTAGAGGGTCTGGCATCTGAGGTCATGGGGATCGTGTGTGAGCATATGTTAGGGTCTACACCTTTCAGGTCCTTGTAACTCCAAGCAAAAACGTCTCTATATTCCCTTAGCAACTCTATCAACTCTTGCTCTTCCTCTTCCAACAAGTCATGTCCTATGTAGGTGCATCTTTCTTCTCCCTCTTCTATGGCTACCACTATCAATGGAAGTCAGTAAATGGAATCTCAAAGAAGCCTATTGACATGGATGAAGATGATTGGGATGATTGAGATGAAATGGCTAGGTCTATCATTTGATTGCACCTAGCAGGTAATGTTTACTTTATAGTATTAGACTGTGAAAGTGTAGAGGAGCTTTGGAAGACATTATGCAATAAATATGAAAAAGAGACGGCATCAAATAAAGTATATCTGATCAACAAGTTATATGACCTTTGCATGAAGGACATAGATAGTGTTGTTGCTCATCTAAATGAGTTTGATGCTATATTCTCCCAGTCAGAGGCTCAGAAAATGGATATGGATAATGAAATGAAAGTAGTCTTGTTATCATGCACCTTGCCATCATCATGGGATACGTTTTGCACAGCTATTAACAATAGTGCACCTGGTGGTAAACTATTCTATCATGACATATGTGGAGCACTTTTGAGTGAGAAGATTCGTAGAAAATATACGGTTGGCACTCAGACTGGAGATGCATATAATGTTCGTGATTCTTACCAAGGCAAGAATCAACAACATGGTAGGAGCAAGAACAAAGAAAAGAATGGTCAACGGAATAAGAGTAGAAGTAAATCAAGGAAGAAGGATATCGAATGCCATTATTGTCATAAGAAAGGACACATCAAGAAAGATTGTTATGCATTAAAGAATGCTAAAGGTAAAGGACAGAATGTTGATGGGCATGTTAAATAGTTACCTGCACCATCTACTTCAATTGTGAAGATTGAAGAAATTAATGCTATTTCCGATGATGCTGATGTGTTGACACTTGATAGTACTGTGCCAACTAAGGCTCTTATGGCTGATTCTCTTTCCAACACATGGCTAATAGATTTTAGTGCCTCTTTCCATGTGACAGTACATAGATAATGGTTCTCTAATTATGTAGCAAAGTCTCTTGGTACCGTGAGACTTGGTGACTCTTACCAATGTGACATTGTAGGGATTGGAGATGTGGTTGTGCAGTACATTTATGGTTCAAAATTTACTATGCATAATGAATGCCATGTACCTCAGTTATCATGTAGTTTGATGTCAGTTATTCAACTTGATGGCCTTGGCTACAAGGTGGTTTTCTATGCTCAGTCCTTTCGTATATCAATGGGAAATATGGTTATTGCAAAAGGAAGAAAAGTTGGCTCACTTTATCCTTTATTTGTATCACATAAAGAACACTTGTTACTTGTTAATGAATAGCCTATGGCTTGTATTTGGCATGGTTGTTTGGGACATATATCTCCTAGTGGTACGAAAAATCTTTCTCGTTCTGGCTACTTACCTGTGTTATCTTTCTCTAATTTTTCATTTTGTGAGCATTGTCAATATGGAAAGCAAACTAGAAATGTGCATAGAAGGCACATTGACTCTTCAATTCAGCCCTCAGATCTTGTTCATATAGATGTGTGTGGTCCTATGCCCACAAAGTACTTAGGTGGTTCTCTTTACTTTTTCACTTTCATAGATGATGCTACTAGAAAAGCTTGGGTATATCCTATCAAATCGAAGGATGAGGTATTCCCTACTTTCAGAAAATGGCTTGCTTCAATTGAGACTAAAAAAGGAACTAAGCTCAAAGCTTTATGTTCAGATAATGGGGGTGAATATACCTCACATGAAATTAGCATTTTTTGCTAGTATAGAGGAATTCATAGAGAGTTTATAGCTCCTTATTCCCCAATATAGAATGGTGTAGGAGTAGTCTCTATGCTGCATCATGCAAACCTTTCACAAGGCTTTTGGGCAGAAGCACTATTGACTATAGTTCATGTGATTAACTTTGAGTCTGACATTTGATATGAAGGATTTGGGGGATGCCAAACATATTCTTGGCATGCGCATTACTCGTGATAGCAGTAAAAGATGCATATATTTGTCTCAAAGTGAGTACATGTGCAAAGTACTCCACAGGTTCAATATGCAGGGTGGAAAGGCATTGAGTACACCTTTATCCACATATATGAATGTGATCAAGGATTACTACCCCAAATCAGACGAGCAAAAGGAATTCATTACCGAAATTCCTTATGAGTCTGTTGTTGGTAGTCTCATGTATGCTATGGTAGCTACGAGACTAGACATTGTATTTGTAGTGGGAGTTGTGAGCATATACATATCTTATCCTAGCAAAATACATTGGGAAGTCACTAAGATGATTTTGAGATATCTGAGTGGCACTAAGGACAAGTATCTATGCTTAGGTAGAGGGAAAGCATCCATCATTGGTTACACAAATTCTAACTATGCTGGTTGTGTAGACAATCGTAACTCTACATCAGGGTACATTTTTCATTTCGTTGGAGGTGCTATCTCTTGGAGATCTCATCTTCAATGTACAGTTGTTTCCACCATAGAAGTAGAGTATGTTGTAGCAAGTGAGGCATGTACGGAAGCATTATGGCTTTCTCATCTTGTTTGTTATATGGGTCTACCTCAACACGTACCTCGTTTACTCAGCGATAGTCAGAGTGACATTGCTTTGGCTAAGAATCTGGTCTATCATGCAAAGACCACACACTGAGGTGAGATATCACTTCATTAGAGATTGCTTAGCCACTAAGTGCATTATTCTTGAGAAGGTTCATACTCGAGATAATGTTGTAGATGTTTTGACTAAAGCTCTACCATAGGATAGCTTTCAACACTGTTGTCACTTGGTGGGGGTTACTTCATTCATGATCTTACATAGTCAGTTGTATACTATGTAACATGCCCATCAGGTGGGAGGTATAGTTTGTATACCTACACTCAGGTATTCTTTATCATTCTTTATTTTTCTCCCATAGTTACTTTGGCCATATTGGCCTTTAGTGGGAGATTGTTACCGTTGGTGTCCATGTGAAAGGCCAAATGGCTGTCAGACACTTTTGTATATGTTCTTTAATAAAACATATAGTGTCCTGGTCATCCAGAGCCTGTAAGTTTGACTGCATTTTGTAACACCTAAGAAGTCTGTGTTCGTGCTCCCTCTGTACTATGTTTTTTTGCATATTTTGTAGTCTCTGTATGGAGTATCGTATGCGGCACCTACAGCTTAGTTTTCTACTCTGAGGATATCATCGTGGAGCTCTCGAGAAGGAGAGTGCACTATGGTGCATCGCTATCGAAACAATTCATATCCTCTAAAACATGCCAGTAATCCAATGGGTCACTCATCACATGGCCATAGCATTGTCAAGCCAATTGAGGAAGAGGTGGTGAGGAAGGATAAGTTTAGAGAGATTGAAGTTGTGAGGAAATACAAGCCCTTATGAGATATGAAAAACCTTGAGTGGTGCCTCCAATACATAGAGGAGAAAATACCACTCTGCTTGTATTTTTTGGTGCCTATGGGAGGGGAAAGATGACAATCACACAAGTGTTTCAATACGGTTTGTTGTTCAAGTTTGATTATGAGGATGAGGACTCAGATAACCTTTTGTTTCTGGTAGAGAAAACAAAAGGATCAAGGAATGCTATTTGCAAAATGGAAATGCTTTGCCCAGATTGTTGTGTACTAGAGAGGCTTGCACAAATTTGTAGGTAATTTGAGAATATATTTTTGTGCTTCGGGTCAAAATGTGATATTTGTTCTACTATATTTCCATGAATATGCTCTTCAAGACTCTTCTCAATATATTAAAAATTCAAGAAAAATCCCATGTTGCCCCTCAAACACGCTTTTGAATTAACCCTTCCTACTCAATTATCCATGTTAAACACTTCCATCACAATAAAATGATACCAAAAGAGGCATCCTCCCTTGTAGAAAAAAGTTTTAAGAATCGCTTAAAGAAACTATTTGCATGTGAGAAGTATGCAAAAATTTCTTTCTCTCTCCTCTCACTATTCTACAACCTCTCTCTCTTTGCAAAGTTTGAAAGAATGAAGCATTTGATAGATTTCTTAGTACTTTTTGAGGATGAAGATGATGCAAATGATAATGGAGATGATGGAAAATTGTGTCAAGTCGTGTTTCAAGCCGAAAGTACACTGATTCTTTGTTGATATATTTAGGTAGTGATGTGTGTGAACACTCTAGGACCGCCGGGGCACTTTTTTCCCTCTTTAGGAGGTTTTTTTCCCCCGGCTTGAATATACGCCTATTGCCCTAATGGGCTACTTATCTTTGTACATTCTCTAGTAATACATTCAGTCTTGTGTGTTGTGCTCCAAGCTTCTTCTTCTTCCTTGTGCTGTTCGCGTGCTTCCGCAGACGTCTAACTCCAACAATTGGTATCAGAGCAGGTCGTTGCTTCTTCTAGGGCGCCGTCGACACTCCTCCGTTTGCAGTCTCAGATTCGCACAAAATTTGGTGAGCATACTCAGGGTGTTTCCGAGATCAAAACGGCTTTGCTCTGTGGTGCTGAAATCGCGATCTGAGCTCGTTTCGGCCTCCGAACGCACTATCGTAGTGCTTGTGCAGGCTATTTCGTCCTTTTGTGCCAAAGGTATATACTAGTTTCTGTTCGCCAGTTTAAGCGTCTCGAAGTCTGCTACAGGTCTAGCAGAACTCGTCTGGGCAGTTCTGTTCAACTTTTTGAGATACAGTCAATTTTCTGCATCAAGGTATTTTAGTCACTGGCCATGGCTGAAAGCAGTGATGTATTCCGTATGTTGGCTGTTGAGGATAAGTTGGATGGTACCAACTACCCATTATGGGCTTATATGATGCGACATGTACTGGTTGCAAAAGGATTGTGGAACATTGTGCAGGGTGTTGAAAGACGTCCTGTTACACCTGTAACGACAGGTACTGAAAATACAAGTGTTGGAGCTGATGAAGATGGTGTCGAAGATGATATTCTGTAGATTCCTGTTCGTGCTGCTGTTTCTGTTGCACCTACTGCAGAGCAGATTCGTTGGGATGGCAGAGATGCCCAGGCACATGCATTGATAGCTTTGTCTGTCAAACGTGCCATTATTCCTCACATTCGCTCTTGTAGAACAGCAAAGGATGCTTGGGATACACTTACCACTTTGTACCAGGCTAGGAATGAGGCTCGTGTTGCTTACCTCCGAAAACAGTTGGAGAGTGAGCACATGAATGAAGGTGATTCGATGGATAGTTTTCTTACAAAGATCAAAGACCTGAAGGAACAATTGATTTCTGCTGATGAGGTTATACCAGATAGCTCACTTGTGCAGACCGTTCTGAATGGCCTTCCTGATTCATATCAGAGTTTTGCCTCTACTCTTCGATTGATGATGAAAGGCAATCCGAATGCCTTGTCATTTGAGGAATTAGTCTCTGTTCTGTTGCAGGAAGATCAGTCCAGGCAGAACAGGTCCATTATGCGTGTTGCAGATCAAGCTTTCCTGGCTAGTCAGAAGGGCAAAGGAAAATGGAGCTCTTCTACTAGTAAGCAGAAATCTGCAAATGCTGCACAATCGAAGAACCAGGATAAAGATGAGAAGAAATCAGAAAAGCAGAAATTGTTCTGCAAGTACTGTAAAGGAAATGATCATATTATAAAGAACTGTCCAAAACTGGCTGCTAAAGAGGCAAAGAAGAAAGAGGCTGGAATGGTTGTTGCAGAGGCCTCTACACCAAAAACAGAGTCTGCAAATCTTGTGCAGGAAGAAGAATGGGCGTTTACTACTGTCTGCAGTTTTGACCCATCTTCTCATGATCAGTGCATGTCTGCAGTAGACTCAGATGTTTGGTACTTTGACAGTGGGGCGACCAAACATATTACCTCGCAGCGCAGTTTCTTCTCTTCACTCGAGCCTGCCCCTACAGGGAATACTGTCACATGCGCCAATAACTCCTCTTATCCTGTTATGGGAGTTGGTAAGATCATTCTGACTACTGCTGATGGTAGTTCTTTCACTTTGTCAGATGCTTTATTTGTGCCAGGGATCAAAAAGAACCTGTTATCAGTTTCTGCATTAGCCAAGATTGGCTTGGTTGTGAAATTCGTTGATGACAGGTGTACAGTCCATGATCTCTCAAATGGCGATGTGATTATTGCTTCTGGCATTTTATGTCGTGGGCTGTATAAGCTCATAGACTATGAAAAATTTGTGAATGATTCGGCATGTGCAGTTCATGATTCTCAGGCTATGTCAGATGCAAAGCTTTGGCATGCACGCTTTGGTCATCTGAATTTTGCTAGTTTGTTACGCCTACAGAAATCTGAAATGGTGTCCTCTTTGCCCAAACTTGAGGCACCTGGAAAACATGTTTGTGAAGGCTGTATTTTGGGCAAAATGCAGCGTTCTTCCTTTCCAAAAGATGGTTCAGTTCGGGCTATGCAGAAATTGCAGCTTGTACATAGTGATGTCTGTGGTCCTATGCAGACACCCTCTTTTGGAAATTACCTTTACTTCGTGACTTTCATTGATGATTTTTCCAGGCATGCATGGGTATATTCACTCAAAGCAAAGTCCGAAGTGTTCATGTGCTTCAAACAGTTTTTGGTTTTGGCTGAAAATCTGTCAGCATGTAAAATGGGCACCCTCCGTTCTGATCGAGGGGGGGAATATATGTCTTCATATTTTAATGCATTTCTGGCTGAACGTGGGATAAAACACCAGTGTACAGTGCCGTATACACCTCAACAGAATGGAGTTGCTGAACGAAAGAACAGGTCACTCATGGAGATGGTGAGGTGCATGGTCAAAAGTCAGGCTTTACCACATAGTTTCTGGCTTGAGGCTGTCATGTGTGCAGCATATGTACTGAACAGGTGTCCCACAAAAGCGTTGCAGTCTATCACTCCATATGAGGCTTGGCATGACCGCAAGCCATCTGTTGCTCATCTGCATGTTTTTGGTTGTTTGGCATATGCATTAGTGCCTGAACAACATCGCAGAAAATTGGATGATAAGGCAGTAAAATGTATTTTTGTTGGGTACAGTTCTGAAAGTAAAGGCTATCGTCTGTATCATCCACAGACTAAACGCATTCTGGTTAGCCATGATGTTGTCTTTGTGGAAGATGCTATTCAGCCATTGCTTTCATGTACTAAGGAGACATCTGTTAGCTCCAAAGACATGTATGATACTTTGATGCCTCTTTTTACAGGTGGATAGGCTAGCGCTGGTCCTAATGAGGCAACTTCTCAGCCTTTGCAGGTTTCATATGATGATGCAGATCATTCCATTTCTGATGCAGATTTACATGATGCACTTGTTGATGAGAGAGCTCATATTGAACAGGCAAAAACTATGCCAAAATGGCTGGTGCAGACTTTGCGTGACAGCAAATTAGATGCACCTTTGTCATATCGTACTCGTTCAGGCTCTCATAGTACCTCCTTTGCATCAGATTGCTATGCTATGGCTGCATCTAGTCTCTGTGATGAGAATGAGCCTGTTTCTTTTGATGAAGCAAAAAATTCAGAAAATTGGATGGTTGCTATGCAATCTGAATATGATGCTATAATGAAGAATGGTACATGGTCTTTATGTGACTTGCCTCCTGGCAAGAAGGCCATTGGCACTAAGTGGGTATACAAGCTGAAGCGTAAACCTGATGGTACAGTTGACAGGTATAAGGCTAGGCTTGTTGCAAAGGGTTATGCGCAAGAAAGAGGCATTGATTTTGATGAGACCTTTGCACCTACATGCCGTATGACTACTGTTCGGAGCATTTGTGCACTTGCAGCCCATCATGGTTGGAATGTACATCAGTTGGACATTAAAACAGCATTTCTGAATGGTGACTTGCATGAAGAAGTGTATGTTTTTCAGCCCCGTGGCTTTGTGCAGAAAGGGCATGAAAACCAGGTGTGCAGGTTAAAGAAGGCGTTATATGGTTTAAAGCAAGCACCACGTGCTTGGTATGAGAAAATACATGCCTATCTGATTGCACATGGTTTTGAGAACAGTCCAACTGAAAGCACCTTATATGTTAAGCGTGCTAATGATGTGCTTTTGATCATTGTTGTCTATGTAGACGACATGCTGCTCACTGGTCCTCTTGAGAAGCATACTGCTGATTTCAAGGCTGATTTGCATGCCTCATTTGAGATGTCTGATTTGGGGCATTTGCATCACTATTTGGGCATTCAGTTTATGCAAGTTGATGGTGGAATGGCTTTGTGTCAAACGAAATATATTGACACATTATTGCAGCGTTTTGGCCTTGAAGACTGTAAGCCTATTGCCACTCCTATGGAGACAGGTTTACGATTGAGTCTTCATGATGCTGGAGATGCATTTGATGCTGTTCTCTATCAGCAGGCTGTTGGATGCTTGATTTACTTATGCATTACTCGGCCAGATATTCAGTTTGCTGTCTCACAGATGAGTAGGTTTATGCATTGCCCAGGAGTCACGCATTGGAAAGCGGTTAAGCGCATCTTTCGCTACTTGAGTGGTACTCGGCTACTTGGGTTGTTTTATCCCAAGGGGGGATCACTACCGCCAGATTTGCATGCTTTTTCTGACTCAGATTGGGCTGGTTGCTATGACACTCGTGTGTCCACCAGTGGTTTTTGCTTCATGCTTGGTAGCTCATGTATATCTTGGTTGAGCAAGAAGCAGCCTACTGTGGCCACTTCCAGTTGTGAGGCTGAGTATAGGGCAGCTTTCACAGCGACTGTTGAGTGTGTGTGGCTCAGACGCCTTATGGCTGATTTGGGTGTTGGCCAGTCTTCTGCCACCACCATCTTCACTGACAGTCAGAGCGCATTGGCAGTTGCGAGGAACCCTGTGTTCCATGCTCGCACTAAGCACATTGAGGTGCATTATCACTATGTCAGGGAGAGGTTCTCTGCTGGGGAGATCAGCTTGGCATATGTGCCCACGCAGGAGAACATTGCAGACCTTTTCACAAAGGCTCTGCCTAGGGAGAAGTTTGAAGCTTTCCGCAAAGCTTTGGGCTTACTTCCTTTTGTGGAGTGATTTCCACATAGCTCGACACTTCCTTATACATGAGTGCCAGCTCCTTGTTCACCGCATCACTCCCAGGGGGGATTTGTTGATATATTTAGGTAGTGATGTGTGTGAACACTCTAGGACCGCCGGGGCACTTTTTTCCCTCTTTAGGAGGTTTTTTTCCCCCGGCTTGAATATACGCCTATTGCCCTAATGGGCTACTTATCTTTGTACATTCTCTAGTAATACATTCAGTCTTGTGTGTTGTGCTCCAAGCTTCTTCTTCTTCCTTGTGCTGTTCGCGTGCTTCCGCAGACGTCTAACTCCAACATTCTTATTGTTTTTCAATTTCTAGGCTACAAAATTTGTGAAGAAGATGATGAATATGAATATTTAAGCTCATTGAGACTCAAGAAAGCCTTCCAAAGAGTTTGTAGCTCTCCTTCACATTTCCGGAGTATCACAAAACACTCCCAAGGTGGTCATAATCCTTAAGCTATTATACAAAACTTAGTAGAATCAAGGGTGGTGGATTAACTCTTAATTTTCCAGTCTTTCTACCCAAACTCCTTAGGGTGTACGAAGATGCAACACATACAATGGCACACATGGATAAAATTCACATGTAATGAAACAAGCAAACAAGAATGATAAGAACAAAAGGAACTCACACAAGGTGAGTGGAGATATGGGACACCCAAATCCACCTCCATTCACACTATTTTTCAACCTAGTCTAAGCTCAATGACTCCTTGGACTTTTAAAAAAGGAGCAAGGAAAGATGTAAGTTCAATTCAAACTAAGAGTAGTACCCACTCCTGATGCCCTTTGATGATGACAATGAGGAAGAACATATGTCTAATAGACAAACACAAAAGGATTTCGCAAGTAGGCCAAAGTGGTCTATTCATGATTTTGAATCTATGTCACCATCACCAATCCAAGTAAATATTCCCCATAATTCGTCGTTAATCTTAGAGCTACTAGAACGTCCTATTTGTAGCCCCATAGCAACCCTCATATCAACATCTTGTACATCAATGACATTTTTTAATTTTTCCAACTTCTGATAATACCTTTCACCACAAGTACACTCACTACCTTGAAAAGTGTTAATGCACCTATCAATAGTATAAATTTAGGAGAAACACCTATGAGAGTACCTAAACCCATTTTTCCCACCATTCTCCCACCTAGACTTTCCTACAAAGCAAAGCACATGATCCAAAGGGAAGAGAAACATTCTGATAAGATAATGTATTAGACGTGAAGATTGAACAACTACAAACTAACGAAGCAAAAGATATGAAGAAAAAAATTGAAACAAAGATATGAAGCACATGATCCAAAGGGAAGACAAACATTTTGATAGCATAATGTATTATACGTAAAGATTGAACAACTACAAAGTAAATCTCAAGAAGCAAGAGATATGAAGAAAAAAATTTGAAACAAGGGAAGGAGTCTTCTTGTGAGCAATTATAGCATGACACAAAGGAACTACAAAATGAACAATCAATTGCATACCTATTGAATAATGTGACACCAATACTTCCCACAACAAGCACTATAAATTAAAAAAAAAAGGGATAAACCAAATGTGAAGACAATATAGCTGGAAAGCCAATCAGTAGAGCAAGAGAATACCATATGAAGCATTATTGAGAGTAGAAAGGTTGAATAAGAAGAAAGTCAACAATAAGTATAAGTTTTACATCCTTGCAAAAGAAATCCCAATAGAAAGCAATAATATGCAATTACAAAATGGTTGAACAATCGTCTACAAGTGAAAAATTAGAAGAAACTTATGAGGCTATTACAGAATATACGTTGTATCTAGAAAATTTGAAAGGAGAAAATGAGGCCTTACAAAGGGGAGAAGACTCTTTACGGTCATGAGAGAAATATACAGATGTTCCCTCCCCTTCTATAGAAATTTCAATCAATGATTAGACAATACAATAAAGGTGTGGATGAAATTGTTAACGAAGAAAATTTCTAAGTGACTAACAACAGCTAATACAAGAAAAGAACATGTAAAATCTAGGCGGACAAGAGATCTACCCAACAATCATATCATTTATAGTTTTTGTGTGTGTGTGTATATATATATATATATATATAAGGAAGTTCAGCCATAGCCTACTCTCCCATGCTTGATGTAATAAAAGAACAAATATAACATAAATGGACTCAGTGCCCTTGGGATCCCCCGTCTCCCGCAAAGTAGGGGCATAATAGCCCGAATGCTATGACAAACCAAAACCGGTAGGATATCTAAGATTCAATGGGACACAAATATTTTAAAGAGAGTTGTTGAGAAGTTTAATGATTTTTTTGTCACCTTCATGAGTGACCCATTTACTTTTAACCTTGTTGTTTTCCAAGACAAACATCCTATGGTGTCTGAAAGATAAAGGATTTTTACAATTACATATTCTTCTATCGAACAGGTATATAGTTTTTCAATCAACAATTTTGTCTCCACAATGCATCCAGTACTTAATGCATCCAATATTAGATCAATAATGCTAGGAAATAATTGAACAATAACTTCATGTCCAAGATGAATACTTTGAAGGTTTTACATAAGAATGAAGATCACGATCGTGACAAGAATTCTTGGATAAATATACATCTTTTGGAATAGTATTTTTGGGCTATCCCCTTTTTTTACAAAATCACTTTAACTTAATAAAAGGACAAGGGATAAAAGAAATCTAGATTGAATTATATATAATACTAATGACATTTTTGTCCTTTTCATGAGGATCCACTTCCATTTCATCTTATTATTTTCTACAACAAACACCCTATGGTGTTTAAAGGTGGAAGAGCTTTTAGAACTTTTAATTCTTCTACCTAGGTCGATCAGAAACTTCTCTAGAGACCATTCTCTAGGGCGTTGTTCAAAAGTTTTTGTACACCTTTTCTCCCCAATTTTCTAGAAAGCCTCACTTCGAATAGCAATCCAAAGTGCAAAATTGGGGTTCATGACCTCAAACCTAATCCAATGTCTTCTACCTTGGTTCCAAAGGTTCTTCCATTTTTGACATCCTTTAAACCAAAGCTTCTTAGCTCTTTGAATATTTTATTTCTCAATACTCTTGATACCAGTAATAGGGGAACAAACTGAGTCATATTGCTTGTTGCCTATAGCCCATTTCCAATCATTATTGATGGAATAGAAGGAATTCATGTTGTTCTATGATTTCCAAAATGAGAAGATCAGATATCATCCCTTGGGGACAATCAAAATCCAAGATAACAAAAGCATGAGAAAATCAAGGTCTTTCCAAGTAGGGGCATTATATAGAGATAGGTCATTGTAGGTCCTAACAATAACCTTGACCCAATAGTCCTTTTCATTACATTAGGCTTTGATCATCCATTTGACCACAAGCTTGTTAGACATGGACCCCACGTCCAGAATTCGCATGCCACTCATATCCTTGGGGCAAGCACAAATTTCCCGCTTAATCTTCAACACCCCTCTCAGTTTCGGTCTCCTATAAGTTCCTACAAGCTCTATCAATCTTTCAAAGCTCATTATTCTTCAGCCTTAAGCAAGCCAAAAAATAGGTGATAACCAAAATAAGGGATGTGTTGATTATAATCGCTTTCCTTGGCACATTAAGTTGCATTCCTTTTCAAATATTAGAGCTTATTATTGAGCTTAATGAGAACCCAACTCCAATCATCACCCAAAGAAACCCCAAACCCATTAGGATTCCAAGCAGTCAAAGGATTTGATAAGAGGAAAGCTCCTTGCAACCTTGATCAAGTAGAAAATATGGCATGGGATGTAGAATCACCTTGAGTGACAACCTGAAGTGGTTGATTTTGGATCCAAAAGCAATGCAAAAGATATCAAGGGAGTACCAAAAACTAGAGAATTGAGGGCTTGAAAAATCATATCTTCATTTTTCAAACCAACCAAATGTGGTATATTGGAGGAATTGGCATTTTGTAACACTTATAACTCTTTGAAACCGTTGTTTCTGAAGCCACTATTTGATGTTATCCATTGAGGGATGCATACTAAACAATTGGCCAATTAAGCAAATACTTATTTAGTTCACCTTGGAGCTTCATTATCTCATCATTATTTAGCAATGCCATCAAGGGCTTCAGCCCGAAGAGTGGGAGATAGTCATGATTTGCTTTATTTGCTAATCATGATTTTCAACTCACTCTTCATGGCACGCTCCCACTTGACATGATCCTCTGTCTGCATAGCCTCTTTGTAGCAAGAAGGCTCACCGGCATCTGTTAGCATAACAAAATCTAAACCTGGAACATATCTATTAGGTGGATGTGAGACACGTGCATAACATCTCAATGGTTGCTGAACTGGAACATGTGCAGACTGATCTGAATGGACATTCTCTTGAACATCCCTATGTGCAGCATTTTTATGCATGCCTAACCAGAGGACTAGTATCCTCAAACACCACTCTTCTCACTTCAACCTCCTTAATGGGTTGTTGATGCATCTTAGACTCTTTGAAAATTACATCACTACTTCTGATCATTGTCCATGTTTCAGGATCCCATAAGCGATATCCAAATTTTCCTTCTCGACCATATCCAAGAAAAATGCATTTCTTTGACTTATGGTCTAACTTTTGTCTAAGATTCTTGGGTATATGAACATATGCTTCACACCCAAAAACTCGAAGATGATCATAATATGGTGGCTTCCCTGTCCACAGCTCTTGTGCCACTTTTAGACCTTTGGCAGTACTAGGTGAAAGGTTAATCACATGAACTGCAGTCAATACTGTTTCTGCCCAAAAGCCTTGTGAGAGGTTTGCATGATGCAACATAGAGACTACTCTATCTTGAATAGTTATATTCATCCTCTCAGCTACACCATTCTGTAGTGGGGTATAAGGAGTTGTAAACTCTCTACGAATCCCTCTAGACTGACAGAAAAGGCTGAATTCATGTGAGGTATACTCACCCCGATTATATGAATGTAAAGCCTTAAGCTTAGTTCCTTTTTCAGTCTCAACTGAAGCAAGCCATTTTCTGAAAGTAGGGAATACCTCATCCTTTGATTTGATAGGATATATCCAGACTTTTCTAGTAGCATCATCTATGGAAGTGACAAAGTAAAGAGAACCACCTAAGGACCTAGTGGGCATAGGACCACACACATCTGTATGGATGAGATCTAAAGGCTGAATTGAAGAGTCAATGTGCGTTCTATGCACATTTCTGGTTTGCTTTCCATATTGACAATGCTCACAAAATGAAAAATCAAAGAAAGATAACACAGGTAAGTGGCCAGAACGAGAAAGATCTTCCATTCCACTACAAGATATATGCCCAAACGACCATGCCAAATACAAGGCATAGGTTGTTCGGTAATAGCTAACAAGTCTTCTTTCTGTGATACAAATAAAGGATAAAGTGAGCCAACTTTGCTTCCTTTTGCAATAACCATATTGCCCTTTGATATATGAAAGGACTGAGCATAGAAGACTACCTTGTAACCAAGGTCATCAAGTTGACTAACTGACATCAATCTGCATGATAACTGAGGTACATGGTGTACATTATGCATAGTAAATTTTGAACCATCAATGAATTGCACAACCACATCTCCAATCCCCACAACGTCACACTGGTAAGAGTCACCAAGTCTCACGGTACCAAGAGACATTGCTGCATAATTAGAGAGCCATTCTCTGTGTGGTGTCACATGGAAAGAAGCATCAGAATCTAGTAGCCAGGTGTGGGAAAGAGAATCAGCCATAAGTGCCTCACTTGGCACAGTACTAGCAAGTGTCAGCACATCAGCATCATCAAAAATAGCATTAATTTCTTCAGTCTTCACAGTCGAAGTAGATGGTGCAGGTAACTATTTAACATTCCTATCAACATTCTATCATTTACCTTTAGCATTCTTTAATGCATAACAGTCTTTCTTCATATGTCCTTTCTTATTCGAAGGAGGAACTACAATTACATATTCTTCTATTACATATTCTTCTATCTAACAGGTATAGAGAATTTTCTATCATCAATTTTGTCTCCACAATGCATCCAATACTTAATGCATCCAATATTAAATCAATAATACTAGGAAATAATTGAACAATAACTTCATGTACAAAGATGAATACTTTGAAGGTTTTACATAAGAATGAAGATCACGATCGTGACAAGAATTTTTTGATAAATATGCATCTTTTGGAACAGTATTTTCGGGCTATCCTTTTTTTTTACAAAATCAGTTTAACTTAATAAAAGGACAAGGGATAAAAGAAATTTAGATTGAAGTATATATAATACTAATGAAATTTTTTTCCTCTTCATGAGTATCCACTTCCACTTCATCTTATTATTTTCTACAACAAACACCCTATGGTGTTTAAAGGTGGAAGAGCTTTTAGAACTTTTAATTCTTCTACCTAGGTCGATTAGGAACTTCTCTAGAGACCATTCTCTAAGGCGTTTTTCAAAAGTTTTTGTACATCTTTCATCCCAAATTTTCTAGAAAGCCTCACTTCGAATAGCAATCCAATGTGCTACAAAGCAATTGGTACCTTCCCCATGCAAAGCTTGCTTCCAATTGATTTGATGAGTCAATGATAGGAATGTTGGTACTTTGCCATATTTAGGTTCTCTTAGGATAGGAAAAGAAAAGGTGGCAAATGCTATCCCTTCCAATTTAGCATCTTTTACACCATGGAGATGCACTAAAAATTTTACTAGCCTTGATGTTGGTTCAAATCCCTCAATGAAGAATCTACCACATGTGGACCACTTTCTTGTTCTCTATAAGCAAGTTCCACATATCCTTGAACTTGAAGTCCCATATAATCAAAGACCACTCAATTTATCACCTCTTATTAAAGGATAATGAACATCAAGTTTTCATTTAGCTCTTGGAATATCCTCCATCATATTCCCATTATTCCACTTCAAACTTTTAAGATGGGGGATCTTGATCGAGGAGGAGCCAAAAGTATAAGGTGTCCCAAGCATTGACCATGTGCCCTAAAAACATCAATCTTCATAATCCATTCTACAATTGGGGTTCATGACCTCAAACCTAATCCATTGTCCTCTACCTTGGTTCCAAAGGTTCTTCCATTTTTGAAATCCTTTAAATCGAAGCTTCTTAGCTCTTTGAATATTTTCTTTCTCAATACTCTTGATACCAGTAACAGGGGAACAAACTGAGTCATATTGCTTGTTCCCTATAGCCAATTTCCAATCATTATTAATGGAATAGAAGGAATTCATGTTGTTATATGATTTCCAAAATGAGAAGATCAGATATCATCCCTTGGGGACAATCAAAATCCAAGATAACAAAAGCATGAGAAAATCAAGGTCTTTCCAAGTAGGGGCATTATATAGAGATAGGTCATTGTAGGTCCTAACAATAACCTTGACCCAATAGTCCTTTTCATTACATTAGGCTTTGATCATCCATTTGACCACAAGCTTGTTAGACATGGCCCCCACATCCAGAATTCGCATGCCACTCATATCCTTGGGGCAAGCACAAATTTCCAGCTTAATCTTCAACACCCCTCTCAGTTTCGGTCTCCTATAAGTTCCTACAAGCTCTATCAATCTTTCAAAGCTCATTATTCTGCAGCCTTTAGGAAGCCAAAAAATAGATGATAACCAAAATAAGGGATGTGTTGATTATAATCGCTTTCCTTGGCACATTAAGTTGAATGCCTTTCGAATATTAGAGCTTATTATTGAGCTTAATGAGAACCCAACTCCAATGATCACTCAAAGAAACCCCAAACCCATTAGGATTCCAAGCAGTCAAAGGATTTGATAAGAGGAAAGCTCCTTGCAACCTTGATCAAGTAGAAAACATGGCGTGGGATGTAGAATCACCTTGAGTGACAACCTGAAGTGGTTGATTTTGGATCCAAAAGCAATGCAAAAGATATCAAGGGAGTACCAAAAACTAGAGAATTGAGGGCTTGAAAAATCATATCTTCATTTTTCAAACCAACCAAATGTGGTGTATTGGAGGAATTGGCATTTTGTAACACTTATAACTCTTTGAAACCGTTGTTTTTGAAGCCACTATTTGATGTTATCCATTGAGGGATGCATACTAAACAATTGGCCCATTAAGCAAATGCTTATTTAGTTCACCTTGGAGCTTCATTATCAAGTCATTGTTTAGCAATGCCATCAAGGGCTTCAGCCCAAAGAGTGGGAGATGGTCATGATTTGCTTTATTTGCTAATCATGATTTTCTTTATTTGCGACCATCAGCTCCACATCACTCATGACAAGTGAAGCTAACACCATGACAACAAAATCAGAAGAAAGATAAAGAAGGGAGAGACTGAGAGAGAGAGGTGGGAAGAGAGAGAGAGAGAGAGAGAGAGGAGAAAAGGCAAAAAGAAAGAGAGAAAAAGGAAGAGAAGGCACAAAGAGAGAGAGAAGGAGAGAAGAAAGAAAGAAAGAGAAAGAGAGAGAGTGTGGGAGAGAGAAGAGACCGCCTGACACTCTAATCCATTCCAAAATAAATTCTTTTCCTTTTTTTCACTTGCTTTACCTATTTTTCTCTTTACTCTTTCTCACTTTATTTTTATCTCTTCTTCATTCCATCTCTCTTATTATTCATCTTTCTTAAAAAACTCACAAATATAAGAATTGTTGACTCCACAAGACCACGATGGGGATGCTTGGGAGGCGAGGTGAGTGAGGGTGAGAAGCGCACCAAAAGAAATGCGGCAAGGGAAAAGAAAAATGGGAATAGTGAATCGGGAAAAGGCGAATTGCAGCACTCATAAGGCACTCATTACATTCTCGAAGAATAAAGGTTGGTTTCACAATATTCGCGTTGCAAATAGCAGCCCAAGTGTTGGTGTTGCTGAAAGCAGCTATCGCCATAAGCACATATCGCTAAAACATCCAAGTACGTGCCCCATAGGCAGGATGATTGAGCTCTCACCTATTGAGGCAGAGGTCACGAGTTTGAGCTCTCTTTGGGTGCTAGACATACATGGCCATTTGGTCGGTCTATCCAGTTGTAATGCCTTCGGGCCATTCAAATCAAATATCTCCGGACAACTGGTGTCGCGGAAAGCAGGTATCGATGTAAGCACATATTGCTAAAGCATCCAAGTCCATGCCCTATAGACAAGATGATTGAACTCTCACCTCTTGAGGCGGAGGTCACGAGTTAGAGCTCTCTTTGGTTGCTAGACATACATGGCCATTTGCCTATTCAGTTGTAATGCCTTTGGGCCATTCAAATTAGATACCGTCGAATCATTGGTGTCGCTAAAAGCAAGTGTCGACGTAAACGCATATCGCTAAAGCATCCAAGTCCATGCCCAGTAGGGCGTAGGATGATTGAGCTCTCACCTCTTGAGGCAGAGGCTGCGAGTTTGAGCTCTCGTTGGCTGCTAGACATACATGACCATTTGGCTGGTCTATCCACTTGTAATGGCTTTAGGCCATTCAAATTAAATACCTTCGAACAACCCTTTCTTTATGACGTTTCGGTAAGATAACCCTTGCTTTGTGGGATACGAGAGTCCCATGGGTACTATATATGCCCTTCACTTCTACGTTGTTTTTTCAATATGTTTACTATATTCAAACGAAGCGAGATTAAGCTTCAACAAAACTTCTTTTTACTATCTTCACATTATGTTCTTATGGTCAACGTATATGCATACCTTCAAAGGGACATTTGAAACATGCTTCTTTCAATAGCAAAATGCTATATGTATTCACATGCCTATTTTCGTTCAAGCTTAATTCATTGCATGTATTCAATATAAAAATATTGCCATCAAATAGACAAAATCCATGTTCAAATATAGATTAGCCCAATCTTTGGATGTACTAGTGGTGAAGCTCACTCATACTACAAAAGTTGGGGGCAACGAGCACAAGATAGCACTAGTACAATCAGTATTCAAAAGGCTATGGACGCCCATGGAGGAGGCAAAAGATGATTACTCGTCCACAAATTAATACATATTGAAGCACCTAGGCATTGTCAAGGATGACAATGTCTAGGAGAGGGGGACTATTGTCTTAAGGAACGATCAGAAGTATGAGCAAGGATAGCCATACAAAATTTTTTATGAGTTTGATGGTTTATGACTAGACATTTTGGATCGACTCCATTTTGTAAATTATTGAACTTGTATTGTTGGAGTTCAAAATCTAAGAGAAGCTCTTTATTACTTGGGATAAAAAGGATACATGGTGATATTAGAAGGGAACATGCGATATTTTTTACCATCACATATGCGACACTATATACTAACACTTTATAGCATCACATATGTGATGCTCTAAATGTGAAGCATATGCAACTCTCACATTAGCCTCGAAAATAGCATCGATCAGAGTGTCGTTTAAATGATCATACATGCTCGATACTCAATCCGATGAAATGTGCAATCATGTAGCGATGAAAGTGTGTCTCATCAATCATAGACATGTCCCCGTATTCTTTGTAGTGATACAAATGGAAATGACAGAGATGAACTCACGTCATGAAAACACCCTCAGTAGCTCCATTTTGGAGTGGTAAAATGTTGCAGAGGTCCATCAAATGTTGAAGTGGGACTTGAGGTACAACCTTCATGAACATGTCCGCCAGGTTCTCGTGAGAGGTACATTGCTATAGAGTAATCTCTTGAGATAGTATCTTCTCACGTATGAAGTGGTACTGGATCTCGATGGCTTGGTTTGAGCATGGAAGACTCACTTCTCGGCAATGGCCAAGGTTGTTGCCTGCCGATGCGGATGCATGTAAGAGTATCTTGCAAAACACCAATGTCATATAATAAATGACAGAGCCATATGACCTCATATGCTTCAAAGCTGGATGCTCAATATTTGGCCTTTATGGATATAAAGCAACTATAGGTGGCTTCAAGAGATGGGTCTTGAGCCAAGGAAGAATACGTACCCAAAAATAGCTATCAAGAATCAGGATCACCAACCCAATCTAAATCAAAATATCATGTGAGCTCATCTACATAAAGGATGATGATGGAAACTAGGGACTCTTTCTGATAGATGTAGATGTTAGCATCCGGAGTGCTTTGATGAAATCGTTTGTCTTCAAAGAACATGTGTATTTTCTCATGCCATGCCTAGGGAGCTTGCTTAAGTCAATAAAGTGCTTTGTGAAGTTTATAGACATGATCTTCTTTTCCTTTGATTTGGAAACCTTCAAGTTTTTCCACATATACTTCTTCTTGATGATCACAATTTAGGAAAGTAGTTTTTACATCTAGTTGGTATATGGTCCATTCGAATTGAGCACTTAAGGCAAGAATGGCTCCAATAGTTGTGAACCTTGTAGTAGGATCAAAGGTTTCTTCATAGTCAATGTCATGCTCCCTTTGCTATGAGTCGTGCCTTGTACTTGTCCAAAGTTTCATCCCACTTGTGCTTGAATTTATACAACCACTTAAATCATATAGCTTGATGATTAGATGGCTTTGGTACAGTTGTCCAAGTATTGTTCTTTTGAATTGCATCCTTCTATATTTTCATAACGTCTTCCCACTGAGGTTGGCATTGAGCTTCTTTAAATTTGGAAGGTTCTTGAATTTGTTGGATATGATGCATAATTGCATAATTTACATAGTGACTTTGTTCTCGTTTTCGCTTCTACATGAGCCTTTGAGATCTTCTAGGTTGTTGGGAAGCACTTACTTCTGAAATATGCTTGGAAATAATTGTGTCTCCCTCTGAAATGTAGATGGATGGAGTATAACTTGAGCTTGGATCGTTAATTGAGTACTTTGAAGATTCATCAAAGACCACATCTCTTGAAATAGTGATGGAATGGTTTTCCATATCGTACAATTTGTATACCTTAGGTTGTTCACTATACCCAAAGAATAAATGCTTTATATATTTAAATGCTTACTTGTGTTGATCTTCCTTGGGCACATATACAAATGTCCCATTTCCAAAAAATCTAAAGTAGTTAACATTGAGATTTCTTCCAAATTAGGCTTCCAATGGACTCTTGTATAGTGCTGTGTAAAGCCTCCCTTGATGATGTATATAACAATGTGTACAACTTCAACCCAAAATTTGAAAGGCAATGCTTTTTTGTGAAACATGGTGCATGCCATCTCCACGACGCTACATATGTTCCTTTTGGCTACTCCATTTTGCAGTGGAGTATGAGGATGTGTGATTTTCTTTTGATGCCTTCCTTCTTTAGGAATTTATCAAAGTCATGATTGATAAACTCACCAACTCCATCAAACATGATAGACTTTACTGAAGTTGATGGTTTGTTCTCAACTTGATAGATCCACTCTCTGAATTTGGGGAAAGTATCTACCTTTGATTTGAGAAAATACAACCATATATATCTATTGTGATCATCTAGTAAGAGAAAGAAATAGAGTGATCCACTTAATGATGGTGTATTCATAGGTCTATAGAGGTCCATGTGCATAAGGGATAGAGGATACTTTTCTTGGGTGGAATCCTCTTTTGGTATGGGGTTCATATGTTGCTTTTCTTGAGTGCAAGCTTGGCATACATAATCTTTGGCAATCCCTTAACCAACTGAGATGTTGAGATTGTGGTTAAGTAGGTTGTATGCCCATATCTCTGATGCCAAAGTGTGGAAAATGATTATTGAGTGAGGAACCATGGCATAATTTGTATAGGCCTTTGTCCTTGATACCTTGTTCTAGTATATCTTGAGTATTATGATCAATCACCTTCACTCATGTGTTATTAAAGAGGAATTCCTTGTGATGATTAGTAATGGCTTTTACAGAGAGAAGCTTCATGCAAAGATTAGGTTCAAAAAGTATAGTTGATAAGGCTTTGCATTCTCCTTCGTGATTCATAAATATGTACTTGTCTTTTCCTTTGATCGGGAGACTAATGTTGTTTCCTAAGTAGACTTCTCCTTTATGGTCTTCTAGATGTTAAATGGACAAGTGATCCTTGCACATGTGGGAGGTAGCTATGCTATCAAATATCCATTCTTGTGATGAGCTAGGAGTAATTAATGTATTGGCTTCCACTGAGATGAACATATCTTCGCTCAAACAACGAGACATATGTGTGGAAGACTTACATTGGTTTTTAGATGTAGATGCTTTACAATTCTTCTTCTTCTTGTAACATTTTTTTTCAAGATGTCCTAGTTTCCTACAATAATTTCATGTAAACTTCTTGTTGGAAGAGTTGTTGGAGTGTTTCTTAGCAGCATTTCTAGATTGGTGACTAGAGTGCTTAGGCTTGTTGAAGGGTCCCTTAGCTTTCATAGGAAGTTCTTGAGATGTTGACAGCTGTAGATGTGATTCATAGAGGAGCACAAGTTTTCGTACTTCTTCTCAATTCAAGACTTGAACTCTATTGTAGGAGGTCATGAAAAATGTCTCACATGGCTTTAGGAGGTCATGACAAATGTCTCACATGGCTTGTCATATAACACGAGTCTGTGTCAATAATCCTCAAAAGTGGCAATGAATTTGGTGAAAAGGTTCCTAGGGCATGATTTCCAAGTTATGTAATTTTGCTTCTAGGGCATAAATTTTTGAGGGAGTCTTATGTTCATACAAATCTTGAAGTATCTTCCAATCTTCATGAGAATTACATGAAGTAATATATCCTTTTGTTAACTCATCGCAAGCTAACAATAGTTGCCCTAGGTTTTGCTCATCCTTAATGTTCCAAATATTCCATGCAATGGGATCACTATCCTTGTCAAGTTGGGGTTTTGTAGCATCCATAGAATAATTGAGATGCATCACTTATGTGAAAGAGAGAATTTATGTGTATAACATGGATAGGAAAGCCATTCCATGCGTCTAATCCCTTGACATAGAGCCTTATGTGTACCTGTATTTTGATGACATTGAGATGATCCATATATCTCATATATGCACTTAATATATACATAGCTTAATAATGCATTCCTTCACATCATAGATTCGAAAAGTGCATGTCATGTGAAAACTTTGTTTTATGTATTCTTAAAAAGATGTGTCCCTCGTTGAGCTTTGGTTCATTTATCTTCATCTAGGTCTCGCTTGTCTTTTCGGCTTGCAATAAGGTAGAATTTAGCATGCAAATTGAACTCTGCCTATCACGGGAGCATTAGATTCTACCCTCTAACTAGACTAGACAAGATTTCAAAATAATTTCAATTACAAGATCACCCACGTAGGGATAATAATACAAGAATGTGGAACTCATACAAGAAGTCCCACAACCCGGGATGGATAGATATGTATAACTAGACTAGACAAAATACAAGGGATCCCACAATCTGGGATCTTAGGTATGAAACATGATATCTGAATTATAGGAAGTCCCTTTTAGGGAGGTGAATTGGATACAAGAAATGACTTGACATGATCTCATACTACGAGATTACAACAACACATAGGAGGTACTTTGCCCTCTACTCCATATAAGGAGGGGGTCTCTCCTCATTCATTCAAGTACCCCCATGAAGCTCTCACTTGTCATGTAAATTCTCATTTCATATTCAAGTTCATTTCTATTCTATTTTATCATTATTATCTCTCCATTTTAAGTAAATAAGTTGTTGATTGTCGCTTGGGGATAACTATGTGGAATTAGCCACTATGACTCAAGGTTCAATGCTTGATAGGGTTGACAATGGGCATCCTTTGCAAGCCTCATGGTTGATGGTTGGCGAGGGGGGTTGTACAAGTGCATTGGGCCACACATGTTTCATTTGGTGATCTCTTTTTTCTTTGGCGTTGAGCTTCAAACTACTCTTTCTCTCTCTCAAGATTGATATATATATATATATATATATATATATATATATATATATATCAATGTTGAGATTTACTCTTTTTTCATAGCTTGAATTAGTTGAAACTACAATTCGACAAGCATAATATTGATAAAAGCTCTTGAATTCCACACAAATAGGGGTAGAATGCCTCACACCCACTATGATAAACAAAGTTGAACCCAATATGAATAAACAAAGTTGAAAGGTCCAATAAGGGTAGGAACTTAGTAGGGACTAGTCAAAGGTTAGATGAAGAGATTGGTTTGTGTTGAAGTCGACCTTGCTTCAACGAGCATGACACTTGCCACTATTGACATAATCAAATGAGATGTCTGAAGGCCAATAATATTTCGAAGGGAGCTTGTTCAACATTTCATTTGATGAGGACCGTCATGCCAGCATAAGCAACAAGACTTGAACCCATCCACCCCCCTCCCCCCCAAGGGAGGCTAATGATTCAATCGTTTGAGCTCGTGTTGCTGAACAAGCTAGTTTATTTTTTACTTTAGAAATTGTTGCACCTTTTGATGGTTGTATATTTTTTCTTTAGGGAATATGGAGGGTTCCCTGAACGCTAAGTTGCCTCATTGTACAATCATTTGTGTAATAGTTAAAGTAAAAGAGAGTAAGCCAACCAGGCCTTCGAGCATGTGTAATGAGTCTAAACTAGTTGTGATGTTGCTTTCGAGCGGTTGTAAGTCCGTGGTAAACCAGTCTAACCCCTACTATATGGGATCAAAAGGGTCCCTCAGATACTATGCCCATTCACCTTGTACAATTGTAATTTCAAAGTTAAAGCTTGGAAGAGTAGATTTCGACCGAACCTCCATTAAAAAAAAAATAATTTAATTTCTTTGTTAAGAAATTTTCGAGTGAATACTGATGACATGTTATATAGAATGATATACCTTTAGAATGCTTGGTGGTATTTGTTGGATAAAGTTATCTTGTTAACATGCCGTTTGTGGTTATGTATTGAGAACGGAGTGGGAACGAAGAGCCCCACAAAAAGAGCGGCGCAATTTCAGCTTTGGGCAGCGCTAGGCGTTTTGCGAATTAAGTTTTGGGAAAGTCGTCGTCCGACTTAAGTTTGGGAAAAGCGTCCTCGTCAACCAAAAAGCAAGCGCCGCTGCGACGAATATACTCCTGCAGTATATTCTTGGTGCTTCAGCTTGCGGGCGTGTTGCCGTAAACAATTTTAAGGAGGAGAGTGCCAGTTGAAACAGAGCAGGCAACGAAATTCTCTGTGCGTAGATTAAGAATATCAGCAACAGCAGAGTGTATATATCAGTTAGTTCGGCGACGAAGGAGCTCCCCGCCTTGTGAGATTCCGTTTCTCTCATATGTGTGTGTGTGTGAGAGAGAGAGAGAGAGAGAGAGAGAGAGAGAGAGAGAGAGAGAGAGAGAGAGAGAGAGAGAGAGAGAGAGAGAGAGAGGACATTATTTGTATGTTATGCGATAGGTGATACTATGGATCATTATTTATCGGTTGCAGTTGATGCTGCAAAGCTTGCAGGAAAGGTAAGCTCGGACTTTTGTGGCTCAATAGACCTAATGCACGAGAACACTCCTTGTTCATACACACTTATTACATTTACTTCATTCGTGTTTGTGAGTAACATATATTTCTGTGCTTTTACGTGTCCGTCTTTCATGCTTTTTGAATTTCATAGTTCAAATACATAACGGGCAAAACTTAATCTGGGTACAGATAGATCATGATACAAACGTTAGCATGATTGGAAGCAAATAATGCTCAAGCAGAATGATTAACTCTAGCTTCTTTATCAACTTTTATAATGTGACTGGTGTAGAACAAGGTGGTTAGGTGCATTTGGTTCATTGTGTTTGTTGCATATTATGTGCAAGGACTTAGCTTTACCTTCAGGGTAAGGTGTGTAAGATGCATTCCAGGTTGGTTTGGGATGTTTAATGTGCAAGGACCGAACCTTATCTCTGAAGTAAGGTGTGAAGATGCTTTCTATTGAAAAAAAAATAAAAATATATTTCTAATCTCATACTGTTTAGTATTACTACATAAAATATAAAAACATATTCATGAATCATATTACATATATCAAATTATTATTGACAAGCTACAAGTAACAATATACATCATCAATGATTATGATTCAGGAATCATAAATTACTATACATTATACATGTAACGTGTTACATACTACTTACTACATTATACAATATACATACTACATTTGCAAAATTAAAAAAATAATAAACAGATCCATCATGCACCTCATTGAAGAGAAGGTAAAACCATAGTATAGATCATATGCATCATTTGAAATCAAAGTGTAATGATGGAACTTTCAAATGTCTCTCTAGAGTCTCTTATAGTGAAATCTGCAGTCTGCATTATGCAATAATGCAATGTGCACATTGCACATTGTACATATCACATAATGCATATACAATCAATGAATGAATAGCAGGTACCTAACAATTACTAGTAACTACTCTAATGTTGAGTCATCTATAAGTGAAAGACTCTTAAGATAATGAGTCCTTTAGAGACGAAGGAATGCTACTTATGACTACGACATTGCTTTCATCATGATACTTTGGTACAACAAAAGTTTGTTTGTGATATATCTAGCACATTATATGTATTATCAGATGAAATTGGATCATCTCTTCGTCAAAGGAGCATCTTGCATCTCCTCTCTTTGTATGTTTACGAAGATACATTCATGGATAAAAAGTCCTTCTCGAGCTATCACAATCTCATTCACACTTGCACTTTCAATCACACACTCACTCTTACTCTCTCTCTCAATCAAAAGGTAATCCTTTGATTTTCGGCCTCCTCTTGCACGACGAGACAAATCTTTCTCAAAATAGAGTTTATCATCCCTAAAGGAAGTACGCAATTCATCAAATTTAGCGAAAGTCGGCTCTCTCCACGTTGCGTTCTAAACTTTCGCAAAAGCATGCGTTTGTAGTAATCAAGTGCTTTCTTTAGCAGTACCTATCGAAAGTACAAGAAAAGCAACGAAAAGACGTATCCCGAAGATATCAGTAAGTGTGCATGACAACACATATGCATCCAAATCACAGACTCCAATAGAAATAGAGAAGCCCTTTTTTTTATGGTACAAAAAATGGCACTTTTCCAAGCGCTGTAACTAAAAAACGGTGAGGAATTAGCTTAAGCTTGTGAGAGGCAAAAATGGTCAGCTCATAATATTGTTAGAGATGCCCTAGGTCCAAATCCGCCTCCAAATACCACTTTTGAGCCCTGCAAGTTTAGATATTCTAGACTATGCATTTTTTGTAATTTTTCCTATCTTTTGTTTGCATTTTGTGCTAGGCTCATTATGGCTGAGTTTGCCCATCACTTCCGGAAGTGATAGAAACTAAGTTCGCAGAGCTTCTTGTGAGTTCATGCTCGTGGTGTGTATGTGTGTTGTGGAGTGTGTGTGAGCATGTGTTCACTCTGAGTTCTATACCCACTATTGGGCACTGATGACGTTAGTGGGGATGTCATAGTATTGAGTTGATACTGTGCATAATGGAGCTTATATGCTATATAGTTTTGTGGTTGACTCCCATGAGCTTATAGTTGCACTTTCTTTTGAGGGTGAATTTGGGGTTTGCCTGGATTCATTCTGGTATATATGACTGTCGTATTAGCGGACATGCAGTTTTCCCTAGTGGATTCTTCATCCGAGTTACAACCAGTTGATAGGTGTGTATACCCTATCAGCTATGCATTTTTTGTAATTTTTCTTATCTTTTGTTTGCATTTTGTGCTAGGCTTCATTATGGCTGAGTTTGCCCATCACTTCCGAAAGTAATAGAAACTTAGTTCGCAGAGCTTCTTGTGAGTTCATGCTCGTGGTGTGTGTGTGTTGTGGAGTGCGTGTGTGAGCATGTGTTCACTCTGACTTCTATACCCACTATTGGGCACTGATGACGTTAGTGGGGATGTCATAGTATTGAGTCGATACTGTGCATAATGGAGCTGATATGCTATATAGTTTTGTGGTTGACTACCATGAGCTTATAGTTGCACTTTCTTTTGAGGGTGAATTTGGGGTTTGCCTGGATTCATTCTGGTATGTATATGACTGTCGTATTAGCGGACATGCAGTTTTCCCTAGTGGATTCTTCGTCCAAGTTATGACTAGTTGATAGGTGTGTATACCCTATCAGCTATGCATTTTTTGTAATTTTTCCTATCTTTTGTTTGCATTTTGTGCTAGGCTTCATTATGGCTGAGTTTGCCCATCACTTCCGGAAGTGATAGAAACTCAGTTCGCAGAGTTTCTTGTGAGTTCATGCTCGTGGTGTGTGTGTGTGTCTTGTGGAGTGCGTGTGTGAGCATGTGTTCACTCTGAGTTCTATACCCACTATTGGGCACTGATGACGTTAGTGGGGATGTCATAGTATTGAGTCGATATTGTGCATAATGGAGCTGATATGCTGTATAGTTTTGTGGTTGACTACCATGAGCTCATAGTTGTACTTTCTTTTGAGGGTGAATTTGGGGTTTGCCTGGATTCATTCCGGTATATATGACTGTCGTATTAGCGGACATGTAGTTATGACCTGTTGATAGGTGTGTATGCCCTATAAGCTATGCATTTTTTGTAATTTTTTCTATCTTTTGTTTGCATTTTGTGCTAGGCTTCATTATGGAATGCTCGTGGTGTGTGTGTGTGTTGTGGAGTGCGTGTGTGAGCATGTGTTCACTCTAAGTTCTATACCCACTATTGGGCACTGATGACGTTAGTGGGGATGTCATAGTATTGAGTCGATACTATGCATAATGGAACTAATATGCTATATAGTTTTGTGGTTGACTACCATGAGCTTATAGTTGCACTTTCTTTTGAGGGTGAATTTGGGGTTTGCTTGGATTCATTCTGGTATATATGACTGTCGTATTAGCAGACATGCAGTTTTCCCTAGTGGATTCTTCATCCGAGTTACGACCAATTGATAGGTGTGTATACCCTATCAGCTATGCATTTTTTGTAATTTTTCCTATCTTTTGTTTGCATTTTGTGCTAGGCTTCATTATGGCTGAGTTTGCCCATCACTTCCGGAAGTGATAGAAACTCAGTCCGCAGAGCTTCTCGTGAGTTCATGCTCATGGTATGTGTGTGTGTGTGTTGTGGAGTGCGTGTGTGAGCATGTGTTCACTATGAGTTCTATACCCACTATTGGGCACTGATGATGTTAGTGGGGATGTCATAGGATTGAGTCGATACTGTGCATAATGGAGCTGATATGCTGTATAGTTTTGTGGTTGACTACCACGAGCTTATAGTTCTTTCTTTTGAGGGTGAATTTGGGGTTTGCCTGTATTCATTCTGGTATATATATTTTCTTATAGTGAACTAAATGTAGAGCCCAAAACGAGGTACTTCAAACATGATTCACAATTTTTTCACAGAGACACTCTTATTCTCCTAAGCATGCTCTACCTTTCTCTCATACAACATTTCTCTTAGTTTTTTCATCTTCACGTTCAATTTTCAACCATGTAGATAAGGTTTAGAGAGAGAATATAAAACTTGTCTTTCCTAAATTTTGTCTATATGCATAGAAAGGCCTATTACAATTCTCCCCTTTCAAGAAATGTGTCCTCAGAGTTGGAAATAAGCATAATGTGCCAGAAAATCATCTAAGTTCACCCAAGTAGAATCTTCAATCGGATATGTTTGCCATTTTACCAAAATCTCTACTATAGATCTATTTCTAAGTAATCTTTCCTTCCTATCTAATGCTATCTCCACAATATATCTAAACATTATCTCCACAATATATAACGGAAAGTTCAAAATGAGTTATTTCACTATCGAAAGGCCTATTACAATTCTTCCCCCTTTTAAGAACTCTGTCCTCAGAGTTGGAAAGAAGGATAATGTGCCAAAAAATCATCTAAGTTCACCCAAGTAGAATCTTCAACCGGATATGTGTGCCATTTTACCAAAATCTCTACCATAGATCTATTTCTAAGTAATCTTTCCCTCCTATCTAATACTATCTCAGGCCGAAGCTCAAAAGAGCCATCATCTTTCAGCTAATAGTTGGCCTCCATCATCTGCTTTGTCAATTGTTGCACCTTCCTCAATGATATTTATCACCTTAGATTGTGTAGGCCGAAAGATTGCCTTGTTCGGGCACTCATAAGTTCGATGTCCTTGCTTCCTGCAATGAAAAACGCAAACCGAGATTTTTAGCCTGCTCAATAAAATCAGGGTCTTGTTGTCAATGGATGGGTTGATGCCTCCTTTGGTTTTCCACATGAGCGGGATTCTTACCTTGATTAGTAAAAGTTGAAGTCTTCTTTGAATTGTTCATGTTTATTATGGTAGGTCTCAACGGCCTATGTCCCATCACAATTAATCCGGTACTATTAGCCTTCTGCATATTGAATTTCATCTATCAAAATTCTCGGCCATCCCAACAATATCTAGGAAATCAACACATCCAGAACCCTTCACTTGACAACGAAGTTCCTCACGAAGCCCTCAATAAACTTGCTCTTTAGAGCATCACCACTAACCTCCAATGCATATTTGTGAAGGTGTAGAAACTTTTCTTTGTACTTATCAAGAGACAAGCTATGCTTGTCACTCTCGTGAAGTCGAAAATTGTAGAACTCCATCTTCTTCTCCATGTGGTAGTGTGGAGAACAGTAGTATTTTTCTGCGTGCTCTCTAAATTCCTACCATAGAACGGGACCAGAATGCTTCCGAGGCTGGATATAGGACTTCCACCATAGCTTTGCGATGCCACGCAAGTGTAGGATCCCAACTTTTGCCTTTGACTCAGTGAATTGTCAAAGATCATAGAAATCTTCTAGCTCTTCAATCCATGCCTCCATATCTTCACCATTCTTCTTCTCACCATCAAAATCGTTCAATTTGCCTTTTTGAAGACTTGTGTGAAGGCAAATTCACCTTCCTCCATATCTTCATAATTGCATTTTTGTCTTCCTCTAGGCATACCAAATCTTCTTGCACCTTCATCCACCTCATGATTCAACTCCACAAACATATTTGTGGTGCCTTCAAGCTACTTTCCGCCTCGTTCTTTGGGTAATTCACCAAGAAGCTTTTGAATAAGCTCCTCTTGCTCACGAATCTTCTATGTCAAACCTTCCATCATTGCCGAGAATTGATTCTCCTGTGATATCACTTGTAAGGGTCCTCGTCAAACCCATGAAGATGAATGCTAGATGTACATAAGAAATGTGCAATGATTAGCATCTTGAACAAGAAGAAAAAAAGAAACAATTAAATCAAAATATTTCAGGTTGAAGAAGAATCTTATCTTAGGAATCTCAAGGTTTATAGTTTCATCTATAATTAATAGCTTCTAGGTGAAGCTTCATCCTCCTGGCCAACCCGGAGCTATCACAATCTCATTCACATTCGCACTCTCAATCATACTCTCTCTCTCTCTCTCAATCACAAGGTAATCCTCTGATTTTTGGCCTCCTCTTGCACGACAACGCAAATCTTCCTCAAAACAGAGTTTATCGTTCGTGAAGGAAGTGCGTGATCCACCAAATTCAGCAAAAGTCAGCTCTCTGTGCACTCCATACAAAACTTTCGCAAAAGCATGCATTTGTAGTAGTCAAGTGTATTCTTTAGTGGTACTTGTCAAAAGTACAAGAAAAGCAACAAAAAGATGTATCTCGAAGATATCCGTAAGTGTGCATGACAAATTTAGTGATAGGGAGGGAGGCGCAAATATTCCTCAAAACAGAGTTTATCGTTCCTGAAGGAAGTGTGTGATCCACCAAATTTAGCAAAAGTCGGCTCTCTCCGCATTTGTAGTAGTCAAGTCTTTTCTTTAGTGGTACTTGTCAAAAGTACAAGAAAAGCAACAAAAAGATGTATCTCGAAGATATCCGTAAGTGTGCATGACAAATTTAGTGATAGGGAGGGAGGGAGGGAGGGAGGGAAGGAAGAGGGGGAGGTTGGGGGGAGGGAGTGAGAGGAGGGGAGGGAGAGGGGAGGGGAGGGGGAGGGAGGGAGGGGGGTGGAGGGAGTTTTTTTTGGGGGGGGGGGAGAGAGAGAGAGAGAGAGAGAGAGAGAGAGAGAGAGAGAGAGAGAGAGAGAGAGAGAGAGAGAGAGAGAGAGAGAGAGAGAGAGAGAGAGAGAGAGAGAGAGAGAGAGAGAGAGAGAGAGAGAGAGAGAGAGAGAGAGAGAGAGAGAGAGAGAGAGAGAGAGAGAGAGAGAGAGAGAGAGAGAGTGTTTTTACGTCTATTAGGAGGCCGAACTCGGCCTATGAGACAAATCGATGTACATGGGTGTATCTTTTGTCTATCAGAGAAGATAAAAGTGCTGAAAAAGAAACTGGTAAAGCTGATACATATCTCCGTGATATGCATGTGGAGATACCCATGAAAGTGGGGGGGTGTATGGAGTGCGATATCTATGATAGTCTATATGCAAAAGGGTAGTACAACAAGCATGAGAATGCATCTGAAACGACTAACTAGCTCCATCATGTGCTAGTGGGCGCGTGTAAGATGTGATACATAGGTGGAGGTGGAGTCAGGGCCATCGTGATAGCTGCCGCGGGATCAACCATCATCTGGAATTGTCTCTCCTCCATGGCGCGATGGTGACGAGCCTGAATCTCTGCAATCTGATGTCGGTGAAGTCTCGGGGCCCGATATCCTCTAGCACGGGGTCGTCTCCTAGCTCGAGAAGTCTGAGCCTGCTGAAGAGTCACCCCTCTCGGTGTGTGGGCTGAAGGGGGGAGGGTTGCAACACGTCGTGGAATAAAGAACTCAGTGAGCTGACTCTGTCTCCCTCCTGTAAGGGCTGCTACAGTAGGCTGGAGTAGGGAATCTCTATGACTCTGTATCTCTAGTAGGAATCGCCCGAGCTGTCGTTGGTCTCTAGAGTCCATGATCTCTCGGAGGGTGGGCTTCCCTGTAAATAGAGCCCCGTATCTGTCTCTGATGCCATCATATGCGCTACATCTGCATACAAAGTGCTCCTCATCCTCCATCTCTACTCTGCAAACCCTGCATATCCTCTCCTCTCTGGGAATGTCTGCGGCTCTTCCCGTCTCAATCTCTAGTCTATGTGATGAGACTCTCAACTGGCCAATCGCTACCCTCGAGCTATGAGGCATGTAAGTATCCATGTAACGTGGCCGCCGGATGAAACCGTCTGCTAGTATGTCTAAGAACTCGTCTTGATAATGCGATAGTCTCGATCCCATGTGTGGTGTGTGCCATGTCTGGCTAATGTAGAGGTGCCAAAGATCCTGTCTCAGCACAACATTCCTCTCATGACGAGAGAGGTGGATGTGAGGTGAGTCTTGGTCGTACTGAAAAGGCGGCAATCTGTCCATATCAAGGCCATGACTATCAAACCAGACTCTCACCTGAGTGTACCAAGCTCTCTCATATCCTGACTCTGATATCTGTATAGATGCCTCAAAAGCTCTGCGTGTGAGTCGGTCTGTAGGTAGGTAGGTAGGTAGGTAGGTAGGTAGGTAGGTAGGTAGGTAGGTAGGTAGGTAGGTAGGTAGGTAGGTAGGTAGGTAGGTAGGTAGGTAGGTAGGTAGGTAGGTAGGTAGGTAGGTAGGTAGGTAGGTAGGTAGGTAGGTAGGGAGGGAGGGAGGGAGGGAGGGAGGGAGGGAGGGAGGGAGGGAGGGAGGGAGGGAGGGAGGGAGGGAGGGAGGGAGGGAGGGAGGGAGGGAGGGAGGGAGAGAGAGAGAGAGAGAGAGAGAGAGAGAGAGAGAGAGAGAGAGAGAGAGAGAGAAGGGGGGGGGGAGGGAGGGAGGGAGGGAGGGAGGGAGGGGGGGATCTAGTAATTTGGTGTAGGCTTGCCTTTTATTGTGCAAAAGCCTAATGATTCTCAACAATTAATATTCATCTCTTTTTGTGTTTTAGGTGATTGCAGAAAATTTCTATGCAGAGAAGCATGTTGAACATAAAGGCAAGGTAACATCTGGAGTAGTGTTCTTTGTTTCTTTCTTTGAGCTTGCTTCAGCTTTCTACTACAAAAAAGTGTTGCTGGCACACAAAATAATAGTTAATAGGAGGAAAGTAAAGAGTTTGGCAAATATGCTTTTGGAGTTTAGGTTGTTCATTTCTGTTTTTTTGCATTTTTTATTGTGTTTGTTTATTTTGCCTCTCTCCGTTTTGTGTGAATTAATGTGAGTTATCCCTCATCCTCTTCCTCCTCTTCTTTAGCTGTAATTTGAAGCTTAATTCTGATTTTGCGGGTGCATTTTCCCTCCTGCTCTTTCTTTTCCCTTGTTTCTAGATATGTTTTATTTTTCCCTCTCTTTTTAGATTTTCTGTTTTCTGCTAGCTTTTTTCTTTCCTTTTTATTGTATTTCACCTTTAAATAAAAAAGGCTTTATTTTTTATCAATAATTTCTCTTTTGAATTATTAGTGTTATTTTTGTTTTTAAGATGTTAATTTATTTTATTGTTGAAAATCTATTTGCTAAAAAAACTGTTTTACATTTTTTATTTCTTTTTATTTTCATTATTTATATATAGATTCTTGTTGTTGTTGTGTGTTTGACGATATATTATTGGGTCCTTTCTATTTATTTAATTTATTTATTTATTGATTTTTGTTTCTAATTTTTGTTTAGCAAAAAAAAATAAAATTGTTTTTTTTGATATAAAGTGTGATTTCTTTTTATTTTTATTTTTCATTTTGTATTGGCTTTCCTATTTGTTTGTAATTTTCATTGCCTTATATTGATTTTATTTTTTGTGTGGTCTCTTGCTTTGGTTGTTGGTTTTTTCTTTTGTGTTTGTGCTTGTGCTCGTAAATTTGGGTAACTCTGAACTTATGAAAGTATATTTACATACATGCATGCGCAATGAACATGTGAGCATACATATACACATACATGCATGCATTCATACATACATGCATATATACATACATGCATGCATGCACATATACATGCATGCACATATGCATGCATGCATATATACATGCATATGTACATGCCTGCATACATACATGCATATGTACATGCACTTATGCATACATACCATAGTGGAAAGCAACGTTTTAGAAATGGCAACGGTAACGCGTTAGCAATGGGTTAGCAACGAGGGCAACGTTCGGAGCTAGGTGTTGCGATAAAGTTATTTATTTTTCAAAATTTATATATATATATTTTAGGTATTTTGGCTCTTATGATATATAATAAGGTGGGGTATGACTATATATACCACAAAATACAATATAATATATAATATTAATATATATATATATATATATATATATATATATATATATATATATATATATATATATATATATATATATATATATATATATATATACACACACACACACACACACACACACACACACACACACACACACACACACACCCACCCACCCACCCACACACATACATACATACAAAGAGAAAGAGAGAGAGAGAGAGAGAGAGAGAGAGAGAGAGAGAGAGAGAGAGAGAGAGAGAGAGAGAGAGAGAGAGAGAGAGATTATCATGATTCATAACATAACAGTTAACATAACAATGTAACATCATGATTCATAACATAACATTTAACAATGTAACATCATATATGACTGATGATGCATCATACATGATCATTGATACATCATAATAAAAACATAGAGAATCACTATGACAAATCATACGAGTCATGGCATAAGTCATAAGTGGTAAATGATAATTATGAAGTCACAAGTGCCATCACAATAGTAAATACCATAGTTGAAAGCAATGTTTCTTATCATTTCCCAAATATAAATTTATTTCAAGATGATAAGGCTCAAAATCATATTTAAATGAATCTCTACTCTTCTTAAGCTTTCTATGTCTTTCATATTCTCCACATTTTTTGTATTGCAAGTATTGAAGATTTTGGATAAGGTTATAGATAATTTTTTATCACTCGTAAGAGAAATATATTTTTTTGGATTAAAAAATAATGAATGCAAAGCAACGCGTTGTGAACGTAGCAACGTTGCGAAGTTGCGGACCGTTCGCAACGTGGCGTTCGCAACGTGTTGCAATGCAACTATGGTACATGCATGCATGCATACATACATACATTCATGCATATACACACACACATATATATATATATATATATATATATATATATATATATATATATATATATATATATATATGCATATATACATACATGCATGCATATATACATGCATATGTACATGCCTGCATACACACATGCATATGTACCTATATATATATATATATATATATATATATATATATATATATATATATATATATATATATATATATATATATATATATATATATATATATATATATATATATATATATATGTATATATGCATATATACATACATGCATGCATATATACATGCATATGTACATGCCTGCATACACACATGCATATGTACCTGCATTTATGCATACATGCATGCATGCATACATACATACATACATACATACATACATACATACAGACGAGTGTGTGTATTGATATTCATGCATGCATGTGTGCATGTATTTCCTACCTGCCATGCACAGAGTAGCTCATTCATTCACTCATCCACTTATGAGTGTGCTTGAACGTTTGCTTCTGAGCATAATTACTTATTCTTTTGGCAAATACTGTACTTACAAGTTACGATTATACTTCCTTTTTTTATTTTATAGGTAGATCTAGTAACAGAGACTGACAAAGCTTGTGAGAAGTTAGCTTTCGAACATATCGCAAAGACATTTCCTGATCACAAGGTAAAAAATGTTAAGATTGCTGTTTTAGATTTTCACTTAATCATTAAAGCAATTTTAAGAGGATTTCTGTGACAGTTCATAGGTGAGGAAACTACAGCGCTTTCTGGAACTTTTGAGCTTGATGATTCACCTACTTGGATTATTGATCCTCTTGATGGGACCACAAACTTTGTACACAGGTTACCCATGATATAAACATTATCATATTCGCTGTATCTTTTTGTATGCCTCTAATTATGCTAACATGAATCAGAGTAGATTGCGGATCAGTAGTTTTCTTTTATGCTAGCTATGTAATAGTAGTAGAATGGTTCTTTTCCTTAATATAGTAAAAGCTTTGCCAATCTTATTATGTTATGTACTTATGGGAAATGGGAGGTCCATCAGAGTCTATATGCATGGTTTTTCCATAATCTGTTTTCTTGTTTTTCATTTGTATTGCCCTTTAGGACTTATGAACTATATCTATGCTTATATGAATGACATTGTGTGGGGGCCTTTTATTAAGAATGCAAGCATGAAGTGATGCACAAGTATAGAATAAATCAAATTTCACATAATAGTCATGCACTTGTAATTGCATAGAAGTAGCTGAATATTTATGTATAATAATGCATTGTTCGTTCTTATATGAACCCTTTTTTTTATTGGTGTTGTGAAGTCCTACAAGGACATAATTGTGTTGGGTGATTGTGCAAAGTGGTGAATTGTTGGTGGTTCTTTTAGGAGAGCAGTATGCATGTTTCCTGGATATTCACTTTATCGTTAGAAGATTTTAACACATGCGCACAGGAAACTTACACAGATAAGACTTCACATGCACAGTCAACTCTATTAGAGAAGTTTAGACATGAGGAAGAACAGATACAATATTAACAATACAGAGAAGGCAATGCATTTTCTTCCAAAACAGATGATTACGACTCTCAGCCGAGATGGACAGACAAGAGCCTTTTCTGCCAACCCAAACCTCAAGGCTACCCGATGCTCACTGGTAGGGACTTCCTTGTTGGACTAGGACTCGTCCTTGTCACCGTGAGCAGAGTGGGCTATGATAGTATACAAGGACACAAGTGCTCCAGAATGTACACATATGAGTATCTCTCTCTATATGTCGGGCTTGGGTAGACACTCTTTTAGCCTTGGCTCAAATGGGGAGCTAGATATTTGGGCAGCTCCCTGCTCAGTGCTCTCAACCGTCTTGGTCAGGAGATGGGTGGTGGCCCGGATTAGGCAGCTACACTCGCTTCTAGTGGTGGTCCTGGGAGGTGCCTAGACATTGGCAGTTACATGGGTAATGGTCCAAACCTAGCATTGGGTGGTGGTCAAAGTCTAAAAGGTTGGCGGTCCACCTAGTATTCATCCAAAAGTTTGTCCAGCCACATGCATTGGGCGGACTTCTATGGCATGCTTTTGACTTGTTGACTTGGCTACTCTTTGCTTTTCTTGCCTTTTCTACCTTAGTCTATTACTCAAAATTTTTTATATTACATGTTGCCTTCCACTAATAGTCTCTCCGTCTAAGAGAGGATAAGACACCATTCCTCTTTTTTTCTTTTGTTTTTTTGGGGGTTTGGGGGGGTAATACAAAATAAGATTTGGAACAAGAGGATTCTCTTTGAGAGAGGATAAGAACTAACAAGATATTGAGTTGTCATAGGAGTTTCCTAGATATAGGAGTTCCCCCCTTGCCCCAAAATAAAGATTTGCCTTGTTTCCTTAAATAGGGAATTTAACTTAAAAAATAGAGTTGTGTGATTAAAGCCTAAAGGAGAAGTAGGCATCAAGTCGAGGAAGTCGCCCATCTTAGAGGGGAGTCACCTATCTTGAAGGAAGAAGTTGCTTGTTTTGAAGGAAAGAGAGGTCACCCAAGGATGAGGAGAAAATGGCCTTAGAGGTTGTTGCTTAGGGATAGTAGTTAGTGGCTGTAGAGGTGTGTGCCATAGAAGTTAGAGGAAATAGGAGGTAGCCACAAAGATGGTCAACTTAGGAGGGTGGGAGTTGCTTTAGTCGGTAGCCAAATGGTCATGATCCAAAGGAGGTCACCCAAAAGAAGGAGATGAGGGGAATGTGGTGGTTGCCCATGGAGAAGGGTAGGAGGATAGGAGGTCAACCTTGGAGGAAAAAAAGGTGGTCACACTTGGGAGGAGAATGGTAGGAAGAGACATGGTCTAAGAAGTGAGATGGTGGCCCATCGGCAGTATAGAAAGAGGTGTGGTCTCGAGAAAAAGAAGTCTCCCATGGAAAGCATAAGCACTCAAGGTGGTCACCCAGAAGTTGATCGAGGAGAAGATATGATGTAAAAGGGAGGGTGGTGGCTTGCAAAAATAAGTGGCCATGCTTGGTCACCCTTAGAGGAGGGTAGGAAAAGTGAGAGGGCGAAAGGGGTGGTTGCCCTAGAGGAGCAAGCGTTGTCACCCAAGGTGCGAGAGAGAGTTGGATGTCATCTTAGGAAGAGGGGTATGATGAAAGGGAGGTTTTCTTGAAACTATGTGGGTAGTTGCCATGGATGAAGGAGAGGACTAAAGTGATCGCATATGAAAAAGAGGACTAAAGAGTGGTTGCGTAGTGACTAGTCATTATAACTAGGTGGGAGATGGCCATGTAGAAGAGGACTAAGGGTGGTCGCCCAAATTATATTCTCCTTGAAGGAGTTGGTCACCCAATATAAGTGGTAGGTGGATGGTGGTAGCCGCAACCTTGTCTTGTAGAGGGAAGTAGACATGCTAGGGACATGTAGAGAGGTGATAACCCAACCTTCCTATGGGAAGGTAGAGGGGTGGTCCCTTAATCTTGCTAGGGGAAGGTAGATAGGTGGTAACCCAAATTTGCAAGGGGAAGGTAGAGAGGTGGTCACCCAATCTTGCTAGGCGAAGGTAGAGAGGGGGTTGCCCAATCTTCCCAGGGGAAGGTAGAGCAGTGGTCCCCTAATCTTGCTAGGGGAAGGTAGAGAGGTGGTTGTCCAAAGTTGCAAGGGGAAGGTAGAGAGATGATTGCCTAAACATGGATTTGTAGAGAGAGGTGGTTGCCCTATTTACGGATGGCGATTCAAGTGGAGGTTGCAAGGAGTATTCTTGTTGGAATTTTAGGTTTTAGGTTAGATTAAAATTCTAATTTGCATTATTTAGGAATTTTATGTCATTCATTGTATATGTTCATGAACTATAACATTAGATTAGGCTATAAACTCTTGATATGTTTAGGGAATGATGTGTGTGAACACACCAGGACCGCTGGGGCACTTTTTTTCCTCGAGGTTTTTTCCCCTAGTTTGTATATACGTCTATAACCCTAATGGGTCACTTATCTTTGTACATTCTCTTGGTAATACATTGAGTATTGTGTGTTGTGCTCCAAGCTTCTTCTTCTTCCTTGTGCTGTTCGCGTGCTTCCGTAGACCTCAAACTCCAACAATTGGTATCAAAGCAAGTCGTTGCTTCATCTAGGGCGTCGTCAGCACCCTCTTGTCACAGTCTCTGCATCGCACGAAATTTGGTGAGCATACTCAAGGCGATTAGGAGTTCAAAACAACTTTGCTATGTGGTGTCGAAATCTCGATTTGCGCTTGTTTCGGCCTCTGAACTCACAATTGCAGTGCTTAGGCATGCAATTTCGTTTGTTTGTGCCAACAAAGATCAAAGATCAAAGGTTTCTGTCGATGAATTCTTGCCTCATAGTTCACTTCTATAGACTGTTCTGAATGGTCTTCTAGATTCATATTAGAGTTTTGCTTTGACTCTTCGATTGATGATGAAAGGCAATCCAAATGCCTTTCCATTTGAGGAGTTAGTCTTTGTTATGTTGTAGGAAGACCAGTCTAGGCAAAACAAGTCCATTATGCGTGTTGTAGATCAAGTTTTCTTGGCTAGTCAAAAGGGCAAAGGTAAATGGAGCTCATCTACTAGTAAGTGGAAATCTGCTAATTCTGCACAATCAAAGAAAGATGACAGAGACAAGGAGAAAATAGAAAAGCAAAAATTTTTGCAAATACTGTAGAGGAAATGATCATGTCATAAAGAGTTGTCCAAAACTGGCTGAAAAAGAGGCAAAGAAGAAAGAGGCTAGAATGGTTGTTGCAGAGGCCTTTACACCCAAAACAGAGTCCGCAATCTTTTGCAGAATGAAGAATGGGCATCTACCACTCTTTGCAGTTATGACCCATCTTCTCATGACCAACGTATGTCTGCAGTAGACTCAGATGTTTGGTACTTTGATAGTGGGGCAACCAAATGTATTACCTCGCAATGCAGTTTCTTCACTT